>CM074517.1:19510000-20135000 GCA_037379345.1 Perna viridis
ATAGGGACACTTCACTGACACAAATATGACCTTAAAATGAAGGGCTTAGAATGATTGATCTTTAGTTTTTTCCAATGAAAATATAAAAATTGTCGATTATTTTTGGGCACAGTTTTCCCTATCAGCCGTTTAAAATAGTACGGTCAGAACCATACCAAGTGTATCATATGCCTGCTATGGCAGCATATACTGCAATAATTTTATAATTTGCAATATAACTTTTTATACTTTAAGTACAGCTATAATTTACTAATAAACAATTTAAAGAAGAAAACCAATATGTTTCCTGTGGTCCTTACATCCATAATGAGTACACTGAGATCGGGAGGGCACTTTGTAGGGTCCATGTTGCTTCCGTCTTCACTAACACATGATACATTCCTTTTCTGTATACCATGACCACATATACCATGCTGTTAAACCAATCAAAAGTCTATAATAATAACTATACAAAAGTGGAAGACTAAATTAATCAATGAGATGACTTTTATACTTAAATCATAATTTTTCTGATAGCATTTAAAAAATATGGCCAACTGATGACAAATAAATCATTTCTTATGAACAAACTATTTCTAAAAAAATACTAATAGGATAATTAATAGGAAAGAGTGAATAACCAATTAATTATCCTATTGATCACATAAAATTTCTTCATAATTTATCGATATTTTGAATATGAATTTTAACTTCTGTGATTGATGGATTGATCTCATCAAAGTTGTGACGTTTTGGCAGGAGAAAGGGCGAGAGTGAAATTATCGAATTTATTTCACAGTGTGAATTGTTGAAATTTATTACACTGGAAACACTGTTATCTATATAATACTATAACTTAACTAATGGTGAGTAACTTAAATATGAGCTACGACTGAATGGTTTGAGTATTGGTGTTTTGAGTTATTGTCGGATGTGTAAATCAGTGGAGATATTGACAGACAAATAACAGAGTTTAAAGATAAGTTTTGGTTAAGTAAACATATTATTTTCTACTTTATATATGAATGAAAACAATATTATTCAAATATTCAAAAATCAAGTAAGAAAATGAACAAGTCAGTTATCTTTCTTGGACTAGTTGTCAAGAAAAACTTGATAAATAATAATCAATGTTATCATACACAGCACACAAAATGACTCTATATAAACACTCATATTTTAATGAAGCCTAAGAAAAATCTGTTGAAGTGTAAAAAAAAAAACTACCAATAAGGTAGTTCATATCTTTACTTATAGATGATATATTTACCTAGGTCCCTGAACTTAATATTTTTGAGCCTAATTGAGCCTTAATATAAAAAATATAAAATGTAAGGAACATCTTATATATTGTTTCTGTAGGGAATATTCACAGGTTCACTTACAACTGAAAAAATGGTAGATAAAATTTCTTTAAAATTTGCAAAATGAACATATATTTGACATCATTTCATATTTCAAAAGGATAATTTTGGATCACCTAATTTTTTTTCTTGTAATATATAAAAAAAAAAAAAACATTAAAATTCCCATTATATTAAGAACATTCCCCACCAATTATGTACCCCTTGAAAGAGGATTTTTGAAATCAATATTTGTAATTTTACCTTGTAAATGTTTATGCTAAAAATTTTTTTTGAATTATTTAAAGACAATTATTTTGCATCTTTTCAAATACTATTTGCTCATTGGAAATACATACTATTGTATGATTTGGCAAGATGACAGAAACGAATGCTCCGTGTTATACGTTTGATCAACCGAAAGCCTGAGAACAGTCTTATAAGCAGAACCAATACTGATATGAATTAGTAATTTAGTATATAATGGAGATTTGAGTACTTTATAATATGCTCATTGAAAGTATATGGAAGTGAAAAAGCTTAAAACTCTGGCCAAAAAATAAATTATTACCCATGATGTGCAATTAGAAAATAAATGATTACCTGTGATGTACAGTTGGTTACCTGTGATGTACAATTAGAAAATAAATGATTACCTGTGATGTACAATTAAAAAATAAATGATTACCTGCAATGTACAGTAAAAAAATGAATACCTGTGATGTACAGTTAAAAAAATGAATGATTACCTGTTATATACAGTAAAAAAAATATTTGATTACCTGTGATGTACAGTTAAAAAATAAAAGATTACCTGTGATGTACAGTTTGTCCACTGAGAAACAGTCCATTTGTAACATCCACGTAAGAAACAGGGTTTTTCCTGGACTAAAGTGTCAGGACAAGGACGACCATTTCTACTGAACTGTTCTACAATCATTCTCACTCTCCTACTCACACCTACAATACAAAAAAATATTGTTATCTGGTAATTACTGTAAAACTATTTATATTTTATGGTGGGCAATTTAGCACATTCTGTAACGTATTCACGGATATCAATTTTCACGGTTTCAAAAATTAAGTGTTATATAGTGTTGAAAATCAATTTTGTATGTACTATTTTTCATGCTTTCATGTTTACTGCAAAAATAGTGAAAACTAGTACACCATGAAAATTAATACTTTGGCATTATGATATATACTGTGAGAGATTCATTTAATTCTGATGAAACTGTCAATCTGTGTAGGGTATCAAAATTCTTCAATAAGAACAAAATATTGGTAGAAATTACTTATAATAATTACCAAGTCCACAGGATTTGCTACAAGAAGACCAATGAGTCCATTCCGACACCAGACAGTCAACATCACATACCACTTCACATGATACAACAGAGGGTTCTGTAACAGGCCCTGCATCCTAAAATACAGATACATGTACAAATGTTCAGGTATTTAATGTACATTGGAATTTCAAAATTTCAAACTGGCTATTAAAATGGTGGTTAAGAAATATGCTGTTTTACTACAAATCAATTTCTATCATCTTTGTGTAAAAATAACCTTTAATTACAATTTCTTAAAGATACACTCACTAAAATATAGTTATACAAAAACAAAATGTTTGCAGACAAAAAAGACTATACATGAAGTCATATCCGTAATACGTATTGAAAGATAAAAGAAAAAAATCATGGATGCATACAAAAATTGACTTATAAAAATTCACTAGACTACCAAAAAAGATGTATGACCTCAGTATTAAAGATTTCTTAAGGAATGAATACTTACCTTTTCACATAGCTCATTGTCGACATTTTCACCAAAGTGGTTTTTACAGATGGCGTATCTTTCCTTATGTCCTACACCGCAGTCATCCATCCCATTATTGATAAGACATGTCGTCCATGATGACCACTCCCAATAATACTCAATACAGTTATCGTTCTTGATGCATGGTTTTGTTTCTCTAATTTCAGGACAATTGTTATAATTCCAGTACCTTAGAACTTCACGGTTTCTGACTTGTCTGTCATGGTGATTGCAGGGCTAGGAAGTTAAACATAAATATATAGAAAAGGGCAACAATAATAGCCAAATGAAAAGGTGAAACAGAAGCTGATCTCACATATAGCTTTTTAAATTGATTACCAGATTTCTCTAGTGATTAAATTTGCTTGAAACTTAAGAATAAAATTTCCATCACATTTTTTGTTACTAAATTTATCTACAATGTTATGGAGAGTATGACATAAAGCTGTCATTGACAGTTGCTGATAGTCTTAGCTGTCAAAGCTGATCAAGTTGTCAATAATACAGAAAGCAGGCCATTGTTCATTAAAGAATCAGACTGTTTTATTGTGTTTTGTGTGACTCATGCCAATGTGTCCCTGGAGTCTTGTCCATATATCCAATATTCTACATCCATTTAATATTAAATTTGAAAGACAAATGTTTCAAACTTTGCAGATAAGCTGATTTATTTTACTTTCTTTCTCTTTCAGGGAGTCAAATAATCAAATATTTACCATAGTTAATACATACTGAATAGATAATTCATCTTTTTAATGTCTTGTATAGTGTAAATGCAATTTAATGTCTTACACAATGCACTTTTCAGGATGGAGATTAAAAATTATTCCATTATTTCCTGGTTTCAAAGTGATGGCAAGGACCATAGATGCAAGATGCAAGTAGTTGTAGGATCAAAATTATAGAGTTTTTTAAAGGAGATACACCTTGTGTAAGGGGCACAACTCTTACATACCTTTGGAATGTTTATATTCAGCATTTGACATCAATCTCATGTAAGTATGAAAGTAACTTGGATTGATTTCATTCTGTTTAAAATGAAAGTTTGCTGGGCTTTGGTGAAATTGAATATAATACAAACATACCATTGATTTCAAGAGTTATGTCCCTTAACCTAGGTCTACCTCCTTAAAGTTTAATTCTACAAATGACATAAAGCCATTCATACAGTCAATAGCATTTTTTTGCAAGAGTTGAACATATAAATTCATGTATATAGTTAATCCTGTAAGGACAATAGCAACAGTAGACAGACACTGCTTATAACATTAATGCATGAGTGGTGGAGGTATTGGAGCAGGACACAAGTCGACCTCATTTAGAGTTATATTACCTTGTTACATGAGGACCAAGGAGCCCATTCACTGACCACACAGTCTTCTAGACAATAAAGATAACATGGTTGCATATGTGGGGGTCTTTGTTGTCCAGTACACATGTCTTCTGTGGCAGTTCCTGTTGTGAAACCATGGCGATTCACTGCTTCACATCTTAAAAGGCAGAGTAATCAAATTTAAAAAAAAATAGAACAGAAGACAATAACACTTAGGCTATTCCCTATAACTAACAGTTGAACCTTGAGATTTTGAATCCCTGAATGACCACACTGACATAGAAAAATTTTGTGGATGTCAAATTGTTTCGTTATTTACTCTAGGAATAGTGATATTGAATTTTATCTGTCTTTACTTATTGCATCCATTAAAACTATTTACAGAAGATAACTGTGAAATATCTGGACTTAAATTTGGCTATCCATTATTTTTATGATGCCCTGACCCTTGCAAGTGTAGCTAAAATTTTAACCTGACAAAAATTACCCCAATTCAGAATTGCATACTTCAAAGACTTTACATAGCCATGAATATATAACAAAAAATATAAATTTTACATTATTTACAAATATCTGAGATTTATTTTTTTATGATTTATAATGATCACCTTCATAAACAACAATTACCCACCATACAGCACAAACAAATATGCAGTCATAATAAACGGCATCACTTACCTTACATGCCTGGTCTGTGTACCATTTCCACAGTTTTGTGGACCATGTAACATACATGTACCCCAAGCTTTAGTCTTCCATACATATCTAACACACTCAGGATGGCACAAGCGGGTCTGAATCTCCTGCAAAGGACACAAATCTTTACATGAAATTTAAAAAAAATAATAAATAAATTCTATCAACAGGTACATCTTTGTCACAATCTAGTGACTTCTCTGAAGGCTGGTTCCTAGTATTTCTAGTAGATACATTTTCTCATTTTCTTGAAGATGACCTTGAATGAAAAAAACTTCAGAATTTTAATGTAAAAAACATAGGTCATTGAACTTGATTTTGAAGTAATTTGGCTTTTATAAAAGCAATTTTTATATGGATTCTGTGGGGAATTTCACTATTTTGCAAACTATCAAAAAAGTAGTAAACAGAGTTTTTTCTAAAATTATATCAAGAACACTTAAAACTGATATTCTTTCATATTTCAGAAAGAAAATTGGGGGACACCAAACTCTTTTTTTTGTAATATGAAAAAACTAAAATTCCTATTACATTTCTAAAGAACATTTTTCCCACCAGTTATCTCCCCTTTAAAATGTCTTTATTTAATTAATGTCTGTAATTTTATCATGCAATTATTTAAGTACAAATTCTTTTAAAATGATTTAAACATAATGTTTTTACATCATTTCAAACATTTTAAGTTCATCGAAAGTTAATAGGTCTGTATAATTTTGTTAGATAATAGAAAAGTATGCTCCATGTAATAAGTATGATCTACTTTAAAATGAAATAAATCACAATACACTTGAAAACAAACAAAGGGTCAACAATTTTGTTTGTTTTTATTTTTTTTTTATATAAGTATTATCTTAAGTTAAGCTATTTGAAGAAATTCATAATAACAGCAAGTTATATACTGACAACATTATTCTCAAACATTTTCGAATTATTGATGAATTATGGATGTAATGTCTCTTCTGATTGGTTGATATTGTTTCAATTCAAATTATCAGAAATGAATGTAATATTCATTTGGTCTTAGAATTAAGCTCTGTCATGTGGTGCACTATAGATAACTTGCAGTGTGCACCACATAATTGAGGTTATTTCTACATAGACTGAACAATATTAAATAATTTATTAAGAGTTTCATATGCACGAAATCATATATTTCCAAATTGGTCCTAAAGACATGTTTCCATAGATTCACAAAATATGTTGCAATTTTTCATAAGTATAATCCTCTGTTTATACTTAAAGTTTTTGAAAGTCACCTTGCTCTTGCTACCAAGTGAGGGGCATTGTCTACCCCCAGCTGAGGGCAATCTTCGTATACTCCTGTACCGTGTCTGTACTCCAGCACCACACTTGGCAGGGCAGTCACTCCATACTGTCCAATCAGACATCTCACAGTCTACAGGACATGGAATCATACACACTTCCTCTTCATAACCTGAAAAATAGTAATTTCATGTTTCAAAGCAAGAAGCATAATGGGTTACATAGAAACTTTCACAAGAGCAAGCTTTGAGTTTGATAATTTGCATGATAATTGACTTAATGTGGCATATGCTTATAAAGGATCATATTAACTTAAGAATAAGTAATCAAATTGCAAGATGATAATAGACATCATCTTCAAAAAAAACTTTGATTTTCTACAGCATATTTTTTTGTATCCTCATAAATTTTTGGGCATGAAATTATACAAAACACTTTATATATTATATTATACTATATTATAAATAAGCAGGAGCAACTAGGATTTTACAATTTAGTGGTAGATATTTCAGGAGGACCTTTACAGCAAACAATTATGTAAGTACGGTATCTCTACAGTACCATATGGCCGGTTATTTGGTGGATGTTAGATAAGGTGATATTGTGGCAAACAGTTATGTGAAATAATTTGGCATTTCTATTTTTGGCAGATGCTTAATAGTGTACTTAGAACTTCACCCAATAGTAAACATTTTGTGGAATTTATTTTGGCATTTTTAGACCAACCACTTAGATAAACCAAAATTAGTATACTACGAAAAATACCAGCTGTAAAGTATAAGCCACTTCCATGTCTTACCTGCACCATTACATTTCTCAGCTGGTTCCAATCCAGAACCATGTTTACTACAAGCCACAACCTTGATCCGCCTCCCTGTTCCACATATATTGCCCATGTCGAGTACTGTAGTATTCCGTGTCCTTTTTCCTCGGCTGCTGGTCAATTCTGGTTGATTTGTAATGTAGTCATGCTTGACTGAATCTAGGATACAGTCTGACCATTCACCTGTGGACATTGGTTTCAGACTCTCACATAGCTGACAGGGTTGTTTCTCATATGTTGGGTAAATTTCTATGTTCCTACACTGTGCTGGAGTAGGTACACCACCTGTTGAAACAGAATATTTAATGTCTCACTGCTTTTACATTTTTTGTGAGTACATATTATTTCTTTTTTTCTGTACTCATCAATTACAATGCAGCCATTGATAACAAAAACTAGAAGAAATGTTCATAAGACACATGTGCCCCTGTCATCCTTGGGATTTGAAGGAACAAAGAACAGGAATTAAATAAATCACTTAGTCTCATAATAAACTTAATAAAATTAATTAAACTGAAGCTTCAATCTGGAAACTTTGAGTTAGGTGATACCTCCTACCCCAGCCTAGAAACCATAGAGGAAACTCCAATAGTCATTCAGGTAGAGTAAGGAGGTGTACTAAGGCGGGCATTGTATGATAAAGATACAATCCTTCAAAATGAAGCTGCACTCTGATTCCTTCCCTTAAAGGTTGACTGAGGTTTTATAAAATGAATTAAAATTCCATAAAAAAACTCTAAAAACAACTAAATTGTACTGGTAAACAAGAAGTTGATGTGCGACCAAGTCATAAAGCTTCCACAGGCTACAACTTATCACTACTCTTAGTATCCCAGATGCCTCAACACCATAAATTGTGGTAAAAAAGCCTATTCTTAAATTTTTTCTCTACTTCGGAAAAAATCTAACCAGCTAGTTCTCTGGAGCGGAACTGGTGACCACTGCATCCTTGGATACAGTGACTCCATTCTGACCAATCAGTGAACAAACATTTATTGTCACATGATCTGTAGCATGCTTCAGTAACTGGTGGCATAGGACCAAGAAATTTCAAACAGTCCTCTATAGGATGGGTAGTGCCATTTATAGCAATGCAGGTTATATCTGAAAACAATATTTAAAATTATTTACTTTAAATAACATGTTTAGTGCAGAAGTGTTGAAATATAAATACAACAGAATTGTGTGAAAGTAAGATGGAAATGCAATTACATAATTTGTGTCAACTTTTTATTTCATTTTTTTCTTAGTAAAAGATGATGGTGTAAATATTTTTTAAAAGGTAATGGAATTTTATTCATGTATGTTAAGAGGTAACTAAATTGTCAAAGCTGACGATGGATCACCTTTCTGTGAATTTAATGGGATGAGATAGTCAAATGAAACACTGAATATGAACGGTGCATCAATAATTATATAACGATTTAAGAAAAATTTAGTGATAACCCCTTAGGCTAGTGAGATTAATTCAGCGCATATACTCATGCATCAACTTCGAACAAGTTTCATCAATGTCTAATTAAAAACAATGTTCTATTTTTTGTCATAATATACCTCTGGCCCGAAGTCCTTTCCCACACTTGTATCGAGTAGGAGCAAGGATACAGTTGCTCCAGTTAGAAATTTTCCACTGCATCTGATTACATAGAGGAAGCTCTGTACATTGTTCTACTTCCTGTAAAACCTCTGGACATGGAGCACCACCATTGTCAGGTTCTCTGAGGATAAAACGTCTCCTGAACTTGGTAGGAATATTGTCTTTGTCTAAAAAAATAACAGAAAACTGTACTAATGATTGAAGCACATGTTATGCCTACCCCATTTCTTCAATGTTCAAAGTACCATATCGTAGAAACAGAACATCTGAAAACTATGAAAAACGAAAGGCAGCTTCCTTCCATAATGACTTACACTGTATAAAAATGTTATTGATCTATCAGTGGATGTATTTCAAAGTAAAAGAGTGGTACATTTTAATCAAAAGAAGGATGTACTCAACAAGCTTGTAAAACTGTAAATCCCTAGCATGAAATAAAGAATTTTATCAAGTTTAAGAAATTCTCTGTTGGCCAATATGTACCTCAAATTACAGACTTTATCATCATTTAGCAATGGAATTTGAATAAAAATATCAGAATGATCAACCAGTACTGAGATGGTAGTTTGGTAACGAGCATGAAAGTATTTTAAGCAATACAATACTTACTAATAAAACAGGAAGCAGAGCAACTTGACCATTCAGACCATGAAGTCAGATGACAGTCTTTAGGACAAGGAATTTCACAAAGCTTTGTAGTTGATGGCTTCACTGACTGTGTACATCTGAAAAAAGTAAATTTCTTCAGTTCAGTTAAGATGAAACTTTGCAGGTGATGTATCTAAATTTTATATACTGTAAAAGAATCTACAAAAGAGGAAACAAATTGATAATACTTAGCAATCAAATTTAAATGAAAGAACAAATAATTTTCCATTGTTTTACGACTACTGTAAAACCAACAGTTTTTTTGTAATTCCTTATAAAAAGAATGGTATGAACAGAAGGATACATATCTGACTTTTCATCACAAGAATAAAAAATCATTGACTTCTATGGGACTAAGATTATTACTGTATAGTGAGTGACTTTCAGGAAGTAATAAGTTTGGCTTCGTTTAGCAGTCTTTCTAAAAGCTACCAAAAATAAATTCCACAAAATATTTTTTTTGTGCATCAGTACCTAATGCACCAATCAGCATTTGCCAAAATTAAAAAAAATGCCAAAATGTTTCAAGTACTTTTTAGCCTCCAAATCACTAAATTTAACACACTCCAAAAAAAACCCACCTTAGGGTACAAGTTATTATACCTGTAACTGTAAAATGAAGTTGGTTTACAATATCACAAGCTGCAGCACTTCACAGCCTCCTGTTCTGACCATAAATTTGTGAATGCCCGTGACAAAACAGTTATCTTGAGACATTTAGACTTACTTCTCATCCTGTACAAACTGGTTATTTCTGTTATAACAATGGACACCTCTAGTCTGTTTGCCATGTCCACATTTACTGCCTGGTACATCTAATTGACAATCTCCCCAGGGATCGGCACTCCATATAAATACAGCACATTCTATAACAGTAGGGCAAGGTTTGTTTTCTACAAGCTCTCTCTCACCAGGACATTCAGTTCCTCCTAAAACAAAATTAGTTCATTATCCATCTAAAAAATATTTGCAAGCTAGGTAAGAGAGAAGAAAATACAAATGAAAAACACAGAACTTCAGCTGATTCTAAGAATATTTTATGAACTTAGTATGAAGTATTGGTACATATGTAAAGGAATTTACACCAGAACTGGCCCTAGCCCCACAAAACTGAAAAAAATTACTTAAGACTGAGAAATTTTTTTAACTGTTTATCACCAATGTTAAAGTCTTTGATTGGGGTTACCATAAAGTTTTGTGGTGCTGGGACCTCAGGTCATGAGAAGATTTGGAAGCAAAATGAATGATTTTAGAATCAAATCAAAAACTGACTCTAGCAAAACAAAACTTGAAAAATACTTAAGTCTGAGAATATTCTTAGTCAGTGCAATTAATGACTTCACAAACAGTCAAGAAATTTCTCAGACTTGAGTAATTTTTCAGGTTTTGGGGCTTTGGAGCCATGTCTTTCAACCTGACGTGATCTTGAGTTAACTGAAACATACCAAGTCCTGCTCTGGCTAGTATGGTTTTCTGTCGAGATCTCATGCTTGGTCTGTAAGTTACGTCTTGTCCAGTCTCACAAATGTCTGGACATTCTGACCATTCACCCCACTCAGATGTCACACAATCTTTCCGACAGGGAATGTTACAGTACATCTGATTATTTGGACGAGCCTCCCATTCACTACAAAGCTTATCTTGTACTCTCATCTGTAATAGTTAGAAATGTCAAAGTGTTAATGTAGGAATTTGATGATGAGGACAATCTCAAAAAAATTTCAAATTATGTAAGAGTTGAAAATTGTCCTTAGCAGAAATCTAGAACTCACCCTTAACACAGTGAACTTTTAACAAAAGGCTACAGGAATGCTATAATAAGTGCCTAGCAAAATAAGGCAACTGAAATGTAAGATTTTCTAGATAATGTATAAAAGTGATGTTTCACTATCCTTCATGGATCTACATTACAACTCCCATATATATCATCACTAAGGCTGTTGATACAAGATGGTTAATGAAGATCAAAAGGGTAGTCAAGGACATTACAAAACTGTTAGTAATTACCAAGTTTATACATTTCAATGGCAATCTGATTAAAATCAGTAACTATACACTACCCTTTGCTCGCTTTACATCTTAATGTACATGTCAATTAAGGGATAATCTCTGGTTGAAGTTTATTTTGGCTAATTAAATCACAACTTACAAAATCCTACCAGGAATTATCAGATATATTTGTACAGTCAAAAATGACCAGGACCCAAATTTGAATATTCATCAATCAAAGTTCACTAGGACCCTAATTTGAATATTCAACAATCAAAGTTCACTTGGACATGACCCCAAATGCAGTTGGTTTCACCTGTTGAGGAGGTTATTAAGGTATCATAACAGCTGATTTTAAAACAGATTGAAGGCCAATTGGAATAATTAGCTGTAGTTTTTTTTAACTAATTAATATTTTATCAAAAATTCAGATGACAAATGATAATTGGAAAAATTAAATTTCTAGTTTCAACATGTTAGTTGTTTATATGCTATAAAATACACAAAAATATTTTAAGAAAAAGACTAATGGCAAATATACTTTTCTACTGCAAAGTTTTCATGTTTAGAGGGGAATGAAATTGACATATCACCAATGCAACATATAAATTCTAAAATTACAACACAACTATTCCCTAAGCTCTAACTTTTCAGCATTTCAATGTTTGAACTAACAAATTTTTCCATAAGCCTTTTTGAAATATTACACCTGGGAGTGATATAATCAATCAAATTGATTAATTATAGATGCGATAAAATGAGCAATTTTCTAATTTGACAACAAGAATATGATGAGTAATCCATTTCATTTTAAAGTCTGAAAATGATGTTTTCTTCCTGATAAAGTACTTTAAGTTTATGGGACATCTGTGCATTTACTGCAAAATTAAGTTCAAAAGTGAATTGATAGCAGGCTTATTGTAATAGGTTTTATACTTCTTATTTTACTATTATTCCTTTACAAAACAAAGGCATGTGAAATGCTTTTTTTCCAAAAAAAGAAAAAAAAACCAAAAAAAAACAAAAAAAAACAAAAACAAAAAAACAGTGATTTACTATATGTTTGTTTTTAAATAATGATAACATTTTACTAAAATTCGAAAATCAGACATTTGGGGCATTTGCATGCAATATAATAAATGCTTAAACCAACTGGCAGCTTAAAGTTAAATTGCTTTTGTGATGTAAGAAACTTGTTCAATTTTACAGACTGAAAGAGCCTTAACATGTAAATGTCAGCTGATGCACTAAACTGATACTTGTTGGAAAATAAAGTTAATTTAGGATTCTTTCTGATCTTGAAATTTTATCAGGTCACCGAGACATGAGTTTCCCAAACAAATTTCTATTGCTTTTCTTTGTCAAGACCTTCTAAGTGGTAATGGAGATATGTCTAATACCCTCGAAGTGGTAATGGAGATATGTCTAATACCCACAAAGTGGTAATGGAGATATGTCTAATACCCTCGAAGTGGTAATGGAGATATGTCTAATACCCTTGAAGTAGTCATGGGGATATGCCCAAGACCCTCCAAGTGGTAATGGGGATATGTCCAAGATCCTCTAAGTGGTAATGGGGATATGTCCAAGACCCTCCAAGTGGTAATGGGGATATGTCCAAGACCCTCTAAGTGGTTATGGGGATATGTCCAAGATTCTCTAAGTGGTAATGGGGATATGTCCAAGACCCTCTAAGTGGTTATGGGGATATGTCCAAGACCCTCTAAGTTGTTATGGGGATATGTCCAAGATCCTCTAAGTGGTAATGGGGATATTTCCAAGACCCTCTAATTGGCAATGGGGATATGTCCAACACTAAGAAAGAAGACAATAAAAACAAAGTAGAAACAGAGTGAAAACCACAAGTCTTCAACCTTCATTTGCCACATGAGTTTCATCTGAATAGAAATAATCACATTTACTGTGCATATAATTAAAATAATTAAAATATGCTATTCATTGGATAATTGACTTTAAACATGATGTTTCATGAGTCAATGAAACATATCTTTGAACTTTTTATAATGGCCACACCCACAATTTAGTGAACTTCTTTTATCGATCACTGTGCATTGCCTATTTTCTATATTTATCTAAATTATTATAAAATGAGAAAAACATATGAAGTATAGTTATACAAATCAAATGTTTCATTATAATGTTTCATGGGCTTGTAAAAGTTTTGACTGAGCACACATTTTGCATATAAAGCGCTTTGCACTTCACTGAAAATGTGATACAGTCAATTCTTTCACATGCAGATGAAACATCAATAAAAAGCTTCATGGAGGGCAGCTTGATACAACTGCAGTGGTTAAATCCTGAACTATTGGGGTAAGTGTGGACACAAAATTAGTTTTTGACACACTTATAACCCCAACCCTTTATGGTCTGTAGTCTTGTTATAAAATTTCATAGATATCAATAAACCAATATCCAAGTTATCACACGAAAACCAAGTGTCTATGAATGACAATGATGATGATGCCGACAGTGCCATACCAACATATGGCCACAAATTTTTAGTGGTCCAATAAAAATGAAACATTCCATCCTTAAATAAAAACCATGAACGACTTAATAGAAATTCATTATTGACATGTGAAAGGAATGCTTTTTTTCAGAAGGTAGAAATTTTCCCACCTCAAGAAGAAAGAACAATAAGACTTCAAGTTAGCAATGACCAAATTAACAAGTAATTCATTTAAAAATATATGAACACATTTTCGTGTGATACTGACCATTAAGTTATTATAGAAGGACAAGACAAAACCTCCTTCTGAAATGGTTACCATAGTTACATAAGGTCAAATATATCTCTGACCCTGTTCTCTGATCTCATATCAATGAATGTGCACTTGATAACCATTCAAGAAAAAGAACAAAATTTGAAAAATAAAAGAACTGAATATTGACCTATTTTCTTACTTAAACTAGATAAAAAAACAAAGAAATTGAAAACGACACCTTCACCATGCATAATGACATCCTTATAATCAGAAATCACAATTCTGTTTACAGCCATCTCGAAACAACTCTTTCAATGACAATATTTCCATTAAGGTTTTTTCCAACATCAAAAAGTATTCTCGCGGAGCAAATCAATTTGAACGCAGACAAGTAGATCATATACAATACATTACAAGGCTTTGGTAATGCAGAGAAAGGGAAATTAAATATCATTGAAATTGAAACTTAATTTATCAATGTTGGTGCCATGATTATTATCCTTACTAAAAACATTTACAGAAAGAAATATATCATTTTTTTGTCTGAAGGAAGATTATCTTTTACTTAATTTAAAAACCACTGAAATAATAAACTTACCACAGACAATCTGGATAGAAGTACTAATAAGAACAGAGATGGCTATAGGCAGACAGATCGTGTTCTGTAACACAACGTAATTTCAGGCATACCCCTGGTAGTTTATATGAAACTGTGACATGAGTACAACCAAAGGTTCGGTTTACCAATAAAATGTAAAACCAGCATGTTCCGTTAAGACTGAACACTGATTAAAACACCTTAACTAGTAGTCTTTGTAAGAATCATGTAAATTCTGTCGTATGTGAATGATACACCCCAAAAAAGGCTACACATTTTTTTTTTATTAAGGTGCTTTATAGGACTATGTGATGAAATGCATAATTATTCATTCCAATCAGTCTGCCTGCTCTTAGGATATAATCCACATTGAAAATCCAATGGTTTCTATTGTATTTAAGTATCATTTACAGAGTTATCTCCCTTAATTTAAAATTCTACTGTATTCTATATCAATTTTATCTCCTATGAACAAGGGTTATATGAAACGCCACATGTTAATTTATGTTTACTATACATTTTAAACAAATATCAAAAATTAAAATATGTAGGCGTCCCAGCCATGACTCACATTTTGCATGATTCTTATCATGAGTGCTACTTAAATGTTCAAGTCAGCTGATGTACTTACAGCAGCACACTTGTTTGGTTTTACAAGATCTGTTTGTGTACTTATGTCGGAATGCTAATACACAAGTTTCTGAAAGAAATTTCTTTATTTGCTCTTTTGTCAAGACCCTTCTAGTAGTAGTGGATTAAACTATGTGCATGTTGTTTTCGGTTTTCATGTTCTTTGTTGTGTGTATCAATTTTCTTTGTCTAGTAGTCATCTCTGGATTAAGTGTTAGGTTCCCTCAATTTCCCTTTCATACCAAAAAATATACTCTTTGGGCTCAAGAATACTTTATTGTTAAACACTTTATTGAGACTGTTATAAAAGACAAATTTCACAAAACAACCAAAGCCATAACCAAGAAAAATAAATCCCTGACCAAAATATCCTAAAATCATTTGATCTGAATGAAATATTACAGCTATCATGAACTTAAAAGCCACAGTAAGGTCTGGTCTTGTTTTCCAGTCAACAAAATGAGAGGTTGGCAGGAAAATAGACACTTCATTACAACTTAAGTATCTCAAATAATAAGAACACTTTGTTACAAGATGAATGAGAATTCAATCAACAGTCATAATGTCTGGAAAAGAAATATTGTATTTTAATAATGATACCCCTAATGACTATGATTGCAATGACAAGGTTTATTGGATATGTGGACCAACAGATAAAAGGATGATTTTGGTGACATAAATGAAGGATATCTCTGCTCTAGTTATGTAATATATAATGATTTCAAGAGAATTCTTCGGAAACAGATTTGGTATTAACTAACATAGACTAGATTCATCATTTTTAGTAAAATGTATAAAATCAGCTGAACTAAATCACATTAACTGCCCATCCTATAATTTTGACATATATAATACTATATCTCTTTAATCAAAATATGAAAAAATATAAAAAAAAAATATAAGAGAATTTCTTTCCTGACATATATCCTCCCCCCACCTCAGAATTAACACAGAACATCTAAAGATATTGCTAATCTGTAAGAACCAATACAATTAGATTAATCTCTACATGCATGTTAAACATATATATAGAACCTAATGCAGTAAGAAGGAACTATATAGTTCATCGGTACCAATTTACATGGTTTTCCAAATTAGTTGGTTAGTGATATTTCCTTAACATATCATTTGCAGCTGGTTTTGAAAAAATTATTTGTTTTACAACTTGAGAGAACTATTAGAGATTGTATTGTACAAACATGTTATAGATAGATATTTTTGGTGTCATACTATTAACAATGTTACATACCCCTTTCTTATCTACACATGTTGTGGTCTGTTGCTTATTACCGGCACCACAGTTTTCTCCAGAACCAAAAGTAGCCCTAAGACTACATGGACCAGAAGAAGTATTCCAGAAGTAACATGGTTCTGGATCACAATTCTGGGTCTCACTGAGATGGGGGCACTGAAGTCCATTCTTCCCCGGTGGTGTTAGTACATCTCTGGTTCTGTACCGCTGCCCTAGAATTATAAAGAGAAATGGTAACAAAATTGTGACAAAAGAAACAAGTAATATCTTTTAAAATAAAGATAGCCGACGCAGTAAAATTTGTTCCTTTTATTTAAAATTTTCTACATTTAATTAGGGAAATAACACATGGCAAACAATTTTAATTTTCGATACAATTTTTTCTAACACCACTAAGTTATCAGTTTTTGGCCAATTGGGAAACAGAATTGCCATCAGGTGACTTGCATTTCCATGGAAGAGCGTCTTTAAGGTCAAAAGGTAAAAACTGAAACTATACTGACTGCGTCGTGAAAAAACAAAAAAAAAATTCTCAGGCTAGGTAGATTGATAGATCACAATAAAAGTCTTTAAGAGGATAGTCTTCAAGCATGACTAGAACATTTAATCCAAGCATGGCCAGAACATTTAATCCAAGCAAGACTAGAACATTTAATCCAAGCATGACAAGAACATTTAATCCAAGCATGACCAGAACATTTAATCCAAGCATGACCAGAACATTTAATCCAAGCATGACTAGAACATTTAATCCATTAAGTCATTCAAGTATACCCTGCTTCGAACACATTTATAACTTCAAGGATAGTAGTGCAATACAATATACCAGTCTTTAAGTAGTGTCCTCATTGATTCAAACAGATCGTAATAATACCCTGTTACAGAGTTTCTAACAACAGTGCATCAAATCTACAGAAAAAATACTTTAGTATGAGAATATTCTAAATAGTTTATGATGTCAAAAAATCTAGTCACCATGTCAAGTCAGAATATTCTCATACTTAAGTAGCACTCCAGATAAGAGTCATGCAATATGTGATTCATGGTTGGAAAGCCTACATATCTTATTTTTGATATTTTGTTTAAAATGTTATAGTAAAAAGAAATTAGCATGTAGCTTTTCATATAACCCTTGCTCTTAGAAGATAAAAATTGATATAGAATTTACTGTAGAATTCAAAATTAAGCAAGATAACTTTAACAATAGAAACTGTTGGAGTTTCAATGTGGAACATACCCTAAGAGTAGACAGATTTGAATGAATAATCATTCATTTCATCATATAGACCTATAAAGCAATTTAATGACAAAAAAGATGAAACTTTTTTAGGGTGTATCACATACTACAGAATTTGAATGATTCTTACAAAGACTAACTGATGAAGCTACAGTGCATTTCATCAAGTCAATGCAAGGTATCAACATGTTTGCAATTGAAGCCAACTAAAATTAAACCCCTCCCCCTTTTCTTTATTGGTGTCCACATTGATTTTGCCTTGGCTACACCATTGTACATTTCTTCCATGAATAAGAAAAAAAACAAATTTTTTATCCATTGTGTTGTTTATGAAGACAGAAATTTTTTAAAACTTTTAAGGGCTATGGCATTGTTGAATATACAATATTTTTGATGTATATAATAATCAATTAATCATAATCTACCATAATCAGGCTATATGAACCTGTCTGTTTTCTTTCCTTGAGACTTTTGGGATTGGATTGTGTTAACTAAACTCTATCATATGGTATTCCTCACAAGACTAGGAGATTAAATGACAGATGAAACTTTCCTTGTCTGTTTCATTGTCAATAAATTTTAGCATCTTGATTTGGATTTCCTATCTCATTTCCATGGGGGAAATTCTACAGACCTAAAACTGATGATCAATGTGTAAATGGTCGACAGACAGACAGACTGAAAAATGATAAAGCACCAAGAAAAATGAAAAACAATATTCTTTCCAAAACATAAATTTTCAAGGATGACTGTATTTCCATTACAAAATTTATTGTAAGTCAGTTATACCAATTCATAAGGAGATGGTCAATGAATCTGTGAACATGAAAATTCAATTCATAGCTTAATCTATCTATAAAAACATAAAACATGGATATTGGTTCAACATTAAACCATTAAAGAAATATGCTATTCATCATTTTTTCTAGAAGCCCATCAAAGAAATAATTTTTTTTTCACTTAGGAAAAGTTTCCCCATTACAATAAGAGTCAATTTGGTGAACTTGACTATTATAACAAAATATAACCCCATTAACTGAAATCACAAAGATATGCAAAATCAAAAGACAGTTATTCATTCAACCTAACCCCTGTAACGAATCCTGGGGTTCAATACTCATTAGATTTATGACAGAATGAGGTTATAATGTTTTGTTTCATGTCAAAGCCCTTGTACATTTGAATCTTATTACCTACATTCCTTATCCTTCATATAATGGGTATAGAACTAATGCTGTGTTTCATCTTACAATATTGTATTTGAAAGGAGCATTAAATGCATACTAGTTCACTTTAACAAATATTTTATGTCACGTTCCAGTACTTGCTGCACTTAAACACTTGTGTTTTGTTCTGCTACTCATACCAGTGAGGGCAAGGGGGGCAAAATAAGGAATGTACCATTTACTCCCTTACGAAAAAATGCAAACAGGGAATTTTTATAGCCATTTCATTTATTATTTCTGCAAAAATTTTAGTATCCAAGTCAAGTCTGTATTGAAAGTTTTGCTAGTTTTATCTGCATTATGTGTTATGGAATTCTTTGTTTATAATATTGGCTTCTTTTTTCTCTTGAAGAAAATCTGTCAACAAATCCCCTACATTTATTGGAAATTTAGTTTGTAGGTTGAAAAGTTTTGTTGGTTTTTTGTTGACTATAGCTAAAAGTTAAAAGAACTTATCATTTGAGAAAAGCGTGCCTAAGTTTTATCCAACAAAATTCAGCATTTGAAAAAAAAAAACATTTTGTTTCATAAGTAACAATCTAACTTCTAATACATATTATTTCTGCTACCAAAATAAGGTAATGTTTCTTTATCTCTCCAAATAAATCCTTCTATGACTTCCAGTACCATGCTAGACTTATTTTATAGTCATCATCGTGAACCTGTGTATCTTGAGAACTTTCTTTTCCTCTTTCTTCTACCCAGACATGATATTTTCATAAGACATTCAGCAAGAGTTTATAGAAAAGCAGAGGATGCATACCCTACCGGTTCACCTGGTCCATGCTCCCAGATTTTAGTGGAATCCAGGTTGTTTATTTACTTTTATTTCATTGTGTATATTATTTTGGTTTTTTATGATTTTTCTTTGTTTAATCATTATCCTTAGATTATGTTCTTTTTTTATTATTGTTCAAATCTTGGTTCCCACGATTTCCCTTTCTTCCTTTTGACTGGAAAAAGAAAACAAAAGGATCAGGTACATCCAAGTGCAGAATTTGCCCCGTCAACATTTTCCCACTTTACCATTATACCCTATACATATATTTTCATTAATGAATATAAAGAATCTAAATTGGCTCTTATTAGTTCTATCATAGTAATTTTCTCTCCATTTATATAAACTAATAATCCAAATCTGGATGATGGCAACAAGAATAAAGGCAATTTATGCATTGTTTGTAAAATAATTAGGAAGTATAAAGAAGTCTGACACATATAGGATTTGGGTTATACACTTAATAATAGTTCAGTATGTCTACAATATGCTAATAACTGAAGGAGATCTTTTCTTTTTTTTTTTTTGATTTTATCAGACAAAATGGTAATGAGGTATATTTAATTGAAAATAATGTGTCAAAACAATGATTAAGTCCTTCATAAATTTAAAGAAAAAAAACAAGTGGAGTTAGAAATTAATTCCGTTTCAGAAAAAAGCTTTCTTTTTCTTAATGAAACCTTAAATCTGAAAAAAAATATATAGAAATTGGCAGATCAAGAGAAAGTTTTGGAGTCTGGGGCCCTCATTTTTTTTATAGAAAATTTTGTTTATTTCATGTATTATTTGTGAAAAAATAATCAATGATAGCCTTAAACACTATCATTTTCTCAATCTGCAATTGATATGGAAATCCTTAAATATTTTTTTTTGCAAAATGGCAGAAGTAGACAACTTAGTCATACAACAATATAACACAAAATCACTCACATTTGCAACATACAAAAATAGATCTCCAATTTTCATTTTTACAATGTTTTCTTCATTACACCTAATGATCTTTAAACCAAAACGTATATATAAATTTGGCTTTCTTTTGTACTTAAGTGAGCAGTGGCAGATCGAGGGGGCCCTGGTCCCCCTTAGAAAATTGTTGAAAAATTGTGTGTGTTAAATCATGAAAAACACTCACTTCCTGATCCTGTCAAGAAATTTTTTGTGTGGCCCCTACCTACCTTAAACCACTGTTGCGGTTTGGCTAATTGACCTGGAAATTTTGAGACTTTTGACAAAAAAAACAGGAGTGGCCAGTCTAAAACAATAGATGATGTACTTCTTAAGACAACTCACTAATAACTAGTGCATAAATCAATCAAAATGAATAGACTACTAATTGAGAATTTCCGTTTTGACCATAATCAGGAAGCTTTACAGGGCCAACTAATAGCACTATAAAAGATAACTAATTTTGGTCGTTATGCTTAGAGATTATCACAGATTTACGAAGGGCCATGAAATGTCAGACTGACCAAGTCCATAGCAATGATTAGGGCTTTGTTTGTACAACATGAATCTTTCATCATAATTAGGGGGACATTACGTCTGAGCGGAGCTGACAACTGATATAAATTGGTTTTCCGTGGACTTCTTGCATAATCATTGTTTTGTTATTTCTTCTGACAGCAATGTTAATAATCAAGACATTTACCCAATACAGTAAACAAAGATGGCTGAATTAGATTGGCTAGATAAAATAAAGTAGATATAGTCCAGACTTGTAGCTGGAGTTTAACAAAGGGTTAAAAAATATGATTCAAACAATATAGTGTACTTTTGAGTTTCTGGAATTTTAACTTAATATTCTACCAATATTAATAGACTCTCCAGGGTTTTGAACCCTTCTTAACTCCATTTGTCTGGGAAACTTAGAAAAACATTAATACTGAGTTAGTGCATTGCTCAAGGATATCGGAAAACTGGTTCTTTCATATTACACATATGATTTCACCGATTTTTTTTTAAGTAGACTTGACTGAGCTTCTTATATAATTCATCGACAGTTAAAAAATTTGATATACAGATACTTAAGTAAGTTCCTCAGATATTAGAAAAAAATATTTAACTATTACAATACCAATTTAATTCCAAACATTACGTTGCATGCATTGACAAGCTAAGTATACCCAAATTTATTCCTTTTATTAAAAATTGTGACTGTCTTATGAAATGGGAAATTGACATTTGATGGCTATCAAAATCATAAAGTATGACCCATCCAACTAAACAAACATACTAAATTTGAAATGAATCTATTTATTGGGAAATGACATAATTGCTACGAAATTTGAACCAACTGAATAAAAAACAGATAGAAAAAAAAGGTGATACCAATATACCACCCACTGGTTGAGAAGAATTTAACTTTCCAACTTTATGACTATAGACAGCTTTAATACTACCAGTTTAACAACTAATTGCACATGTTCAGTACTTTTTCAGCAGAACACTGTCCTTTTCATTTGTTAAGATTTTTATTTTTAATTTCATATAAAATATCACAATTCTTCCATGTAGTCACTAATTTGTACTGCTATACAAGACTATAGTAGAAAGAGGAACAGAAATAGTGAAGTGCAAAAAATGCACCATCATATATAACCTTTATAAAAATAATCAATACTTACAGAGATCACTAAAAGAGATATAGAGATAAACAGCAATGATAGAGAAATATAGATTCTTCTTCAATCTCCAGCATTGGAGGAGAATATCTGTTTCTCCCATGAAATCTTAGACTGGGAGAATTGATCATCTACTTGGTACTTTCAGATCTTCTCCTTTCATTTCAAGAAAGCATCTTTATTGAAGATTTTCATATATCAAACCTTGACTTAAATAATGTCCAAATTAGGTTCCATGAAGTCATTTTATAAGGAAAACTGCAAAAGGCTTACAGTGAGTAAGATAGTTAATATTGGGCAATACTCAGTAATCTTCCCTTAATGAAACGACTATCACCAGATAAATAGTTTACAGGACAGTTATTAAGAGATAAAAACTTTACATCAAACTTAGACCAAAATACCTATGAACTGATAGGAAGTTTAAATCTCCTTACTAATTCTCCAGTTATGTACCAGACATTTCATTGACTGATAGTCATTCAATCAAAAGAAGACTTTGTTCCCTGAAGTTAACTGCTGTATGTGCTGTTAAGACTATGTACCATAACCATGTATATGTACATGTATTATACTATTATTGTGAAACAAAACAAACCTGTTTTCTGGTTGTTCCGTCTTTTCCTTGCATACTGATCACACTCTGTAACTGTACAGTCACTCCACTGTGACCATAATGACACGGTACAATCCCACTCACAGTCAGCTTGGCAAAGCTGTGATATGGCTGGGCGAGGACCTATACACTCAGAATCAGATACAGGTTTCTGTTCGCCATTTTCTGTGGATAGACAATACCAATATTGACTTTTATATTTTTCTCCTATTTCATATCCTTATACTGATACTTTTAAAGCAAGAATTTGTTAGGCATTTACAAATTGCCAAGTTTTGGGAGATCATGTGTAATGCAAAACAACATTTGTCATTGGTTTGTGACTTAAAACAATATGAGACTACTGTGATTGTTATATTGTTATCAGAATTTCTACAAAATGAAGTAGTGTTTACATTAAGTTATATCAATTCCTTAAAGCATTCTTAAAATGTGGATTGATGGACAATCTAATGAACCACTATTTACCACAATACCTGCACCCAAATTCTATTTAATTTAAATTTTCACCTAAATTACAGCACATTCAGTGATGATGTTTGGAGAATAGAGACAAGTCATCTACTGATGAACTTTTGTAGGTAGTTAACTTGACAATTGACAAAGAGATTTAAAGTGTCTATCAAACCTAGATTAAAATATTTATGAAATGACAGAAAGTTAAACTTCCTAGTTAAATTGACCTTAGACAATTCATCAGGTAATTCAATCAAGGGAAGACCAACTCTAATGCCTGAAGTTGACTATATCATTTGCTGTAAAGCAAAATATGTATATGTAAGCCAGAGTAAATGAAACCCGATAAATAGACTTATAGGGCATAATTTCAGTTTTCTATCAATGCCAGAACAACACATGTCTGCTGTCATCATAAATTACTTTTCATCTTCAAGGCTAAAACTTTTTGGCATTTAGTCCAAAATTTACATTTATTCTATTTTACTCATGAAGGCTGACTGACATTTAGTATGTACAGAACATGTCATGGTATAGTTTTCAATGCAATTATGTTCAAAGCTTTTCTTTCTTGTGGGAATTGTGATTACTAACAGGAAAAATAGGATGAAATATAAAACAGAACAATAAAAAACAGACTGAATTTGATATGATGTTAAGTAACAGTTAAAGGGAATGTGTTCCCAAGAGAAGGTATCACATATTAGTTCAGATTAAGGGAAAGTGACCGCCAATCAGGGATATTATTCTGTAAAAAAATAATATTGAAATTTCCTGATTAATCATGAGCAATCAAGTCAAGGAGGGAAATCAGGTTTATTCAAGCTCACAGTGAAAATAATTTTCACAATTATACAATATAAAAGTTTCGCAATAACATTTTCCAAAAAGGCATCTGTAAAGTTTAAAGTAATATCAAAGAATATCGTGAAAAAATTACAGCATGTATGATAGTTAACTTCAGAAGATAGAGTTTGTCTTCCCTTCTCCCTTCATTGAATGGCTTTTCCCTATTGGAATGTCTTACCTTGTTTAAACTTGGCATTCATCCTGGTATTTAAACTTTGTATAATTTCATAGGTATTTTAAACAAAGTCTCATAGTAAGCTTAAAATTTTTTCTCAATTGTCCAGTTCACTATATGAGGAAGTTTATTAGGTGATGGTCATTTAATCAAGGGAAGATCAACAACTTTCCCTGAAGTTAACCATAGTACTCGCTGTAATTGCTATTGCTATTGCTATTTTAAGTCTGTGGCATTTTTTCTCAATTATATCTGAATTTGTAGTTCATTAAATTTCATGAGAGAACAAAATACTTTCTATAAGCGTTTAAACCAAGCTGTATATAGACTTCAGGTAAAACGTCTGTTATCTCTTAGGTTTAAACAAAGCTGTATATAGACTTCAGGTAAAACGTTTGTTATCTCTTAGGTTTAAACAAAGCTGTATATAGACTTCAGGTAAAATGTTTGTTATCTCTTAGGTTTAGACCAATAGTACACTAAAGCTACCCATTTATCTAAAAGGAAAATGGAAAACAGCCATTACAGTCATGCAACAAAATTCTGGAAACAAAAGAAAAAAAGGGGGATTAATAACATCCAAAATCAAGTTGATTTTTTTAACCTACCATTTTCTTCTACACAAATAACTTTACAGTGCTGCATCCCTGTGGTACATTGAAGTCCACCATTTACAGCCATACACTTACTCCACTCTGATTGAATCCATTTCGTTCTGTAGTTGACAAAAAAATAAGTAGTAACATACCATTGAGCTTTTAAAAAATTAGTAATAGCATATACCATGGAGCTTTTAAAAAATAAGTTCTCTAAAAATTCTAAGCTGAATACAAAATTAAAGAATATTTTGATATATTTATTCAGTCAAATTCCCAGCTTTTATTACTTAATAAAAGGACCAAATATTAAGATCACTGTAGTGAGAAATGAACATCAATGTACTTTTAAGCTAGAACTCAAAAACTAGAAATACTGGAAGCAGTTCACAAAGAGAATATCCCACACATCAAATGGAGTTAAAAATAAAACTCATGTTCAATTATATCTTTTTTGGAGTCCTTCAACAATAATTACATCCCTTCATCCACATCTACTTATGATGCCTAACTTTCCTACAAGGTTTCGTCAAAATACCTAGCGCAGTAAAAGAGGAGTTGTGCTTTCAAGAAACGTGGATCAACAGACGGGCAGAGGTGTAATAATCTATACAAATTTTAAAATGAATATCAAAAAGTACATGTTACACAGATATACTGTGAAAGTGCTATGGGTTCCGGGGTACCAATTTTCATGGTTTTCATGGGTGAGCCAGAAATGGAGATTCCCACTGATGTATATTCTAAAAACCTCAAAACCATAAATTCAAGAATCCACAAACTTGTGTATCTTGCCTATTTTCACGAAAACTGATATCAAAGAATTAAAGTAATTTCACAGTATTAACATCTGTCTGATTGTTATGTTTCTCTTGTTTTACTGAATACCTTAAATGAACAATTTCCTCATTTTTTGACAAAATCCTTGCATACTTAACTGACAATTCGGTGTCAAGGATTACAGCAGAATGTCAATTCAAGCATTTTTCTGAAACCAAACTAAACGACTCTGACTAAAGATCTCCATACTTGATTTCATGCAAATCTTTGTACTAACACAGTAATATACAAACCTTGGGCAATATCTTGATTTATCCTGCACACCATGCACAGGGGTGGTCTCAACTAACGGAGGACATGATTTTCCCAATCCTCGAGGTAATTTCTTAACTTCTCTCTCACGTCTCATCAGGCCAGGTCGTGTATAACCTGTTTCTAACAAACAGCTACTATTTATAGGTTGCCATGGTGACCACATGGAGACTTGACAATCTTGGGGAATGATACAGGACTGGTGATCAGCGATGATTTTACCCGAAAGTTTAACATGGTCTTTACATTTACTGGAAATATAATGCATTAATTAAGTACACATAATTACGGTTAAAATCTGTAATTAGCATATCAAAACTGCACTTTTCACTAAAAAGGCGTAGGATCCCAAGAACTATGAAGAAACTTGAAAATTTCATCATAAAATAGAAAACTAAAAATTAGTATTGATTGACTTTTCCGCCTTCTTATTATTAGGCACTGCATTAAAAATATTCAAACTTGAAAGTGATGCAGTATAAACAGTCAAATAACAGTTATTGCTGCTCGGACGTTAAACCCCAACAAACAAAAAACAAACAAACAAATAACAGTACCCTCAATGAGTTTTGTCTGATATTACAATGTTTATTCCCACTGCTTGCTTCATACAGTGACTGGCAGTTAATATCTACACAGATAAGGGTTTTGTCACACAAAAAATTTCTCCAAATTAATATCGACTTACGTATATGGAACAGTAGCACCGTTGGAATCAAGACATTTTACTGCACGCTCCTGATGTCCAATTAATGAATGTGAGGGATAATTTTTAGGAATGGTTGTCATGGAAACACAAGGTGTCCATTTATCAACAGAAATATAATATACATCAGAACAATTAGCACATCTTTCAATTTCTGATAATGGTGGACATTCCTTCCCACCATGATCTTCTGGAATGACTACTCGCCTAATACGAGTTCGTGAAAATTTCTCGCAAGTATCACAGTTAGCCCATGGTTGCCATGGTGTCACGATACAGTTTTGTTTACACTGGAGATCACAGCTTTCGCTTGTTGTAGGTTTTTGCTCAAATGACAGACAAACACTGTCGTTTTGCAGTCTTCCGTCAGATTTGAACACACATGTGACATTTCTGTATCGGATACCCATTCCTCGGGCACATTTCTTAACCCTAGGCATAAGTTGACATGGGCCCCATGTCTCTGCTGCCCATGTGACTTGATACTGGTCAATGAAAGTGCTTTTATAGCACTCATCATAACATGGTCTCTGTGATAAAGGGCGGGGCAAGTCCTCACAATATCTTTCCTCTGCAAAGTTAAGGCCCCCATTATATTCTTCATACATGCAACTGACATGACGACTTTGTGTTCCCTGCCCATTAAATCCACATATACAAGAGGACCATTCACCTGAAAGTAAATAACAAAGTTAATCAAGGATGGCCAGCAAATTTGATCAGCTTTATATCATAACCAATTTAAAGGAGAGATACAAATGTCTTAAGAAACCGTCTCAGATACATCTACCATACAAGCCACTGCACTCTGCCCTCATTAATCAAAAATAATGTTTTATTCATGAGCTACAATACTACATGTATTTACTTTGTTGAGTATTAATTCTTGGGTTTCAGTAAAGCCTCCATGATAGCACCAAAAAATTAACATTTTATTGGAGGTTTGAATACATGGTTTAATGAAACCACAAAAAAACACATTAAAGTGGACAACAATTTGTGAAGTGTAGTTTATTTCTTCAGAACTATTGTAAGTACTGGCATTTGTAAAGTGTAATTTATTTCTTCAGAACCATTGTAAGTACTGGTATTTATAAAGTGTAATTTATTTCTTCAGAATTATTGTAAGTACTGGTATTTGTAAAGTGTAATTTATTTCCATTTTTTTGTGTTTGTATTTCATTTAACCGATGCAATATACATCTCAATACCGTGAAACCTGTCTAAACCAAACTTTTTTGTTTACTTTAGACAGGTGTTCTGTTTACTCAGGTTCAAAATACATTAAAAAAATGATGCAATGGGATTAAAAAAAGTATACAGGCTGGGTTTCATAAAAAATTCCCCAATGGAGATTTTCCTCAAGCACTTGAATTTTCCTCATATATTCAATTTTAAGTGAACTGGTCGGTTGAAATTTGAGATGACGAAGCATTTGAGGAAAATCTCAATTTGAGATTTGTTAATGAAACCGGCCCATAGTGTAGATAGAGTGTGGTTTTTTTTTTCAGAGTTCGGTATAACAAAGTTTCACAGTACATTAACATGTGTTTTTGTATAATGATTCACAAGTCAAGGTTTTCAGAAATATATTTAAATGAAAAAGTCTTTCATTTCAAGAAAAGTAATTCTACATTCTACTAAAAAACAACTTGGCAATGATGATAACAAAATTCTGCAATAGTCGGGAATAGTTAAGCCAATTTGTGAAATCAATACATGAAAACAATCAATTCTGTTTGATTGACAGCTGATGTGCATTTTAAGTCATCATTTCTTGTAATTGCATTTCACAACACCCAACAAAAACCCCCTGCATTCATATGTGGGCAGAAGCACTATTAAAATCGTAACTTGACGCCTGAATAATTATATACACTAATTAAAAGCATAATTAAACATGTTTTCTTAATTGATGCCATTCAACAGGCCGTCTTTTACCATTACCATTCCTGAGCCAACAACTAATTCTGTTATATCAGACCACTCTGACACTGCATGTTCAGTTGATGAACATTTATATCTCATTCACTCAAAAAAAAAGCAAAAAAAAAACAAAAAAAAAAAACAAAAACAAAAAACAAAAGACAGAAAAAAAAAAACTTTTACCAAGAGGTTGCACATGGTAGCTGTAATGATAAATCTAGAATGAGTAGCTTATAATGCTTAACTGACCTAATCAGAAACCTTCACATTAAAACTTAAGTCAAAAGAGTGGGAGTGCAGAGGAATATGAATGAAACATATATAGAATTGTGCTGTAGAAATGCTTATGCAATTGCATACCAAATATGAATGACCTAGCACCTTTGACCTAATCGGAAAACTTTACATAAAGTCTAGTCTTTCTGCATCTTTTGCCCAAAGTGAGACAAAAAAAAATGAAAGATCTGTTTCAGAACTCATGTAACTGAAGCCATTTATACAGGCACTTATTATCTCTAGAAATAAAAGTTAATGCTCTGAAATAAGAGTTATCTAGCTATGAGAATTTCTACTAATGATGCTATAGACTTGTTGTACACATACATCTTTATCAATGAAATACTTCCTGTAAAATGAACGAAAAATGAATGGACCATTGCACTTGCTTAAAAAATAGGAAAAAATAACAAACAAACAAGTTTTGCAAAATTAAACTATAAAGAGTAAAAATTACTGTAAAAAAGAGTGGTCTCCCCTTTATACCGTGCAAACATAATGCTTTTTAATTATCAATATGAAGAAATCTTGTATAACCATAAATTTCAGATACAAAACAAATACGCTAACTGTTTTTTTTTTTCACTCAGGCTTAAAAAGAGTTATTAATTAAAAAAAATTAGTCTGGAAGACAAAACATTGTGATATAAATTGTTTCTCTGTATGATTAGAAAATAAGAAGAATAGCATTCAGGGATTTTCTAATTTCACAATCACATTATTTCAACTAATACATTTGAGAATTGCCAATTTCAAGCATTAAGTAATGCAGTGGAAATTTTATTAAATTACAGTGTAATGAAAAAAGAATTGAAAGGTGTGTATTTTCATTAAAAATTCCTTTGATCCACCTATAAGACTAGATATTGATTGTAATGTAAATTGAATACATGTATCTACCTAGCCGTACTTACAAACATGTAATGCATTTTCTGATAAAAGAAGAAAGAAATATATTGGAGAAAAAAATACCTGTATCAAAAGATCTCTTAGAATGTATGACATCATAGATAAATACCTAATAATTACGTGATGACACGTTATGTACTCATGTAGGTGTACACGCCAGTAACATATGGACCAACTGCAGGGAAACTTATACAATCAACATGTTTTCTTGATTAAACCACGTGATGGATTTTTATGATAAAAAGTACAAATTATATAAATGAAAAGGCAGTTTAAGAAATCTTACACGGATATTTTGGCATGGTGTAATTTTTGCAATTTGCTGGGTAAAATATTTTTTATGGTTGAAAACATTGCAGTCAGATGTTCAAACATATTTGAAAAGGTAACATTCAGATGGCGGTTATATTTTTGCATATTTCTTTATTGCAAATATTTGATAAGGTAATTTTTCATGTGGAAGTTATCTTTTTTGTATATCATTATTTTCAATGCAAATATAGTAAAAATTTCCACACTTAAAGTTTTTTCTCCCAGTTTATGCTTAACTCAGACTAGAAGTGGTGATATATACTTCATGTATAGGTAAAAAAACAGGTTAGCATGTTCTTAGCCATTAGGCTTTACACATTTAAAAAATAATAATTAAAATGATGACATGTACCAGAAAATCTGGACTTAACAAAAAGTCTAAAACTCCATCAACTATCAGTTCATGTAAATGAAGTTGCAATGTGAGGGCAATGTTCTAGACAACAACCCCCATCATGAAGAAGACAATATTCAACAAATATTGGAAGAAGACATAAAATGCACCAAATACAACCCCTAGCAATCTCAAAATAGAAAGAAAAACAAAATTAAACAAATGACTCCTTAATTCAAAAATATTAATGTAAACAATAACAGAAGCCATTCTACTTAGTAATGACGGACCAAAAGCTAAAAATATAACATTTATATCATGAACATACAGCTTGGTGTGTCATTTCTATTACTGCATGTCTATATATCTCGTCAATAACCCATTTCATACACACTCTCAAACCTCTTAGATGTTATATCATCCATAATAAAATGAAAGTAACAGCCCTTATCTATTTATCCAACCTTCAAAGTAGGTATCTAAAATGTATATTTATTAACAATGTACAAACATTATAAATAAATTTATCTACCAAAATATGTCATTGATAGGTGAAGATGCATTTTATAAATATTGATATGTTGGTGGAGTTCCAGCTATGAACAATGAATTAGAGAGACTTTTGGCACAGGAATAGTATTGTTACTTTATCGTTGTTGTAAAGAGCTGTTATTAGAAATAGAGATACCCTGGTCTACAAAATAATACTTCTTTGTCGAGAAGGTCAGAAAAACTGGGGTATTATGCTGCCCAATAATTTGTAATGAAGTGATAGGAGGCAGGAACTTAAGCTTCCTTATTTTTCATTTTTCCATGAAAGATCTTGTGTAATGATATGTAAATTCAGCTAAAATTATTCATTGGCCAAGACACATCACCAAGTCCAGAATTTATATCAAAATTTCTACAGAAAACAAAAATAGAGCATTAATGAAACATTAAGTGTTACCCCACAATATGGTACCACATAATAGTCAAAATTGTCTAAGGGGATGACGAAGTATTCAAAATGGTTGAACTCAAATTAAAATTAACTTCAGATTTTGCAGAAAATTGAACTTAACCTGTATTTTATGCCACAAAACATTTTAAAATTTTCAAAAAAATACTTTTCCATTTTGTTCATCATCTGGAAACCATCAGGGAACAAACAAATGGATGGACAGACATATTTTGGAGGTTATCACTTTGTGTAGCAGTTTACAGGTATAGAACTGTATTAAATGTGTATAGGTATAAACTCATCCTAAGGTTATGTCAGAAAAGGGTAATACAAAAATAGGGATTGCAGGTAAGACAGTTCTTGTGAGTGGGAGTATGAAAAGGTAAAATATTCATATCTATCTTAGATTCGTTTACCTGTCGACTTCTTGTCATCGAACAAATAAAAACAAACAAACAAACAAACAAAAATAGAATGAATTAAATATGGTGAAACAAATAAAAATATTTTGACATCAAATATTTTACAAATCCTAACCTGGTTTCCATTTATACTGCTGTGCTGGAGACAAATGAACGAGACAGGTAACCAGTATAAATAAGTGACGAATGTCAAATACTGTTCCCCTTAGGATACCATATTCCATACTGCCATTTACATTCTATGCACGATGGAAAATCAAACTTCAGCATCTAGGTTGGTCTGAAAAATATTAATCACTGTCAATTAAACATACAGTATACTGACAACATTGTAACATGGTGAAGGAATATTTCTAATTTACATGTACAGTCGAAACTCGTTAAGTTGAAGTCGAAGGGACCATACAAAAATGTTTGAGTTATCCAAGGTTCGAGTAATCCGAGGTTGATGATAAACCGGAAATACTAGTAGTTTGGTCCATGATTGTTTCTGTAGTTACATCATTTGTTGTGCTTGTACATGTACATGTATTTCACTTTACACGGTACTTTGTAATGTCTTGCTTTTCATATCGGAAGATATTTTTTGTATGGTGTATATCATGTTTGAAATACTGAACGGCACCGAGTGTTTTAGTGAAATTTCCTTTTTATTTTTTCTATATCAAAAACGTCATAGTTCATAACATGCTGCTTTGTTTGATTCACGATCAGGAGTATCGTCAAACCATGTGCTCTACAATATTACTGTAAAATTTCAAAATCACTAGCGAAACGAATGTAGTCGTTGAAATACCCTTACTATCATCTGTTTGATGTTTCATTAAATAGTCAGTTACTATAATACAATTCATCTGCACACTATGAAATGCCTATATAAAGCTTCTGTCAAAATATCAAGTGAATAAGATAAGAAGTTGCAAAGTAAACTAATAAAAATTGTGGATGGACAAATGGACAGAAGGACAGACCGACAGACACCATGATCACTATTTACCTCCTGCTCAGCAGAGAATATATCAAATTGATGCATGATGTCTCAGTAAAACTGGCAATAAGGTAGAAATGAACATATTAGTGCAATAAACAAAATACTTAACTACCCCCTTTTGCAAAGCAAGACACAATGAGCTTGAAACTAAGTAAAAAAAGTGTCAGCTAGAGAGTAAATGTGTTATTGATTTCAAGAAAGTGATAAAGGTCAGCAACAGTTTATTGTTCTTATCTTAGACATAGGCCAAAATTTTCTACTGCCAAATAAATCTCTACAGCAATTAGATGGAAAATCAGAAATGTACAAATCTGAATAACATGCTGGTAGGAAGTGACTCTTACTGGGGTCAGGACCAGTTTATCAATACACGGAAACTGTCCTTAATAACTGGCTGTCTAGAATACTGGATAGAGAAGTAAATAATGAGAACAGAGTGTCATAAAAGAACAGATATGTAAATAATTTGACCATATATAATATATCTTCGTTGAAGTAGCCACAGTTTTCTCAGTTCCAGGATTAAGATAAGAAATTTGGTACCTTACAAATAAGACAATGAAAAGATCTGTATTCATAAATATTTATAAATGAAGTCAACAAAAAGTCAGTTATAGGATAAGGTTGAGAAGGTTCAGATGACACAGTAAAAACTGTTTCATCATACCAATACATGTAGTATCTATATTGGGTCCATTACTCCTATGTGGTTGCATTCATTCATACTCATTCAATAGAATGTGATTTAAATATACATGTATCTTAAATCGGAGTTACTGTTAAAAATATTGCAAAAATAAAAATCACAGGAAGATTAAAACAGTAAAGAAATAATTGCACAAAATGATAGCCACATTTACAGTATAATAGTAATTTATTAGAACAGATTAAAGTAATTCCATATCTTGTTATTTGATTGTAATCTAACATTTAAGATTAAGTGTTAATTATGTAATACCTGTCTAAACTGAACACTGGATAATCCAGAAAACCTGTCTAAACCAGCCACCTTTCAAAGTTCCTTTCCATTAGTTTAAATGTATTTTAAACCTTGGTAAACCAAACATCTGTCTAAACCCAAATCATTTTAAAGGGGTTTAGCTGAGACAGTTTTTACTGTAAATCCAAAATATCAAACCAATAATACTAAAATGGCTTAAAGTGATTGAACAAATATTAAAATAGAAATTATTGTGCAAAGCAAATCAAATCAGGTCATTATTAAGTCATTAAAATGTTCAATTTAGCACATGATCTTGTATGCTCAATAATTTACTTCACAAATCTAAAGAATTGCATAACAAGGATATTGCCTCTTCATAAAGCTAGGAGCTTCTGAATACTCATTTCATTATCAGAAAATCTGACTTGATATTGAGTTAGACCCTAATTTAATCAGGAGCTGATTACATAAATGATAGATTTCGATAGATATTTACAATGATTCAATTACACTTTATATGGCCTCTTTAACTGAAATGATCCACTGTCGCAACATCAAAGTTTAACTACGGATATTACCCATAATTCATTGCTATGTCAAAGTCACATCATCAATCAAAGTTGGATATCTGTAGTAATTGCATCTTGATTCTGAAAGGAAATATGTGCTTTCTTAACCATAAACCGCAGCATTTACAGAGACTAATTTGTATATATCTGAACTATTCCAGAGACTGTGATGGTGTAATGATTGATGACACATTACATCAGCAGCATCCATAAACTGACACAAACTCCACCAGCAACACACTGCTATTGTTTTCCTTGCATTTGAAGCTCACTCTATGTGATGCCAGTTTTATTGTTTCTTTACCTTATTTTATTTTTGAATCTAAATATGATAAGTAACTGCTTCTCTATTTTTGTTGCTGTTTCATATTGAAGTATGTCAACTTCTGTTCTGAAAGGTCTGAATTTTCCTTGAGTGTGTCAGACTTTTTTCAAAATATTTTGTAGGGATTAGTGATCTTTTTTTTTTATTCCAGACTTGGATCAGATCTTATCAAATCAACCAGTCAGGTCTTGTGCTTTTCAATTTTTTTGACAGCAATGTTTATTTCTAGTCTCAATTATTTTTTACACATACAATGATATTGTTCAGGGGATAGAAGTAGCCTTTGAACTACATGATGAACTTCATTTTTTAAGTTGACAGGACAATTGAGAAGAAGATTTGAAACAAAATTTCTTTCATTATCCATTAAATTCAATCGTCCAATCAACTACCTATAAGTTAATTATGTGATTGCCATTTGCTATTTAATCAAAGACAAACTAACTCTATATCCCCTTAACAAGATCATGTTGTGTGTTGTAAAATAAAAAGAAACAAATCTTGATATTGAGCATTCTTGGAACAGAACCTTTCAGTACTTAGTTTTTATAACCAGTTAGATCTAGAAGAATTGATACATCTTTTAACCACTGAAAACATATGATGTTTGTCTGAGGAACAAAGTGTTCCAAAGATTAATCAGTTTCCTCCTACTTAACATAAAACTTCCCTTTAATTGTAGTCTTGTAGAAGTTTCAAAAGCTTAATAATAATGTTTTCTATAATAGTAGTCTTGATTAAGTTTGAAGAGTAAGGCAGTGCATCCCAGTACATCTTTAGACATAAATTAAACTATTGGCTAATCAGTGCATAATGTCTTCCACTTATATTGTCAGGTTGCTGCTCATAAAGGATGACATTTTCAGAATACTCAAAATTTCAGATAAAAAGCAATATTTCAGGGAGTTCTTTGCTTTGCAATGTATTTTAATGATGACATTTAGTAAAATCTTCAGTACTTTTGGCAGACACATTTATTCCTTGAGGAATATAAAGGGTTATGTGGACTATGTTTATGGAATAACCTTTCAGGAAAATATGGAATCAAATTCAAAAACTATATTAGAAAAGAGAAAGCAATAATTCAAAATATACAGGAAGTTAAAATGGCACAGTCTGAATTTATGAATGAAACTTGACGCACAAGAAAATTGCAAAGATAATTACTAAGAAAATGAGATTCAAAAATCATGATTCATGAGTTATGTGATAAGATGAATGATACTGTACCTGAACAGTTCATAACAAACAAATAGTTATGAGGCCATGAACTAGCTGTTAGATGCAACAAATTTTGCAGGTGATATTTTTATAAAAATTCTGCAAGTTGACACAAAAGTAGCTGGAAAGCCCATAAACCATCTTCTAAGAAACACATTATTATGGCCTATGTCATTGACCTTGACACATGACCTACAGCCAGAGTACTAACCATGACACACTATCACTTGCTGAATAATGATAGTACAAAGTTCACCGCTTTACCATTATCAGTTACAAGGACAAAATTTGTCTCAGACAGCTGCACTGACTCAAAAATACATAAATAGTGCAGTCACCGTGGCAACTCCTAGTGAGTGAAGGGGTGCTATCGAAATTATCTCCATAACAAGCAACTAATAGTCCCACAAACAGCAAACACAAAAATATGTAGTAGCTAAAACTAAAAAAAAAGACAGGGAGCTTGAATGACACCAATATTGTTAGCATAGACAAAGCAAAACTAGTAAAGTATGGAGCTTCAGCATGTGATGCATAATCTCTTTGTACAGTACATAGATACATAAGTATTTCAAAAGAAAAACTTCTTCACTATAAGTGATTACAGAACTGGAACCGATCCATGCAACTAAAATTGTTATCAGTCCTTCAAACTGGTCCATTAAATCAGTGATCACATCATGTGACCACAGAGCGTTCAATATATTTCACAGATTCCATTGTTTTGTTTGTACACATATTTACACATACATGTATTTACATAATGTAAAAGATTTAATCATCAATTTATTACTTCAATTTTATATTTTTTTTAATTCTTAACCAATTTTAATCTTAAATTTAAAGTAAATTTTATATAGTAGTACATGTATTTTGAATTCATTCCAATGGAAATTCTTCACATGAACTGATCATCTGTCATTTTACATAAAAAAACAGCGATCAGATTGTTTACTGGTCATGGGTTATGCATCCGTCAGTGGTCATCAATCCATCAAATAGTTGCACAGATTGGTTCAAGGACTGTTAAAGTCTAAGCCAGTGGAACTTACAGGAGTCCACATGTAGAGGCTCCAAAAAATTTCAGTTATCAAAGTGCACCAACTGTGTATAGCCATGCAATTTCCTTAAAACGATATTATTCAGACATTAAAACGCTGATTTTCTATTAATCAGGAAAATCCCCAATGACTGCTCCATCGAAGTTCCACTTAACTTGCATAAATCCATGTTGACATGGAAAGTCCATATTTAACTGTTAGTACCAGGAATTAACACTTGACTAATGTCTTTCATTAGTTCACCCAATTCTTATGGTACTGTGATATTGAACAGAACTACAACTTGTCAAGAGTGCAACCAATGCAGTTTCATTAAATACATTTGTGACTTCAATGGCTTTCCACCAAAAACATAAATGTATTTTTTTTAATCAATTCTTGTCTTTATAAATGGTTATGAACTTTCAAATTAATTCTCTTTTCCCTCAATCTCATGTCACACAAACAAACCCAGCCAATTTTTCAACTGAGCTAACATCAAATTGACAATTTATTAAACAGGTTTTTAATATTTTTCATTAGTGTACAGTATAACACAATTAAGTGCGTAATATTGCTCCCCAAATGCCAATTTTTCTCCAAGATCTGCAGAATATCAAAATCAATCTAGACGATGCTTAAGCATGATTCTAGATTTGGTTTTTATTAAACCAGTCAATCAAAAATGTATAAACACAGCTAAATATGGGAGAAAAATGGACAGCCAATTCTTTATACAATTACCTATAAAACCACATTTAACAACAAATATATCATGATTAAACTTTTAGATAATGTAAAACCAAACTGTACTTTTATAATGCAATGAATATCACTGCTGCACCAAACTTGATTTCTAAATAAAGTACACTGTTATCACATGTTTTTCCTACTGCTTGACTTTTTATCTACTATTGTTTTTTTCTGTTTGATTATGCTTGGGTATTTGCTTTCAGGTTATTGTCACTTGGTTGGTTTAGTTTAGTAAAATATATACAATGTATAACATATACTGTTGAACTTGTGCTGTGAGTGGGCCTGTTATCTTTACTCAACACTTTCATCAGCTTTTTCATAGAGTAGGAATTTTCACAAGGAGAATATTACCACAGCAGTAAAACCAGTGGCAGATCCAAGGGTTGGGATGGGTCTGGGGGTCAAAATCCCACTTTTGTTAGAAATTTTTGTGCAAAGTTTAGGCAAAAATGAGCAAATAATGACCTGGATACCCCCCCTTTCACCTATAACTGTCTGGACAGAACCTACCCCTACTTTTATAATTTTTTTGCATATTTAAGGCTAAAATTGTATTACATTTTTTTGTAACAGCCATAAAACATGGTGCTCTTACCTTCTGTTCTGGAGCAAGAATCCAGGTCTCACACTGTTGAAGGCTCTAAATCATAATGATGAATAAAAGCATCTTACATGTGAAAGTTTAAACCAAACATATGTGACCTGTCTATAGCTATGTTTCTAGTTTTTGTATGCCTCCTTCCGTGTTTCTGATCTTTTAGGAAAGAATTGCATATTTTTTTTCTTTTAGTAATTATAAGTAAACTTACTTAAAGCTACAGAAATCATGCTTTTAGATAATAACACCCCCCCCACACACACACACACACAAAAAAGGTAATACTCCCCAGCTGTAATTCCTACTCTACATACTGATCCTATAAGATCCTATAGGTTGTTTCTTCACACAAGTATGTAAGAAACCCATCACCATTCATCACCTTGACAAAAACCAGCCACAGTGACAACAGAAGGCCAACACTATTTCACCACAATCTAATTAAGAGAATTAGACAGTTTGTGCAGCTAACAAAACAACAGGTATGTACAGATACAACACTGATTAAACTTGATGGCTAATAACAACATAGAATCCTATAGAGCTGGCATAGAAACAGATTACATCAGATATACACTACTGAGAAAAACTGGCAAAGATGGATGATGGCAATTTATGAGGACTGATCTTCACTTGACTTTGTTTGGTCTCATCAGTCACACTTAACTACAACATTATAGCTATTACAACAGTGAATGTAGATATCTTTTTCATTTACTAAATTGATACATCAATAATTCCAATCTAATTAGCATATGCCTTTTTGTGCATTATGATTGCTTATTCACCTTTATAACCTCAGTGACGACAGTTTTTACAAAAATGTAAATTCCATATCATATACAATATGTCTACCATTGCTTCCACATCGCTTCAACAATAGATAGAGCTGTTTAGAGGCTCAAAATGGTATAATCTGCTTTATGTCATTCATTTCCAACACTGTACATTCAAAACAACAACTTTTCAAAGAATACAGTTATCAGAAGCCTGTAAATACTTTGAATACGGAAATTGACAACCAGTCACACTGTCGGTTGAATGCCACCATCACCATTTGCAGTGTCAATTTCGGGTGTCAATTTCGCTGAATGAGAGTTTCAAGGAAAAAAAAAATTTATATATTTCTGATAGTTAGGGATTGGAATTATAAGGATTAAACATTGTTTTTCAAGAATTTATGGACGTATTTAACAGACCATTTACTCACAAACCTGACATAAAAGTTCTTCAGACTTTTATTTGTTTTGTGAGTGAATGGTCTGATTTTATACATCGATAAATTTTGGAAAAAATAATGTTTAATCCTATAATAACATATGCTTGTAAATAAGTACAAATCATTAGAATGACAACAGGTGCTTAATATAGACTCAATGAAACTTTCTCCATCAACAAGTACTCAACATAGAAGTTATGAAACTTTCCCTATCAACGAGTATTCAATATTGATGCACAGAAACTTTCTCTATCAACAATGACTCATTATAGACTCAGTAAAACTTTCTCTATCAACAAGAACTCAATATAGGTGCACTAACACTTTCTCTATCAACAAGTACTCAATATAAACTCACTGAAACTTTCTCTATCAACAAGTACTCAATATAAACTCACTGAAACTTTCTCTATCAACAAGTACTCAATATAGGTGCAGTGAAACTTTCTATATCTACAATTACTCAATATAACCTCACTGAAACTTTCTCTATCAACAAGTACTCAATATAAACTCACTGAAACTTTCTCTATCAACAAGTACTCAATATAGGTGCACTGGAACTTTCTCTATCTACAATTACTCAATATAAACTCACTGAAACTTTCTCTATCAACAAGTACTCAATATAGGTGCAGTGAAACTTTCTCTATCTACAATTACTCAATATAAACTCACTGAAACTGTCTCTATCAACAAGTACTCAACATAGAAGCAATGAAACTTTCCCTATCAACGATGTTGATGCTCAGAAACTTTCTCTAACAACAATTACTCAATACAGACTCAATGAAATTTGCTCTATCAATAAGTACTGAATGTAGACTAACTGAGACTTGCACACTCGAGAATTACTTAATAAAGACTCACTGAAACTTTCGCCATCAACAAGTACTCAATATAGACTCACTGGAACTTTCTCTATTAACAATTACTCAATATAGATGTGCTGGAATTTGCACTTTCAATAAGTACTGAATGTAGACAAACTGAAACTTTCGCCATCAACAAGTACGCAATATAGACTCATTGGAACTTTCTCAACAAATACTCAATGTAGACTCACTAGTACTTGCTCTATCAACAAGTACTCAATACAGACTCACTGAGACTTGCCCTATAGACTCTCGCATACAATATGGAATCTACTATGTGTTTGCACCAACATGTCATAATGATTTTACTTATTTATGATAACTATAATGACAAATAAAGAAAAAAAAAATTAATGTGTAATTTTGAGAAATTAAAAGAAAAACAAGAAAAAACTGATTTTTGAACTACTGCACATTCAACTCATCGTTGTTTAACAAGAACAAAACCAGCCAACAATGGTACTTCATGTTATGCAAACTGATAACATTGTACCATTATTTTTAGAACATCAAAAAAGTGCCAAAACATCCGATTAGTGTACCTTGTTCTTGTGCATCCACATTCACCAAAATTATTCACTATATAGTCCTTGCTTACCATTGTAAAATGATAATTAACTTATTTTATTCGAATAGATTTTTTAATAATTATTCTGATTAAATAAGTAATGTTTTTTTTTTATTTTATTGCTCTCAGTTTTTGTTCTCTTAATGTACACTCATCAATGTAAGGATTTACAGTTGAGAAGTAAGAGCAATTGGGAACAAAGATTCAAGCGAAAATCAAAGGCATATAATCCAAGGATAAAGACTAGACAGGGAAAACAAACATACACAATGAAGAACATGAAATAACCAAAATAACTTAACAAAAAACAAAAAAAACCAAAAAAAAAACAAAAACAAAAACAAAAACAAAAGTAAATGAGCAACTGGGACTCCTATAAAAGGTGGGAGAATGGACCCAATTTTGCATTTTCATAATGGGCTCTGGAAAAGTTAATTCAGTAGAAATTCTTCCAACTGAGTAAACAACATAATAAAGCTAAACAATTGAACATTTTTTTGTAAACTTTCCATGTTATGACATGTGAGAATGTCAAAATATGTTGGGATCAGAAATGAACACTTTCAAGTGGTGTGCTATTCTAGTTACATGTATAGCAACATGCCTATACATTTATATTTCCAAAACATCAAGGCCAAATAAGTAACTAAATGCTGCTAATCCTATTGAACTGTTCCCAGAGGAAATATTAAGTTTCCCAACATTTAAGGCAGAAGTTGATTCTCATCAGATAAACTTCCGTACATATATATCATAAGAACAAAAAACACCGACAAATTATCGTGATTATTGACGATGACGATCAGAGACAATTTCCTTTAGATCTAATGACAAAAACCAGATATACAATACTGTTATTTTCATCAAAGAGTTTCATGATGAAATATACCACCTTCACATCCATCATCATCAAATCGACAAGCTGGCAAAATTAAATGAAACCTAACTTTAAATGGAAGCAAAATTTCCAAGGCTTTAAAAGCTTTAACACACATGGCTCTTTCATGACCACTTTCCCAGGGGTATATCATTCCTGCTAAATATTGAACTAAAGGTTTTTCCTGTCTTATGAGCATGGAAGCTTCAATGAAGCTGTCCTTTACAATTGATTTAAACAGGATTAAAGAGACTTAGTACTGAAGAGTAAGACCAGTTGTTTAGTTGATTCAGACAATTTTCAATCCAGACATCTTTTGTCTCTTTTATATTCCATGAACACATCAAATGGTGAGTATCCATTGAAACTAACACAGACAAATCATTTAAAATTGAATTCCTTTATTCACTGAGACAAACAGATTCTAATGGCAATTTGACGGTCCTTCACCTGTTATACATACAATAAATTCACTCAATGGTTTTACTAGTCTGATAAGCTTGATTTAGATGATAATGGCTACAGACATTTAATTTTTTACAGTGTTGCTACAAGAAGTTATCTAACACTACCTTTTAATGAGACAATATTTTGGCAACATGTAAGGGGACAATTAGTCACAATTGCTGTGGTACAATTTCTAATCCATCAATAGTTGGGATTAAAGTCTTGTTACATGATGCATAATATGCACCTTCAAACTTTTTGTGTCTGAAGACAAATTTATATGTTTTTTTCATTTAAGTTGTTAGCCTTCATTTTTATTACAACAGCATATTTTTATATAGGTTTCATATCCTCATTATATGGTAGATCTGTACATAACCCTCCATCATAGAACCTTCAACTTTGCCAATTTGTAATTGATAATGAGAATCATTATTTATTTGTTAGTCATGGAAAAACAATTAAATGCTGAGTTAAACATGTCTGTGGTTTAGTAGAACAAATAAAATACATGGAATGTACCTGGGTGCATCCCGTTTATTAAACAGCTGGCTTAATGTCAGATTATTATAAAGGTCTCAAGTCTTAGAGAGAGTTGTCACTATGCCATCAGACGCTCTCACTCTCGTGACACAAGTTAATTATGTGAGTTATTTATAAAAAAGCATACTTTCTTATCCAGCATATTGATTTGATTAAGTTGTACAGAAAAACTTTGGAAAGATAACACTGTGGAGACTGACAAGTCGCAGCCACTAAAATTTTGAAAAGATATATTTTCTCGTAAGCTTTGTGAATGTGTTGAAAAATATCAGCCACACAATTGCTATGAGCTGAAGTTCTACAAATCAGTGAAAAACATGAAACTTGTAAAAACACATTAATATAAGTAAATGTAATACTCACCCTGCAAATGACATGAAAAATGTTTAATTCTGGCTTCTGAAAAAAAAAAAAAAAAAATTAACATTTCATATTCATGTATAAAAATTCTTTTGTAGGTGTTTAGATATAATTGTACCAATAATCCATACATAAGTTATTATAGTATAATGTAAAGTCATCAAAAAACATATTACTGATGTACAATACGGACATGTTCTTCTTTCTACCTTTCAGCCATAGTGATTAGAGGGTAATAATAAAAAGCAATAAGCAGAAATAAGTCAATTTGATTATTTGAAGATTCTCAATTCATGTCAACACCAGCTTGATCATTATGTGAGTGTCCTCTGTCTTGAATGAATAGAGAAACAGTCTGGCTTTAATTAAGAATAGAATTTCGAGGTATTAGGTACATGTACAATGAATTTACATACTTCATGTTTGCCTCATTTTCCCTGACCTTTTTTCACTTGAACAAAAAATTTAAAGTATTTTTTGTCTTACCAATATTTAACAAAAGACTTGCTTTATGGCCAACTAAATTACAGCACATTCAATGATGATGTTCACTGAATAGAGTTAAGTCATTTTTTGATCAAATGTCCATCATATAAGACAGATCAATGTATGTGTTGTAAATCGTTAGATTTTTGTACCACCAGTATGGTGCTTTAATACACTGAAATCTCTATAAGCTAAACCTCTTTTGGACTGAGTAATTTGAATGTTTTAGACAGATGCCTATCTGGTTCAGACTGGTCTCAGTGTTCTGTTTATACACAGCCAAATGTGCTACATATGATAATCATATGGTACTATAATCATATGATGCAAACCATATGATTCTCATGTGTGGCACATTTGCTTGTGTAGACAAGTTTCACTATACTTGTTGAACAGAATCAAACTGAAAGTGAATTGCATATATATATTTATATCTGTAATTATCATTATTTTTTTTTCAATGTATACACATGGCAGGGTCAATTTCTGACAAAAAAAGTTTAATTCTAGCGAAAAGAAGGTAAAATAATAATGAAGAAGTGCAATGAATACAATAATACTTTAAGTTACTGCTGGATGTACTCATCAAAACTAATCTGAAAACCATAATCTGGGAATTTTCTTTATTAGGGGGTGGGGTTGTTTGTGGCACTATGATTTTTAATTCGGGTGGATAGAGGAGAAAACCTAGTGGTAAATTTTAATTGGTCTGAACTGAAATTGTCTGAAACAATACTAATTATCACTGCTGCTATGATAGTAGCTACCTCTATCTATAAAAGACAAAACTTTAATATGGCCAGATGTACAGTGCCAAAATACAACTAACTTGATATGAAACAAGACTCTAAGAATGAATAGAATGTACTTTAATAGTTTCTTATCAATATCAAATTTCAAGAAGTCAAAATTTTAATCTTGAACTTCGTCCAGATAGAAAGACAATAATATTCCTTCATTAATACATGTTGAACTGAACTTCAACTTCAGAGAACAACAATATTTATGACCAAAGTAAAAAGATAGCTCACCAGTAACTAACACTATCAAAGCTCAAATTGTTTGCAAATTATCAAGCATGAATTTAAGTACCCATGAACCATTCCCTTCCAGGTAATACTACCAACAGGAAGTAAATACCACATCTACAGAAATAAAACCCAAACCAAAATCAACACAAAACTTTCATTTTATGTATCGATACCATTCTTATATTTCCGACTTCTCTCCTTCCAAGGATATAAAATTAACAAGTAAATTATTTTCCAAGCTTTCTAAAGATACTTTATTACATTTAATTTTTTTCCCATGAAAAGCAAATTATTTGATCCCACATATAAACTACCATTGACAGTAAAATGTCTTCCAGTTTAATCAGTTGACAGGAAGCCATAGAGGACAGTGCCATCTGAAATGAAAGGTTACATATCCAGCATAACATACAGATAAGGTTTCGGAACTGTAGCGTAACTTTTTATATTAGACATAAAGGCACTTTACAATGTTAAAATCAAATGCTTATAAATTAATTTGACTTGTTATAAGCCTTTTGATTGGATATTTCTATTTTGGAAAAGATAGGTTATTTTCCATAGACTAACTTGGTTCTGTGACATCATTAACATCAACTGATCCAAAGTCCCCAAATCAAAAAATGGCTTTGATGAAGAAATAAATCTGAATTTTGACTGGAATCAATCAGAAACTAAGTTTAACATAAAGCATTTCTGAAACATGAACTGCCCAAAGTTGATTATATTGCATGAAATGAAAAACAATCTATAAGTAAACACACACCTTCATTAATACTGTAAATTTGGAAAATATAGCAGTTTTTATTATTACAAACAAAAATAATCAGGATTAGAATTGCAACATTTTAACTCACGTTTAGGAATTTTCCCTAATATTAAATTGGATTTTCCCTGATATTCTAAACTTTAAAACGCAGTTAGCTCTGTAATAACAATATTACGATAATAGACTCAAACAATAATTTCTAAATTAAAGTACATATTGATATTATGTTTAATGAAGTTAACATTGTTTTCGTCACTTAGGAAAGAAAATAAACTAAAACTGGTAAATCAAATTATGTAACATATAGTTGTAAAACTCAATTTAACAAGAAATACTGTGAGCAAGCTCAAAAAGAGAATACCCCCGCTTTAAAAGAATTAAAAATATTACAAATAAGTTCAATTATTTATTTCCCTTTAGAGTCTTTGTATAGTAACTATATTCTTTGGTGCATATTTAAAAATGATGCTCAACTTTCCTATAAAATGTCATAAAATTCCCTTGAGCAGTTTAAGAGGAGTTGCACTTACATGGTTTAATCATGGAAAACCCTTAAGTTGAATTATCTCCCTTTTGAGTGCTCTGGCAGTAAGTATAATCCTTTATGCACATATACATTTAATGCCTTAAATTCTCATGAAGTATAATCTAAATCCTCAGTTTAGGAGGAGTTGTTCTTACAAGATTTTTAAATATAAAACCCCTAAATTTGGATTATCTCCCTTTTGGAGTCCTCTAAAAAATTTGTTAAAATTTTCACAAAAAAATATAGCAATATGATCTTTCAAACAGTCTTTAACTAGTATGAAAATCTGTTGAAATCTAAAGCTGTTTAAAAAGCCTGAAATAATTCCAACAGAAATTTGTCTGAAGGCACTAGGTCCATTTTAATTTGAATCCAATACATTTTCCTCTGCTGCCATTTCTATATGGATAAATTCACACCAGGATGCTGATTGTCTGTATCTTCTCATGCTTCACTAGTTTTCAATCTGTTGGGATGTAAAGATTCCACTAAAATTGGGCCTGTTTGGGTTGTAAATTCAAATGTTTAATTCTGCCCTACCGAGTTCTTACCATTAAGTCTAGTTTACAGTAATTTAATGGCTAGTCTTATTTTTCTTCCACAGTTAACTTTAAATAGGAATTTTTTTATAATGAATTAATGCTTATCAATAGTCTCCAGATTCTGCCTTAATTTTTTTTTTTATCATTCCGTTCATGTTTCTGAATCCAATGCAACACAATGAACTGAGTTCATGAAAAAGAAATTGTGGAAAACAGACAGGAAACTGTCAGTGATTTATTCAACCATGGAATTTCAGGAAAGTCTAACATTGCTTATACTGTACATTGAAGAAAAAAAATATTCATATATAACAAAAAAATATACAAAATTCTGAACTCCTGGTGTAAAACAGGTACAGTTCAAAGTTCAGAAATGATTTCCTGCATTTTTCAAAATCTTCAGGTAAATATAATTTGATTTCTTACAATTACACAAAGTTTGTATGGCAACACCTTGCATAGTACATGCAATAGTGGAACCACTAAGCTCTGGGTGCAATAAAACATAGAAAATACTGATGTCTGAAATATTCTTAAATTTCATGGTGACTCGAATCAAAGTCTTTAGATTTTACGACAAATCAAAAATAGTTAAAAGTATTTTCAGACTCCTGATATATTTCAAGTTTTGTGCCACTCAGGAGTACAAACCAGTATTTTAAACACAATGTTTCCTAAGTTGAATAATTTTCACAGGGAATTTAAATGATATTTTCTGAGAATTTTATATATAATAGTATAGTGAGCAAACCAAAATCCAAGATAAATGTCTAAAATCTGTCTTATCGAACAAAATAAAACAAAAACTTCAAAAGAAAGATGATCAACAATCTTATCATCTCCAACCTGTCAAAGTGACGACATTTCTATCCTTAAGACTCTGCAAATTATATAACTGGCACGCTTATTGATTCAACAGAGCACTGCTCTCGCTCACCTTGTACAAGCTAATCCAAAAAACACTGTCATAACAGTAATTCTACAATTTACAAATCCCTCTAGATCTCTGCTATGTATAGATTTTGTCCTAATTAATCGACTTGATATCTTTCATAGAATGCTGGAACCTCTTTAATCCAATGTTTTTAAATACTTCAAAGCTCTCGTAGATTAAAATACTAATTAGTTAATCACAATTTTCTTGATCAACTTGTGAGACTAAGAAAGTTCCCTGTTCCTTTTGAGAACTCAATTGGTTCAATTTCGAATCATTTTTCTTCTTTGAATAATAGCTAGAATTCCGTTCACATAACAAAAAAAAATTACACTAGACAAATCCTGACAAATCTAAAGGATAAATGAAATAATGGTAACAAATTGCTTTTCTTACTATATAAACAACGTAAATTCCAAAATCCTGTTTCTGTAACAGCTTTTGTAACTGTAGAAATAATTATGCATGCTTTATGCTTCATTTCTCCAACCCACCTATGAGCCAAGAGAACAATAGCACAACTAATTAGCAATGTTGTCCATCATAGAATTAACCAACCCAAAATAAAAGTCATTATCGCTATAGAGGTCGGGCATTACCTGTAGCCAATACATTGATTATAGCCACATGAGAAGTGGCTGAGGCTATAAACGTAAGCTTAATGAACTCATGACAGTCACTTTAATAATCCAAATGATCTTAGCATAAATGCCATGTCCTTGATGAACAAAGCTTTGACAAACTTCTTCAAAGAAAACACACAGAAACCATGGAAGACCATAAACAAGATTTTTCATGGCAAAAAAATCTTGACCTTGAAAAAATGCAATGATCAGATGGTGGAACAGTTAAGAACAGATGCTATAATTTTTAACTGAATGTTAAATTTTTTTCATAGTCCATCAAACCACATCAACAATTCCAAACATCAAGATGAAAAGATTTTAGTAGTACTATCATGTTTCTATAGACCTATCAAAAACAGACCATACAACTAAAAACAGTTAAAAATAGTAGAAAAATAAAGATAAGTTTACATTCTTCAGTTTTCTGTTTCTAACATAGTTCATTCTAACATGATCACAACTCCCCGATTTTGAATTATTGTTGATATCATGTTAGGTTAGCATGACAAATCAATTAACACTGTAATAGGAATGTAAAAAATCAATTAATGTAAATTCATGGAAACAGGTAAAAAAAAAATATAATAAAATGCACCAAAATGAAAATCACGACTCTAGAATGAACAGACACAAATAATAATTTATTTTAACCCGTTCAGAACTCCAAAATTTAGAATTATTGTTGAAATCTTGTTCAGTTAGTATGATCAATCAATTAATGTAAATTCCTGGAAACAGGTCAAACAAAAATATAATTAAATGTACAATCATGACTCTAGAATGAACAGACACAAATAATACTAATATATTATAACCACTTCAGAACTCCAAAATTTAGAATTATTGTTGAAATCTTGATCAATCAATTAATGAAAATTCCTGGAAACAGGTCAAACAAAATATAATAAAATATCCCAAAATGAAAATCATGACTCTAGAATGAACATATACTTCTAGTATATTACCTAGTAAAAGATAACCCTAGGATAACAAGGTATCTAACTACTCTACTTACAGCTGGCACCCGGTGGTAGGACCTATATAACCCTTGTTAGCCTCAGTACACCTACCATCAGCAATTACTGCTATATTTTATACTTATTGAGCAGGAAAAAAGTGATTTAGTTACTATCAAAAAATCTAAAATTAAGAAAAAAAACTGCAGAGGGGTGTACAAGAGTTCAGAAACCACCATGAACTGAACTCATTAGAGTACTATCTTACTGTCGAGTTTAAAGCTTCTTCTACATGTTAACATCCTTTGGAATACAATAAAAAAAACTTAAATCTACAATTAGCTATCATTTATAGCTACTGGTTCAACAAAGATGTTTTAACCAGGAAATAAAGCTCAAGACCAATGAGTTTTAATGCCTAAATTAATAGCGAGTTGTTGCTTTACTGATCGTTAAAAAATACAATTATTGTAGTTTTATTGATGCTCATCATGAGAACAACAAAAATCATAGACAGAAGTTAATCACGTTCTCTCTTATATTTATAAATAAGAAAGTTTCCAACTTTTTCTTTTTACATCAACTTCATTGTATCACAAGGTCTGACAATGTTATAATCTGAAAAACAATATCAATATTTTACTGTCATTTTTTTACGCTTATTTGTTTCTTTCCAAAAAACTGAGCTGAAAGTTCAGAAAAATAAAGGTTCTTTCTCTGTCCATTGTTTCAATGTCTAGGGAATCAATCAGAAGAGTTTGAGAAGTTATCAAAAAGCTGAACCATCATCATCATAAATGAAAAATGGTTAATCTGTAAATGAAGGGCCAAAGGTCAACAACAATTATTATTCAGCTATTTCCCAAGAGATTGTCTTAACCAATGAAACATTTACACCTCACTAAACAGTTTATGCATAATATGACAAGCTATACCATTTCTACAGCCAGTGAAATAAGCATCCTGAGAGCTCAGGCATTGCTAGTACTCAGTAGTGACAAAAAAAAACAACCCAGAAGTCCAGACAAACCTTGCATGAACTCATTCAATAAACTAACATACTGACCAAACAACTTGGGAATTCCATAATTATTGTCTTATCTGTTAATAAAGTGCAAAAAATCAACACTGATAAAAGCAAGAAAGTTATTCTATGCTTAATACCATCATCAAGAAAATGATTCCAATCACCTCAGGATTGCCACAAGGGTTTTAGCCAGTTCCTATCATTATGTTAGTCTTATCTATAATTAATGTAATGAGCAATGGGCAGAGGAGATAATGTTTGGAATGTTTGTTGTTGGTCAAAAAAGATAACGAATGAGTTCAGTGTCCTAGAGTATAGACAACTGACCTCTTAAACTTGCCTTGCAAGAGGATATTTAAATTTGATTGGCTATTCCTATAACTGCACTATATTGTGCCCTTGTTTGTTGTTTTTCCTTGAAATTGTCGACCAACAGAAATCATCATCTTTAATTGATTGAAGAAGTCATGGACACTACAGTATACTGTAATAAAAACAATAAAAAAATTATTCTTGAAAAATTCACCCCCTCATATTTCGTCAAAATAAAAGTACTTTTAATATCTAAAAAAATCTTTGTTTCTTGGATTGTTGAATATGTGGATTTCATTTGAGAATCAAGAGTTTCCTCTTTGTTGGGAATTTGAATTTGTGGTTATAATTGATTCTGAGTAAAGCCATGAAAAATAATACTTCACAGAAAGTTCTTTTATAGTACTTTGTATACAGGTCGAAATAAGGAATGTCATTAAGTATTGAAAGTAAACTGTGTCTGAAATCTAGGTTTATGACTGTCCAAATATGATATAATTTAATTAGCTGATGAACAGCTTATGTCTGAACAAGCATTTGTAAAGAGAATTTGAAAAGTGAGGTAGAGAGAGATAACTATATTGACCATCCTAATGCTGTTAGTCTATGTAACCTTTAATAGAACAGACAAGTCTGTCTGCATGATAGAAAATTAAATTGCAAATGATATTTTATTTTTCCATCAATCCTTAATTTAAAGACCAGTGACCCTCCGAATGTTATTGTGATTATTGTCAACTTGGCAATATTTTTTTCAATCTATTTTTATAACTTCCTAAAAGTTTAATTTACATTTTTGTAACAACAAGTTTCACCATTAATAACCTGCTTTAGTCATTTCATTATGAAGCAGTAGAGATATTTAGTCTCGTTATTAATATGTCTGGGATCGACCATAATTGGGCTTGACATACACACTAAGGTTTCCCTGAAGTATAGAATGGGAGGGATAAGAGTCATAGAGAAGAGAAAATATTTGAGTGTAAGATTATTGAAAAGCACTCTCAACGATTTCTAGTACTGTCAATTGCTGATGAAGTTTTCAGACTTTTATGAACTTGTAACCTGAGGAGAGATACAATTTGGCAAAGTTACTAATAGAAGAATAAGATAAGTCACTCCAAATATCTTTTTTCATTGAAATTAAATATGAAATGGCCACCAAATTCCCATTCAACTTCTTAACTTAGGAAATCAAATTCCATCTTGGCCAATAAGAATATTGTAAATTGATATTTAAAAGACTACAAATATTATGTCAGGCCTGAAGCAAATATCAATTTCTTAGATGACACCTACTTTTTCCAGAAAAAAATACACTACTGAAATGTGGTTTTTGATACTATGAATTTTATACAGTTTTTTTTACCAATTTTAAACCAATACCACTACTGAAGGCTGTGATTGTAAAACTTTTATGAAGGCTACCAGTCTACTAATCCCTCAAAATGACAACATTGAAAAGCTTGGATACAATATGTTCTTTATTTGAGGACCAGGTCTTTAGTCCCCAGTGGTGAATCCTGAAATTTAAAAAAGAGAAGCTGCTGCCCTTATGGGAGGGGGGGGGTCACTCAAGTGATTTTCAATTTTCACCATGTAATCAACCAGTGCCATCTTCAATCTACCTATGTTTCCAAATGACAACACAAAATTCTAACCAAAATCAATGCAATGGGCCTTTTATTTCCTAATCTTTGACACACAACCTTCACACTAAGAGTAATGCCCTTAAGTTGATGACACAAATATTAACCCTAAAACACATTGGAACAAATAAGGAAGTAATCAGGTTAATCCCAGTAAATTAATTCTTCCACTGAATTCTGCTGATTTTATTTCATTGCGTTATAAACAAACCATTGATGTGTCACTATGACGGGCTGATTCAATCCTAGCTTTATCCAAATTAGTTGTCACTATGTGAAGGCATTTCACTGACAAATCTAGTTATACATCATATAAGGATTAATCAACTGACACTAGCTAGAAAATAAAAATGCCACAGGGTACCATACAAAAACAATAAAAGCCAATAGTCTTTGTAATAATTATATAAACTTTTTTTTACCTTCAACTTTATAGAAATGCATATTTTACAGATTTATCTCACAATGTCCAGCAGAATTCTGCTAACATGGTAAATAAATTTAAGGCAGTTTTTTTTTCTCACAAAAAATACCCAAACACAAAAACATAAAACCCCCCAAAAATTCTGAAAGTTTTCTCTTATTTTTAATCGATTTTCACATCCCCTGACCAGTGTGAGAAAAATAGCTCTCGTCTCTAGAGAGAATTAAGTTCTCAAGTGCTGATTGGTCAAAAAAGAAAGGGGCAGTATGTAATTTAAAAAAAATGATTTTGCAGGAACTATATATCCTGGTTACCAGTCCACAGTGGAAATAGGGAAAATTAGAAGACTGTGAAAATTAAATACGTTGACAGTATACATTTAAGAAAAATATAACAAAAATTAGGCATCTAAAAACCTTCCTGCTTTACCTATAGTGCATAGTTACAAAAGTAACTGACTCCAAATGTTTTGAATAAATTCATTTTACCTATTGAAAGACGATCTGGTGATTACATCTGTATTTTAATATTTCAAAGTGGAAAAGATACCTGAACTATTATCTACAACTAGATCTGTCCTTTATGATACAAAGCATTGTGTAGAAATACAGTTTGAATATACATGATTGAACTTTGGTGCACTTTAACCTTTTAACTTTAAACTTAAGACTGTTTAGTTATTAGCGAGTTGTTTTTTCAATATTAAACATTTCTCCAAGTATCATTTAGAACATAAAAGTACAACAGTAGAATTATAATGAGTATAAGTATTCACCCATATATCAATGTACTTTGAGCATCATTAATTCTTATTTATGGCCAAAGAAAAAGGTCACTGTAACCAAATGAAGCAAAAATTAACCTTTCCTTGAATCTTGTCATCTACAGATGTAATACTATTGACAAATCTAACCATACCATGTAAGACTTCATTAATACACGTCAGATAGAAAATCAAAGTGCTGAAGGCACTGTTCATTGTTAAGGCTAAAACTTCATTGATAGCAACTTGTTCTAAGTATTGTAAATGAAAAATCCTTCATTCAAGTTGATGAATTTATAGTAATTCTTGCAGCATTGAAATTCTTGTTAGGTTTCAATATTTCTATTCTAAACAGGAAATCTTCTTTGTAATCCTTTATTACATAGAGTTAATTAGGGCAAATCAAGGCAAAAAGGGGAAAGCTGTTGAATAGTGCAGCTACTTGAGGCTGATCTATTTGTTCAGTTCTATTGGTAGGTTTGTGCCATCTGGGTATTTTCAGTTCCAGACCTGTGCATGGATTTCATAAAAAAACTCTTAAATTGAGATTTTCCTCAAATCTTCAATTTAAAGTGATTTGATTGGTCAAAGTTGATGAAGAATTTGAGGAAAGTCTCAATTTGAGAGATTCTTTGTGAAACTGGGACCCATAACTGATCCATGCGACTGTGAAACTGGGACCCATAACTGATCCATGCGACTGTAAAACTGGGACCCATAACTGATCCATGCGACTGTAATTGTGATCTGCTGTTGAATATTGATCAGTTGCATTTCAGTCATTGATCTGTCAAACCGATCTGTAAAACCAGTGATTGTTTCTATATTACACCATGTGACTCAGCCAATCAGCTTATAAATTTTCAGAATGGTTTTCCTATTTTGCACAAATTCACAAAATGATACATTCAATTACTTTTCTGTAACATTTGCTTTTTTCAAATAAAATACTGTGAAGTTACTTTTATTCATGGGTACCAATTTTTGTGCTTTAGGGGAAAATATCAGTTTGTGGATTCTTGAATCCAAGGATTTGAAACTCTTTCAAAAAAATGAATAGAAAAATTCCTTTTCCTTGGGAACCAAATTTTGTGTTTTACCAAACCCACAAAAACCATGAAAATTGGTACCCCATGAACAATAAAACTTTCACAGAACAAAATGTGAGTTTAATATTTCAAATCCATAGTATAATACAATAGCACTATAAATTAGATTCATTCCATTTAATGAAAATCCTGATATTAAAATCTGTTACATAAGAAAACCCTGGTCAGATAAGTCATTGATTACTGATCAGCAATCAGTCAATAATCAGTCACTGATTACTGATCAGCAATCAGTCAATAATCAGTCACTGATCCATCAATTAGTTGCAGGGATACAGTATGGTCAGTGACTGTATCAATATTCCTTGTTTCAATATCACATGACAAAACTTATACATCAATTTTCCCACTAAAAAAGAATAACTTCAGCTGTCTTATGAAAACAATAAAAAATTTAGCCCTATAATTAGAGACATTTTGATAGCTACCAGACAATGGACATTTTGTGTGATAAATCTCATTAAACAACAAAAACTCAGTCATCAACACCCCCAGCGTTAATTATTGGAAATGTGGCAAAACCATTTCTTCAAGTGACACAGATAAATATAGAGATTTAGCTTGGGAATTGTGGACATTTGTACAGAATCAAATCTGTCTACCTATAAATGGTATGAAAACACTGTTGTCCATCTAGAGAAAAAAAAATCAATTAATATATATATAACGTTCTCAAATGGCAAATAAAGAAAACAGACACATTATGGTTTTCTTATGTGATCCACATAAAATCTATTCTGTTAAAGTTTATGTAAAAGTCATGCAAATCATCAACTTCTAAAACTTTAATGGCAAATCCATCCTTAGAAAATATATTAAAACAATAATATTTTTTCTATAAAAACTTAAAACACCCTGCCAATATAACTATTAGTCAGGAACAAGATAGCTGATAATATTTTGCTCAAATGTTACTTGCTATAGAAAGGTTCATCAGAAAAGGATTTTCTGACAATATTATTTTAAGTTACCATGACAACAAGACCTTCTAAATGAATATATGACCAAAAATAGCAAAAATTACTCTTACATGTGAGTTTTTTCCTAATGTATACTAGAAAATTCTGCTTTTCAAAGAGTTTGCCAGCTTAATATTGAACATTTCAAAAAAATACTATTATATTAAAAATGATATGGCAAATATGTTTTTTTTATTAGAGCAGTAGTCTATACATTGGGCTTTTGGTATTTATACAATTATTGGCTCAGTAACCATGTTGAAGGGAAAAAATGCATGTGACAGGTTTTAATAATCTAATTTACAACAAAATCAAAGCATTTGTTTTTTAAACAAAAAATTAATTAACTTGTAGCCAGGATTATATATACTAAGCAGTTAATTATATACTCAACTCATAATCATGTTCCTTGGAGTAACAAGCACTTGAAAAAGCTACAGGGAGTTTACACTGGATTTTTTCAAACTGATTAATAGAACCTAAAAACTCTGGTATGCATTGCAGTTGTTTTTTTAACATAGAGCCGTGTGTCAAAACCTAGATTTGTGAGCACTCTCATAATATTGCCCTATACTTATTTCTGCTAAACCTTACTTTATACTTTATTTCTGCTAAATGCAGAAACATTCTGGCAAAAAATAATACCATCCAAGATTTTATTACTAACTTTTTATCTAAGTTTGAAAGAAACCACTCAAAAAATGTAGGCGCTATCTAAATGAAAAGACTAAATCTGTAATTTTCAAATTAAGTCCCACTCCCCCCCAAAAAAAAGGGATCTCTCTTTGACCGATAATGATGAAAATAAATTCCATCCAAGTTTTTATTTCTACTTACCATACAAAAAAGTTTGAAGGAAATCAATAAAAAAAAATTGATGCGCTATCAAGGCGATAACATGTTATGATTTGTATGCACAGTAAAATGACACAAGAACAGACGGACGGACGGACAAGTGACAGGGCAAAAACATTATACCCCATTACTAGTTATGTATGGAAAAACAAGAACTAGAAACAAAACTTCTGATCATTATGTCAGCTGATTATTTTCACAAGCCTTGAAGATTTAGGCACAAACTATTTTTTTGTGAGCAGGGAGGGCTTGGATTTTTAGAAAAGTACAAATAATCTTTTTTTCAGCAGCAGCCAGAGTGAAAATTTTTTTTTGAAAAACTACATTGTTAAGAAATGGGGGAATTTTTTTCTGTTCTTTTGCAAAGTAATGAAGTTTTGGTTTAAATTTGAAATGATATATTTAAGGAATGACTGTTATATTTTTTTCAGTCTATGAAGAAATAACCTCAATCATGTGGTACACACTAAATAACCTGCATAGCAAGTTATTATCAAGTGTGCATCACTGACATTGAGGTTATTTCAAATAGAACGAAAAATAACACATTCTTTACAAAATTTGGTCTATGGTCCAAATAATCCAGTCCCTCTCTGTATCCGTTTCACTTCACTCTTGAGGTTAATGGAGTGACGGTAGGGAACGTAATACATAACGACTGGATTATTCGGGTTAATCTATGAGATGATGGATGAAATTTTTTATTCAAACAAAAACTGTGTTACTTCTGAAATTGAATTATATATATATGTATTTAAATCCCAACCTACCCACCTTGCTATTAAAATATTGTTGTCTAAGCTCCAAATAGTATCTGACATTCAAGTTGCAGACAGCCCTTCCAGAAATTGTTTCTGCTACATTATCCAATTGTCAAATATCCATGCTTCCTTGATAGACCAGTTTGCAGTTGTTAGTTAGAGAGGAAATTAATGTCTGCCACTGTTTGGAGCTTGTCAAAGCATGATTCAAGTCACATCTGAGGAGAGCTTTTCTTCAGGAGGTCAGGTAAAACATATTCTTTTGTACATGTACTTACATTGTAATTTTTTGGCCAAACACTTTTTATTCTTTCCCACCTAACCAGAAAATTGTTTTACACACTAAATAATTCTTTTTTCAATTTTGCAGTCAACTTTTCAAAAACTTCTGTACTACAAATCTTTCTAAAATTTAAATCATAGGGAAATGGCATATTATGGTAGTAGAACTGCTATGATATGACAAAATAGACTTCCCCCTTTTTCTGCTTTCTATACCTTTCAAATTCCATAGAAACAGAAAAGTAGAAACAGACAATATTTATGTATTTACATGTAGGTTAAACAATATCATAATTCAACTTGATGAAACCCAGTAAAATAACCATTTATAATGAAATACTTGCATCACGAGAAAAATTTCTATTAAAGACCATTATAATATCAATCTGATGACACATTAAAAAAAATATGCATTATGGAAATATGCTTTGATTCATTACCAGAATTTTATACTGCACTCACCCTTAATAAATGAAATCGGTGCAATTACATAAAAATGCCAGAAAATGAAGACGACCATTTAATGTATAACATTTGTATGGTATAAAAATCAACACCCAAGAGTAATTAAAAAACAATAAATATTAATTTAATTTTACACTGATAAATCAGAAACTATTTTTCTTAATTTTGCTTACCTCAAAACTTACATCATTACATAAACAAAAAACAGGAGAAAAACATCACTGTTCCTTTGATCAAAAGTTTATATAAAATGTAACACAAAAACTAGAGCATATTTTTGTAATCCCAGAAAATTAATTAGTGAAACCTTACATCCTAGGCATATTATCATCTAAGTCCTCGTTTATATAATACTAACAGCCAGTTTAATCAGAGAAAGAAAACATCAACAGAATACTTCCTAATCCTAGAGTTATGTTTTATTTGTAAAAGGTTTCTAATGTTTTCACAAGGACTTACCTTGTCAAAACACACTGGCATAGCTAATAATTAAAGCTGAGTAATTTCTGCCAAGTTCTGATTTCGCTTTAATTATCCATAATTAAAAACTTGGAGACCACTTTTAATGGCATATTTGAGTGGGTTAACCCTTACACAATAGAGGTCAATGAATGAGTTATTTTTCTTTGGAATTAGGTCTAAAGTGACCAATATCTCGACTTTTCCAACTTTACTCTGTTTGATGGTGAAAATCTTTTTATCAGAAATTAGAATTATCCTAAAAGTTAACAGGTTATCAAAAGCCCAATCCTTTTCCTTTGTTAATTGTCTCATTTTAAAAGGTTAACAAGTGATTAACACTTGAAAGGAATTTAAGTAGTTGTAATTGTATTTTAATTACTAATGTAATCACAAAGACTGAGTTTTGTCTAAAGTATAAAAAGGAAATAGGAGATCATTGAAACCTATGTAAGACTACATACATGTAGTTTACTGACCTGGAAGAGAATATCAGTCTTAGATGTTTTAACATTGGGCTCTGGCTCCTTTGAAACTTAGCAGTTTTAAACTGTTCTTTCAAGGAAAAACATTATACAGAAAGTAAAATATTCCAAAACTAAGAGTTCTGTGACATCAAAGCAGAAGTATTACTTGAGTGATTGAAAAAGGTCAAAAGAGATTTTACATGAGTATCACAAAGCAAGTGCTTAAAGTGAAGCTATATAAAGCTACAAAAGAATCAGATAAAAAAACTAACAAATTTACTGGCCCTTGACCAAAAGATCTACTACATGTATTCCAATGATCAGGTACTAATTCATTGGTCCTTGACCAAAAGTTCTACTACATGTATTCCAATGATCAGGTACTAATTCATTGGTCCTTGACCAAAAGTTCTACTACATGTATTCCAATGATCAGGTACTAATTCATTGGTCCTTGACCAAAAGTTCTACTACATGAATTCCAATGATCAGGTACTAATTGATACATTGATGTATATTTGGGTATTGATGTGTTGATTTTAACTACACAATTTTATTTTGTATTCAACTAGGTAGGTTTTGCAAGATTTAAACAGATAGACAGACGTAAAAAATTCCTCTTCTGTTCATGTATTCATAAAATTTGCTAAAGATATAAAACAAATTATAACTACACACATTTCAAAAAGATAGACACAATGGCATCACAAAGACAAGGCTAATCTGCATTTGTTGAATTCACAATAATGTGAACGTGGAGATAAAATGGCAAAATTGTGTTGATGATCAATTAAGATGCTTACAAAACATTACTTAAAACAGTCGTAAAGAGCAAGATTCGTTAGATCATAGAACATAGTCTATGATCAAAATCATTAACAGAAAGTAAGAAGATAGGTCGTTAATAACATCTCTCTGCAATAATATACTTTGGTTTGTAATTGGAACAAGATGTGGTGCAGCAAACTTCAATACCTATTAGAGGGTATGATGACGCCATTGACACCCAAGTTCTAAATTCAGCTACAGCATCATGTGATGTAAAAAGTAAAAACATGATACCCTTGTTGATTTCAGTAGGTGGTTCATTTCATGAGTTTCTGAGCTTAATTATAGTATAGAACTTCAGAAGGTTCAGAGCTGAAATACAGCAAGTTAAATAGTTCACTTCACAGGATAGAGTTGGTCCTCCCTTGATTGACTGACCAATACCTGATGAACTTCCTTAGGTAGTTGACTGGACAATTGACAAAGAGATTTTAACTTTCAATCAAACTTAGTTTAAAATGAAGGTAAAATCCCTTCGTTAGTTGTCTACTTAACTACCTAATACAATTCATCGACCAGCTCTATTCCCTGAAGTTAACTATATTATTGGCTGTAACTACAATTGTCCAGTCAGGTTTGCAAGACATATGTTGGGAATCAAATGGCTTTTATATTCTATCAAGACATTATCTGCATTAACCCTCAATTTCAATACATCTCAATAATGATATTCTTTATAAAAAAGCAAATTAATTTTATCAGCATATTATACAAACTGCAAACATATCATAAAATCAACAATTAAATGCTTTGTATTAATGGCAATGTTTATCTCTTCTCATCAATTTCGAATAATACCTCTATATAGAAGAAAATTACACCAAAATATAATAAAACTAATACAACAATATAGGACAACAAACTATCAAGTCCTTTTTTTTTAAATAAAAAGCATATTAAAATAACAAATTAATATCTAAATAGATACAAACATGCATTCAGACTGAACAAAATTGAAATGGAGAGGCAAGCCCACAGCGAGTCAATCCTGACACAAGATGTTACCGATGCATACACTGGGATAATAAATATACAAAACTAATACATCAATCTAGATCATTAAAACATATAATTGAAATATTTATCAAGAATAAAAACCCTTTTCCACAGGTCATTATGATTTGGCGAAGTTCTATCAGTGCTCAGGGTAGAAAATCATTAAGTCTAGACTTACTTTAACTCAGCATATTTCATGTTTGTAAACAGCAAGTTTTTGTTGTTGTTGAATTATTACACATTACTGCATCTGTTCAAATACTTTAAGATTTATCAAATGCTTGAAATACCAAGAAAAAATGACTACTGGTAATTCTTGTGACTACTCTATAACCCTATCAGGAATCTACTATATCTGATTGAAATTTAAAAGCAACATGTAAAAAATGCACTTATGGTTTAAATTACTACAAAAAACAATGCAAAAGTTTACATGGGACAAAATTCAGTGCTATTAATGTTCCAAAGATTATCAAACTGTGATTCAGTCAATGTAAAGTCAATTTTTCTTCTTCCTCTTCTTCTTTTATCTAGTTCATCAAATGAGAAAGTGAGTTACAAAAGAACTTAACTATAACTCAGATATTTACTGACTTTCCACCCCAAACATTGAATATCCTTATAAACAAACTCTGGCAATAATGTGCAGCCTAATTACTAAGGCAAAGTTAAATAACATTTCCCTTATATCCAATAAAAATACTTACTTTTCCCATGTAAGGTATAGATTTATGGAATGACCAAGGAAAATTTTACTTCTCTACACCAAATTTTCTCTCTTATATCTCTAACACACCTATTTGAAATAGCAAAAGAAGAAAGTGTAAAATAAAGCCATACCCACAGATAACTACTTTAATACAGAACTTTATTCCTGTCTCATTTTAGTGTCCTTGACTACTATTGACCAATACATGTAAATATAGGAATCTCTTCATTAATCATTTTGTGTTTGGTACAGATTTTAACCATATCAGCCTACTGGGCTGTTAATGATTAATAGCTTTTATCATATCTAATAAGGTTACACTTAAATTGGAAATTATTTTCAAATTTAGAAAATGACTAAAAAATAATTTGTAAAATTATAACCCTCACTAAGGGGATTAGTTATGCTGGCATGGCTAAGGTGTCAGGTAAGACAAGAAAAACTAACTACCCCTCTTAGCCATGACAGTATAATAAACCCCATTAGTAGGGGTAAGTTTTACAAATTATATTTTCACTTATTTTCATAAAACTACTTTCAAAATCCAATAGTACTGTATTGTACATAGATAAATCTATATCCTAAGTAATATTAATTGACCGATATAGCTCAACATTAGAGAAGCCTGAACTGGTAAACACCATCCCATCTTAAAAACCAGTGGCAAACAACAGCTTAAATCTACCTTCAGTATCAGCTAACAAAATACTTGCACCAAATTAACAGGTTTTTAAAACATCATTTTAATGTGGGCCTATACTAAGGAAGTTAATTTTGATACCAGATTATACAACTGGTACAAACACTATCTTCACCAGATAAAAGTTTTTGTTTAATTACAATTTTTGGATTGAATTCTGTTATGATTTAAAATCTGACAGGGCTAATTCACATCTAATTTACAAATAATATATGTTTCTTTTTTACTGTTACTCAGTGATTAATGTTTAAGAATAGTCATTATAGAATTTCAAGGATTCCTTTTTGGCAAGTGACGTGGATGGATCATAACCACTAAAACGTCATTCCCTAATGGAGCAACAACTGTAAGCAGGACAAATTTCCCCAACCTGCCTCAACTTAGACTTGTACATGCAAGCTTTGTTTACCATTTCTAAGGTATCATTACTTTTAATCAAAACTAATTTTTGTTTTAAAATAGGTATTTTGAAGATTGTTCTATGAATTCCCATGACAAAAACTTTCTTAATGTGCTGCTTGTAAAATAAAGATATCAAAACCAGTGTCAATGGCATGATGATTTCACAAACTGGTTTTGAATAAGTGGTACTGAATCAATATTTTAAGCTTTTCTGCTAAATGACAGTGTGAAGACAATTTACATTACATGTAAACAATATTCATATATATTTGCGGTTTTAGTACAACTCAGACATCACAGAGGGGTGTGATGGCCATTTGACCGAGAGATGATAACCTGACAACCCTTAGGTAGAGTTATCTCCACTTACAAGCATGTGACAGTTTGTTAAATCTGCCATGCAAATCTAGATGCATACAATCTAAAACAAAGTTTCATCAAAATCCTTTGCATTATTGAGAAAGCTAGACCGCAGGCAGAAGGACAGACAGACGCACACAGAAGGGAGATGCATGGTAATACAACATAACTTAGGCCAAAGAAGATAAATGGCCCAATTTCATAAAAAAAATATATTGGATAAATGAAACATATACATATTTATTTGTAATTATATTCAGAGTTGATCATCTCAACCTGTCTGTCATTCTTCATAATTCCTAAACCTATCACTAAAATTGAAGGAAAGATGCCAAAAACAAAAAGGCCATATACTAAGGGCAATACAGTTTATAGATCTAAGAAATGCACTTTCGTTTTTTTCCTATCCTGACTTCAATAGAAAATATTAAAGTCATACATCAAATTCCAGACTACTATGTGTCAAAATTCATGCCCTTAATGATAGTTCATAATTCCTGACCAGTCTTACATCTAATGTGCAATGACATTAAACTGTGAAAAAAGTAACAAAAACCAGTCAGTGAGTTATTCAAATAAATATTCTATCTGATAAAAAAATACTCATTAAAAGCCCTTAGAGAATCATTAAACAGAAAAAAATTGATAAAACACTTCATCATATGGCAATGTAAACACCAACAGATACTATGATGGTTAAATGAATATGACAGTGTCTATCTTTGATTAATCATTAAAACACTCCATTATTGAGCAAAGAACTTACCCCAAAAAACTAAACTAATTTAAGACAGTTTGAGTGATGACATTTTCCAGAGTATCATGGTCAGACACATCAAGTTTTAAGCATTGAAATTATCAAATACCTATAGAAACTCCCTAAGGTGACTTAAATCATATTTCCAGTAGTTTTCTAAATACTTTGAAAACAGTGCCTTTTCTTCCTGCAGAAAATATAGATAATTTGGTCTGGTGACCAAAGATATCCCTGCATTCTGCATTATTCTGAATTTTCTATAAGTAAACTATGGACTAAGTCAGAAAGTACATTCCTCAAAATCAAGTGTTTACAAAAAACATTTACAATTTTGGGGGATTTAGATCTTCCTTTGTATTTGATTTTAATGCTGCTGATGATAGGTTACTCCTTGGACAGCAGTACAACATTATACGATTGGTACTTTTGTATTAACCATTATGGTCCAAATTCTGTTGGTAGAACAGTTCTTCAAATATCAAACAAATGGTGTATTGGATATGAGGATTATTATAATATACCCTCCCCATTTAACTTGTACAGAGGTGATAAAAACTGCAAGAGCTGAAACTGTTGATTCTTTTTTTTGTTAACTATTACAGTGAGAACAATGATGATGTTCAGTGGATTGGCATTTGCTTCATTAAATGTCAATCACCTGAGTAACTACCTGACACAGGTAGCTGGACAATTAACATGGAGATTTAAACATTAATCATTCCATAAACATGATAGTAAATCTCCTTGTCAAGTCCAAGGGCAGTTTATTAGGATCAAAGGAAAACCAACTCTATACCTAGAACATTACCATTGTTTGAGCTATAACAACTTCAATTATTTTAGTGCAAACTTGTCTTATAATAAATGCAACATTTGAAACACATGCCTTTTTACAAAAAAGATTGGAAGATGCACTGATGACATCTTTTTGAAATTTTATCAATTTGTTTTTTTTCTGTTTTAAAATAATTTTTTTTCAAATCTTATACTGTCTGCTTATATAAAAACCATTAAATTTCTTCTATAAGGTCTATGGCATGTTGAATCCAATAAAAAAGATAATAATTTAGTAAAATGCATTGTGAATCACATGCATCAAGTGATATTAAAACCAAACACATTAGAACAAATTGAAGCGTAAACAAATATGACAATGCCTGGCTTTAATTAATATTGATAACCTTTTATGGCATGCTAAAAAGAACATTTCCAGACAAAACAAATCATTTCACAATAAATTAATTTATAGTTTTTACTAAGAACCATCCAATAGTACAGTGAATTCTCCAATAAAGTACATAGGATGAGGATGTAACAGGTCAAAATCCTGAGACACTAATCTCACAATAAAATCAACAAAATTTTCATGAAAAGTAATTGTCATAGCTGCATTTAATAGTAAAAAGCAGCACACTGGGCCTTTCCTCTTAAGTCTAAGATCTTTACTATAACAAAAAGGACAGTAATAAAGGCTAGAAACCACTAATTCCACTTCCCATAGGCTTCTATGCAAATTTCACAATATTCAATGGCTTCTCTGGACTTTACCTTAACTTTAACCTGCAGAGGACTATATATCAGCATGATTCTACATATGTCAGCTTTCAATCCTCAGAATGGCATGTAGGGTTAGCAGACTTGCAGTGCAGTACTGGTCACCGGAAGTGAAGTGTCTATAAATAGCATGGGAAATCCCAGTGTTTTCACAAGATAGGGGTATATTTAGAAATCATTATGGAGATTAGGCTTCACATCACAAGAAGCAAAATGCACCTATAAAATGTAAAGAAATGTTTTTCCTTTCAGAAACTGTTTAAATTTTTAAAATAAGATGAGAACTTTTTTCACAGCACCATGAGGAACAGGGATAATTTCTGTGTAGGACTATTTTTGCGTACGTTCCAAATGCTCATTGGTTGAATTGGTGGTCTGTAACCTAAAACACCTAATTGAACTTTCTACCAGTACATTTTTTATAAAACTTTAAAAAAATTCTTCATTATTACTAAAAGAGTAGACAAATGGAAAGAAAAGGGTTGACCATGATACCTTCATCAGAAAGAGCTTGTAAACATAGATTAAAACAAAGAGTAAAATATTTCATGCCAAAGCTTTTACTCTCTTCCATGCCTATCAGCATTGATTTCAAGGCCATAATTTCCATGGCATGTTACATGTCATGATGTTTGAATGCATTGCTTAATAAAACCAAGAATTCAATCTTAGATAGTTTACTAGCAGACAATTGACATGTAGCCAAAAATAAGTAGCCTAAAGAAGGGTAGGTTTGTGTCATATCTGGCAGTGACAGCTAGCAGGCTCTAAATATCTAGGCTCACCAATATAAGTAAATGTATAACAAATTAGTAAACAACACTCATAATAGCAGCCAAGTATTGATAGTAAGAAGTAAGAGCAAGCCACTGCAATATATTACAGAAAGGAATTCACGTTTCATCACATTGACAGAAAAAGGAATGATTTAGGGGGCAGTCCACATTAACAGCAAGTAATATAGTTAGGGACTGATCTGAGTTGGTCTTCCCTTGATTGAATGACCAATACCTTTTGAAATGTTCCCTAGATTGGATGACCAATACCTTTTGAAATGTTCCCTTGATTAAATGGCTAATACCTTTTGAAATGTTCCCTTGATTACCTTTTGAAATATCGAAGCAAAACAAGCTACTGATTTGAGCAAAATATCAATCAAAAAGTATTTATTAGCATAAAGGGTAATAGCAAAATTACCAAACTGATAGACAAACTTACATAGCCAAAGTCAAAAGAAAAGTCCATATGTAACATATAGGCAAAACTGGAAGACACATTTGCAATAGATCTGACTTGGAAAAGGCATTTCACATGGAATGGTGGGTTAAAACAAGCACTTAACCCGGACCTGCTTCCATTACTGTTAATGTTTTTTTGGTATATTGCAATACAAAAAAGGTAGTACAGTATTGCAGCTGGGCTAAGTGAGGATCTGTGAACTACTACTCATGGAGTATACCCCTGTTTTCCCCCAAAATGTATTCTTTCTAAAGTCAATAAACAGGAAGCAGTTGTCTGACAGGATCGAAATTTGTAAGTACGGTTAAGGACCACTAGCTGAAGCTTCATACCAAATATCAAGTAGCTGTGATCAGGAGTTCCTGTGTAAAATGTTACAAAAGTTCCGGTTATGGACAAAATAACAGAAGAATGGAATGATATAAGGATGGAATGACAGACAGAGCTAAAACAGTATAACCCGTCTTCTTTGATCAGTAATCAGTAGTCAAAATAAGAGAGTAGATATACTGATGATTTTATGAAAATATATAAAATATAAAAGACAAGAAGATGTTAGATATGATCTATGTCAGTAGTTCAAATCAACAAATATGAGCTCTTGACAAATTCATCTCTATTACCAGACACCCAAGTGTCCTCTTAACAACTATGAGTATCAATTGAGTATCAATCGGATGTAATCAAAGAAATAACTCAGTTGACTGATTTTACATTTCACCACCAGACACTCAGACATGCATATATGCAGGACCATCCCAAGAGAACTTACTATGACCATCATCTAATGTTATAACACATTGTTATTAATGGTTCCTCTTCACTTCATCAATTGACAGCCTATGAACCATGAACAGGAGAGATGAATCAGAAAACTTAAAACATTCATGATCATCAATTGTCTCTTCTTACACTACAATGTGAAGTGTTGTAATGAAAGAGTAGAAAATTGTACGAAACAAGACAACAATGATATGCATTGTAGGAATCAATAGAGATCTGCATCTTGGCAACTGATGCTATAATGACTTTATGGAAAATCGTGTTATACAGAGCAGTGTCAGAAAAATTAGTTTTGAACAATATTCTAACTTGACCTGAATGCTAGAGGTCTGTGTATATTCCAGATAGGCCTATGGGAAGAGATTAGATTGAGCAAAAATCTTGTATACAACACAGAAAATGCAGAATTTGTGAATTTACTAAAGTTAGATGTTCATCAGGTGATTGTTATTTAATCAAGGAAAGGCAAACTCAATCAACTGAATATTAGCATTGTATGAGCTGTAATTGAGGTAATAGAAAAAAAATAGATATGGTGAAATGTAACAAATGCACCAGCATATAAAATTAATACAAAATAGTAAATACTCTCAAAGATCATCAAAAAGTATTTAATAAGTGTAAACACCTTTAAATAAGGAGGCTCAAGAAGGCCCTCAGGCAACAAAAGTAATAAAATCCATGGTAACTGAATGATATCAATTCTCCCAAAATCGAACTTAAAAGTTACATAATGACCCATATAAGACACATAGTGAACCAAAACATCTCCTGTCATTGTTGGCAGATGCCTGAAATCTGTAGTGGGTTTAAACTACTTTTATAAGGCCTCAACAATTCCCCTTTAATGTTAGTTCAAAAATGAACTCAATTTTACTTAAAATTCACTCAATAATACATCCAATTCTCTCCATGGAACACCTCAACATACATCATATAGACAAAATAAGATATCCACTTAAAGAAAGTTCACAGATACTTAAAGCTAGGTCAGAACATATTAAAAAATGAAAATACCATTAAAATTACCAGAATTAGAAATAATGGATCTCTACAATTTCAGTGGATTTGGAGCCGCAATTCCAAGAACTAAATAGGTAAACACTCCAGGATTACAATAGTTTCTGTTTGAAATTCTTCAAAGAACATCGTTTTTTGTCTAAAAACACACATAACTTGTGCTCTTATGAGCTTTTAATCAACACACACCAAAAACCTTGCCAGTTTTTCTGCATTAATAACTACATGTTAACTTATATAACTACATGTTTTCTTGATAAAAGCCTCAGCATTTTGTGCCAATTATAAGTAGCAGAGAATTTCTAGGTTATGTAATACAAACACTAATGTGTTCAGCAGTTGGAAAAGCAAGTGTTTCAAACTCATCAAAATGTATTCAATCTCAAAATCATCTCCTCTAAGTTGGTTAGACTGGAGTTCTTTAATCTGACAACTAGAAACCAATAATATTTTATAATAATATGATAAATTGAAGTATTTCAAAACATAAACATTCTAAAGAGTAAAATCAGGCATGATATATAACATTATTTTGTACTTTGAATTAGTATTTGGCCTTGACAATGATATGGTAATCATTCCAACTAAAAGAAAGAGCCTTAAATGAAATCTTTTGAAACATTGTGACAGGGTCAATTATGCCAAAGTGTTCATACAATGTCAACTTTGTCAAACTGTCAACTGTGTTAAAATGTTCCAAAACTGCCAACTATGTCAGAATGTCCCAACAGTGTCAACTACACCAAAATTTTCCAACTTAGTCAACTATGTCAAAATGTTCCAGCAGTGTCAACTACACCAAAATGTTCTAAAAGTGTAAACTATGTCAAAATGTTCCAACAGTGTCAACTATGCAAAAATTTTCCAAAAGTGTCAACCTTGTCAAAATGTTCCAACAGTGACAACTATGCCAAAATGTTCCGGCAAAGTCAACTATGTCAAAATGGTCCAACAGTGTCAACTATGCCAAAATGTCCCAAAAGTGTCAACCTTATCAAAATGTTCCAAAAGAATCAACTCTGTCAAAATGTTCCAGCAATGTCAACTACATCAGACTGTTCCAGCAGTGTCAACTATGCTAAAATGTTACAAAAGTGTAAACTATGTCAAAATGTTCCAAAAGTGTCAACAATGTCAGAATGTTCCAGCAGTGTCAACTACATCAAACTGTTCCAGCAATGTCAACTATGCCAAAATGTTACAAAAGTGTCAACAATGTCAAAATGTTCCAAAAATGTAAACCTTGTCAAAATGTTGCAAAAGTGTCAACTATGTCAAAATATTCCAAAAAGTGTCAACAATGTCAGAATGTTCCAGCAGTGTCAACTACATCAAACTGTTCCAACAGCGTCAACTACATCAAAATACATGTATGATTTTAGTTACTTTATGTTCTTTGTTGTGTATGTATATTTTCCATGTCGGGTCCTTGTCCCTGGATTGCATTCTTTTGATTACTGCTATAACCTTGGTTTCCATGATTACACTCTCCTATGAGTGGCCGTTCATGTCAAAATAGCGTTATTTTCATCTAAATGTAATTTTCTATCTAGATACTAAAAAGTATCTAGATGCTTGTGAGAAGTATCTAGATAGTTGTTCGAAGCATCTAGATGCTTGTGAGAAGTATCTAGATAGTTGTGAAAAGCATCTAGATGCTTGTGAGAAGTATCTTCACAGTTGTGCGAAGCATCTAGATGCTTTTGCAAAGTATCTAAATGTTTTTGAGAAGCATCTAGATTCTTGTGAGAAGTATCTAAATAGTTGTGCAAAGCATCTAGATTCTTGTGAGAAGTATCTAAATAGTTGTGAAAAGCATCTAGATGCTTGTGAGAAGTATCTAGATAGTTGTGAAAAGCATCTAGATGCTTGTGAGAAGTATCTAGATAGTTGTGCAAAGCATTTAGATGCTTGTGAGAAGTATCTTCACAGTTGTGCGAAGCATCTAGATGCTTTTGCAAAATATCTAAATGTTTTTGAGAAGCATCTAGATTCTTGTGAGAAGTATCTAAATAGTTGTGAAAAGCATCTAGATTCTTGTGAGAAGTATCTAAATAGTTGTGAAAAGCATCTAGATGCTTGTGAGAAGTATCTAGATAGGTGTGAAAAGCATCTAGATGCTTGTGAGAAGTATCTAGATAGTTGTGCAAAGCATTTAGATGCTTGTGAGAAGTATCTTCATTGTTGTGAAAAGCATCTAGATGCTTTTGCAAGTATCTATATGCTTTTGAGAAGCATCTACATGCTTGTGAGAAGTATCTAGGTAGTTGTGTTAAGCATCTAGATGCTTGTGAGAAGTATCTAGATAGTTGTGCAAAGCATCTAGATGCTTGTGAGAAGTATCTTCACAGTTGTGCGAAGCATCTAGATGCTTTTGCAAAGTATCTAAATGTTTTTGAGAAGCATCTAGATTCTTGTGAGAAGTATCTAAATAGTTGTGAGGAGTTTTTGTGTATCTAGATACTTGTAAGAAGCATCTAGTTACTTGAATGAAGCATCTAGATAGTTTTGCGAAGTATCTAGATAGAAAATTACATCTACATGAAAATAACGCTATTTTGACATGAACGGCCACTCATACTCTCCTACATCTAGGACAATTATTGTACCCAAGGAACAAAATGAATCCATACATTACATCACAGTTTCCATGACTTCCTTTAATTCTTCAGAAACCTTAAACTTAATATATTAACAGAACATCAACAGATCACATGTCTATTCTGTGGTAAAACCATGACACTGTGGCAATCTTAAAGAAAATCAGAAGAACATTTCAAAGTACATTTACTTGTTATTAAGTAGTACATTGTACTCCAGATAAAAATAATGCAAAATGTGACACATGGTTGGAAAGCCTACATATTTTTATTTTTGATATCTTGTTTAAAATGCTTTAGTAAACAGAAATTAAAATTTGGTTTTTCATATAACCCGTGCTCATAGGAGATAAAAATTGTATAGAATGCACTGTAGAATTCAAAGGTAAGGGAGATAACTCTATAAATAACACTCAAATACAATAGAACGTATTGGACTTTCAATGTTGATTATTGCCTAAGAGCAGGCAGATTTGAATGAATAATTATACATTTCATAATATAGACCCATAAAACAACTTAATTACAAAAACAAAAAATATGTAGCCTTTTTTTAGGTGTATCACATTTTTCAGATTTTGCATGATTCTTACAAAGACAGCTACTTAAATCTAATTAGGTGAATATCATAGTTTAGATCTAAAAGACTTAGCATTTATAATAACAGATTCTTCTTCTAAGGCAGTAACATGCCACAGGACTAGACACCAAGCTGACCTTTACTGGTGAAAATATCAGAATTATCATGATCAAACTTTTCAGTTTCTTGGATAAGGAATAAGGCTACTATTAGAAGAATCAATAGCTCCACTATCTGAGCTATAAATCAAATTGCAATACAATAACTTTTCCTTTCAAAGCATTTTCTCCAAAGTGTCAGATGATTTTTCATAACATCGGTCTTCGAATGTGTTTCAAATCAGTCGGCTGATATAATAAGCCAACAATAGTCAAATGAGCAATGCTCTGTTAGCTTTTAATAAAGAAATCAAAATGCAATAAAGCCATCACGTTAACATAGTTAAGAGATATGGTTTGTTAAGGGATCTCTGAGATATCTTAGTTGATGGCTTAAGTAAATGGGAAATATATCCACAAAGATCAATTTCTTGAATATCAAGTTTCTAAGAAATTCTGTTTCCGCCATGCTGTGAACAAGCCAGCATGCCCTAGACATTTAAACAAAAGAAGTTTGAACTTTTTCTTTGGTGTCAAAGCTAGAGCCACCCAGTTCAGTAACATCACCTTAATGTTTAACAGCTTTTAAGATTCAGAAATGAAATGTCACTTTAATTTCTTTCCCTGTCCTTTTACCAGAAGATTAATGACATGAGTGCTTACAATACCAATAGATACAATATTTCAAGGAAGTAAAATTCTTTCTGGGTATGTTTTTGTAAACTGAAAATTTGGAAATTATTGTAATGTTTTTTATTATTGTGAAAAACTTGTGTTAATGATTTTTTTTTAGCAGGAAAAATCTGGATATAATAAAAACTCATCTTCGTCTAAAAGAACAAATCGTCATAATAATGCATTTAACAAGTAATCAAGACCTCAGACCTAGCAAGAAGAAAACTAAATGACAATAATTGTAGTGGAAGGTCAGTTAATGTGAAATCTACTCTGCTTTTTGTTCTTTGGTCAAACCATAAATTTACCGGTGCACCTGGTCCATGCTCCCAGTTTTTATTGGAGTTCAGGTAGCTCATTTACATTTATTACTTTGTAGATGTTATTTTAATTCTTTCATACTATCATATAGATAGCAGTGTTTTATTGAATGTTCCCTGTGAAAATAAATCTTGATAACTCACACTGTAAAATAAATTCAGTAATTTCACTCTCGCACTTTCTCCTGCCAAAATGTCACAATTTTGAAATCAATCCGCTGTTCACAAATTTGAAAGTTATGTTGAAAATAGCAAAGATTGATCCAGGAAATCTTTATAATAAATAGGATAATCAATTGGTTATCATGAATAACCAAAATATGATCACTCAAGCCAAGAACGCAGTAAGATTTAACTTGTGCGCAGAAGAAGTTCCGCACACTCGTTAAATCTAGGCGTTCTTCGGCACTCGTGATCATACTTTGGTTATTCAATCTTTCCAGTTAATTATCCTCTTATTCTTTGCTGTTTGTGTCTATTTTCTCTGTTTAGTCTTTATCTTTGTAATATAAATTCCTTTGATTTCTGCTTGATCTTCGTTCCCTTGATTGCACTTTCAATACCTTATATATAGATTTACAAAAACATTAAATTAAATCCACACTAATTAATTTGTTTATCTTCAAAACACTCTAACCTTACAGCAGGTACAAAACAATTAATTTGTCTGTCTATGAAAGTTTTATGAATATAATATTCAATATGTATTTCAAAATATTCATTTTATTTGATCAAAGCAACCTATATTTATCATGAAATATGAAAAATTAAAACCCAGAAGATTTTGATCTATTAAAAAATCTTGCACTGGAAACAAAGTGACAAAAAAAAATACTTCAGAATTAACCTGCTTTTCACCAGCTCTCGGTGGTAGCAATACAACAATTTAGATCTAACCCCATAATCAGTAACAATCTCTTCCTTCCTTCCCTGTAGAGAAATAATCATCCTTAAGCCACCTCATTACGATCTTCCATCATTGATTTAGCTTTCACAGTTATACTGAGTAGAATAGCTTTTAAATTAATATGAGCAGCATTTAGTGTTAGATTAGATGACATTTGATTTTCAAGACTTAATTGTCAAGAAACTTTTGAGTTGGAATACTGGTTCATGAGACATTTATCTCCCTTCCCTATAATGCATATATTGGGTATGTATGGAAATAATTGAACTTTGCAAATTTTATACTTTTTTCACTGATATTCAGATAGTGAAGTCAAACAAAGGAAATTATAAAATGGGAAAGAACAGACGTACAACAAGATGTGATGGAGACTTACTGATTTAGAGAAAGATTCGAATGATACACCTCATAAATTTTCTCTACAATTAATGAATTGATATGTGTATATTCTGCAACACATATAACTCAGGGTGCTTTCAATTATGCAGTTTATTCCAGTTGACCAACACAGCACAAACAATGATGATGTTCATCAGAAAGAGAAAGGATTAATCTTGCTACAATAAATGACAATCACCTGATGAACTGCCTTTGGTAGTGAACAGGAAAATTGACAGGGAGATTCAAACTACACAAATTACTGGGTATTTAAAAACCTATTGAAAGCTCCTTGTCAATTGACCAGCTACATCAATCACTCCAGATATCAGGCAGTACCTCAGGTGACTGTCATTCAATAAAGCAAACACAACAGCTATCACCTGAATGTCATCATTGTACAAGCTGTAATTCATGTTAAGTCATTGCTTTGTTTCTCTGTTGTTTGTCATAAATGATGTACCAGATCAACCAGGAACAAAATTAGTGAAAATCAATGGTTATGTTCAATGAAACACTACAAGTCTTCATTTTTATTTTTTCACCAGAATTACTTTTGATTTTGGTCAAGGTTTCAATGGTTTTATGTATCAAATCTGTCAGCATTGCTCTTTATTAGTTAAGGTCAAAGTTTCAGTTTTTTTGTGACAAATATATAACAGAAAATACCAATGGTCTACGTTGGTCTTACAATGATTACCCTGTTTCTAAACTGTAACGTATTGTTATTTAGTAAAGGAATATATATTATCCTTCCTAATTTTTTTCTCAACTTGAGATGCTAAAAAAAATTTGGATTTTCAACATGCAAGCTTTAGCAAGCATGTAAAAATCTCAATTTTACCATAGAGAGTGGAGAAATAATTTAAATCAAGAATATAGGCTGAAGCAGTGAAGGGGAATCAGTTTTGAAATCTGTAGAAACCTTGGAAAATGTAAAATTCTCACAGAAATTAAACCACTACCTAGTGGTTAAAAAGCCATGTGTATTTTTAATCACTGGATCAGAATTGGAGACAATTTTTTTACCAATTTATCAAGAAAATTAGCTTCTAGACTAAAATAACTTTCATGGACTGAAAATAATCTACATGATTCAGTTACATTTCATTCCCTGGCCTTGATTTAACCCCAATCCAAAATAATTTCTCACAGTAGTATATTAGTTTCTACTTTCTGTCAGTATTGTATAATAAATGACCAGACTTGCCTGTAGTTAATTTCAATATCCCTTTAGAATATTATTCTCTGACAACTAACAAAATTTGTCATCATAGGTATCTGTAAAAGTTAAGATTTCCTCAAAGGGATATTAGACAATTTCAGGAGAAATGACTAGAGATAATGTGAACCTTGGACAATAACTTATAAATGTAAAGGTTGACACAGCAAGTGTTTTGACTTTGTCTAAATTAGTAACAGAGGATTTACTTAGAAAACATCATTACAAGAGAAAAACAACTTATTTTTCAGTGCAATTTCTCAAAAAAATATGTCCACTTTAGACTTGATTATTTAATTCATGCTTTCAAAAACAAGTCAAGTAATTGTTTTTGGGTATTAAATACCTTCAGGCAAAACATAATACCATGACTTTTTTCTAAAAATATCATATGAATGATTAGAATCATGCTGGCTAGTATCTACAGGTATATATCTTTTAATATTAGTCAAAAGTATTCCATTTTTTCCAATGTTTCTCTTAGAGAAAGGCCTCTAATAGGAAACTCATTTCTTATTTATGGTTTCAAAATTGCAATGTTTTCATACATTTTCTAGGTTTTCATTGCACATATTTTCTGCAAAATACTGTAATCATAAGTGCTGCAAACCTTACACACAGAAAACACAAATTAAGCAGCACTCCAGATAAGAATCATGCAAAATGTGATTCATGGTTGGAAAGCCTACATATTTTTTTATTTTTGTTATTTTGTTTTAAATGTCATTGTAAACAGGAAGTAACATGTGATTTTTCATATAACCCATATTCACAGGAAATAAAAATTATATAGAATGTGCTGTAGAATTCAAAATTTAGGGAGATAATTCTGTAAATGAAACTAAAATACAATACTGGGTAGAAACTATTGGATTTTCCACGTGGATTATCTCCTAAGAGCACACAGATTGGAATGAATAATTATACATTTTATCATATAGACCTATAAATCAACTTAACGATAAAAATTAAAAATATGTAGCCTTTTTTAGGCCTATCACATTTTACAGAATTTGCATGATACTTAAAAAGACTGCTACTTAGAACCCTAAAATTAAAACGACTGATATAACCGAAAAGTACACACACATAAATATATATATACCTGCTGTTTCTACAGTCAGATATTCAGATTAATGACATCAAATGTTATCCCAGAAAAAAACCAAAGTGTGCTACTGCAGTCTTAACTAGGAGATAGCTGCAGCGATTCCACATTAGTTAACAGGTGAAAAATGTGAGAAAAGTACCAATTTAATTTCCAAGTAACAGATAATTGAACAAAAGATTGTAACAAGACATGTAATCAATCAATTACATTATACCTGGTACAGAGAAAGATAATTATATTTCAATTGGATCATAAATACTCATTTGTTAAAATGTAAAAATATCCCTGTGGACCTATGGTTGATTTCTAGGTCTTGCAATCTATAAATAACAGCCATTGAAAATGTATGAACAATTTTTCATGGATGCTAATGTGAATAAAATTTATATCAAAGATTCAGGTAATTTCCACCTACACAAATCAATCCTTTATGCAGAGATTGGTATATCTTATTCATATAGCAACTTAAAACAAATACACTTTGCCAAGTCATCAAAGGAAATGCTTTAAACCAAACCTTACCATGGGCATGACAGACAAACAAATAAATTGACCTTCCATTTAATAAATATAATAGAACATTTAAGAAAAGAAACTATGTGTAAAAAAACTTTGCTAGTACTGTTGGGCAAGAAAAAACATTAATTTTATAGAACAATTGATAAAGAAAAAAAACATAGTCAAATGATCAGAACTTATTTTATTCAACGGGTCATAGTTTTCCTTTCCTCGTTTTTCTACCCCAGACTTGACTTTTTATGAGCAAATCGGCGGGTGTTTCTAGAAAAGCAGAGGACGCTTACCCTACCGGTGCACCTGGTCCATGCTCACAGTTTTTAGTGGAGTCCAAATTGCTCATTTGCTTTTGTTACTTTGTATGTATGATTTTAGTTATTTTATGTTCTTTGTTGTGTATGTCTGTTTTCAAGACAAGAACCAAAATTGATTGCTTAAGGAAACATAAGTATCAGAAATACTGACAAATCAATCTGCTAATAACACAACAGAAATAGAAAAGAAGAATGTGACTTCCCTCCATTAATCAGGATATAAGCTTGAAGAATCCATGAATTAATGGTTAGTATCATCTGATGGATGGACAAACTGTGAGTATTTTGTCATTAATTAGTAATAAGACTGGACATCTGATTATGGACATCTAGCAAGTGTCCTGGGACTAGAGACAGTGTTAAATGGTCAGTATAAATTGATATAATTGATATGATTCTTGGTTGGGTACTTCTGGTAATCAATTCTGTAATCTGATCAATTAATGGTTTACATTTATTTTCTTGTAATTTAACAGACATCCAGGAAGTCAAGACTTGCCATTGCACTCAAAGTACTGTGATAATACTTTTATTGGTACTTGTTTTCTTAGCTATAACCTAAATTTCAGACTACATTAAGACATTGTATTCATCTTAAAAAGTTGAAAAAATGTATTAAATAAAATCCTTCGACCAAACCAAAAACTTCACAACACTGGAAGTCAATAAACAAAAATCCTTCCCAAACCAACTCAGAAATGAACTGAATACAAACATAGAACAATGTACAACTAGTTTTAGTTTTTCATTCGTTTGTTCCACTTTTGAGATACAAAACTGTTACAAATTGTGTATGAAACTGACACTTTGCAAAAGTTGGTGTTCTTGATTTGGTTGGTTGAAGTGGGAGATGATTATATGTTTATCTCAAAAACTACAGATCTGTCTATAGAAAGGACTATATCATCATAAAAATATGGTGTATGTAGATTGAAAAAGCATTGTTTGTTTTTATAGGCTTTTACGTAGCTTGAATCACCTCAAAGAGTAATCAAGGGAACCAAGGTTCTAACGGAAATCAAAAGAATGTTATCCTGGTACAAAGACCAAACATGGAAAACAGACATACAAACAAAGAACATTAAGTAACTAAAATAATGCATACAAAGTAACAAAAGCAAAAAAGAGCAACTCGGACTCCACTAAAAACTGGGTGCATGGACCCAGTGCACCGGTAGGGTAAGCATCCTCTGCTTTTCTAGAAACACCCGCTGATTTGCTCATAAAAAGTCAAGTAGATGAAAGAGGAAAGGATAACTATGACACGATGAACAAATCAGTTTTCATGGCACAAATGTCTAACATTGGCACAGTATGAATTTTATATGGATTGGTACTTAATTCTACACTGAGACATACCTGTGAAGTTACCATTACAAAATACATGAAACCATAATATCTATTTGTTCCTATAAATCCTCATATTGTATTTATTTATGAGTAATTTTGACTTATTAATCTCCAGTTACTGCCAATCATTTACATTTTTAATCTGTTAATTTGCACACATTTCATCATCTGAAACTTATTATTTGTTCGAATTACTAATATCAAGCAAAACAAATTTATTTTCAGTTCCAAAGCCTTAATTAAACTGCATGCATTGTTTAATGTTATTGATAACACTTGAAGTTTGTTTTTCTACATACAGCTGGAGTTGCACATTTTTGGCTTTCACTTGATCTCTTACTAATTGGCCAAAATTTTAAAACAAACAAGTTATTCTCTACACTCATATTACACTAATTTCCAAAATACATGTAGTTTTTTTTATTTTTATTTCATTCTGTTTAACTTCACTTTATCCCTGTAAAGTTTGGCAAAATCTGACAGCTGTTTCAGCAGAAAGTATCAAAATAAAAATATTTATTCAGATATGGCCTACTCATAGATCCTGAAATACAAGTTTTAATTATAGTGTCAAAAATTTTAAAATGTTGCACTCAAAACTGAAGTTCACCAGTTTTTAAATTAAACATAACCATACACTTCCAAGATGGTTGGAAGAAAATACAACAAAAATATCAATGGGAGGGGAGGGGTGTCACCCTTTTGTTTTTTCCACTAAAAATTGGGTATACATATGCCGATTATGGTGTTCAAACTGAAACCTGTGTATGACAAGTGATTTATATATTCCAAAATGATAAAACTACAAAACAGTAAATCTCTTACTGACAAGGGTAAATACCGATCATGACAGGTCTGTGAAAAATGGACCCTGTTCTGGTACATACTACAATTTCTAATGGCAATAACCCCCTTCCCCAAATGTTCAAAGTTGTAGGTCAAAGGTAAGGATACAGTGAAACATTTTTTTTAAACTCTACAAGAGAATGTTTTACATTTCAATGCCACAATGAATCAATAAATACACTACAGTTCACAAGAGTTTTACCCTTTCCACTTCTCTAGGTAGAAAATTTATTTCTTACCATACCAGTATATCTAGTGATTGGATCTACAAAACATGCTACATAGATTGATTTATTTGTGGTTCAATCAGTTTAAAAATTTCACTTTGAAAGAAGTTAAAGTCAAGTATCTATCACTAACAATGTTATGTGGTTGCCAAAGCCTTGAAACCATTAACAAGAAAACACATTACCAGGTATCATGTCATCCCACCAGACTTCAAGATGCTAAGACAACCCAATTTCTACAATATTTGTATGAGCCACTGGATCGTAATGACCTATAGACACTTGTTCTGAGGACATAATCTTGTACTTATTAACTGAAAAGACAAACATAATTCATCCATCTGTACAATATTTGTAAAAGGAACTTGATAGCAATTATTTCAAGTTCATGTGAGTTCTGAAACTGTGCCATTTGTTTTGACAAAAATAAGTGGTATACTACCTTATACCCATTAGTCTGATGTGACCTCTGACCCCTTGGTTTTTGGTAAGTTAATTACAACAATATGATGAAGAAGTAATTAGTAAGAATTACTGACAGTAAGACATCCAGAGATAGAGCAAAGTCCTGCCAAATCTTAATCTATGTACTATTCCTTCTAAAGATTCAGGCAGTGTCGGTTTAATGCTTGAAAGTATGATGACTATGATGAAACCTTTAAAATTTGTTATATCTCTTTCTTCTAGTGCATATATGGGAGGAAGTTGGGGTTTAATGTTGATATATAACACAATGTTTTTGTCAGTATCAGACAGAAGGTGCAACCTTTAGCAAAATGGTCCCACTATAGCAAAATGATAACTACTAGATTCAAATAACACCTATATTTTTTTTTAATTCAAAACATTAATAAAAGAGATTAAATCAAATAAAATCATAACACATCTACACTATCAGAGGAATTGAGCAGTCATCTAAAAGGACAGACAGACAAACAGACAGACAGACGAACAGACTAGAGTACATTGTATTTCCCTCTTGATGCTGCATGGATAATTGACTTGTGATTCTATAAATTTACAACATGCCTGACACTTACTCTGTCTTGTCAATTAAATGCTCTACCTAATACTTAACAATAGGTGAAGTATCTGCGTCTAAGATGATAAAAAGACACCTGAAGGGGAAGACACTGCCAAATATCTGAGAAACCGACTTTTAGGTTAGTCTCAATTTCTTTCATCCATGAGAAGAAAAGAAGTGGCTCACGTCAATGATCAAAGCTGATATAATTTGATCAAGAGGCGAAAAACGTGCAAGAATTACAAAAACATTAAAACCTATTCTAGAGTTCAGAAAAAAATAGAACTGACAAACACATAAAGCAAAGGTAAATCAGTTCATCTTATCATTTGTGTTATGACCTTTTTCATATCACTAAGTCACATGACCATCAAGACATACAGCAGTAAATAAGAATTCACAAATCTATAGATCACATAGTATTGTATGTAATTATACAAATGTACAATCATTAGACTAAATACTGCCAAATACACCTGTTTTTTGTGGTTTTTTTTGTGCTACAGTTACAGGTAGCCAGACTTCCATGCAATAAGCTCTGCTTAGATCACACATGAAAACTAGTTTCTCAGTGTAAAGAAATTAAGGTATAACTAATGTTTTATAACAGGATTTGAAGGAAGAAATTTCTTTAATAAAGCAGTAGCTAATCAACATGTAACCTAGTCACTTCTATTAATTATGTCAATAGTCCAATGTTTTGGTAAATATATTAAAAATTCTTAGCAGTATATTTTCCAAGTCTCAAGGTCACAATTTTTCCCCCTCAATTCAATGGTAATGTCTCTATTAGGAATTTAATTTCCGTATTTCTATCCTTTGCTTCCTTTCCAATCCGAAGACTACGGCTCCGTAAGAAGTAGATTCAAATTTAGCTAATTTAGCCATTAACCAATGATTATATGCTAGTGGATTGGAAAATTTTGTGCCATAAACTGTCAACTTATCTAATCAATTAAACTACGGTAGAGGCATTTTTTAATCACATATATCACAGTTTGACATGTATTTGTGAATATATATCAGTCAATAAAAAATTAATTAAAGTTAATTGCAAAGTTTCTTTTTCTATTTTTAAACACAATTCATTTCTTAAGTATTTTTTTACTCATTCAATCCCATTCTTGGTTACATTTTTTGCTTCCTTGAACATTACACTATGCATTAAAGATTTTCATGGTGTATAAAAGTTTTTGATATCATATGAAGTTTTGTTATTGGAATGTGATTCAATAAATATAGAACAAAACAAAGTTGTATTTCATTACAAACACAAAATGCTCTACTCAACTATAACAAATTTAAATGTTAACACAACTCTTAAAAACAAGAAAAAAACGTGAAAAACCAAATGAGCATTTTTCCACTTATGCGGCAATGTAAAATAATGGTAATCATTTCCATGCTGTCATTTATCCAAACTTTGTCAATTTAAGTTTTTTTCATAACAAATATGATAACCATATATAGAAAAGGTATTCAAATCGCTGGACCATAAATTTCTTCGTCAGTAACAAAACAATAATTTCCATGATACATATATAACTGAGATTGAAGCTGTGTCAAATCTCCATACAGCACCAATCATGCCGAAACAGATCTTATCTTACTCCTGTCATTCAAGCCAGGTCTCGAACTTCTACTTTAAAAGCAGCATACATTAGGAGATAGCGATGAGTACCATAAACGAAAGTGATCTTAATGCCTGTCAAATTGAATCAGAGTTTTGCAATAAAATATCTAGGGTAAAAGCCTAGAATTGTAACAGTACTTTCAATATTCAAGTTTTAATGTGTTACAAATAAGATCTTCAAATACTTGTAACAATGTCAGTATGACAAATTTTAACCCAGCTCCTGATTTCAGGTTCGAACAATCTGAATCTTTTGAAAAACTATCTTAAAAAGTTTAAATAATGGTTTTTGTAAGTGTACAAAAAAAATTTCTACATTATGATTCTTTCTTCATAAAACAGATGACATATTGAGTAGAACTGATTAAGACACAGAACCAAAAAACAGTGACACCTGTTGTAACTGAACCCTAAATAAACCAAAAACCTGCCTAAACCAGACACTTTTTCAAATTTCATTGTGTCAGTTTACCGATAAATGATTTTGAACCACTGGCTAAACCAAACATTGTCTATACTGTCTAAATTCTACAGTACAAATGGTATTACACGGTATTTATTATTTATCTCTGCTGACTTACGAACCAATTTGCTTTACCATATTGGCAACCAAGGAATACAATAAACAGTATAAATAACAGAATACGTCTTCAGGATAGCAGTAGAATGAAACCAGGGGAAACGATTTATCAGAATACGCCTTCAGGATAGCAGTAGAATGAAACCAGGGGAAACGATTTATCAGAATACGCCTTCAGGATAGCAGTAGAACAAAACCAGGGGAAACGATTTATCAGAACACGCCTTCAAGATAGCAGTAGAACGAAACCAAGGGAAACGATATATCAGAATACGCCTTCAGGATAGCAGTAGAATGAAACCAAGGGAAACGATTTATCAGAATATGCCTTCAGGATAGCAGTAGAACGAAACCAAGAGAAACGATTTATCAGAATACGCCTTCAGGATAGCAGTAGAATGAAACCAGGGAAAACAATTTATCAGAATACGATTTATAGGCATTTCTTCACAGTAGAGTGAAACAAGGGGACACATTATGGGTACATCCTTCTTTTTGATTAAGACAAGACACATTTCTAAGAATTCTACATGTCACCAGAAGTAAGGCATCATTTCTCAAAACTACGGCTCAGAAAACAGTGAATATTTCATCAAGATCTACTTCCTTGATGCATACTGTGTCTGTTAATAGGTTTTTTTCACAAATAATTCTAATCAATATATTTTAGCATATAAAAAAGTTCCACACAGTTCCTAATTTTATTCAGACTACAGACACATATATAATCCTGAGCAAACAAGCAATACTCCTATTAGGAAATAAATCTGTTTTTTTCTTTTTTTTCAATCTCACACTTTATATACGAAACAGAAAATCTGCTTGAAGAAAATACATTCATATAAAGATAACTTCATTACTTCCAATAGTCGGGACTATTTCAATAAGTTGTTAAAATTACTGTTTTTAATACTGACTAGACAAATTTTCAATTCAATACTGTTCATACAAATGTGTTTAAAGAAAAAGGTGCCCAACAAGTGCTATCATACAATACTATACAACGTCTCAGAATGTGACGACTCTATTCGCTACACTGCTCCATCAGATCAAATTGATACAGGGAGCAAATTATTGGTCGTTCCCTCCATCTGTCCAAACAAAATTCTTAAGTAGAAAAGGGACTTGGTTAAGACTGGTTATACTGTATTTGTCATTATGTAAAGTGTGTAATATTCCTGACCTAATGATAGCCTAACTACAATTTTCAAGTTCAATTGCTAAATAGTTTTATTGTTTAACAATGTATAATTGAGAAGACATTCATTCCAACTCTCCACAGAGCAGCCAACATGCAATATGGTCCTTATCTGGCTCTCAATGATCAAGGAAATTTCAACAACATCAGCATAAGTATCAATGATGTAAAAGTTGATTTTTTACGCTAATGAAACCATGTCACTGCCACTTCAGAAATTATTGCTTGAATTACTTTAGCAATTGTCAAAACATATAATACATAATTTTGTTGTGTAATGCAACAGTTCGTCGATCGGCTAAGATTGGGAAAATTTAGAGTAAGTCGATATGGTATGAACTATTTCAGTCGAAATAGTGATGTGCTCTATTTAAAATCGGGTGACTTCGTAACTTTGATGACCAAAATATTTCTCAATCAAAACAACTAAGACAGCTATATTACAGAAAGTTCAATGCTAACCAATCATTTCAGCTTTTACTGTAAACTTCCCGCTCTCATACAAGTAAAAGAAAAACATGTATATCTAATTATGCAAATCATGTAGGAATGTACAGTACTGTAATTATGAGTGCAAGAAGTCGCTAACAGTATTAGGGACTTTAAGAGCAAAAATGTCTATATAGCACTTCTACATATTAATGTGCAGTCTTTGATTACAATCATCAAATTGAAAACTTTTGATGCCTAATATCTTGTTTTCTATTGTTTTCTAGTAGTTAGGCTACTATAACAAAAATTGTCATGTGCACAACATCATGAATGTGATATTGCCTGTAAAAGTATAAGAACAGTTTAAATATATTACTATCATCACATCTGGCTCTGTTGGTTTTGATCAAAACAAGAAAAGTGATTTTTTTTCTTTACCCTTACCATTATTCTAAATAAAGAGACAATTTACAGAATGTTAACCTCAGAACAAACAGAACCTATATAGTTATTATTTATCCCAAAGGATTATTAAGTTTTGTAAAAAATCTTCAATCATAAGATTATTTTACCATAAACAGACTCATTATACCTATCATATCTGATTTAATAAGATTGGTTTTGTGGAAGTTGCTCTCTGTGCACTGCATTACAAAGCCTTAATTGAAACAAAACATAGATAAATCTATTCTATATGTGCATAGTGAAAAGCCAACAATCATATGAGTTTAGTCACATGCAACTACCATTTTTTTTAAGAAAACCTAATATGTAATCAACTGAAATTGATACCATAGGAACCACAGTTGAATATGTTCTTTACAATATCTGCTAGAATTTTCCTTTATTGTATTTAGATATCATATAACTATTTGTTCATTTTATTTACAAAGCCAATTTTATGTCTTGCAAAAATCATATGACAGAGTTTGTGCAGATGGTCAGTCATGTGGGTCTTGAGTGACAAAATTTTTGCAGTATTTGTTCAGTGTCTGGTTTCATAAAAAATCTCAAATTGTCCTCAACTAAAATTTCAACCAATCAGAACACCCAAAATTGAAGAAATTCTCTTTTTTTTTTATGAAACCCAAGACAGGAACAGTAATATTTGTGAATTTTAGATTAGACAGACATTATTTCTTGGAGGACCATATGGGTAATGTCAGTTTTCACACCAACTCTGATAGGATAAAAATGTGGTATGACAAGTACATCAAGAAAAAATATGATTGATGAGAAAAAATATAAAAAACTAATTAAAAGTCATGCTAAAAAGAATATGCATCATATATAACATTTTATCTGAAGAGGCTACATATTAATCCATAAGTTTTCAATTGATTTTTGAAAGTAGATAACTTAAGTACAATACATAATCGAGGAATATGAAATAGTTAAATTACTCAGTGTCACAGCTTTTCTTAATTTTCTGATGTCAAAATCAATCAATTTAAAACAACATGCAAGCCTTCTAATTTTAGCAGGGGATATGTTGCCTCTGGTATAAACATCCCAGTTTTTATCCATAAAAAGTTTGTAATAAAGCTCTAAGGTATGTTGTAAATGTTGTATCAGTGCCTCAAAACACAAATTTAGAGCTTTTACACTGCAGGCATCAATATATTATGCAATTTCATTCAAAACTAGAATGCATTACACTGCTTGAGTGGAAAAGCCAAGTAGTTTTTTGAAAAGAAATCTGCCTCTGATACCAATAATTTACTCATTTTTTCCCTCAAACACTATTGATTAAAACAGATAATTAACAGTAATTCTGCCTTTTTGCATGTTCTGGAGAAATAAATCAAAGATTCAAAAGATTTATTTAGCAACAAGTTTTATGAAAGTTGAAGATGCTTAAAACATTCTAAACAAACAGCTCAAAGAATTAGAGTTATGTCATATGGTAAACCATAAGATTTCTTCAACCAGAGAGACAGATTAGAGAAAGGAGTGATCACAAATACCCTTGCATTCCAAGGAGTCATACATCTGAAGTACACTATAATTAAACTTGACCTATGTTATAATAAATCTGAAAATTTTTGCAGCATGTTAATTCACAGTGTGCTGGGTCAAATATTTTGCATAGGTGTTAAACTTTGTGGTCCAACATGTTAACTTTAAAAACAAATTCAGCCAGGAAACATTTATATTGGGTTTATTTTCATGGTTATCCTGATCATAAATGTAGCAAAATGACCATATATACAGTATAGTGTCCATTATATAATTTGTACTGAAGTTTAAAAAGATCTGGTTGATATAAATAGTTAATAAAGCTTTACTTGAAACCAACATGTGTACACTATATCATGAATTTGTTGAGCAGTAGTTTATATATTGATTCTGTGCCTAATTGATTTTTGTCATTAAGGCCAATCAACATCCCTTCTCCCCTTCTTTTCAGAATTTCTGGATTTGCCACAGGTTTTATTTTTGTTTCATGAAATTCTAAGCACTTTAGCTTATGATTTATCTGGGTTCAGCTGAAGGTCTTACGAGGTCCTTAAATTCAAAAAGCAAAGCAAAAAGCCCTTATCTTCCATATTTTTCAGAATGAAGTTCATTCCTTAAGTACTTTGGGATTTCTTGGAATACTCTTGTGGACTTTTGGAAAATTTCATTTCCCGGAGATCACAGAAAATTGGATTTAGCTTAAACAATGGAGATTTACATTTAAAATACTGGTAGCTGCAAGCTTTAAAAATACTTAAAGAAATCCTTCCCAAATTACTCAAATAAGTTAAAATACTGGTAAATACTGATAGTAAGATGGCATGTCTTCAGCAGCTCTCTTCAGTTCTGAAAATGGACTACTTTTAAAATCTCAATAAATCTGATTTTCAATCTATCATTGCATAACTTTCCATTACCATCAAGTGCAATAACCCCCTATTCTCTTTTGTCTAGAAACATTATATTATAACATGATACCCACCCACAGACAAACATGACAATATCATGAACAATCATACAGTTTACTTGTGTGACTGACTTCAATCTAATTTTCATATTTTGTATTAGTTGCTGTTTTAATGAATATTAATTTCAGATATAAATTGCATTTTTCTTCCTAACACTAACTCTCTTTAAAAGCTGTAACATATTGAATGAGGCTAATTCAATACACTGGATATAGATGAGAACTGTCACATAGACAAATGTTGTTCTCACATTAAAAACTGCGTTTGTTTCATATGCATTTTATAGGATATTTATTTTTTAAACAGAATTTAACATTATTAGATATCAAATCTTTTATATTCATACATCTGGTACATGAACCTGACACATGAATTTAATACCAGTAATTAATTCAATAATATTTGGGTAAAAAGGTTTCGTGCACCTAATAGTATTGATCGACCATGGTATCCTCTCTGTACCAGTTTACAAGAAAAATGACTTCAACACTTAACAGTCTATATATGTCTGCACTGTACAAGGCTTATAACCAAATTACCAACCATAAGACAATTGTCAAAAGGAATACTCGAAAATAGTTAGTCCATAATGTGTATTCCCTACTGGACAAAGGCAGAAAAAATCATTAGACAAAAAGGTACAAAATATATTATGTAATTTCAAGAAAATTCATCTTTCATAGTTAACGCTTACAAAGAGTAATCAAAGGAATCTAGATTCTAGTGGAAATCAAAAGAATGTAATCCAGGGACAAAGACAAGACATGGAAAACATACGAACACCACAAAAAAATATAAAATAACTAAAATAATACATACAAAGTAACCAAAGTAAATGAACAGCTCAGACACCACTGAGAGCATGGACCAAGTGCACCAGTAGGGTAAGCGTAGAAAGATACAGAGAAAGCTGTCTATTAGGTGAAATTATTTGGACTTTAAAACTGGTTCAGTATAGACAGCTTACCAAGGTTCAAAATGTATTTAATAATTATTTAAGGGATTTTAAGATAAGTCGTTATAGTTTTTTTTTTAATTATTATTCAAGGTTTGGTTTAGATTGGTTTCACTGTACTGTTCTACAAAAGATTTTTTTAAAATATCTAAGTAGCTGTCTTTGTAAGAATCATGCAAAATCTGAAAAATGTGATACACCCCAAAAAAGGCTACATATTTTTATTTAGTAATTAAGTTGTTTTATGGGTTTGTACTATGAAATGTGTAATTATTCATTCAATTCTGCCTGCTCTTAGGAGATAATCAACATTGAAAATTCAATAGATTCTATTGTTATCTCCCTTAATTTTGAAATTTACAGTACATTTTATATAATTTTATCTCCTAAGAGCACAGTTTATATGAAAAACCACATGTTTATTTCTGTTTACTATGACATTTCAAACAAAATATCAAAAATAAAAATATGTAGGCTTTTTACCCATGAATCACATTTTGCATGATCCTTAGCTGGAGTGCTACCTAAATTCAATCAAACTTCAAACTAATCTACATTATCTCCATAGCCTAAAATTCAAATAAACATTTTATTTAAGATTTTTGAAAAACATGACTTTTAATAATTTGCCAAATTTCAATCAATTATTTTTTGAGAAATGAAATTTTCTAGAGCGCTTATTTTTTTTCTTTTTACATATAAAGGAAAAGTTTAAGTGACCTTTATTATTTCTGCACCACAAAAATCAAGGCTCTATAACAATGTGAACTTATGAACATCTCCTTATAGTAATCTTACACGGCATGAAGTTTCATCAGAAATAAGCAAGTTATAAAGGAGAAGTTATAAACAATGTTATATCAGATAGACAGACTGAAACCAACACATCATCAAAACTTTGCAGGGGTTAAGATGTCAAGCAGGCCTGTGAACTTTGTTCCAGAAATCTTTGCAATTTCCATTTTAAGCCTTTATCTGACCTAAATTTCAAAAACCAAATACCAAACATTACTAAAACCATGAATATATTATAGAATTTAATAACAACCAATGAAATCCAAGACACTAAGTGGCTTCTTACCTTTTTATTTCCTCGTTTATTTTACTAGCATAACTGTCTTAGATAATTCTCGGAAAATTAATCCCAACACTTTGTAACCTGTAAGAAATAATAAACATCTTACACAGAGAAACCATTTATTGATTGGGAAACTCCCAATGCGCTAAGAGAAAACTAAATTACAGCAGCTATAAGTCAAACCACCTATTATAGCACTTTGTTATCACGTTGTAGAAGTTATAAAATAAATGAAAAGCAGTTAAAATTTCCACATAAGAGATTATTTTCTCTGTTCATAAATAAACGTATATCTTGAAACAGCAAACAGCACAACCATAAAATGTTCCTTTATGTTTCTTCGTAAAATTAACCTTTTCTTTTTTCTACCATGAATGGATTGCTATTCTTGTAAGTTCAAATAGATTATATAAAACATTTTGTTATAGACACCCAATACACATCACAAAACAAGTTAAATAATGGTTTTATCTTGTTACAAACAACCATTTGCAAAAGTTTTCAGATAATTATGATATGAGCAGAGAATTGAGAATGGAAATAATAAGATGAGACATGAATAAGATTTATTTCAATATTATTGGTACTAGCAATATTTTCTTGGTAATCTCTCTGAAGTGTCATTGTTCTGTTACTGTGGATTTTCTTACTTCTGATGTTGGGGACTTTTTGAGCTTACTTAAAGGTGTTTACACTTGTTAAAGACCTTTTGGTGATCTCTGAAAGGATCTACTATTTTGTATTTAGGTTATGTGCTGGTGCATTTCTTGGATTTCTGTTCTTTTTTCTACAGCATACAAATATTTAACAAAAATCGAAAAATCACAGATTAACCAACTTTCTGTATAAAAACCAAACAGTGTAGGTAACTAAATCTTGACAAGAGTTTAAGAGAAAAGACAACAACACCGAAGAACAACTTCATGTATTATATCTTATATCTTACCCAATAGTCAGACATTTATTTTGAATTATATCTTACCCAATAGTCAGACATTTATTTTGAATTATATCTTATCCAATAGTCAGACATTTATTTTGTATTAAATCTTATACTTTACCCAATAGTTGGACATTTATTTTGGTTAGTGGAAGTCTTTTCATTACAAAATCATAAGTCAGTGATGGTTTAAAAGAACATTTGTATTCATTTTACAATCCATGGGGCAAACATGACAGCAAACATTTACAAGAACTCCACTTGACCAGTATTTTTTTTTCTTTTTTTTTACAAGAACGTGCAACATTTGGTATCAGCATTTCATTTAAAATGGCCATTTCTCAATACTTCCAACAATATTTTAGCAATTAACACACCCAAATAACAATTAACAACTTCCGATTAAAAGTACTTAAAATATTTATTAAATTATTTCATTTGGTACAAAACAAATCACAGAAAATGATCAAACATTTGAACAAGTAGGTAGCTGGCAAGGAAATGTCCTGTTTATTATCAGCCTATTATCAATCTTTGAAAAAATAAAATGTTAACATTCTCAATAGTTTCTCCTTAGCCTCATTTCTATGATAGGTATAATTCAGAATGAAGTACATCTCTTTACATATGTAATTCATTATCACACACTACTCCCATAATTATGTTATGTATGCTTTGTCTTATGGATGTGAAGTTGGCATTTGGTGTAATTATTCAGTAAAAATTCTCTTCACTTTCACCCTACCCTATACATTGACAGAATTCTACCAAAGAGAATGACCTATGTAGTTGCATTGCATTATTGAATATTGTCCAAATATCCAATATTGGAAATGTTTTCCAAAGATGTATTTTTTCCACGTTTAATATAAAGTCATAAATAAGCCATCACTTGTCAGACAAGTTTATGAAAAGGGTCTTAGGGGTTATTTAGAAAAAAAAAAAAAAAATTGTAAATAATGAATTCAAGAATCATCTGAATGTTGCTCGGACTGAATGGAAAATCTACAATCATTAGGTAATTAGATATTACCAAGAGTTCATGGGAAACAAAAATAATGTTTAAGAACAATTGAAAAATTGAAAATTCTAACTTCCATGGAAATCTAGACAATGTACCGTTACAAACATTGGATCTACACAAAAAGTATTCTTTTGTAAATAGAATTATATGCTTAAGTATAATACACCCACTTCCCAAATATTTCATTGTTTCTTTTATAATTCTGAAATGTATTTAAAGAATTACAATGAAAATAAAAAGAGAGAAAACCTTTCACAAAGAATCAATAAATCAACACAACCAATTCTTGTACAAATGTCTTGAAACATTCTTCAGCATGTTTGGTATTAGAGAGTAGTAAATTACACTATGTCTATAGAAATTGGGCATATAAAAGACCTTGTCTAACCCAGTCCTTCATTTTAAACATTTTTGATTGACTTTATGAAAAAAAAGCTATATACCCTCAAAATCTTAGTTTGGGGATCATCATAATAAGAAGGGAGCAACAGAAACCTGTGCACTTTGTTTGTAAGTTGCTTTTTTTTAACCGATCCCTCAGTAAGTAAAAGTAATGTAATCATTAGACATCTGACAGTCATTATCTACTATCACTATGTAAAACTGATGTGAATATGTTACAGAAATGTCTCTCTGCACACTACTGTATTAGTTTCATGACGAAAGCATACTCTAGAGTGCATTCAGAAAATCAAATTTCATAAAAGAGAATCTAAGTTGAGTACAACATCCAAAAATGAATAAACTGGAAAGTTACGTAATTTTTAAGAGGAAAAACATTTCATGCACAACATTTCCGGAATGTTATCATAATTTTTTGATCTAGCAATACACTGAACATAAACCCAGTGTACACACTAAACATAAACCCAATGTACATACTGAATATAGACCCAGTGTACACACAGAACATAAACCTGATGTACACAATGAATATAGACCCAGTGTACACACTGAACATATACCCAGTGTACACACTGAACATAAACCCAGTGTACACACTGAATATTGACCGAGTGTACACACTGAACATAAACCCAGTGTACACAGTGAACATAAACCCAGTGTACATACTGAACTTTACAATGAAATTTGTATCACCTGCTGTATCAACCTGAGACCAATATATTACCCTGAGGGCCACAGGTCTGAGGTGTGATGTAGAATTGATACCCCATGTGATACATATTTTACATGTTATGTTTATTATATATTATATTCAAGTATGTTTCCTGTCAGTTCCCATTATAGAGAAATCAACATAGGATTTAAACAATCACTTATCATGAATCAAGTCAAAAGAGATATATTTCTATGAAAATATATGATGTATGTAAAGTGTTAATATTACTATTACAAAGTTTTATCTTATGGTCTATCTGTGCAAAATTCAAAATCCATTCAATGCAAGTGAAACATTAGAAGTTCCATATTTGCAATACCCAAAAAGTTCCATGTAAAATTTAGTTACAAAGGTGCAAAGATTCCATCATGTCCCAACACTTCATTTTTTCAACTGATGTGTATAGAAACATAACTGTTATAATATCATAAAATAACTCCCAATTATTAACAATGTTATCAGTTACAGCTTCATGAGTTCTAAACAACTCCTACAAGATACAAAAACCTGAATTTAAGAAGTTAAGAAAATAAACAAGAAAATTGCTCCGTTGCTAAAACTCATCTCCATTCAGATAGATATTGAGCAAACACAATGCTTAAACTTAATCTATAACCATCTTCTAACAATAAAAGTAAATCTTTCAGATAATAAATACCATTTTATTTTAAATGAAACTAATTTACATTGCCTCTTTTAGTGCTTATCTATTTTATAAACCACTTCATCACGGCTGTTAAACTTTCAATTATTCTCTTAAATCACTCAATAAGTGCTTAGCTTAATTTGTTCAATCAGATTAATTCTAGGTCTTAATTTCTCAAAATCTAGGTATCTAATTTAAATTCAGTAACCTACCTCTTTAATCAGAATGTAAAAATCCACAACAAATTCACTTCAATCAATCAATCAATCAATCAATCAATCATTAACTCAATCAAAATCCAAAACATAGATCATTGTATAAGAAAAACATTGTATGACTGTTAAGTGAAACAGACATCAGCCTGATATGAAACTGATGATATTGATTATAAACATGATTACAATCACGATTACCCGATACTGATCTACAACAGGATGCCATACATCTAAGGTGTCACTAATTAAAGACATTAACAAGAAGATAGTAATAATGATGAGAAATGCTACAAATTATTTAACTGGCCATCAATATTGAGATAAGAGAAAACATTTATTTAAGTTTCTATAGAACTAATTGGATGAAATAGTAAATGTTCTTAGCAACTATTTTACACATTTTTCTTCCTTTTCATTTAAGAAAAAGCTAGTATATATCTTAATTTTTGGTATAACAAATGGTTGGATAGGTATTTAAAGTACTTCTCTTCACTGTAAGAAGCAATCATTGACTTCATTTTCACATAACCTATTAAATAATGCTTCCACTTCTTAATTAGTGGTAGGTTGATCCATGGAGTTATGATGTCATTTGTTGGAAAATTGGTTGATTTTGTGCAAAATTTGGGCAAAAATGAGCAAATTATAACCTGGAACTTCCAATGATTTTTCTTCCACTTTGAGAAAGAGGCCTGGGCTATGCTATTGGAAAAAAAGAGCATACAAATTATGACTTCTGGAAATAATCTATATACATGAATCTAGGATTTTTGTCCAGTATTTTAAACAAAATTTCTAAATAAAATCCTTTGTGAGGACCATTACATTTCCTATTGCATTGAAGTCTATAAGATGACCTCTGGATGATAAATTAAAACAGTATTTTCTACATCTTATAAATCTCCGTACAAATCATGCCCAAACCTTGAGGCGATGTTCCAAGTCACAATTGAGAATTTCACTGCCAAAATTTGGGAAATTTTTAGCATATTTCTCTAATGGGGCTAAAATTGGGACCCAAAATAAGGGTTGGAAAATCAAAGACCTCTTTCCAAAATCTCAGGATTCATGCATGTTAATCATACCTTAGACTTCTATCTAGTAGCTTCAAATATCAACAAAATGTATCTAAATTTATGATCTTTCCTGTATTAGTATGCACCGGTAAATACATATTTGTTTACAGACTTTCAAGCTATAATCAATATTATTTTTTCTGAAATGATATAAGATTGTCAAATTCCTCTTCAACTTGGCATTGATAAAGTGGGAATCAATTGCACTAGTAAGCATCAGAACTATTTGAGTAACTTTTCAATAAAAGATTTTCAACAAAAGATACAAAGTAAAAATGAGACCTGATTTTTACACAGTGATATTCATAATAAAACTATGCTAAAAAAAAACAGCAACATGGGCTGAACGAGGATTTCAAGTTAGAGTGGTGTATATAGGATTAATTTTGTTTCCCCTTATCCTACCTATCCATAAAAATTGGCCTTACCTAAATAACTTTACTGCCATTCTCTGACAAGACTATTTTTAAATTATCAAAGCAGAATTTTCCCTTCTTTGATCATAGTTTTTACAGAATCATATGAACTTTTGACTTTTGGAGAAAAACAAAATTTTCCTTAAGTTACCTTCCCATTGTCAGATGCTAGGGTCAGGTAGTGAACATTATTTTAGTAGTGGCCTAAGAATGCTATACAGTTGTGTTGAAATATTTTTTAATAGACAAACAGACAGATATGAGTAAACCAAAAGATAAAACCTTATTTTTGATGCAGAAGAGCAAATGTCAAGACTATGAAGTTCTCCTCATCCACTAAAGACAGGAAGTAGAAACTTCAAAGAACTACCAAAAGAATAAAACAGCTATGACACCTCCATGGATTTATTTCATACTGTCTTAAATCATCAAACAACAGCAATGTACCCTACAGCTTGTACCATCAAAATAGTCATCAATATATTATCAATTTCTTATGCATTGTCAAGTCTAATTTTCCTGATCTTAAACAGGTGGAGAGTTAGCTCCCCTGAGGGAACATCAACAAAAGCTAAATGTTTTCAAGCCCTTTAGAAGTTGTGGAATTCTATCTTTTATCTGTTTTCCCAGTAGAGTTCAGATTTAATTTCCATAGATTTCTATAATTTTTTCCAATGCATTGTAATGACTTTTTAGAGATTGAATGGGATAATGTTGATGTAGATTCTATTTTTGTCAAAGGTGAAGCAATGTCTTCAAGAAAACACATCGAGTACAAACACTGAAAAACTGGGGTTTTGAAATACTCCACTGAAAAAAACCTTTAATATTTTGTACTATGAACAAATATTCCATATGACATTGAAAAGGAAAATGCACATTGGAAAACAAATTTTTTTCACAATCATTCTAACCTGTTCCATAAATATATGCCCCTGAAAAGCAAGATCAGACAAAGTTTAATTATGCTATTGGGTGCAAAATTTCATGAATTTTTCCAAATTTAGGAATCAATGTTTATCAGTATTTCAATTTTGAAAATTGAAAAAATGGATAAATTACTAAAAGACTAAATTTTGCAACATTTTTTTGCACACCAAATATAACAAAAAATTAAAACCACAAAAACTTCCTGATGTATAGTATTTTCAGCTGTTTCATGGTAAATTGCTTGTCTAAAGTTCTGCCATATAGTTCAAAATCTTTTTTATTTTACTTTTGTTTCTTTGTATATATTATTTTGGTTATTTTATGTTCTTTGTTGTGTATGTCTGTTTTCCCTGTCTGGTCTTTGTCCCTGGATTACATTCTCAACTTTATTTCCACTAGAATCTTGGTTCCCTTGATTACTCTTTAAAAAAGGAATTTATACGATTCTGATTACGTATTAAACCCTATTAGATGAAACCCTGAAAATTCAATTGCTTCTAATGATGATAAACAACACAATAAAAGAACGTTACCTGTGGCAAATTGTACTATAGCGTTCACAGGATGAAATGAATGTTCTGCTTTTAAATCAAGATTTTTTTTAAATGAACTTTACATAAAATCCAATGATCAATCCAATATTTGTTCACTGTATCAATCAGATGTAGCCATCATTCAAAGATGTTGCATTCTATGTCATGCTAAGAATACTTCATTCAGAAATCAAATTTCAGAATTTTTTCCACTAGTTAAATTTAGCAAGTACTGAAAATTGACGCTCGCTAAATGTAAGTTTTATTTTGTTATTTCTGGACTTTACCTATATGACATATAAAATTTTATTTGCATATTTTACCATACTAGAAAAATTGAATTTCACCTTGTATTTAGCAAGTATTTCCCCTTAAATTTGATCACTGCCATTTCTGTCAAATTAAGCATGGTTATAGAAAAACCTGGAAAGAGTGGACATGGTTCTAGTGATCATACTTAAACGATCTACTTCATATCTAAGCATTCCCTCCAACAGAAGCTGAGAACTCTGTTAAAGAAAAGTGTAACAGACACACGGACTGACTGACATATAACTCAGCCCACTCATTAGGAATAAAAATTCCCTTCACCTTCTGGGGTATAAAAAATGTATCAACATATTAAAATTGATTGTTGCCACTAATCAGTTTTCCCATGCTACCTTTATTTAATGATAATATGCATATTGCAATACACCTTGCAGACAACAAGTTCTGCATCACTGCTTTAATTACTGATGCAGCTGAAAGAATTGTTATTTTTATCTTTTTTCATGCTGCTAAAACTATATTTCATTAGAAAATAACTAGCAATTACATGCAGCATTTCCAAGGGGAATAACTCAATACTGCTGATATGATTTTTAGTGTAAAATGAAAGTTGAAGATACAATGTAATTACTAAACTGTAAAATGCAACTGATGTTTATCTGTTGTAATGAAACTGTAAAATATGATTAGTTTTTTAGCTTCAAAATTTATCTATATTGGCATCTATGAAGACTTAATCTGAAATAGAACCAGAGCATACAACTATCGATGCAAATAAGGGCATTAAATGACATGTCTATTATTAAAACTTGGAATTTTGGAAAATAGTTTTTTGATAATCAAATCTCTTGGGTCCATCAATATATTATCATTATTCTTAGAAAGCATTGTAACTGCACAGTGAGATTACCTTGTGTACTTTCAATGCCCAGTGTTTTAATCAGATAATAAAATATTGTCTTTTCAAAACATTTTATTGGGTGTCTTATCTGCAGGGACAATAACATATCAATCTAGACTTTGGAATAAGGTTAGTAATGTTATGATATTCAAAATTATTGGAGTGCGTTTTTGGTGACAGTGTCTCTTCAACTGCCTGATTCTAAGAGAAACTAACACTCAATTTAGCAATGTTGCATGCAAAATCTGATAATCAGGAATCCATGTTAGTCTATCTGAATGCTTATAAAAATGTCTAAAGTATTGGTTTTCCAAAAGACCTAGTTTCCAATTCCCCACCCTTGAGAGAAAAAGGCTAGTGTCTCAACAAATGGGATACATCAAGCATTGACATTATCAGCTTTGGTTGCAATTCAATGCCAGATCAATTAACCCTGTTTCAGTTAGAGCAACAGCTCGGTTGAATGATACCCCTATAGGTCTTATCCATAGTGATATAACCTCTGATTAATACCATGTCACATGCTATACATGTTACAAACACAAAAAATTAATATTGGTTGTTTTCATTAATTTATCTTTACAACAGCTTGATACACGTTAAATTTATATTTCCAAATTGATTTTCGCAAAAAATGACAATATATCATTTAAAAGGAAAATTCTGCTCCTGCGTATGGAGAGTTCATATCACAACTCATACGTTATGCCAGAGCTTGCTAAAACTACGCTGACTTTTTGTATCGCGCTAGAACTCTGACAAATAGGCTTCTGGAGCAGGGTTATGTTGCTACAAGATTGAAGTCATCACTACAGAAGTTTTATGGTCGTCATCATGAACTCGTGGATCGTTATGGTGTATCCATCAGCACCATGAAAACTGATGTATTCAACGGGTCATAGTTTTCCTTTCCTCGTTTGTCTACCCTGGACTTGACTTTTTATGAGCAACTGGGCGGGTGTTTCTAGAAAAGCAGAGGACGCTTACCCTACCGGTGCACCTGGTCCATGCTCCCAGTTTTTAGTGGAGTCCGAGTTGCTCATTTACTTTTGTTACTTTGTATGTATGATTTTAGTTACTTTATGTTCTTTGTTGTGAATGTCTGTTTTCCATGTCTGGTCTTTGTCCCTGGATTACATTCTTTTGATTACCGCTATAACCTTGGTTCCCTTGATTACTCTTTTAAACACACCAAAACATGATTGTACATGACTTGCAAAACTAAAAATATGAAACAGAAAAACTGTCAATATCCCATACTAGAAATGTATAAGTACTTTATCAGACAGTAGTTTTTTCATAGAAATTACTTTAAAATCAATTATTGCTAAACTGGTGGAATATTTCCCCATTACTTTTTTTCTTAGCTCCTTTCTTAGCACCAAAATGTGTAAGAGTATGTGCATATTTTCATTTTTTTCTAGCGATATCTCACTAAAATTCTTAGGGCCATCTGGTGGCTGGAACTATTTAAGTCCAGGTAACACTACAATTCTGGCAAATAATTCAATAAGAAATTCTCTTTTTTGTATCAGAGGTTTTTTTCAGTGAAGCGGGGGAAATGGCAGAGTTGTTCATATTGGAACAATAATTGAAATTTACTCCCATAATTAAATTTGACCTATATTTCATGGTCAAAAGCATTTTGCTTCAGTGAAGTAATTTGTTTATGTGTTCTCCAATTTTCAGGTAAAAACAAACAGTATGAAGAACAATGAGAACATCATCTTATACCTCTGTTTCAAGCTGGATATACAAAAAAATAAAAACAACAAAAAGCTTCATCAAGCCTAGCATAATATAACTGCAGCCAGTTGAACTCTGCTCAGTTGGGCATGTGTAGACACAATTTTGGTTTTCTATACATTTAAATACAGGTTTTTACAGTTCATTATGGAACAAAAACAACTGGTTTGGATACAACGTTGCACAATATTTTGAAATTCAATTTCAGTAAAAAATTCTGCTTTCAGGGTGCTTTCATGGATCACTTTGTACCCCATTATCTTAAAAACCGTTAATGATAGAGCACTGGTAAATTTGTTAGAATACTACTAAAACCCCAATATTTTGAGGTCATTTAAAAACCTGTATAGTGACTTGACCATTTAATAATAAATGCACATTGGCATAAAAAATGATTAACAAAAACACAAGTCCTTGTAGACAAAGTTTATATATTTGTTGTAGCATTTTATTTACTTTCTCCCTTGAAAAAAATAAAATAATGAAAACCATAAAACAAATTAGCCCATAGAATCACAAATATTACCCAGAAAAGCAAATATAAGAAAGTTTATAGAGGCTGTACCAAATTAAATCATGTTCGTACAACCATCCAACCGAATGTTTCATTAATAATAAATCAGTAATGGTAGGCCTTTAGCAAAATATTACATTTGCAGCTTCCATTTTCAAAATTTTTAATGTCAAGCAGAAAATGAGCAATATAAAAACATTATTTTTCCGATACATCACACATAATTTTAAGAAATTATTTATAAATCTATGAATTCTTCATTGCCATATGATTCCAGCAAATCATATATCAACACTTTAATTTGTACAAAGTGGATTTTATCTTGGGTTTTGCAATAAACTCAATATCAAAGTATTTCAACTGGAAAGAAATCAACCACTAGTAACAAGAAAAAAGACAATGGTTTAATTTCCCCAGTGACTGTAGAACATTACAAATTTATTGACACATTCATGGTATCAAGGAAAAAAATCTTTCAAAAATAAAATTAATGAATCTGAAACTAGAATCTGTGAGCTCAAATTAAAAGAATACCCCACAATTTACTTGGACTCAAAAGACTTTAAGACTTTCAAATTCAACTATTTTCTCTTGTCTTCATCTGTAGAATACATCTTCACATGATTACAAAATTTCCTGTAAATGTTAATCAAAATCTATTGAGTAGTTCAAAAATGGTTGTGCTTAAAAACTGTGAACATATCTTCATATATATGTATAGTTCAGTTGAACTTTTTCCCACTGTCAACAAGTTCTAGAGAAGAAATTGTAAAGAAACAGTAATCAGTATGCCAAATTTCAGAATCTTATAAAATACAAAAAAGTTACAGTCTGGACATAATTTGCTGAATTAATAAATGCAAAAAAAAAAGAAATTTCAACAAAATTTTACATCAGTTGAACTTAAAGGTTAAAGGTTATGAACCCTTGTATATCCATATCTAGAGGCTTTCTAACCTAATGCTGAACAGCAAAGTCCTATCTTGAAAGACTTCAAAGTTATAATCTAATGGATCAAACTTGACTTAAAAAAAATGGGTATACTCAACAGTGCCCGATTGAAATTCAGCCATCAAAGCCCATAAAATATAAGATCTACATCCTCACAAAAGAAAGTAATACTAGTATTTAGGTTGGAGGAAAGTGTTCACTATGATGCAGAGGAGTGTTGGAGGAAAGTGTTCACTATGTTGCAGAGGAGTGTTGGAGGAAAGTGTTCATTATGTTGCAGAGGAGTGTTGGAGGAAAGTGTTCACTATGTTGCAGAGGAGTGTTGGAGGAAAGTGTTCACTATGATGCAGAAGAGTGTTACTACTAACTACAACTAAGAAATAAACTTTAAGTTCTATGTCAGAATAGATTAACATTAATATAAAAACTTCAATTGAATGTTAGATGTTTTCCCAGCCTTTCCTATTGATGCCTTGACTTGTTCGTGTTGTTACTAAATCCAAGAAAGACATTTTTTCCCATTATCAATTTAATGCAGCTTTATTTCTTTGTGCTATCTTTATTAGGCAGTTATTTAAGCGGTAACATTTTACAAATTACATCCTGTTAGTCAATGTTTACGTTACGTAATGTTCTATGGGTAACGGCTTTGACTGTTTATTGTCAATATTACGCTTATGAAGCATGATGATTGACTATATGGTGACATCTTGTGTAGCATCATTTACTTCTTATTGACTTAGGTCTGTGTATGGTGTTTGATGTATTAGAAGGCAAACAGTTCAAAACCAGTTTACATTTACTTACCTAAAACTCCTATACAGTTACAGCAAATAAAATAGTTAACTTCAAGGAACAGTATTGGTCTTCCTTAGATTGAATGACCATTACCTGATAAAATGTCTAAGTAAGATTTAAAATTTCTGTTATTCCATAGGCATTTTAGGCCATGTCTAAAAGAAAGTTTAAATCTCTTTGTCAATACCCAGTTAACCATCTAAACTGGTTATCAGATGATTTTCATTTAATAAAGGAACAATCAACTCTATTCCCTGAAATTTACTGTGTCACTTGCTGTCAAAACAAAATTAAAGTCTTGCAAGGGGATAAGAGTGAGCTGTGTAACGGGACGGCTATCTATTTGGAAACAATGGTAGATTAAAAAAACAACTATATCCATGAATACACTTTAAAGCTGTTATTAAGAATTCAGTGACATAACCTTCATTAAGGTGTTCAACCATAAAAGTCAAAAGGTAGGGAGTCTTCTCTGTATCACAACAGACCTAATATAGTAACCAACTCCTTATTTACTACATATCATCCAACAAACTTATAGGCTCTGCTATACAGGATGTGACAATAGAACTAATCATTAATTTGTATGTATCATACTCGTTTGATTAAGAGGCAGGGTTTTGTTACGTGTGTAGCAGAGGTGTAATGAAACAGAGTATACACCTCTATACAGAAGATTGAAAAGTGGGGGCAAAACTTAAATTATGGCCTTTAGTTAAACCTTAATCATGATAAATATCTTGTTTTGTTTATTTCATAATGGTTTATACAAGGCAGTGTACAAATTTTGACAACAAATATGATTTTAAACTCATATGAAAAAGATTTAAGTACCAGTCAATGTAATATTCAGATAATGCTAATGGTAAAGTGATTCATGGTGAAGAGAAACCCACCAAACAAATGATACTTTTTCAGTCTACATATGTTATACTTTCACATAATCATAATCATTTCTCCATTCAGATCTGCACATTTAAGAAAATCATACATTCATCTCTCACTGAAATCAACCAAATGGAACCAAATTAAGAAAGATAACTCTTTCTGAGTGCCGATTTCATGTACAATCTATATAGATTTTATCTCAAAAGTGCAACACCCAAATGAACAACTAAATGTACCAAAGATCAAATAGACCCAAAAGATCTCTGGCATTTCTTTTCAAAAAGTTTTTTTCTAGTGTTATGTCTAAATAGTCTGTAATTGGATAGGCCACAAAGTGAATAGCAAAGCCTTCAAATGTAATTAACATTAAAAATGTGTTCAGTACCATGAGTAATGTTATTTCCTATAAAGATATCAACTCTTTGAAAAAATAAAATATGATTCAACAACTGCACCATGGAAAACCTTAATGTAGAAATAAATGCTTGATATATTTTCATAAATTCTTCAGATGTCAGAATATGAAAGTTATGTTCTACATCTGTTCCTCAATATTAACCCCCATTTCATGTAACTTTAAAGGTAGGCATGATAATATCAAAAACAAATTAAATATATTTATGGAATATATGTAACTGTTTAACATCGTACTGAGTTTTTAGGAACTAATTCATTGTTTATTAATGACCAATTTTCATGTGTTTTTGTTGGTCAAAACATGGATTTGAATTTTACAGAATTTACAAAAAAACAAAGTTGTACAGAAATCACTAAAAACTCTTTCCTGAAGAAAATCTAAAAACAAAATTATTTGTGTTTTCATTCTTATCAGAGCAAAGAGTGCACAACTTTGTAAATGACAGACAGACAGACAGATTGGACAAAAAGAATAGTTCTCCCGGAGTAAGGAGATGGTTAATTTTTATACATGTAAAGTACTGAAGTTAGATTGTCTCCCTTTTCTAGGTATACATCTAGATATGAAGTATCAGTCTTGTATTACATATTCCTGAGCGGGTGTACGTCAAAACATGGCAGCTAAAAAATATAGTGCGCTTCGTTTTTGCCTTTTCCTGTTTTTGTTTCTTGGCAAATGACTATCATTTTTCATCACAAGTACAGTGTAAATATCGATCTATAACACAAAAAAATTGTTTTTGAGAAAAAACAGTATTTTCATGACAAATAATGCTTCAGAAAAGGGGTCTATTTTATGAACTCAAAATAAAAGTGAAAGTAGAAAGTATATTTTTAGTTTGACCTGTCTTGGTGTACCAAAGTTCGTGCCTTTTTTTCTACAATGGACCTAAAATTATTTTTGACATTTCCTTAATTGAAAAACATGGTCAAGAGTTAGATTAAAACTCCTTGTCTAATTTTTAAAAAATCATGAAAATTTAAGGTATACTATAAAAACCTATGGGGCAAAGAATACAAGACTAAGACCATGACGTCTAACATCTGTATCAAATTTCATAAATATTTGTTGAGCATTTTAAAAGGAGTACTTTTAGAACTTACAAGAAATAAGAACAGATGGAAGAATGGAAATTTTATTTCCTTGGTCAGAAACTTTTGAGGTGATGTGCTCTGTCATAGTTTGTAATGTTAGTGTTCCCATATGGGAAGTTCAATATCCCATATATTTCTGGCATGGCAAGGGTAAACTTCAAAATGATCTGTAGGTCTGTAACAAGGCACAAAGCCTTAATAGGTCACAGTGTTTTACAGAGACTTTAATTATGGTCCAGTAAAACTAAAACATCTTCAAAGAGCCACTCAAACGGACGTCTAGGACAACTTTTCTATGTTTGAAATAGGACTAAACCAATAGATATAGGTGTTAAAGAGATGCTCTCATCAATAGCCATTTATCTCTTGGCCAGATTGATTTAACTAGCCAACTACCACTGTATAACAATCTTGCAGTTGTAAATGAAGACACACAAGAATACAAATGAGACAATTTAAATGTACAATCCATTTAAGAATCAAGGTTTTGAGAAATTCTGAACTAATGGTTGTCAATTAGAGTTTAATCTGGTGGTGTCAGAGAAACGCATTCATCTTAAACAATTTTTATCAATCCAGAGATTCTTCACCAATTAGAATGTTAATTCAAGGACTGTCATTCTATGGTCTGATCTATCAAAATTTTTAAGCAAAATTTATTTGTTTCAGAAGTGCTCAGAATGCAATGTTTTTAATCCAATACTGACCAATCATATTCATATGAATAAGACTACAGATTATGGTCAATGCTGTTCAATGATGTATGCTTGTACAAGTTAACGATGAATAAAATAACCCTGTTCTCTAATGAATTAATTATATCTATAGAAAAAAATCTATTTAAAATCTAAACACAAAAATTGACAGAAATTTGAATTGACAGATACACAGACTGAAAGTTCAATGGTTTTCCTGAATCTTTTGCTAGAGATGTCACAAGACATAATCCAACTACTAAATCCTGGAAATTCCAATAACTATAACAGATTTGAAATTATGACTCATACAAACATCAAAATTGCTCTTAAATTAAACAATACTTAACTGGGTGACCACACAAAACTATGGCAAGCCAAAATGGATAAAAATCAATATTTTGTAATATTAGGAAATGAATTTCTAATATTACAAAATCATTTTTAATATTAGAAAAGATTTTTTATTATTAGAAATTCAATTTGTTATATTTAAAATTCATTTTCTAATATTACAAATTCCTGATTTAGTAATATTATAAAATATCACACATTTTGTAATATTACAAATTGAATTTGTAATATTAGAAAATGACTTTGTAATATTAGAAAAACAGTCACATTTTTTAATATTACAAAATGATTTTCTAATATTAAAAAATCGTAACTGAATACGACAAATCCATTTTCTAATACTAGAAAATCAATATCTTATACTAAAAAATCGTTTTTAATGTTAGAAATTCAATTGAATTTTTAATATCAAAAAAGTGTTTTGTGATATTAGAAAATGAATTTGTAATATTAAAAAAAATCACTTATTTCCTAATATTACAAATTCACTTTCTAATATTAAAAATTCATTTTCTAATATTACAAATTCCTGATTTAGTAATATTATAAAATATCATACATTTTGTAACATTACAAATTGAATTTCTAATATTAGAAAATGAATTTGTAATATTAGAAAATCATTAACATTTTTTAATATTACAAAATGATTTTCTAATATTAAAAAATCGTAACTGAATTTGACAAATCCATTTTCTAATACTAGAAAATCAATTTCTAACATTCAAAAATAGTTTTTTAATATTAGAAATTCAATTGAATTTTTAATATTGAAAATGATTTTTTAATACTAAAAAAAATGTTTTGTGATATAAGAAATCCAATTTGTAATATTAGAAAATGAATTTGTAATATTAAAAAATCATTTTTTAATATTAGAAAATGCTCATTTTTGTCCACTTTGGCTTGCCATACAAAACAAATTATTAACACAAATAGGTAAAGGGAAAAAAATCACAGGGGACTGAAACACATCCAAATGCAATACATTGTACCTATATCTGAGTTAACACATCCATCTCCTATACAATTTGAGTCTCAGAGCTTATAAATCAAAGTATACATTTCTAAGCGTAAGTATTTGTAAGGATCAGGCAGTAAGTGAAACATGGTATGACAAAACACACCATTTTAATAGTGTCTTTTTGACTATTTGCACCATCACAATCAAGGAAAACAGACAAGATTTTCTATATCATGGACCATTGAGTTACAATTTCATTGAAATGCACTGAAATGAACATTTCAAGGGCAGAAAACTCAGCCAAAAACCTCATTTTTCTAAGATTCTGTTGAAAAATTTCTGAGCAAATCCAATGATACAGAGATCAAATAATGGTCTTTTCAAATTGACAAAACATTCTTGAGTGATATTTCATTGTCAGATCAGGAGAGTTTTGACATGCATGTTTCTGATTTTTTTCCAATTTGCCTGATTCTTACAAAAACATACACTTACGTGACCTTGAATACCAGTAAAACATAAATAACTATTCTAAGCATTACTGAAGTGTTTCAGGGCGTTCCATTCTAATCCCACAATGCTTCAGTGTAACAATATTTCATAAAAAACAATACTATATATCCTTGAGCTAGACCACAGGGACAAAAGATCCATCAGCAGCTTACCAATAAATTAAAGAGAGGTTTACTAAGGATAGCCTAAAACCTTTCTAAACAATCTCTGAATCACAAATGTTGTTTTTATAGTTCCATGGTCTATATAAAAAAATCAGATAAAAACTGAAGTGTCAATTTTATAGTTTTCTAATGTCCACAAACACTTCAACAGAAATTCAAAATGATTGGGTCAAGAATAAAAAGACACTTCCAGTTCTTTTTTTATTTTTATGAAAGGATAGTCATCAAATCATTGGCAAATTGTGTCTTAACTGACTATATAAAGTTTCTACTCCACTTATTTAATTAACAATGGATCTAAATAGTCTAGGTTAACATTGCCACAGTTTGCTACCAATATATTGTCACACTTCATTTTAGACTTAGATGAAATCTGCAAAGGAATTTTAGAAGAATGAGAAGAGGAAGGGCTATTAAGGCTTAAATCAGCCCATTATATAAGTGTTTTGCTACAATCTTGAATATGTGTGCATATGGACTTCTGTCAAACAATCTTAGTTGTTTTCTGACCTGATTAAAACTACAACAGTATACATCACATTAAAAAATGATAGTGGAGGAGTTATGAAGGGAAGCAAGATCCTAGCGGAAATCAAAAGAACGTAATCTAGGGACAAAAATCAGACATGGAAAACAGACAAACACAACAAAGAACATAAAGTAACTAAAATCATACATACAAATTAACAAAAGCAATTGAGCAGCTCGGACTCCACTAAAAACTAGGAGCTTGGACCAGGTGCACCGGTAGAGTAAGCTTTTTATGTTTTTCTAGAAACCCCCCCCCCAAAATTGCTCATAAAAAGTCAAGTCCAGGGTAGATGAAAGAGGAAAGGAAAAACTATGAAGTATAACACTATAACAAATATAAAACTATAACAAATCAGTTTTTATGATACAGATGGATACACTGCAACAATCCATAAGTTACTTAAATTTATAAAATAACAAGCTGAATATAGAATTACTTTTTAAGATCATTTATAATTTTCATGAAAATGCAGGTTACAAAAAGTATTTTGAAATCATAATGCTGTCATACAACATGTTAAGAAAAAATACTTTTTCCATAAATGAAATTACAGTACCACTTGTAAACATGTCAAAGGTTTTGGTCAATAATAACAGAAAAATTTAAGTTATTTTGGGACCAATTTTGATAGTTATCGTCCCTGCCTCTTTATACCATGTAAAGAACAGGTATATACATTGACTGTCCACTCTAGAATTTATCATGATACTCCTCTTGTTTTCAAAACACTAAAGCATATAGCATTTTATTTGTTTGTCCTTTTATAAACAAGTATATTTCATATTAATTTAATTTCCAAATTCATATTTGTCTTCCATGCTCTTCTTCACTACCATGATTTTTTTGGACAATTAAAAAAATCTTCTTTTGATCATTCTGCCCCCACAGACACAAAATAAAACAGCACCATTACTTAATAGATATTTGAAATGAATATTTCAGGCTATTAGCTCTGGACTATTTTATTCTATACCAAATACAAGGTCACATCAATACTGCCATTCTAATAAGCATCTCAAATGATCTAGCTCTCCATCCTCTTGTAATATAAGGATGAACATCAAAAATGTCATAATGACACTCATCAGAATTTCAATAAGTAAAATGAGTATCTTATTTCCTTCCCTTCCCATTATTTACAAAGAGAAATTCTTACATAATCAATAAATCAAAAAATTCTGAAATATTCCAAGATGAGTTTTAGCACTTTTTTAAATAACGACTTTCATAAATCAGACAGAACAAAAATCAGCTGACAATGAGCAATTTTTAGGGCAGTAATACAAAGCTCATTTCTCACTGGAATTGCTAAATAGAAAAAAACAAATATAGGTCTGAGTTTTGTATTCTTTGCCCGACAGGTTTCTATAGTAAACCTTAAATTTTCATTATTTTTTTTAAAATAGACAAGGAATTTCAATCTTACTGTAAACATTAGGGAATGTTGAAAATCATTTTTAGGTGCACTTTAGAAAAAAAAAGGCACGAACTTCAGTATGCAAAAACAGTTCCAACTAAAAATAGACTTTTACTTTTATTTTGAGCCAATAAAACAGACCCCTTTTCTGAAGCATTATTTTTCATGAAAATATTGTTTTTCCTTAAAAACAAGTATTTAGTGTCATATCTTGATGTTTACCCTGTACTTTGGATGAAAAATGTTAATCACTTGCAAAAAATAAAATAGGAAAAGGCAAAAAAGAAAGTGCACTATATTTTTTAGCATTCGTGTTTTCACATTCTCCTGCTAACGGACTGATACCTATTACCAGTTAAAACTTTAGATATCTATAAATGTTGTTGTTTTTCTATCACTGTGTTCAATTTCAAATTTTAAGAAAAATATCTCTGTCCCTCTGCTATGTGTGTTCTGTGAATTTTTTGTTCAAATTTTCATTTAGGTGCCATGTAACAGTGTTAAGTCTAATACCTGAATTTTTGCACAAAAAAAAAAAAAAAAAAAAAAAAAAAAAATTTTGATAAAAAATAATTTAGATACCTTTTCTAACATATAAGATGGTCTGTATTAATAAGACAAATGCCTAAACTATTATATGAACACTAAATTTTTTCAAAACCTGGATTTTTCTGTCTTATATTCTCAAAAAGTTGGAACCCTCCTTTTTTAGCCTTGATCTACAATCTGCTTATAACTGATACAGCCAATTTCACAAAGTAGAATTTCTTGTTTACAAAAAGGTAAAATAGAGTCAAAATGTATCATAGTTACCATTATTTTAATGAAAAAGACATCTTAATTGCCAAAATTATTGATTTTCAGTCGAATTTGGTACCTTGGGAATGTATAAATGGACTCAGTAGTTATGTAAGATGAAATATCTAAAACAGACAAAGATAGATATTATGCAAGAACAGTAGATATACACAGAAAACATCAAAGTTTCTACTAACTACACAGACTATTAAAGAAAACTAACTTTTTATATGTCATTACCATCACTTTTTTCTAAGCCTCATTAGAATTTGCATGGAAGTACCATTAGAAATGGTCATTTATCATATAAAAAATGTTTTATTGGTCAGTTTTTACTTTTAATGGTTGTAGTAAAGCACTTCTTGACCAGTTAAAGTGGAATAAAAGTGAAAATGTAAATAAATATTTCCATTTTTATATGTCAAGTGTAATAAGGGCAATGCCACCACAGGGGCGTAGCTGAGGCCAAATTGAAGTGTAAGCAAAATTACGGCAGGGGGTCTGGGGGGGATAGCGTTTTAGAGCATCATTTATGCCTCGCCTTGATGTATTTTATCTCAAAAAAAAAAAAAATAAATAAAAAAATTGGCAAAATTAAGTGCAAGCAAAAGCTTTTTTGCCTAACGGCAGCTACGGGCCTGCACCATTTTCAAGTCTCTACTCCAAGCGTGAAAAATGTCAAAAATTCAAAATGTTTATAATTCAGCAATTTAAATTATACAATTTAATTCTAACATAGCTTTGTTAGAAAACTTTGAATAGCAATTGCAATTCATTGGTCATCTTTAAATCTATAAAACATTGCTAATTTCTAAATTTAGTAAAACTGTGCCATAAAAGTAAAAAAAATTAGGCCTGGCATAACTTGTTTTCATTTAAAGTCACTCCAGTTAGATTAAATATGATATTTTTTTATTTAAAAGCTTTTAAGATAATTGAAACTCATTTACTATAAATCTCACTTTCCACTGAAACTGTGTTTATCAGGTCTCAGTCTTGTATTCTTTGCCCTAAAGGCTTTCATAGTAAACCTTAAATTTTCATGATTTTTAAAAAGAAAATAGACAATGAGTTTCAATCTAACTTTTGACCATGTTTTTCTATTAAGGAAATGTCAAAACACATTTTTATGTGCACTTTAGGAAAAAAAGGCACAAACTTCAGTATGCCAGAACAAGTCAAACTAAAGATAGACTTATTATACTGTGCTTTTCTATTTTGAGTTCATAAAACAAACCCTTTTCTGAGCATTATTTTTCATGAAAATACTGTTTTTCCTAAAAAAAAAAACAAGTTTTTAGTGTGATGGTTTGATATTTACCCTGTTCTTTGGATGAAAATGATAATTATTTCCAAAAAAATAAAATAAAATAAGAAAAGTCTATATTTTTTAGCCTCCATGTTTTGATGTACACCCACTCAGGAATGTGCAGTACAAGACTGATAACTACAAGTGATCTGAAGGAAAGAAAATTCCACTTGATTTACTAGTGAAATGGTTTCAAGGGAAATAACTCAATGACTTATTTCCCCTGATCCCTTTTTCCAAATAAAGATGCACAAATTGAAGTGTAATATCAACTTATCTACACAGATCTTAATGTATGGTACAAAATAAATGTAGGCTGTTCCACAATCACATAACTATATAAATCAAAAGCTTTAAAGTATTAATAAAATGGCCTACTAAAAGTGGACTAACAAAACAGACAATGAATGTTTATGACACTAGTATATTTAATTTACCTATTACTAAAAACCTTCAGTAAATCAAATGATCAAATTTCCATAAATTTAAAAGCAATATTCTTAGTAAACAACGTCTTTAAAAATACCACATTTATTATCTAAATTTAAATAATGATTTTGGAGACCTCTTAAAAAACCCTTATCCTATTTTATACAGCACTTCACAGTCAATTAATACCAATTGTAGAATTCAAATAATTTTTGTAATAAATGTTTACAAGATGCCTCAGCAAAATATACATATGACCTTACAAAATATACATATGACCTAACAAATAAATGTTTATGTAAATAACATGAGTGTGCATATTTCAAAGGGTCTATTGATACCATTATAGACTACAACTTCCATAAAGATCAATACTTCTAATAGCTTAGCCATTTTTTTTCAAAAACATCTGATAAGCCCCAAACAACCAACCAAAATAACACAAAACAAAAACAAAATAACTGAAAAAAAAAAACGAAACTAAACAATTGCATTTTTCAAAGCAATACGTTAAAATAATTAAATACCTCCATAAACTTAATAACAAATATTCATTTTACTTGGAGAACGGAGGAAACAATTCCTGACAATTCATGGTAAAAAAGGTTGGAGAACGGAGGAAACAATTCCCGACAATTCATGGTAAAAAGGTTGGAGAACGGAGGAAACAATTCCTGACAATTCATGGTAAAAAAGGTTGGAGAACGGAGGAAACAATTCCTGATAATTCATGGTAAAAAAGGTTGGAGAACGGAGGAAACAATTCATGGTAAAAAAGGTTGGAGAACGGAGGAAACAATTCCTGACAATTCATGGTAAAAAAGGTAAAAATACTGTTCTACATAAACATTGTTGAAAACTTTCAGACAATCATTTTACAGAAAAAAACAAAATTGCAACAATTGAGAACTAAAAAACAAAAAAACTGAAAATTAAAAATAGGGCATCTAATTGGACATTAAATCTAACTGCCACATTGCCAAACAGTTTTGAGGCTTAACAGGAACAGCTTAAAATGGCAGTAACTAATGATAATAATTCAATCGAACTTAAATTAAAACTTGATGTGTATAAACAAAACAAAGTTTGAAAAAGATCTTTCAATATCTTTTAAAGTTATCACCCAAAACCGTCAGGGGATGGATGGACAGGCAACTTTTCATTGGGTATCATATACATGTAATACCTTGCCACTTGATATAGTGGGGTATTAAAATTTTAAAGTTATCACCCAAAACCGTCAGGGGATGGATGGACAGGTAACTTTTCATTGGGTATCATATACATGTAATACCTTGCCACTTGATATAGTGGGGTATTAAAATTTTAAGTTATCACCCAAAACCGTCAGGGGATGGATGGACAGGCAACTTTTCATTGGGTATCATATACATGTAATACCTTGCCACTTGGTTAGTGGGGTATTAAAATTTTTCAAACATAGGGCACATTGAAAATTGTTGAGCTTACTAAGTAATCAGTAGTTTAGTAATTCAGGTTGATTTCTTTTAAATGTCATTTATAAATTAACCAAGGGACAGTAAAATAAGAAATGTGCAAGCAACACAAAGATGTTTGGACTTGGGTCATGAATAATTCAATAAATATCATGATGTCCATGCTTATGTAATTTCATGAAAACCTGACTAATTCCTCATAGAATGAGATCTTTACCTAAAGCTGCAGAAGTGAAAGATGCAAAGGAGAGATACACTGACAAAAACATTTTATGGCCCAAAATGCTGTCAAAATTTCCTCAAATTCTAAAGTCTGCCTTTTAAAATATCAGACAGAAAGTGATACATGCACATTAAAACCACACAAAATTCTATCCTTATAGTTACTAACCATAAACATTTGGCTTCTGCTCTTTAGAAACAAAAATTATACAGATTGTACATGAGTATCACATTTGATTTAAAATGAAGATGCCTCAAAAATACAGATTTGTTAAAGAAAGGATTATAGTTATGGCTTAAATCATGTCGACCAAAGAGCACTGTTGATGGGTATATCTACATCTTGTACCAACACTACCACTGGCAGAGTCTATTTTTTTTATGGATTGGTACTTAAAAGTAAAGACACTTACCAGATATTAAAGTCCTCTGGAGATTAATTATACACCAGAATTTTATAGATTGAAGAATTATATCCAATAACACCACAGGATAAATATTGTAGTAACCTGAAACAAAAATATTTGAATTTTATTCCATTTGAATCAAACTGTAAATCACTCAATGTTTCTTTATTCCCAAGCTAAAAGAACTTACAGGCCCATTTACTAATGAGTAAATAAACATCCACTGCATAGTGAGCTTTGGAGGTTTTCAATTCAATTTGGTAACATTTGTCATTTCAATAAAAGGTACATGCATTGATTTCACATGGATCAATTTCAGTAAAGATTTTTATAAAAAATTCAAGAGTTACTAGAAGGAAAATTTTTAATCCATTATAAAAACTGACCACAAGTATGTCAAGAAGTAGTCATTTAATACTCTGGTTAAATTTCCAATTCAACAAATAACATACCTTTTTATTGTGCATTCAGCATTAATTAAATAATTAATAAATCTAATTAACAGTGATTTAATTACTGGATGTATTCATCAAGCACACCTTACTTGTAAAAGGGGTACAACAGTTTGAAATCTGAGAAACACAAGCAGATTTTGATATACAAATGATTTTGAATATTGGCCAAATCTTAATGAATAAACAGTTCCATCTTGGTATGCCTATTTCATCACCTCTTCAGCCCTGATAAAAGTCATCTCCATACCATAAAGAATATTTAAACCAAGTCTAAATAAGACCAATGTATAAGTATTCCATTATTTGTACAAGATTTTTATTTAATGTTTAAATGGACAAAAAATCAACAATGCTACCTTATATAGACACAGAACTTCTATCATATTTGGACAGTCCCTTGGGGTTACAACCTCAATTAATTCCATGCAGAAATAGCCCACATTGTAAACTTTATGCTCTGATTATTCATATTTTTTAATATCTAATCAAATTTGTTTGATAGAAAGTCAATATCACAACACTTTTCAATGTCTAACAGTGTTAATGAAAGCTCCAGTGCAGTTGTTCTTGCATGAGCCATTAATGACAGCTCCAGTGCATTTGTTCTTACATGAGCCTTAATGAGAGCTCCAGTGCAGTTGTTCTTACATGAGCCCTTAATAAAAGCTCCAGTGCAGTTGTTCTTACATGTGCCCTTAATGAAAGCTTCAGTGCAGTTGTTCTTACATGTGCCCTTAATGAAAGCTCCAGTGCAGTTATTCTTACATGACCAAGTCTGAATTTAAATTGCTTTAACCAACCTCCATAACATGCACATGTTAGTTTATGCACTCTATTCAGATATTTAAGCTTATACTATATACCTCATTATGTATTGGATAAAATTTTGCATTTTAATATGACGCCATTTGGTGCAAAAAAAGGAGATAACTCATCTAAATAACTTTACACCTGTAACTGTCTTTTCACAAACTGTCAAAGTACAATAAACAGTCATAAAACTTTTTCATTTTTTATCAATTATAAAATGTGGTTCATATGTCTTTGAAGACAGATTTCATATCATATTCTCACAAAAAATTAAACATCCAGCACATCATATTACTTACAATTTAATTCAGTATGATCCAATTCAAACACAATTATAAAATTCAAACTATTTCAAATTTCACATAAGACTAAAGTATTTGTTTTTCTAATTGGGATTTAAACCTTGATAATGGAATTGAAAATACTAATTACTAACTCAAAATCACTTTCCTTAAAATACAAAGGGAGAGTAAATACATTGCCGTCAATTAAAGTGGTTTAAATCTCTGTGAAACTATTTTTCTCTCACTGCCTGTGATATTTGAACAATCTCAAAGTTCTTGTTACCGCTGGTAAAATTAGAAATTACTTTCCTACTCTACCCAAGAATGTACCATATATAATCATGCATGGCGCTCAAAAGTGGAACTACATTTAGAACACATGTAATGGTAACATATATTTACAAAATTTTATAAATTTTTTTTTACTGGAATAACAAAGTTTCTCCACTTAATTAGAACTAGGTTATGTCTGTGTTGTTTGTAACCAATGAAAAAGAAACATGGCACCTTCCATAGATACATGATGTTAGCATGGCCAATCAGTTTTTCATCCAGGGCAAAATGCCCATGTTGAAAAGGAGAGTAAAGGACACAGATTAAAGGACATTTCAAAGGACAGACAACACCATCATGGATGCCAGTCTTAATGATGGGCACACTTTTTTAAAATTTGGACTGCTTCCTATGAAGGAACAACCCTACTCAGATACTGGTAGAAGCAGATACAAACATCTTGAAAAGGGAGCTTTGAGGCTATCACTTGCTCATTTGACCAAGTTTGCATGAAATCAACCAAATTCTCCAACAGAAAGAGGAGTTCAGGCCCCAGAACTCCCATGCTTGGATCTGCAACTGACTACTGGCAGCACAGTAGTGTGGGAATGATTCTAGATTATTACATATAATATTTTACATCAAGGAAGCAAGCAGTCAGGTCAAGAAGTAGGACAAGCTTCCCTGACAGATCAAATCATTCTATAAACTTTTGTCCTACAAGTATAGCAATCAATATTTTGCATGCACCTGAGGACATCTAAATTAATTAACATGTACTATACTGTAAAATTCTATAATACTTATTTTTGTAAGGGTTCATTTTGATAATGTTTAAGTCAGGTACAATTTTCCATTGGTTGACTTTTAATAGCTGTCATTATTATAAAGCATACATTCAAAATCATCCACTTAATTCTTTTCCTGTAAGTATTTTAGTAAGTATTTTAAAGCCTATGTCTATTTCTATACTGATAGTTAGATCTACAATCATTTATAAAATTTCTGTCTGTATGAATATGAGCCTGTTTACATTGAAAATTTATCCAAAGTTCATGTGATATTTTTTTTCCTTTCCTACACTGTCATTTGATTCAGTTATTCAAGATTTATGATCTAAATTTATGAAACTGAACAAAAAATGAGCTAGCAAAATCATAAAAAGATAAGCTGAAGTTATAATGATAAAATCTGAATTTGTAAAAGATTTTGTTAAGCCTTAATGTGAAAATAATCAAGTACTGAATTTCTCTTGGGTATGACTGAAAAAAAAATTGAACTAAAGGCATCCCTAAGAGGGTGGACAACTGCTAGGCTAAAATGACAGTTGATCTTAACACAAATACATAAAAATGTTTGCATGGGTTAGATCAACAAAATATTTCATGCTACATTCTGCTGAGAATTCTCCCACTCAACCATTTTTCTCAAATTCAAATGTACAGCAAACAGGAAAAAGATAAGCAAGGAGCTTAGAAAAGGGAGACATGGCATAAGTCATCATATTAAAGAAATATACTAAATATGTAAGTATTTCCACAAATAGAAGCTGAGATATCTGTTACAGAAATTATAACAGACAGAAAGACTGACTGACGGAAAAGGTACATTGCAATGGATAGCCTGAGTTGGTGTGTAACAAACATTTAAATGGTAATGGTAAAATATGGATTAGTAAAAGCAGAATTAAGCTTTAAAATGAAAAAAAACATGATTTGCAATTTCCTTAGTATGACCACAGAGAATAAAGCTAATGGCCTCCCAAATAAGGTAGGCCACCACAAGGTCATAAAGACAATCTATCTTGAACTTTGAGTACAGTTAAAAGATCAATAAGTACTGCACATGTGTTAAAACATATGACTGAAAATAATACATTCACCAAATTAAGACATGTCTGAATGAAATCCTGTTTGATACTTTCTAAACACATTCCAAACCATTTTTTGCATGGAACAATTTTCCAATAAAAGTTAAAAGTCTAAACAGTTAAATGACTTGTACAGACCCTCCAGAACTTAATAAATAAAGTTTACACTACAGTAAGACAGGCTTATTCAAAACAATCTAGAAAAAGTCAACTTTGAGACGATGTTTACATCTTTTCCTTGACTTTAATTAAACTCACATTACTGGTTATTTGAGATCAGCAGCACTTTTCTGAAATTGTTAAAATATTACACTTATATAATTCTAAAATTTAACATCAAAAGGATATTGATGATGAAGAGGATCAATCTCATATGTGATATTAATTTGACCCTTTCTGTAAAGAGTACAAATATTGATAAACAACTACAAAGTACATTGTATAATTTATGGCTAACTCAATGCTTTTGCATCAATCGTTTTGAAAAGAATTGCAATGGTCTTGTAAACAAAGAGTTGCACATATGTAGTATGGAAGCTATTGAACTAGTAGGAAATATGTTTGAACAAATATATAATTATAAAAAAAGGCCTGTTAGTGACTCCAGTAAAATCAACTAGCCACTGTCAAATCCACAACTGTCACCTCTGAATCTTAAAAAGACAATACAGTTATCTACTAACTGTACTAGATACTTGATATATCTATATTGTAGCAACTATCATCACTGATACACAAAAAAATGTTAACTGGTTGAATCGATCAAGGAGCATACTAAAAGATGGATTAAAAAAACAATGTGTACTTATAAAGCTATCAAGGAATATACTGACAGATAGATAAATCTAAAGGCTCTACAGAGCCTGAATCGCTCACCTGGCCTGATTAGTAAATAACAAAAAAAAAACATAAAAAAGAGAAATAACTCCAGCATGTATTAACAGATTAACATAAAAAAATTGACCACAGATAGTTCTCATGATGCTGAACACATACCATGCTCCAGAATTTTGCTTAACCTAATGATTCTGGAGATATATGTGAAAAACTTCTGTCTGGTGCTTATGTTCTATTTTAGTAATGGCACCATGTTATTCGACAGATCAAAAAGCATCACATCAATTCTATGCAAGGGACATTCAAACAAAATTTGGTTCTAATTAGTCTCGGTGTGTCAAAGGAGAAGAGTTTTGAACAACAGGCTCCCAGGAACCTGAATCACTCTCCTGGTTATTTTTTTTCTCTTTCAAGGACAATAACTCTAACAAGGGAATGTGTGACGATTTTGACTCAATGATAACTTTAGTAGGACATATCAGAAGTATCATGTCATCAACTGAAAGTTTCATTCTATTATAATTTTCAAGATATTGGCTAAAAACAGCTAAGAACATAATTTTGTTTGCCTTTCATGGGCAATTACTCTAACAAAGAGTCATCCAACAAGTTTACTAACATTTGTAGGTCATATCATAAGGATCATTTCAACAATTAAATGTTTTATTCTATCTAACATAGTTTTCAAGATAATGGCTAAAAACTGTAAAAAAAAAAACCCATTATTTTTTAACTTTCAAGTGCAATAACTCTTACAAGGAGATGTCTGACAACTTTGATCCCTGAAGACCTTAGTAGGCCTTATAATAAGGATCATTTCAGCAATAAAAAGAATTTGGCAAAACCTTACAGTTTTTGAGATATATGCAAAAAACTACTGTCTGACTCCTATGTATTATTTTTAGTAACAGCAGCCATGTTTTTTAACAAATCAAAAATCTCCACAACAGTTGTATGCAGGATACCACAAGAAATATTCATATCAAAATTAATTCCAGTTGGTCAAGTAGTGTCAGAGGAGAAGATTTTTGAAAGAAATAACATTAAAAATAGCAAAAAAAATGTAGAAAAAGGGCAATAACTCCAACATGGCTAACCAGATTAAAATGAAAATTTGATCACAGACAGATCTTATCATTCTTAACACTTTTACCCAGTCAGAATTTGGCTAAACCTAACGCTTTTGGAGATAAATGCGCAAAACTAGTGACTGACCCTTATCATCAATTTTTAGTAACAGTGGCTATGTCTTTCCACAAATAAAAAATCCCTATATCAGTTCTATGCAGGATACCCCAAGGAACATTCATACCAAGTTTGGTTCTAATTAATCATGTAGTTTCAGACGAAAAGAGTTTTGTATAATTGTTAATGGCGACAGATGACAATGTCAACGACGACAACAGCGGATGCCAAGTGATGGCAGTAGCTCACATGGCCTTTGGTCAGGTGAGCTTAAAATTGATAATGACGACAATGGATGCCAAGTGATGGCAAAAGCTCACATTGCCAGGTGAGCTAAATAAATGGTGTACTTGTAGGATCCCTAAGATCTATCAAGGCATGTACTTCTAAATGGATTAAAAAAAGTGTATTCCAAGAAACTTCCAACCATGAGGTGTAATTTTTTAACTTAGAAAAAAAAAATTGATAACTAAAACTCAATGCCAAAAAGCTAAAGGAGCATCATACATCTTAATGTGTTAAAATCAAGGTATTACATAGTTGCATATTCTTTTTGAAATTTTGTACAATCTTGATTGGAAATGCCCTGCATGTGCTTGTGGTAAGACTCAACAAAATAAAAATATAGCACCAGAAATGTTCAATATCAATTCATTTAATCAGACCAATACATCTACAGCTAGTTCTCTTCCCTAAGGAAGTTCTCGACTTTTCTTTTTCATGTAATCTTTATTTTGACAGAAAAAATATCTATAATTGAAGAATTTCAGGAAGTACCTGGAAAGATCAGATTTCAAAGATGGCATATTTTTTTTCTCAACAGTACAGAATCAAAAATGACATAATAGTCTGAAAAAAGAAAAACACTGAGACTCTGAATGATTTAGTAGAAACATTTTTTATCTGTAAAATGAAGTTAAGGCAAATATGGACTACAAACAATTAGAGACCATATCAATAAGACTTCTCATTTAGAAATATTTAATCAGTGTGTGCTAATATTTACCAAGGAACAGTAAATTTGAAGAGAATCTATCACCTAACTGATAATACAAGACCAAATAAAACTCAGACTTTTTAGTTTTTGCTGTTAAATAATGACTTACTCAATTTATGGACGAAAAACATATGACGGATATTTGTACAAGTAGTCTGTTGAAATACCCCATATTTTAGAAATTATTATGCCACTGAGTATCTTCAATATTATATCATTCCTTAGAATGCACTGATAGTTAACTCCTAATAAAACATTTGAAAAAGACAAAAATGATTTCACTGTAACTGATCTATCTAAGTATACATACAGATGACTACTCAGTGGCAGATCCTGAGATACTGAAAACAGAGAATTCCAATGGGGTTCAAGATAAAAGGGGGGCTAGGCCTTTATTTGCTCATTTTTGCTAAAATTTTGCCAGAATTTTACAAAATCTTTCCAATGAAAAGGGGGTTCTGACCCCAAGAACCCACTCCTTGGTTCTGCAACTCAGGCATTACAGGTGGATACCCATAACATTACAGAAGCTTCCAGCACTAAAAATTGATTTTCTGAACAGAAATAGAAGACTTTAATGGAAACCATATTAGTAAATATAGAAGTTACTGAAAACATGTAATATTGTAAATAATTGAAGTTTTTGGATAATTGTATAATGTGAATTAATTGGATTGCAGTATGATGAACATTCATGTTGACCATTTTGTGACAGAAAATGTCCAAAAAGACAAATTTATTGGTTTTAAGAACAGTTTATTTTATTCAATGTCAAACTGAGACATTATAAGAGCAAAGGTGGTGGTAACATCAACAGAACAAGATGTTTTTAATCAAATAACAATATTTACATGTCATGTCTTAGAACCAAAACTATACCCACCCCAGAGTATAATATAAGCATGCCAATATTTATGTATTCATCAATTTCTATGAGGAGTTTATTTGCACAACAAATCGAGTGCATTATTGAACTTCAAAGATAATAGCTAACACCTGTGTGCAATGGAAATGATCATCAAAAAGATTTAAACAAAGCATGTGTGCCTCATTACAATCTCCACTGTTTATGCACATGGCTGCATCTAGCAATGATTACTATGCAACAAAGTTACATAGAGACTTTTAGACTTGAAAATTAGGATTTAATGAATTAACTATGACTAAGATATATATGTAAGCCAACTAAATGATGCTTAGTAAAACACTTCAAAATAATTCATCCAAAATGTTGTTTGACAATTTCACATGTATTTTTATGTTTTCATTAAGCTATAAATCAAACAGTAAATAACTAAATTTCAAATTGTTAATATACTCATGTTTTCTTCTTATCATCAGTACAATTTTTCCTGTTTCAGTATCCAACAGCACTGGATTATCCTTTTTCATGAATATAAATTATTTTCATAGCAATATACCCCACTCCCCCCACACAATGCAAAATTATAAGAGAGTTTTTTTAAAAACTAGTCTCTCTTGCTATATATCATAGTAATTATTTCTAGTAAAAAAAAAGTTCCTTTTTCATGAATAATAATTATTTTCATAGCACTATACCCCTTCTCCCCACACAATGCCAAGTTATAAGAGAGTTTTATAAAACTAATCACCCTTTCTATATACTGTTGTATTAATTTCTAGACAGAAAAAAGTTTCTTTCAAAATAATTCACAATTTGCCATATCAGTATATTAAAACTTTTTTATTTTAAGTTATGCAAATTACAGTATAAAATTTACTTTGGTAGGTTTTATCAGTAAAACCATGTGACAGGTTTTGTCATATTTAAAATACAGTCAATATAACATATGTTGCCTATATTTAATTGTTCTGATCTTTATAAAAGCTGCACATTTTATTGGTTACTTTGGATAATTATTCTATTGATAGCTTTTTTAAATTTTGTAAATATTAAAAAAAAAATATCACTGGCATCAATCATCTACATACTTTGTGAAATGGCTTTGTTTTCATAGACTTTTGAAAAACAGTTAAACATGTGGATGGAATTTGACAATAAATGTACTCAACAGAAAAATTGATATTTTGTATAGGAAGTCTAAAGTCATGACTGAAGGCTTCCAGTGCTATCCCAATATATTTAAAATTCTATGACGGAATAGGCAGAAATAAAGGATTTTGTCAATGATTTTGTCCACCATATCAGTATTGACATCATATGAGTTGGAAGTGTAAGTACATGTATAGCTCCATTTAATTTAAATCACAAGGTTTGCCTTTAATTCATGTCACAATCATTCTTCTTTGCTTACCAGAGGTGGATTCAGTGGGAGGGTGTAGGGGGTGTGCACCTCTCTTTTAATTGAAAAATTTGTCATTTTCATGTGTAAAATTGACAAAAAAATGGCAAATAATGTCCTAGCACACCCCTTTTTCTGAGGAATCAAGGCTGGCGTCCCTCCTTTTCAAAGTGTCTGAAACCACCCCTGCTTACTCTTCCAAGTTCCTTTTGTTTGTCTGTTTGTTGGGGTTTAACGTCCGAGCAGCAATATTTCAGCTATATTCAGACAATGAACATGAAATGGATGATAAAATGAACATGAAATGAAAAAAAGAAAGGATGGGTCACAAGGATAATAGGGTTGACAAATTTTGATTGCCAATGGAAAAAGGGGGGATGGGTAAGGTTGGGCAATTTAGCCTCCTGTGGCGGAGCGCAAAGGTTCCTACTCCTATCGAATACCACAGCAGGGTTCTTTAACGTGCGAGGAACGTGGCATCTTTCCCAACACGGTGCACCACTATGGTTTGCGGTCAGGTTTTCCGTATTATAGCCTGACAACCCCAGCATGTAACACGCCAAGGGTACCCCATTCCACCACATGGGGCACACATCCCAGTTGCTCTGTGGGCAGAGCGCCTAGCCCCCGGCTAGGTTTCTGAGCACTATTTAGTCGCCTTATACGACAAGCTTAGTGCTGCTGCAGGCCTATTCTTTTAACACCCGGACCTGCACGGGGCTCCAAGTTCCTGTTTTATTCAATGCCAATAAAGTTATTCACAAGCATGTCTTTATAATCAAAGACAATTTTCAAATCATACAGCTAGGAATTTATCCCAAAATGTGAATGCACTTCGCAAGAGAGCCGCCTTAGAAGTGGTTGTTTAGTCTAATAATATTACCACAATTGAGTACGAAGTATGATCTTGAACTAAAAAAGAACAGAAAAAATGCATGCTGAATTTAAATTAAAAAAAAACACTTACTTCACTGTGACATCCAGTAAGGCCTTGTATAATCCATAAATTTTATATAATTGTACAATTAAATGAAACAGATAACCGTAATTACAGTCCACGATAAAAAAAGTGACTTCAACAAAATGTCAACAGCTGAGTTGTGTCATCACTACTTAATCCTGGGTATTGATAGCCAATTAAAGGGGGAAGCGTTCAAGCATGAAAAGTTATTTCACTCTTTACAGTGACGAACTGAATTATGCATGATGAGCATTCTACCGATGAATATTCATTCTGATGCTAATTGTTCTATTCATATTTTCGACAAAATAGTTCTGTAATATGGCAACTTGTACAAGGGGAAAGTTTAACATTGAATTACCCTTAATCTGGTCTAATCCTCTATAGTAAATTACTTTTGAAGTACAGACAGGTAAAGAGAAGTAAGTTTGACTATTGTTAAAATACCCTTGATAAAACGATGATACTCTATTGATGTTTTATAACAGTACATTAATGCATTTTTACACCTGATGATGTAATAATGATTCTAAAGCTATTAATCGTCACTGGAACACATATTTATACCACTTCCGAAATGAGTTTTACACAATAGACTGGCTTTTCTATTTTATTCCATTTAATTCTTGTTTTCCTACCAATAAAAGTTTTGACACGATTACATGTAGTTTAGGTAAACAGGAAATAAAGTTTTAACAACTTTTAACAAAAGGGCTAATAGGAATTTGACAACACTTTATTTTCCTTTATGAAATGGAAAGTATTTAATTTGAATAAAAGATGCCATAAAAATATGGAAATGGGATTCATCTAAACATTTATCTACTTTACAAGTATAAAAAGAACATGAGAATGTGAATCATCTATGAAGCAGACATTAAAAATACTTAACAGCATGATCAGTACAGAGGTTCATACTTAAATGTTAATAGTTTACTGTAAAATTCTTATTCACCCTTGCAAATATAATAGGGGTTGAAAGATTTTATTGATACACTTTGCCCTCAATGTTTTCATAAAAGACTGCTGAAGGATTGTTCATTTTCTCTTAACTAGAAGATATTGTAATAAGAAAATCTATTTAACTCAAGTCTAAGAAAAAAAAAAAGGATGTTTAATTTCAAAGAACAAAGACTACTTTTGTATAATTGAACAAGATAGACATTTTGAATCAGAATCAAGCCCATTTGAGCTGGGCTATCCTAATTCATATTCCACACCAAAACAGATAAATGTATTGTTTACAAAATTATGAAAGATTTCATCCTACATTACCTGTAATTAACCTTTGTTAAATGTACATCAGATCATACAGACATGCATATGCTTTCTGTTTTGAAGTCTGGTGAACAAGGCTATATTTTGTTTCATCCATTAATACCTGGTAACTGTATTGCTGCAATGCCAAATGGTTTTATTTGAAGTCAGAATCAAAAGCTCTCCTGGATTAAAAAATCAAAGTGCTAAAAGCACTGGGGGTTGATTCCGGTAAAGAGTGCTGAAAGGAAGGACATCCAAAATTCTTGTCATTAAGAAACAATATAACTTAAAATTGATTCAGAGTTGAATAACTAATCTTACAACACCACTTTTTTATTCAATATCTTAACCATTTGAATGCCTATTAATTACCCTATTTAATTTCTAAAGCTGGAAATAAATAACTATTTACAAATTGTTATAGAAATTCAAGTTTTTGACAGAAAAAACGAATTCAATAATTTGTTTAATAAAATGGTTAAATTGTCATAACTGGATATCTGTTTCATAGTTAAGCCTGATTTCATGCAGGATCCATTACAGTACTTCTATGAATCACTTCCATGAATCAATAATAAAAATCTCAGCAATCAAATTATCAATTGACAATATCTAATTGATTGAAATAAGCTCCCTCCCTCTTACAAGAGAAAACAGAATAACAGAATTAAAGGTTATTATATCATTATTAGAGTTTAATCCTGTTAATACAATTTGTTTTTAACACCTTTTATATTTATTTATCACAGCCTTATATCATGGTGTCTAGGATTCAATATTCTTATCCAATTAAACAGGTATTAAGTCTTGTGCTTGAAAATGTTTGTTTACATAAAGATACCTAATAAACTGTAATTGTTTCTGAAAACCTTGACTTGTCCCAGGGAGATCATGCAAAGATTGTAATGAAAAGCTGCTGAATGTATCATCTTCGTCATTTAAAATCTTCTGTTATAAAATTAATTTCAATTTGTTTTCAGAATTGTTGCCTGTGCTAATTATAACATGTACTGGTGTCATACAATATTTTGACCCCTGTGAAATACTGACTGCAGAGTTTAAGTATCATAGCAAAATTTTGGCCCCCTTATGATAATTTGAACCCCCCTGTATGATTTTTTATACCCCCATGATATTTTGACCCCCCTACTGCAAGTTGAATAAAACAAAGATATTAAAATATCACAACAGGGGAGTTGAAATATCATATGAAACCGGTACTCAGTCAAATCCTAAAACTTTTTGCACGCCAATGATTTTTAGCTCTGCACCTTTCATAACCATATAAATCGTATATCATGTTGAACAGAAGTACCAAGTTTAATGATGATCAACCATATAATATAGAATAAAACTTAAATATAATTCTGAAAGATGGACTATTGAGTAAAGTAAGAGTAACCAAATTTGTGAGCTGACATGAGTCTTTATGTGTTGATTTTATAAGTAACAAAAGTTTCTGACACTTCAACAGTTTTTCTTTTCACAAGAAAACTAGAATTTTATAACAAAGAAAAATGTAAGTAAAGCTGTGTAAACTAGATATAACATGTTTACACTGACAAATCTATGAGAAAAGTACAATTATAATAAAAACAGAAACCTTGTATAAATATAGACACATACAAAGCTTCATTATGATAAAATGGATTATAAAATGTCCTGTAAATCTTACATATTTATATGATTTTATTTAAGAAATAATTCATGGAGGGGGGTAGATTTGTACTCTTTTTAACATGGGTACGGCATTTATATTCGATTATTTAACACCAAGAAGACGTCATATTAGAAATTTACATATTTTCATAATTTCAAGAAAAATCCTGCTTCAGAATAGTATATACTTCCTAGTGGCAGTTTCCAGTATTCTGATTGAAATCAAATCATGTTTTATTACACAGGGGATGATCCAGGAATTCAGGTAAGTGGGAGTAAATAGAATCAAAGGCCAAGCAAAGGGAGACAACCAATATTTGGGGGTGAGCTGTACATCAATTCCATCCTCTATGAATTGGCCCCTGTTACAAAATAATTTCCAATGTTGATATGTACATGCCATTTAATACCTTTCAGTGCACTGAGCTTTTAATTTTACTTCTAATAATGATACTAGTTAGCAGAGCTTCTAATAAATACAATATTTATTTCAGAAATTTCTTTTGCTACTGTGAAAAATTACTGCAAATCATTAGCCAGAAGTAACAGAATCAGCAACTAATTTAGCAACAGAACACAATAACTGATACTTTATATATTGGTTTACTTTTAATTATATAACTTATTAACTTGTAATGCTTTGATAAAACTTAAACATGAGGGTACATTTCCACAATACTTTTCTGTCAAATGGGGTGCTTTTCTGAAATAATTAAATCATTCAGTGAAGGACCCATGATACAAGTTGTTCATTGCTGCATTTTAATGCAGTTTAACAGCAAATTTGGTTCCATGGGGATATCAAATGCCAGAAAAATCTACATTCATTTGGCACAGGAATGATACATAATGTGAAATATAACGATTCTATAATCAGACCTACAGGGCAGTAGTTGAGCATGTGTGAGAAACACATTCAGAAGATTGGGACTAGGGTAGAACAAAAGAACTTTCTTTCCTAAAGTGTGCGGTTATAATGAAAAGGTTTATTTTTACAATGTACTATTCAACCATCATTTATATAAAAAAATTTGATTCTAATTATTATTCAGCTTGCATGCCAAATAGCAAAAAAACTTCATTTCCATTGACTGTGACAGTACTAAGTAGATAAATACTTATATTGACAAACAAAACTATTCAAACAACCAAGTCTCATAACAATATATTTCAACATTGTCTGTAAAGTCAAAGATATATCCATTAAAATATTAAAACTTAAAGACCTCCCAATTTGTTTTGATCTTATGGGAAAACTTACACAATTTTGATATTAAAGAAGTTCATGAAGTCCAGTCACTATTGTTGTGGACTGAAATAAAATTAAACCTACTGACTGCTAGATTTTTAAATTATATCACAGAAATTCAAATATTATTTCTACTTGAAATGACCTATTCTTATCTTTTGTTTATTTTTAAAAATGTAATTCAAGGATTAAGATCTGTCTTTATAAGCCATTTTAAGTATGGTCCAATGTTCACATTAAACCATTCTGACAAAATAGTTAAATACAAGGTCACATATTCAAATGCCATAAGGAATAGCAAAGAGTATGTATCCCAAGTTCATGTTACATATTCCCACAATTCAGACCTACACAGTTTGTTTTGTCTAAGAGTAATTTGAAGCCCATAATTAGCCCTCTTCATTAGTAGAGATTTTTGTCCATGTGGACAATGATGCTCAATGAAGCACTTTTTTATATAATGTGAATGGATATTATGAATATCTCAAAGAGAGAACAACCTGACCGGAGAAATGCATATCTTTTTTTTATAAAAGTTATGCATATGTACCAAGTTTCATGATGATGCAATACAAATTTTTTTGATTGAATAAAACAAACTTTCAAAATGAGAATGTATAATCCTCAGGCCTGACAAACAAGTGGATGGACTGACACAGAAACTGTAAATTTCTAAATCTAAAAATTCTTGACTAAATGTTTCAATAAAGCATATTACAAATCACTCTCAATCTTCATCACATTTTAAAGGAACAACTTCAATTGAAAGATGTAGGTAGTAAAACTTTCACCTCACAGAAAAAAAAAAATAACTATATGTTTACCTTATATAACTAAACATATTTTACTAGACCCTCAATAATATCTGACAACACCTTCAAATATCATCTATATATATACTTTATTGGATAGAAATAATGTTTGATGTCCATCTCTTTGATATTTTACCAAATGTTACTTTAAACTCTGTTTGTTCTAATCATGCATAAAAGCAATTTAGAGTCCTATATTTCAATTTTATCATTAGATATGCCAATAAATGAGAACATAGACCAGTATCATATTTATGGTACATACATGTACGGTAAGTAAAGAGAGTGTAGAACCTGAACCAATATTAATTCTGTACCAGATAACAATAACTGCTTCTTGCACAACGACCATGCACAACAATTTCATAGACAGTGAACCACGTTTATTCAGAAATAGTCAGGGGTGGATTTAGACACTTTGAAAAGGAGGGGTACCAATATTAAGCTGGGGTTCCTCAGAAAAAGGGAGTGCTTGGATATTATTTGCCATTTGCCAATTTTACCCATGAAAATGGGATACTAATCCCCTGCAGCCCCATCCCCCTGGATTCACTACTGATAGATTTTGACTACAAACTGTGTATTTGACTAGTATTAGTAGTGCTTTATGCTATATTGCAGCGTACTAAAAATATCAGTTATTTCAAATACAATAGTTATGACAGAACATTTCATCTTATCCAATCTGGTCCACTGTGATATTTTGTCTCAACTTCAAAACTACCCCTATTCTGTATAGATCGATGTAATGTAAATAATATGGCTATAACAGGATTCCACTGGAGTAACTATAATATACAACAAAATAGGTTACACAATACATGTATAGATCATTCAAATACATGTATATATCATTAAAACAACTAATTTCATGTTCTGATTTTGTGTCCACTGAATCATTCATTACCAGTTGATTACTGTTACTTTTTGCGATTGCTAATTTTCATGGATTCTCTCAAGTGAAAATATTGGCGGGTATCAATTTTCACAGTATAAAAAATGTTAAGCATTATATTTTACAGGTTCTGTTTTTTTTGCGGTTTTCTGTCAACCATTAAAATAGCAAAAAAATTAATATGTTTATAGTAATTTCTGCTTTGCACTAGCGGTGACACTCAAGACCAGTTCATAGAAGAAACAGTCTTCTGAAAGACCGGAAAAAACTACTTCATCACAATATGTACAATTTCTTGACAACAAACCTAACAGACATGGACATTTTTTTAAAAGGTACACATTGCACATGCCAATTTTAGGAAAAAATGAAAAATAGATAAAAATCTTTTAAAAGTTCAGTACATTTGAATTTCACACAACAAATCAGGTAAAATAGCCAGTAAATATAAAACTAAGAAAGGATAAAACTCAGACAAAAGACAGAGCCACCAATACCCTATACAACGACAGATCAAATACTTCAAAAAACTCCAAATCAAATTATAAAGGTACAAGTCATTTCAAAAACTTGAGAGAAACAAGTGACAAATTTAAACTATTTGTGAGACAGTAAATGTCAAGAGAAATACTTATCAGCATCAGAAAACCCCTAAAGACTAAATTCTATTCATGACAAACTGGTTTCAAAATTCTAGAAAATCAAGTTATGCAAATGATATGCAAATCACTGGCAGACCATCTGATAATAAATGTCAAATGTTTTAAAGAATTGAGGTTCCCATCAATTATCCCACAACTGTCTGCATGCTGAAGTCATTTTATATAACTTTAGATGAAGAATGAATTTCATCACAGCTAAGTGAACGAGTTTAAAACCTGCTTGCACTTTTAAAATATGCTTATATCACATTTTAAAGCTTTCAACTACAGTAAATCTATTGCCATACCAATGTATGTTAAGGGACCATTTAATATAAAATAATATACATTATAGAGTAAGATTGAATAAAAGATAAAAAACTCTAGTACACAAGTATTAAAACAACAGTAACTGGTGAAGGCTAGTAGTAAATACCTTTAATGCTAATAGGAAGTGCTTCAAAGCTCTTAAAACCACAGCCATGCGTAAAAAAAGTGATAAAAACATGACCAACATTTTGTGCAACATGTAGGCTCCGTCTATTCAAAAATATAAAGAAACTAGTCCTATTAGAATCAAAATAAATCACGGAAACTCCATTTTATCATTGTTTTACCACGGGCTGGCCATTTATGTCGTTATATAACCCCTTGTTATCGCTCAGGGTAAAACAATGCGACATAAAAGGCCAGTCTGTGGTAAAACAATGATAATGGAGTTTCTATGATTTATTTCTTAATTAATTTTCATAATATTATAAAAATGGAGGATAACTAAAAAAAAAAGAAAAAAAAAACTGGGAAATAATGTCTTAAAACTACAACCAACATTTTCACAGCAAAGCTTATAACCTTACCTGAAACAGATGGAAGAATGAATGAACTTTAATGGTTACCATTAAAAAAAAACAAGAAAAAACAAGAAAAATTGCGTAAAGAATATCCCCCCTAACTACTTCCCACCCAGTAATCATATGGTCAAGTTATTAACAAAATGGTCAAACAGGAAGTTAAGTTTGATTTTCTAAAATCAATGGCATATTATCAAGCTCCGGAACATTGTCTAACATGGCAGTCAGCCTTCTAAGAAAATGCAAGAATCTTGCAAAATTGGGAAAAAGTGAAATGACGTTATCTGATTGCATACGTTTTATTTGAAAAGTGTCCAATAATTTCAAAAGGCCTGTCTGAAGTAGTTAGTAAGATATGAAACAAACTTCTGCCCCAGCATGGAGCTTGGTTACTAATATAAAACTTAAGACAAAATACTAAATGATTGTGATAAGTAGTTGTTGAGAAAACTGTAATGGAAAACTTGTCAATGGACAGATGGAGGAAAGGAAGGCTGGACATCATGATCACTATAAGCCTCCCAAAAAGCAGAGGTTATATCCATTTTGAAGAATGGTAACAATATTGTCTTTCATCGTTTCTTAGTTTTAGAAATGATAAAATGCAGGGATATCAATAGAGGCAGTCAACTGGCAAAATTGGACATCTCTTTTAAAATTTTCATCAGTTGACCTGCTACTTTTTCCTTTTTTTCCCTGCTACTTAAAATACAACTGACATTCCTGAAATGTCTCACAGTATGACAAATTTTGATGGTACAATTTATGGAAATAAGTAAACTGTATAAAAAATGCTATTTATATTTATGTTAATAAAAAAATCCACTTTTCATCAGAATCAACAAAAGGCAAAATTCAATGGTGAAGAAAAGGCATCAATTCTATACAAACTTTAGCAACACAAGCATGACACATTTACCTTATCAACTACAATATATTGGCGATCAATTACAATGTACTGCCAAAAGGGTTGTTTTAAACTTGCAAATGATGAGAGGTTGCCTAAAACTATTGTATAATCTAAATTACTTCAAAAAGCAAAACTGCAAAATTGCCAAACAATTTCTGCCTGATTACATTAACATTAAATAAAAAGCCACTAATGAACAAAAACAACAGCTTTCTCAGACAAAGCAATTACCAAAGTCATTAAATTTACACCTCAAGTGGAAAAAATTCAATTCGTAAAATAACAAACGCAGGCAACTTTTAATTCCTTTAATGGTGATATAGTTTGTCATTTAAATACTGTAGAAAAAACTCAGCATCAGAGATAAGGTTAAAGATTGGCTTTAATATCTGAGAACATTGCTTTGTTTCATGTTAACTACAGTGGCTGTTCCACAATCTGAGAACATTGCTTTGTTTATCTTATCTTCAGTGGCTGTTCCACAATCTGAGAACATTGTTTTGTTTTATCTTTACTTCAATAGCTGCTTTTCAGTTTGAGAACGTTGCTTATTTAGTTTGTTTTCAGTTGCTTCTTCACAATCTGGCAATAATTTCTACATGACACTTCTTTAAGGAAGTAAAGGCACAGAAAAGAAAGTCATTTTATCATAATTTTTGAAGATTTTGATCCCTAAAAAGATGTTATTAGTTTTATATGCAAGACTTTGAGAAATGTAAGCATGAATAAATGACTGGTACATAAAGTCATAATCAGCTGAGGAGGTTTGTAAAGAATCCAGGGGGGTCCATATTTTATGAAGGGAAGGCATAATTATGGCAAGGGGTGTGGGGACCACATTCAGATCCAAAGTGGGTCCAGGGCAATGGTCAGGGATGTCAGGGGCTTAGCCCCAGGATTCTCCTGGTATTTATGATTTAGCATAAAATCATGAAGTAGCCAGATTGATGAATTTCTCTCTCCTTTAGATTAAGTCCTGGTTATGTTGAACAATACTAGAAAAACAAAGACTGAATATTGAGTTCTGTTGTTCTAAATCTTGTAGGCTTTAAAGTGGAATACATGGCTGAATATGAAAAATTGACTTCATTGTACTACTAAAGCAATCATATCACTGTCTAGTCCCAGTAGGTAGGAATGCATGTTATATAAATCAATATGGTGCTTGATCTTCATTGCAAAATGCAGGTCTATGTCATTTAGTTACACACCAATGGATATTGAAACAATATGACATTACCGAAGGTATCCTGATTGTAAGTAAAAGCTATATATCTCTTACTAGTATGAAAAGTACTTTAATGCAAAACATAAAAAGAAATGCTGACCGACTCTTATTTTCAATGAATGGTTAGATTATAGTAGATTCATTAGAACCATTTTATGTGGATTTCCCATGGCGTAAGTCAATTACTTTATAATGATCCAGTTTAATGTCTGTGAACAAATACAAGAAGCAGAGCATTTAGATGATCCTTCGTCATGCTGCATCTCAGATCATTTTGGTCAACTTAAGTAATAAGTTAGTTGTTTCAGTAGAGCCTGATGTGATACTGCAAGTAAAAAGAAAACTTTCATGATGTTTGAAGTCTAGTAAAACCTTACATCAGTTAAGTTTGATGTAATTGACTCTGGTTTGTCCAGTTAGTTTTTAACAACTTCCAGATTCTCATCTCATGCCTGAATGTTTTGGTTGAGGCATATCATCATAGTAATAATCATAAATATCATTCTTCATCTGATGGGAGATAAGGTGAACTCAGAGAAGGCAAAATTACAGGGCACGGACAACAGAGATATTCTCTTGACCTCAAGTTGCTGAATTAGCTCATCAAAATAAGGTAAGTAGATTGCCCATTTAAAGTATTTTTTATCTGATGTAGAGGGAACATTATAACAATTGGTCAATCTAGCACTGTGCAAAATAAAGGTTTCATACAAAAATATACATATTTTCATATTTGGGGGGAGCAGAATCTAAAATAAGACGTGCACAATGAGAACATGTAATAAAGATTCTGTGAAAGTTTCATGCAATTTCATTCAGTGTTGTAAGAGGAGTTATAAATAAGAGATTGATCCCTCTTGTCACCATATTAAAAAATGACAAAGTCCATGTTCTGCTATCGGAAATCCTTAAATCAATTTGAATCAAAATCTAAAATAAAAAGTGCACAATGGGAGCATGTTATAAAGATTCTGTGAAAGTTTCATGCACTTTCATTCAATTGTGTAGGAGGAGTAATAAATAAGAGATGGGTATCCCTTGTCCCCATATTCAGAAATGACAAAGTCCATGTTTTGCTATGCAAAACCCCCAAATTTATTCAGATCAATATTTAAAATAGGAGGTGCACAATGAATGCATGTAATAATGATTCTGTGTAAGTTTCATTCAATTCCATTCAACAGTGTAGGAGGAGTAACTGATATGAAATCCCTATCATTATATACCCCCACTTTGCAAATGGGAGATATAATAATCTAATTGTTCTATTTATAAATGACTGATAAGTGGACAATATGATGTCAGAATGATCAATATCATAATATCAGCAGGTAGAGATAATATTGCTAAATTATGCATACCATGTGACCACTCGTAGTCCAATAAAAATATTGGAATTAAATCTGATATGAAATATTCCAAATTAATACACCATCACCATAACTATAAACATAATCTTGTAACCAGCAGTAAAATAAAGATTCACAAAATGTAATTTTTTAGACATTCAAAAACAATAAGCAGGAGTAGGGTACCCTTTATAGCCCCAACCAACAGAATCTGCAGCTAAACTGTCACTGAAACTGGATCTTCCCTGAACTAAAGCAATCAATTTCATGTTTAAACTGATTTATCAACTGGAATAGTCCTAAAGCTAACTTTCTAGCTGACTGCTTATTTCCTGAAAGTGGACCATTATTCTGTAGTTAATCACAACATTTTTGAGCCAGGAACCATTTAAACCAATCTTTAGCTTATAAATAAAACCTACAGGTTACATGGTAGTATGGATGGAAACTGGGTGAAGTTTGAAACCTCATTTATAACGTTTATGAAAGGTTAAAAAATATTAGTATTAGAAGTGGATTTTGAAGGGCAAGTGATAAGTATGAAAAGTCTTAAATAGTAATTTTAACCAAAAAATTCCAAATAATCTTACATTATTGTGTGGGAGATTCTAATTAATTTTGTGGGAGTCTCCCCATATGGTAATATGGGAGGGTAAACAGGTATGTGTTTAAAGAGAATTATTACAAGAGCAGCTATTGACCACTTTGGCCTCCAATTTGTAGAAAAGTGTCTTGAAGTTTTCTTTATATATCTTTCTTCAGTTGCTTTAGCTTGATATATAAAAATAGGATATGTATGATTGCCAATGAGACAGTCATCCACCAAATACCAAGAAATGAACAACTGAATTTCTACAAGTCTTCAATGATGGGAAAGCTCATAGTATTTTGGGGCCTTATAAAGCCAGTATAGTATGGGGTTTATACCATACTTGCTTGCTTTATAACACCCAAAAACAAATAAAGTGAAACTCTTCGTAAAAGACAAAAATCAACCTCATCCACAAAAAAACGCCAAGCATAAAACATGACAACAACTTGACTACAGGTTCCTGGCTTGGCACAGGCAGATAAAGTATGTGGCGGGGTTAAGCATGTTAGTGAGCACTCAACCATCCCACTAACCTGGTGCACTGGTGAGAAAATACAGCAATAAAACAAACTATAAAAATCTGTTGACTTTGGATCATGTTATTTGTTGTTTTGTCTTCAATAATCATTTTATTGCTAGAAATTATTACATAAGTAGTTCACATCACTTTTGTTGATGACTTCTACTAAATTTATAAAAAAAAACAAATACAATATAGTATTCATTGATACTTCGGCAGGTGTTTCTAGAAAGGCAGAGGACGCTTACTCTACCGGTGCACCTGGTCCATGCTGCCAGTTTTTAGTAGAGTCTGAGTTGCTCATTTGGTTTTGTTACTTTGTATGTATGATTTTAGTTACTTTACATTCTTTGTTGTGTATATCTGTTTTCCGTGTCTAGTCTTTGTCCCTGGATTACATTCTTTGGTTACCGCTATAACCGTGGTTCTCTTGATTACTCATTCATGAATGCTTCTCACTACAATTTTTAAGCTAACTCATATAAACCAAAAAAATGAAAACTTCAGTACAAAAAAAGCAATACAATAAATAATATTGTAAATCTGAACAGTAATCAAGTCACTGGGTACAAATACTTATAAAACTAATCATAAAAATAAAAATGGAAATACTTCAGAGAAAATTTATTTACTTATACTGCTATAAATTTAATATTTCTATTGATTTTTAAGGAAATAATATTATTATGTGGCAACAAGTTCCTCAATTCTGACAATCACATCAGACATCAAACTCTAGACTGTTTTACAGATATAGCTGTGAGACAAATGAAGTAAAATAGAGACTCTGAAAAGATGGTCTTAAAATAAAGATCACTACAATACATAAGGTAGTTCATCACCATTTTAGTTTAGAAATAAATGTTTGAATTCACAATGAAACAAACATTCTGAGAGTATTGCATGGCAATAAAAATCAACCCACAGGAAAAGTCTATTGATGAGAATAACATGCAAACTTCATGTACAATTTGCTGATGAGAAAAGTGCAGAAAACTGATTTTTTAGCATTAACTTTAAAATCCATAATCACATCATAGAACAAGAACACAAATTGAACTGTAACTTGTCATGGTAAAGTAATGTATCAAATATCAAATGTATATCTGTAAGTATGATGAAAAAATGTGTGAAAAACTGAGTTTTTGCAAGGGCCATAACTCAGCAAAATATTAACAAACAACTACAATATTAATATACTATTTGTAACTTGTCATTAGAAAGCAATGTGTAAAATACCAAATCAATATCCGCAAGCATGAATATAAAAGTGCTGGAAACTGATTTGCTTGGCAGACAGACAGACAGCCAGATTACAAACCTCTTCAGTGAAAGTGGTCTGTAGAGGACTTATAAAATGACTTTTGAAGGATAATATTTTGGAATACTAGTAAACATGTTTAGGTTCATAGCTTTTATCATAGTATATGGTTAAAAACAAATATATTTGACCCTCATATTCATCTGCATTATTGGTGATTGCTAGCTTTAAGTGATGAATAGTTTTGCACAATGTCCTGTTTCTTCACTCAATCAGAAATAATGTAAGAATCATAACTGACAAGATAATTACCTGCAAATAGCTTATGAAGAGGACCAAACTGTTGATCAAGATATCTTAATAATGAAATGTTCATGGGTCACCTTCACCTGAAAAATATTATCATTTCTAATGAGAAATTCCTTTTTGAATGAACCTTAAAACAGGTGGTATTTTTAATGATGCTAAGAGAAGACATGTTAGAGAAATGTAACTTATGTTCTCTTCCCCGACCTCCAAAAAATCAAGTCAAATTTTGAAAATTCCTTATTTTATAAAACTCTAAACACATGTCAAGCAAAACAGTTGCCTGTCAAAGATCAATTTAAAAGGTATACAAATACACACAACCCTTCTAAAAAAACAGCAACCAAGAACACTTTCTTGTGTCACAATTATTATTTTTCAGCCCTATTTATTGTGGATAATGTTTTTTTTTAAAAAGAACAAACTTTATTCTGATACTCCCAAGTAGTACATTCTGTAATTGTTCAATGGCTTGGGTGGTCAAAGTCTTCTGAATAAATAGTTACATAAGAGTACATGATACAACCATCACTACTTGTTTTAAGCCCCATACAATCAAAACACAGAAAAAAATGACAATCAGAAACTAAATGCACACGTGTTAATTTCACCCTCACATATAGGGGAACAACACCCACAAATTTAATGAAAAAATTAGCATCTCCCACATAAGAATGTAAGACTTTTGGAAGACTTATGGTTAAAAATTATTTATTTTTCAGTGAAAATACTTATTAATTTAATTTTTATATGAAAATGTGCTTAAATGTACAAAACTTCCTCATGAAACAGTTCTAGAAAAGTAATAGATATATATACTCCAACTAATCAAATATTTACCATATATATACAAAAGTTCTACAAATTTAATCATCAATGCTAGAAAATACATCAAAAGCCAAAATAGACCAAATCAGATATTATTACATTGCTATCTAATGAGAGCAAGGCAATAACTAAGAGGTCAAGTTAACATTCAGGACAAAAGGTTTTCTACTGAATGGAAGCTAGAGTGTCATTTTATGGTTGAAAGATGAAGATGAGATATTCCAATCACCCATCATTGAGATTGATGGAGACAATAAAACAGGCTTTATGTCTTCCTTTAAAAGTCAGAGTCCAAATATAATCAGTTTACCTTCTGGTATGACCACACACTTTGTTTAATCAGGATGACTATTTCTATCTATTGTACAGTGTAACCTGACTAATCTGTTAATCAGGATGACCATTTCTATCATTGTACAGTGTAACCTGACTAATCTGTTAATCAGGATGACCACTGCTATCATTGTGCAGTGTAATCTGACTAATCTGTTAATCAGGATGACCATTTCTATCATTGTGCAGTGTAACCTGACTAATCTGTTAATCAGGATGACCATTGCTGTCATTGTACAGTGTAACCTGACTAATCTGTTAATCAGGATGACCATTGCTGTCATTGTACAGTGTAACCTGACTAATCTGTTAATCAGGATGACCATTTCTATCTGTTGTACAGTGTAACCTGACTAATCTGTTAATCAGGATGACCATTGCTGTCATTGTACAGTGTAACCTGACTAATCTGTTAATCAGGATGACCATTTCTATCTATTGTACAGTGTAACCTGACTAATCTGTTAATCAGGATGACCATTGCTACCTATTGTACAGTGTAACCTGACTAATCTGTTAATCAGGATGACCATTGCTATCTATTGTACAGTGTAACCTGACTAATCTGTTAATCAGGATGACCATTGCTGTCATTGTACAGTGTAACCTGACTAATCTGTTAATCAGGATGACCATTGCTGTCATTGTACAGTGTAGTCTGACTAATCTGTTAATCAGGATGACTATTTCTATCTATTGTACAGTGTAACCTGACTAATCTGTTAATCAGGATGACCATTGCTGTCATTGTACAGTGTAACCTGACTAATCTGTTAATCAGGATGACCATTTATATCTATTGTACAGTGTAACCTGACTGATCTGTTAATCAGGATGACCATTTCTATCATTGTGCAGTGTAACCTGACTAATCTGTTAATCAGGATGACCATTGCTGTCATTGTACAGTGTAACCTGACTAATCTGTTAATCAGGATGACCATTTATATCTATTGTACAGTGTAACCTGACTAATCTGTTAATCAGGATGACCATTGCTGTCATTGTACAGTGTAACCTGACTAATCTGTTAATCAGGATGACCATTTATATCTATTGTACAGTGTAACCTGACTAATCTGAACCCTTTTAGACTTCAAAATGTGTCCAGTTTAGACAGGTGTTTGTTTTACCAAGGTTCAAATACTGTGAAAGTACTATTTATACTGTTTGAGGGGTACCAATTTTCTTGGTTTCGTAAGTCACCATGAATAGAAAAAAAAAGAACTGATATGGTGAAATGCAACCAATGCATCAGCATACAACCTAAATACTTTGAGAGATTATGGTCATTATGACTCATTAATGACCAATATTACCTGACTATGGACAGACAGGTGCAATCTGCAGTGGAATTAACCTAGTTTTATAAGTTAGGTCATAACAATCCCCTTTTAATAAAAAAATAGCTAAAAGAAAAGACTTTACCAAACATCTTTTCATTAATTTTAAATTGATTAGCAGAGAATGTTAAAGATACTTTAATTTACAATTATGAAGTACATGTATATACAAGGACAGGCTGATAATAGGAAACAGGCAACTAATAAAAGCTCTTCATAATTAAAGCTTTCAATTTAAAAGGCTTTTCAATGTAAAAGACACAACATTTTAAAATTCAATCTAAAATGTTTACCTTAATGCATATAAACTGCTTTAATTCATAATGTCCATTATTTAGAAGCAATAAAATATGTACAATTCTACAATATACACAATATTTTGCACTTTATTACTAACTACATATTTATGTTAAAAAGCTACCTGTCAATATAAATGTCTCAAGAATTATTTCACTGATAAGGGAAGATAGTTTTAATCCTGAAGCATTTAGCCTCTTGTTCATTGTATGGTGCATTCTGCAGTACAATTTATTTTCATTTAATCTCCACAATTGACTGGTAACTACTATGATTTGTTATTAACTATATCCAGTAGAATTAGAATTTAGTATGTATAAAGTGGATCACTATATTTAAGTGCTTAACATTTATAGCAAATTAATTCACAAAATTGGACAGTTGAAAACATTATTTTTGTCACTTTAAATTTTATTGTGATTTTAAAAGCATAGACCATGCAAAATTTTCGAAATCGGAATAAAAACAAAAGTCAATTTTTTTTTTTATGTGACTCCTTATAACTCGAAAAGCGTAAGAGATATCTGAAATCTGGTTGCATGATGAGGGCATTGCCCAACTTTGACCCCATATAACTTGAAAATGGTTCCAAATGCATCAAATCTGCTTATACATTTGTTTACCAAAATTAAAGCGACTTTTCAATATTTTCCTTGCATTAAATCCCACATGTGGTTCTTTCACAGTATGAAACATTGTTAGATGATTTTCCACAACAGCATGTGTAACAAATGGCACTTTATCTGTGGCAATTAAATTTCTATAACTCAAAGAAATGATCAGATTGCAATAAATGAATGAAGTGTCCAAAATTATAAAAAAAAATCTCTTACCAGGTAAGCATGTTTGATTTAACAGTCAGATAGAATTTCAGTCTATATTCTTCATTAATGAAGTGTGTAAATGCATTAAAATACCACTGATTAATTTAAGGAAAAAAATTCAATAAAATTGTTTAATACTTGAAAATTGCTACATAGATTTTTAGGCTACACCTTAAATAAACAGTTTGTGTTCAATAATATATGTATCTCTAAAATCCCATATATTTAACTTCCCATAAAGTACAAAGTTCTCTTTACAATACAACATGTTCTGTCTGTTTATCTTAGGAGTGTTTTTTAATAATAAATTAATGTTATCAATGAGAAAATCAAATACTTTGTCACATCTGCTTCATTTATTTACATGCTTTAATTCTAAAATAATCCTTGTAATACCAGTCTATACCAGGCGTAAGAATAAGAAAAAAAACTTAAATTTGGAAATACCATTTCAACTTCTACAAGAAATTGAGTTACAGTCAAACCTGCCTGACCTTAAAAGGGAGAGCAACATCATAGTTGTATAACACAAGTGTTATTTATGTACAGGTTAGGTTTACAAGGAATGTACTACACAGGTATATTTCAATCATGGTTTCTTTTTTACACAGATTATTGCAGAATAGAGGTGGTCCCATTCTTCAACTGACACAAATGAATGTAGGAATCCTGACCTTGTCCAAAAGTCAGGTTTAATTGTAGTAGTAAACAATGGAGGATCCAGGCCCATTGCCCACCTCTTGTTTTTTTTTTTTTTCTGAGGAAAAAATTGATTGCAATAATAGAAAATCACTAAAGAGTGATAGAGCATGCGGCTATACCCCTCCCTCAGTCATATCTCTCCTAAATTCTTCAATTCTTCTTTCTGCCAAATTTTACAATAACATACTGTCGAACTACCTTTTGTAAAACTGATTGGAGTTTTCTTTTTTATGGTATGCCTAAAATAAGACCACAGTTTTTGAACTTGTTGGTTAACATTTTAAGCAGGAAAAATTATGGGGGCCCCAGCAGTTTGTCAAAATAAACATAATGAACAGCAAGGCTTAAATATATAAAGGCAATGTATAAAAGATAAGAAAACAATATAAACAGATAACAGACAGACAGGAAGTTGATATTGACCTAATCTCAGATGTTGCCTATAATATTGCCATTGATTTAAACCAAGAGGTCAAGAGGTCAACATATAAGCAAAATATTACTGTTCCCTACATCTAAAATCATATCTGAAAATATGGCATACCTATATAAAGTTTTTGACAAAATATCAAATGGATGTGTAAGAAGTTATTTAGAATAGTATTACAATATTTGCAATGATGCACTAATCAAATGTAAAATGGTAAAACAATATTCCATCTTCTTCCAAATGAAGATCTAAAGCCAACAAATATAAATTTATTTTTTGTTTTTCCTGTTCACTGAAAGAATTGAGTGTGTCACATCTGTAAACTAGAAAAAAATGTAGTACCCAAATAACAATTTACTAAGAATATTAACAAATAAACAATACAATACAATGAAACAATATGTTGATCATTAACCAATATGTTTTAACAAAAAATATGAACAAATTAACAAGGAAGATAATCAAACAAAGTTAGCAACATCTGTCCTTTTTATTCAAATGCATTTAAAAAAAACAAATAGGAAATTAGCTACCATGCTGTGATGTTTTGAATACATTTAATCAATTTACAAATTAAATGAAGATCAAATGACAAGAAATCCTACCAATTCATCCTAATTGTCAAACTTACTTTGGCATTTGTAAATACCAGGGAAATATGAGACTGGTAAACGACTTGTTTAAATCACAGATAAACTGGACTTCATTGTTTTTCACAACTGATGTAACAGGTTGATAGCACCAGTACTAATAAGGCAGTAGTAGACTTGGTCAGGTTTCCAAAATATGGCTAAATAAATATTTTAACCCCATGCCAAGAATAAAACAAACTGGACAGCTTAAGTGCCATCATTAAGTAGAACTTTGAGCATTGACCTTGAGTGATCAGTTTTATTGGTATTTCTTCAGCAGGCTGTTGTCTCTGTATCTCCAATATAATAAATATTGTAAACACAAGCAAATGATTGAATTTCAGAGTTTTCCAGAAAGCTATATAGTAAATTGTTTTGGTTTTGTAGTAAATATTATCTTTTAAAGCTGACAAACCAAAATAGCTACTGTTGACGTCCATATTTTTGTATCAAAACTGAATATTTTGCATATAATTCTACAGAATCAAAGTGTTCATCAAAAGGTCAAGGACAGCAGCAGCAACTTTCACACAAGGTGGTTTGTTCATCAGTTTGGAATCCGAGGATCTGATTACTGGCTGATATTTTTTATAATGTATGAAGTCAAGTACACAGACTGAAAATTTCATGGAGATACTGAGACAAGAAATGAAATTTTTCAACATAGCATTATTTTAAATCTCTTTACACTTTCTTTAGAAAGAGTAATCAAGGGAACCAAGGTTATAGCGGTAATCAAAAGAATGTATTCCAGGGACAAAGACCAGACATGGAAAACAGACATACACAACAAAGAACATAAAGTAACTAAAATCATACATACAAAATAACAAAAGTAAATGAACAACTCGGACTCCACTAAAAACTAGGAGCATGGACTAGGTGCACCAATAGGGTAAGCATCCTATGCTTTTCTAGAACCACCTGCCGAGTTGCTCATAAAAAAAGTCAAGTCCGGGGTAGACAAACGAGGAAAGGAAAACTATGACCTGTTGAATAAATCAGTTTTCATGGTGCTGAGGGATACACCATAACAATCCACGAGTTCATGATGACGACCATAAAACTTCTGTAGTGATGACTTCAATCTTGTAGCAACATAACCCTGTTCCAGAAGCCTATTCGTTAGAAAATAGCCAACTCCATGTTCAGAATACAGAAGTGTCCAGACAGAAGCACTCGTGAATTATATCACTAGCATCCTATTTAAGTTTGGTTAAAAAGACAGGAGAAGAACTAGGTACAATTGTTTGTGATGAACAAATGGGCTGATGGTCTGAAAACCTATTTAGAAAGAATCTACTATCATTTAATACATATAAACTAATTTTGATACTGGGTATTAAGCAGAAAAGGAATTTTTAACAATGTGTTACTTAGATAATATATCACTACTTCCATCTTAATGTAAAGACTAGCATGATCTGAAATATTTTATTTATTTTATGCATTTGATTTGAACCCAAAATTTTTACCACACGCACTATTTTAAACGCTAGATTTAGTCCATTCACAAAACCCCATATTAAACCTAAAAAATTCAACACAATGTGCCAGATCATTTAGATGACATTTTAAATCAATGAAACAAAAACTATAATAACAGATAGGAATTTATAACACTGCCAGAACAGATCAATTTCAACCTAAAAGACCACCATAATTATACACCATCAGACCACCGATCACATTGCAAAATCATAAACACATTTCCACAGCTTGTGAAATAGGCCAAACAAGATTTACTCATACAGATAATTTCTAATGTTAGGCTGATGACATAATGGCTATAGAATTTCCAATTTTGTAGCAAATACATATTGTTAATTAGGCTTTCTACAGTTGACAATTTGTAACCCAATATGTAAATCACATCAGTTCAGACAAAAAATCAAACAAAGTAACACCTCCAAAAGCTGCTCTGATAGAAATTTTATACCTCTGTAATGGTCACAAATATGTCTCAATTACTTACGAACACTTTGTAGATGCCAAGATGAATCAGTCTGACTACTATAAATTGAATGATATCATGCCACATTTGTGTGTGATAAGGAAATAAAATTTTACTGAACTGAGCTGTACATGCATGCAGCCATTTGTTTGTTTTTTTACATCTATGAATTTGAACATTATTAAAAAGAAAGTTATATGTTTAGTATATGATTTTTTCTCTATTCATAAAAGTATAATTCTTCCATATACTACTTCTTTTCAGCTAGGATATTTAGTAGTATAGAATGATAAACACTATTAAGTATGGATTATGAAATTCAAATCCGGACTTGGTCTTCAAACATTTATGAACCACTCCTTATAAAATTCAGACACTGCCTAAGGTAAAGTGATTAATGATGTAGAAAAACCCATGGATCAGACTATGCTTTTACAGCCTACATATGCTTTATATTTATGTGACAATAGTTCTTTCCTTCTGTATTTATATCTGTACTTTTGAGAAAACCACAACTCAACCTCCCACTGAAATCTACCCAAACCAAATCAAGAACAATAACTCTTGCAAAGTGCTATTTTCATGTACAATCTATATAAATTTTATCTCAATCACTTCCTGTCTGATTTTAATAATAATAAAGACTGCTACTTAATGGTTCTATAAAACAATAATTTTTCTCCAAACAAAGACAGTATACAAACACAACGGTCATACAAAGCTAAAAATTTACTGAACCATCTACAAATTTACAAGAGCCATTTCTGACAATTAAGGATAGAAGAAAATACTAATTGATTGGGTAAATCAACTTTTTTAAGCTGTATAATGCTTTAAAAAAATCAACTACTTTTAAAAAAAAAAAAACATAAATGACCTGTTTTAGATGCTGAGTAAGTAAACATATGTATCTACACTCCTTAAATAAAATTTTATGTTAGCAATAACAAATACTAAAAATATGACTTAACAAGCTAAGTAGTATAAATGGTGCTTCTGCATTCAATACAGGAACTGAGTGATGTTAGTCAAATTGGTAAGTGCACTTATAATGTCTGAAATAGTGAATTGGGGAAAACTTCCCACTATTTTGACCAACGAAATGTTTCTCAATGCTGAAGTTTGTTGGTTTGTTTTTTTTTATTATCTATTGATGTATTCTGATTGAAACTTGTGTGTTAAAAGCCCAAGTTAATAATTTGGTTTAGGATGGGGTTTGTTGTTGGTATGTTTGGGTAGTGGGAGTACAATGAGAACAGTTTCTGTCAATGTCAACAGAGGTGTAATAGAAGGTATAGAAATCTTGCTATTTTTATTTTATTCATGTTTGAGTATATAGTTAACAAGACTAATTCAGGGAAAATGCATTAATACTAAAATATAATTTAACCACATGATGACATGCCTTAAATAAAGTAAAACCATGAATGAACAAAAACCTGAAAAGGAACATTACCTGAGGTTCAATTTATTTCAAACCTGTGCATACAGAAAACCTGCCAAGACTGAATAAAAACTCTATTCTAAAAGGGATTTGGTATAGTCAGGTTTCACTGTATATATGGTATATATGAAACATGGTATGAAATACCATCCTGTTGATAATGTAATTTGACTATTTACACCATCAGAATCAAAGAAAACAGACACTATTTTCCATATCATGTTGGTGCATTGAATTATAATTTCAATAAAATAGTGTGCGAGTTTCCTCATTGTTCACTAAGACCCATGGATGGCCTTAGGTGACATTTTTCATCCCAATGGGGTTGTTGTCTCTATGACATATTCACCATACCTGTCCTCATTATATACATGTACACAAAATACATGTATACATCAATCTTAAAGGGAACCTGCATGAGTAAACCACATACCTGAAGAAAATTTAGAGTCTAGAAGAGTTTCATTATATCAGTAATTTTGCCAAACCTTAAATACAGTGGATTAATTCTTGTATTGAAAGGTCCCTTTACAAACACTTAGGACCAGTCTGTATGTTCATAATCTACATTAATATTTACTCACAATTTAGTACAGTTTTTATAGCTCAAACAAACCTTCAATTTCTAAGTTTGTATCCTTCAATCTCTTTAATTACAATGATACTACTATTTTTATGTTACAAACATACAATTTTGACTGATAAAATTCAAGCATATGGTATGAGAGGAGTACTATTGAAACCATATTTGATCAGTCAAAATAGTAACATAACACTCTGTAATTTAATATTCCAATAAAAAAAGTAAGCCTGTTCAAGTACCAATTACAACCTTTTCTAACTCTTTAAATAGTATCAATACTGATTCTTACTGTTGGTAACCACCATCTGACCATCTGACTTGAAAATTTAAGTTGGCTTTATTGAAACAAAAAAAAAACAAAACATAAATACATCATGAAATACAAATCTCCTTCAAATATCAAAATTCTTATATTTAAAGTTCACCTAAAAATACATTGCATGCACACTATAATGTTGAATCTGACCATATGTTAACTGTTTGAATTATTGAATAAAGATTGTCTAAGGTTTATTTGCTTGCATTGCAGGACTTCCTTACAATATAGGAATACTGTTAAAGTCATATTTGTGGGGGTATCAATGTTCATGGATTTCGTAGTTGAATCAAATCATGAAATGATTTCCAAGCGAAACACATTTTCCGTTTATTTGTACTGTGGGAAATATCAAGGGCTAGTCTGCAATCCATGAAAATTGATATCCACCAATAAAAGTGCTTTCACAATATTACTGTCACCGAGCTACTGTAATCCAATTTATTTTCATGGATACTTATTTTCATGATTTAGGATGTCAATCCAATTTAGCAGCTATTTATGGAGGCAGACATTAAGGAGGTAGACATAGAAAAAGGGACAAAACTTTTACAAATCAATTTAATGTTTGTATTAAGTACTGTACATCAATCTTATGTAAGCATCGAAGTAACTTTGACTGATTTCATTCTGTTTCAAATGAAAGCTTGGAAGGCTTTGGTGAAATTGAATATGATATAAACATATCACTGATTTCAAGATTTATGTCCCTTACCCTAGGTCTACCTCCTTCAATCACCCAAAAATGTATTCAATCATAAAGTGACTTATTTTCAGCAGTTAATTATTGCAATTTTTTTCTTGCTTTCGAAATTAGCAAAAATTAATCCATTGTGAAAAAGTTTATATTTATGGTATTTTTTCATTGTGAATCAGTTTCTGATTTTTATTACATATTTTTTCTCCATATTAAAGTTGCTATAAAGACTTAGAAAACCTTTTTTTTTTCCTTTTTCTATGTCCTACTTTCATTTTAATAGACTTTTCTTAGACGAACTATAAACATTTTTTCCTTAATGAAATAAAAATGTATATTAGACTTTTACTTTTAACATTAAATTAAATGCAAACCTTTACAAAACACAAATAAAGAGAAAATGTGCCCTACATTCCACAAAAAACCAACAGTAAAAAATGCATTCTATATAAACAAGTCATAAGCCTGAAGTAGCTGACTTTATTTTTATTATTTTTAAAGGAAATACCTACATCAGAGTTCTGCTTCTTCCAATAAATAAAAGTTCAAAATTTCTACAGTCTATGGTTTTATGGGAAGTTAATTTGCTGATGTAGTTGAGAAAGCAAAATACACCTGCAAGTAGTTGAGCATGGGGGGAAACCTCAAATAAACAGGTTGTTCTTTGGAAATTAAATGTTCTTTTACATCGTTTATAGGCAAGCAAAGTCTGTTTTTATAGTAAATATACTTTATATATTGCATTTTAATTGTGCACTTTTTCATGTACAGATATTTTGATGAGCTGCACACTTGCCACATGCGGTAAGTTGAAATGATAAATATGTAGGTAGAAAAACAAGACATTATTAATAAGTCAATAAAAACTATGTCTACAACCAAAGTCTGATTGTTCTTTAAAAGTTTTTTAGACCCCCCCCCAAAATGAGTACAAATTTAAAAATAATTGACATTTACTATTGCTATTCATAATTCTTCTACCAAAATATGTTTTTTTTTGTAATACAGTGAAACCTGTCTAAACTGAACTCTTTCTGCAATATGAGTTTCTTTTACACAGGTTATAGGTTTATAGATGGTTGGTTTGCACAGGTTACAGGTTTATACTGGGTTGGTTTACATAGTTTTCAGGTTTATACTGGGTTGGTTTACAAAGGTTTCAGGTTCATACAGGTTTGATTTAAACAGGTAGCAGCTTAGTAAAGTGTTGGTTTATAAAGGTTGTTACAGGTTTATACAGGGGTGGTTTACACAGGTTACATGTTTAAATTGGGTTGTTTTACACAGGTTTCAGGTTTACACAGGGTTGGTTTACAAATGTCACAGGTTAATACAGGTTTGGTTTAGACAGGTTACAAGTGTAAACAGGGTTGGTTTACACAGGTTTCAGGTTTAAAATGGGTTGTTTAACAGTTTTCAGGTTTACACAGGGTTGGTTTACACAGGTTATAGGTTTAAATAGGTTACAGGTTAATACAGATTTGGTTTAGACAGGTTACAGGTTAATACAGATTTGGTTTAGACAGGTTTCAGGTTTATACATGGTTGGTTGACACAGGTTACAGATTTACCCTGGATGGTTTTGACAGGTAACAGGTTTATACTGGGTTAGTTTACACAAGTTACAGGTTTATAAGGGTTGGTTTACACAGGTCTGGTTTATACATGGTTGACACAGATTACATGTTCACCCTGGGTGGTTTGGACAGGTAACAGGTTTATACAGGGTTAGTTTACACAGATTACAGGTTCATACAGGGTTGGTTTACACAGGTAACAGCTTAGTACATTGTTGGTTTACACAGGTTACATGTATATATGATTAGTTTACACAAGTTTCAGGTTTATACTGGGTTTGTACACACGTTACAGGTTTATACTGGGTTTGTACACACAGGTTACAGGTTTATACTGGGTTTGTACACACAGGTTACAGGTTTATATAGGGTTTGTACACACAGGTTACAGGTTTATACAGAGTTTGTTCCCCCAGGTTACAGGTTTATACAGGGTTTGTACACACAGGTTACAGGTTTATACAGGGTTTGTACACACAGGTTACAGGTTTATATAGGGTTTGTACACACGTTTCAGGTTTATACCAGGTTTGTACACACGTTTCAGGTTTATACTGGGTTTGTACACACAGGTTACAGGTTTATACAGGGTTTGTACACACAGGTTACAGGTTTATACTGGGTTTGTACACACAGGTTACAGGTTTATACAGTTAGTATACACAGGTTACAGGTTTATACAGGGTTGGTTTACACAGGTTATATGTTCATACAGGGTTGGTTTACACAGGTTACATGTTCATACAGTGTTGGTTTACACAGGTTACAGGTTTATACAGGGTTGGTTTACACAGGTTACATGTTCATACAGTGTTTGGTTTAGATAGGCTTTCTTGTATTTAAAAAAATCATAATTAAGCAACTTGGCATAATGCAAGTTCTGAAGTATTACAATAACAATAACATCCTTAAATATTTTCTTTATCAAATGCAGGGAAATATCGTCTGATGTTCCAATCCTAGATTCACCAGTGTTCATTACAGAAAATTGCATAAGGGGGCCAGTGGCCCCCTTGACAGTTAAACAAGGGGTCATTTTCAAATGAAAGGGGGCCAATATGGCAGTACGATAGGTGGCCATTTTAAGATAACAGGAGAGATTCAACTAACAAATAAGTTAGCGTCAGGTTAATATACACTTTATAGTTTCATTTTTAGGTGAGAGATGTTGTTTATTAATGATGACTTATTGCTGATTTAAATTGTCACTTTTTTTTTATGTGGCAGCTGCACTTAAAATCTTCCTGTTTTTATCAAGATCATATCCGACCCAGGCCCAAGGACATTCAGTTTTCCATTTTATTCAAAATTCTCCAAGTTTATCGGCCATTCTGTTTATTTAAGCCAGTTGGATCATCTATCATTAATTAGGTGCCATCAACAGGATCAAAGGAAACAATTGTGTCCCCTGTGGCACAGCCTGCATTTCCCTTAAGTCTTTTTGACCAGAAGTATCTTTTGTTATGGTCAATGCTATTGGCATTTTAAATAACAGACATGTGTCCAAACAGGGAATTGAAAAAAGAGCTATGCTTTAAGCTAATGATATGCCTGCTGCCCTTTGAACTTCTCCTTATACTTTTAATGAACTTATATGAGCAACTGGAAATACTGTGAGTCCTATCAAATATCCTCCCCCCCCAAAAAAAAAAAAAGGAAATAAAAAATTCACAAAAAATTTGGCACTATCAAGGCTACCTCAAGTTTAACTAAGTTTGTTGTCTTGATTTTTCACCCATACATTTCTATCTTGTTTAAAACACAATTTTCAGACAAGGTTACCAGGTACCTTTTACATTTATTTGTCGATCATCATAACAAATGGTCTGTTTTAAACAAATTTTCATTGAATAAAATTTTCTTGGCCATTTACAGCTTTTTTTTAAAACTTTATAACATGGAAATGTAAAATTGACATTTATACAATTTGGAAAGGAGCTTACTGCAATAGATATGAACAATTCACCAAAGTTTCATAAAAGTTAGTGAAAGTGTTTTTGAGTTATTGTGCGAAAACTTGGAAATCTCCCTTTTTTTAAGTAAAAAAATTCATAACACAGAAACAAATTCTGAAATTTATAAAAATTGAAAGGGAGCTTACATCGATAGATATAAACAATGCACCAAAGTTTCATAAAAGAAGGTGAAAGTGTTTTTGAGTTATTGTCCGAAAACTTGAAAATCCCGCTTTTTTTATGTAAAAAAATTCATCACTTGGAAATGAAAAAATCTGAAATTTATAAAAATCAAAAGGGAGCTTCATCAATAGATATGAACAATTCATCAAAGTTTCATTAAAGTTGGTGTCCGAAGTGTGGACGATGTACGGATGGAAGGACGGATGGACAACAGTATACCATAATACGCCCTGTCTTTGACGGGCGTATAAAAAAATCAAGAAATTCAGAGATTGACTCGGAACACTGATTTACCATATTTGTAGAAGTATATGTATGGGGTACTCCTAAATTTTATCAGTAGAAAATATATGTAAAATACAGACTATAAACTTACAATGGTTTTGTCACACGAAGATAGTAGAACCATAAAGCAAACATAATCCATTAATATAGAATAAAAAAGTAATCAAGTGGAATAAAAAACAACTATCACACTGAGAAACCAGGTAAAAAACCCAATACCAATCGTCAATCATTATCATCATTATCTGGGATTCAGGGTATCACTTTAAAGGGAGATCACCCAGGTGTAGATAGTTATTATAAAAGTCTCAATAAGAGCCCTCCAAATTGACATTAGAGGCATTGTACCCTATATATTCTTTCTGACAATAACTATTCTCATTAGGGACATCCATATTTTCTTTCACACTTCAAAAAATTCACTTTAGTATCTTCTCATTCAACTTTAAACAGCCATGAATATCATTTAATAGAATCTTAACAAATTAACTTTTTTATAAAAAAAAAAAAAAAAAAAAAGAGAAGGCAGAGGTTAAACCAGTCATTTTCCACATTCTTTTTTAATTCCAAATGAGTATTTAAACATTTTTCAAAGGTTTTATTACAAATATCATCATTCATTTATTTCAATGTTGGTGTATAATATTCACTCTCAAAGGGAGATAATTCAAGCATGACCAGTTGGTTTTAAAAGTCTCACTGAGAGTCCTTGAATTAAATGACATTACAGTATTGTTCTACAAATATTCTTTATTGTGAGATATACTTAGTGGCTCCATACTGAGATATAGTCAGATTCTATTTCACAATACAAAAGCAATGGTTTAATATTGGGTAATGGTAATCCCTTTTAATCAAGGGAATCATATAACACAAGATGAACACAGGATGGACTATAGACTACTGACTATATCATTATGTAAGATACTGGAGTTCATATGGGTACATTTTTACATTATATCTTTTATAATACAGCCTTGAACTATCTATCAAACAGTAAAGAAAAGTTCCCAGTACTGATATGTTCTAGAAGTTTTGAAATTGTAGGTTTCTACAGGAAAACAGATATAAATGAAAATCAACTTGCCCACAATTGAAGTCTCTTTTCCAAACTTGACAAATGATTTCTAAAATTCTTATTTTCTACTAGCCAAAGGGAAGTGGAACATAACTAATAACTTTTAGGACCAGCTGCAGCCTGCCCAGTGGAGTAAGGGTTTCCTCACTGCTATCTGAAGACCCATGGGTGGCCTTGAACCTACATTTTTCATCCCGGTGAGATTGTCTCTTTGACAATTTTTACCATATCCATTTTCCAAATATTTTCTAACAACAAAATCTATGTGGTGGGGAAAATAAAATCCTAAAACACTGTTAATTGCAATCCTTAAATTAACTGCTACTCAAATAATTTTTGAACCATCCTCATACATCAAAGAGTAGTTTCAATAGTACACAGTTCAACTAGCTATCTTGACTAATAGACTGATACTTGTAATTTTTTTATAGGTCTATCTTAAATTTAGGAAAATTTTAAAATCTCATTACTCTATATACTGGGTACATTTAAAAAAAGAGCATGAAAAAATGAATTCTGAGCTAGTGACTTTTCCAATCCTGCAAGTAATCAATATGGTTTTACAAAATTTCAGTTTATGTTCAAATTGTTAGCTATATCCTTTTAGTTGTTTCAATACAATTAATGGTTTACAATAAGAAATATGACACGATAAGGCTTCAGGAGTTTTACACTGACAGACTCCTACAATGCTGTTCAATTATGAATTACCTCATAGGTTAAATGCACTACTTGGATGTTATTAATGAGATACTGATAACCTAGGGTTGAGAATCATTCCTTTTTTTTTCTACAACCATTTCACTCTACTTTGAAAACCAAGCATGAGTCCTCATTTTCCAACACTGATCTGAACAAGACCTAAAAATCTGGTCTGGAAATCATATTTTTTCTTCCAAACTTTTTAGTCTCAAAATAAGTACCTGAGTGTTATAACATAATTCTGAAGCAAGTGGTTTTTTTATGGGAAATGATTTATCCCAAACAATTAATCAACTTCCTGTATTTCAACAGAAAACTATATAATCAACTATCAAAAAGGAATAAAATGATTCCTTACTTGAAAGTGGATACATTTATAAGGGTTTTAAAGATGTATTTGTAAGGGTTTTAAAGATGTATTGGTACAGCTTTTTGTATAGTAAGAAGTATTAAATGAAATGTCTGATTTTTTAACTTGAGAACAAAATTTACACTTCCTTAAGGAAATGGGAATTGTATGCTTTTTCTCTATATCTCTTCCTCAGTAAAGTCATTTTGGAGAGAGACAGAATTATCTTTTTATAGTATTATCATCGAAAAAGTAATGAAACTGATGAATTTATCTGTACAATTTAGAAAGAGATGATTGATTAAAACAACAATAAATGGGTGCACTGAAAAAAGGGAGGAAGAGAAACAATCCCGAGTGTATGTAAAGGAAAAAATGTTCTAGAAAGACTCACCTCATACAGACTGGACAACAAACTGAATCATGGCCCAGACCTGTTGGGGAAACAGACACACATTCCACCTCCAACTGGGACAAGAGTCCACATTTTTCCAGGACTGAAATAAAAAATAGTAACATTTCACAAAAAAACATTTCTTGAATCTATTTTGAAACTTGCAATGTTAGCTACTATGTAGATATGGAAGTGTACTTCTGTATTCACATTTATCTTAGTCTCCTTTTCATCTGTGAGCAGTCTAAGTAGGACAAAATAAAAACATGTTAAGCAGTTAAACTGGGTTAAATATACTGTAATGTATCAGGGTTTATAGAGGGAATTGCAAGTGTGAGATTGTGAATTCAGTATACTTTTTAATGTGTTACTATAATAAAAGTATTTTTTTGCCAAATACTTATACTCTTCTAATTAAAATTCTTTAACTATCTAATCAGGCAAAGACTATCCAATCTACTTCCAAATGACATTGCTACTATGAAGAAATTAAGAAAACGGTCATGTAAGCTTAAAGTGCAGCTATCCATCAATGTGTCTTTCCAAGAACTAATTTACTTCATACAAAAAATGACCTAATAATTAACTCATTTATTCTATTCTAGGTATGCTGATCCATACATTATGACATAAGTGACTTCTCAGGCTGAAACTTTACCATGGTCCAATCTTTATATACAAGTTTTTGTAAGAACCTGGCATAATTTCATAATCAGAAAAGCCATCAAAATAAACAAATTTCTAATGTCCAAGACCCAGTAATATTCAACTAAGCCAAACTGTAAATTAGATCAGCTACTCGTGAAAAATTAATACACTTCAATGTCTCAAGAAGATTAGGAAAAAAGATCTGAAAACTGAAGGTGTTTTCAAGGGTCAAGGGCTGTAATTCCCAGAATATCAACTGTGCAAAGTTAAATGCATAAATCTATCTGCAGAACTCTTCAAACATCAGTTCAATATCTGGTAGTGTCTGAGAAAGTCTCAGAAATATTTTCTTATGGAATGCAGGAATGGCAGGACTGAATGACCAAGGTAAAACTTAGTGGTAGGGGCATACAAAAGTAAACACAGTCTCTTGACCTTAGTTCTGATGTTACAAACAGTGAAATTGCACTGTCAGTAGTGGAATTTTTTTTACAATATTACAATATTTCACCCACTGCCTGATTCTTACAAAGACTGGTACTAACCGTCTTTACCTTATAAATTTCTGACTACAATGCTGAGCTCAAAAACTTTTCATGAACTTATATAGTAACCATATTCTGCCTTTTTACTAGCAATGACTGTCACGTTAATTTCAAAGACTGTATTTGGCTTCTGTAGGGAAGGTAAGATATACACAAGTCAATTTAATCTAATAATAAAAGGAATGAATAGATACAAAGCTAGCTATTATGAACATTATCAACTTGATGCTTTTTCAAACCATAATACATAAATATCTTACTTCCATAACCTGCAACTGTAATAATGTAATGAGTTATCAGTGTCGTGAAGAAATCCATTATGGTTAACAAGTCACGCCATAGGTCAAATTACCAATATATGTTGTATATGCTGTTACTTCCTAGACAGATATATTGGATTGCCCTCAGATTTTTCTGTGATCTTCTCTAAAAATAATTATTAAAGACCATAGTCAGAAATCATTAAATAATAATTACATGTTTTTTTTACAATATACCATATAGTGGGTAATTTTCACAGATGCCAAAATTTGGTGATTTATTCTATGAATAGGGGTAATAAAATTTTCAGGTTTTTTTTCAAGTCCTCAGATTAAATGGAATGGAAAATGTACAATATATGAAAATAAATTTGGTACAGCTGGTAAGCTTTTATTTCCACCACTCCACAAACCTAGGGATAATAATGAAAATTTCCTGCTATGAGGTATCAAATATCAAGTATCAAATCATGTTGTGACAATATATCTCAAATAGTAATATTTAAGTACCAGTCCATATAAAAATTCAGCAAAATTTCTATGGTAAGGTGATTCATGGTGTAGAAAAACCCACGGAACAAACGATGCTTTTTTTTGTCTACATATGCTATATGTTTGTGTGACAATAGTCCTTTCTGTATTTAGATCTGTACTTTTGAGAAAATCACACTTTAACCTCCCACTAAAATCAACCAAATCAAGAACTATAACTCTTGCAAAGTGTTAATTTCATGTACAATCTATATAAGTTTTATCTCAAAAGTGCAACAACCACATAAAAAACCAAGACTGGTTATGTGGTCTGTATCTGATTCTGAATAAGAAATAAAAGTAAATTTGGTGGGTTTTTAAATGCATGAATCACCCTCTGTTTGATTTTTATAAAGACTGATACTTAATAACATTAACTGATGGCTTCATCCAAAAAACTCTACAAGAAAAGTACATCTATTCATAAAGTAGACAATCCATAGACTTCTTTCACTGACCATTCCAAATTAACTTTGGACAAGAAATTATCCAATAATTTTCTTAATGTCATTCATTTTAGCTTTATATATCACGTTAACAATTGATCTGTCATTTTTATTTGTATTACATGTGAAGCTTTTTTTCAAAGATCAAAGCTTCTGTCAGTCACCAATACTGAAATATTGGTAAATTAAAAGTACATGCTGTTTCAATGCATCAACTGACAAAAGTAGAAATATTGTGAGCAAGCTTGCAATGAAAGTATTCCTGATTCAAATAGAGGTTAATGTGAAATGCAAAACACTTAACTTTGATTATTTCCCTTGGGAGTTATCTGAAAATCATTATATTACTTCATGCTCATCAACATATAATGCCTAACGTACCTGTAAATTTTCATCAAAATCCTTTCAGTAGTTTTGGAAGGAGTTGCAATTATAACATGTAAAACCCTTCATTTGGATGATTCAATCAATCAAGACAAAATGTTGAAATTTCTTAAGGAAGTTCACTACCTTTTTTTAAGAATAAGAAGGATTTCAAAAGGTTGTGAAATCTTTTAAGAAGCACTCCATATAAGTATCATGCAAAATGTGATTCATGGTTGGAAAGCCTACATATGTTTATTTTTGATATTTTTTTTTAAAATGCTAAGGTAAACAGACAGTAACATGTGACTTTTCATAAAACCCTTATTCTTAGGAGATAAAAATCATACAGAATGTACTGTAGAATTCAAAATTAAGGGAGATAACTCAGTAAATGATACTAAAATACAAAAGAAACTATTGGATTTTCAATGTGAATTATTTCTTAAGAGCAGACATATTGGAATGAATAATTATACATTTCATCATATAGACCTATAAAGCAACTTAATAACAAAAATAGAGATATGTAGCCTTTTTTGGAGTGTATCACATTTTACAGAATTCTCATGATTCTTACAAAGACTGCTACTTCAGATCTTTCAATATATCAAAATAGAAATAAAAAAAAATGATTGATCGGTGTGCTTGTTTTTTTAGATATAAGCTTTTGAAAATTTGATGGAAAAAGATTCTCTTGGTTTTCATGGGTTTAGTGCAAACTCCAAAGCAGCTCCAGTTCCGTACCGTTGACGTTCCTCCACTAATTCTGGAATGGCAAAAGTAGTGCAGGCATGGAAGAGACCAATGCTCCGGAGTTTGGGTTTAGTATTAGTTGGTTTTATCTATTTAAAACATCAAAGAAATAACACGTATTTCATAAAAAAAAAATGCTTAATGAGACTATGAAATGAAAAGTGGGGGTCAAACGGGCAAAAAATAATTATGCTATGAAATGGATAAAACCAGTGGGGTCCAAAAATCTGACAAAAATGGCTGAACATGAGCACAGAACAATCCTTTCAATCATTTTATAAAACCAGTATTCGTTATTGCAATAAAAAACTTGCTGGTATTTTTTCTTTACAAATATAAAACACAGCAGTAATTTTCAAAATTACAGTAAATATGGCCCTGACAATATCAACATGTACCAAAATGATCTCCAACAAAAGAAAATAAACTGTATCTTACTTTCATGATGAGAAGCAGTAACAGGAGATAACAAATTATCAACCCAATGTAGAAAGCCATCAGGGTTAACAAGTCACGACATCTTGCCCTATATGTAACTAACTCCCCAGACGAGGCTTGGGTCTTCAATCTTTCTCGTGGATGTAGACAGGACTCCTACAAATAATTAAGATCGGTAAAAAAGACATCTATTTTCTACTGTGTAGATAATATGCTATTTATTAGGTTTTTAACTTTCAGTGATCTACAGTGTTCCAATGATTTGAAATAAAAAAAGAACATTTTTTTACTTCTATCTGTGGCTTATTATAATAAAAGGTGTCAGCTGTGACCTACCAGTATTTGTTCATTTTAATGAGAAAACAACTAAGCTAATGGTATTTTTTTCAATGAAAAGCACTAACTAAGAGATAAAAATTAGTGACAATTGAAGCTGTGGTCCATAACAAATTGCTCAAAAGCAATATGTTTCACTTCCTGTCAGTATCGTGAACATAATTTGGCACCAAATAGACATTAACAATCAAAACTAGCAATTACAGATAGCAAACCTTTAAAACAGTATAACAGGAGAAGAATAATTTGGATTGTGCTGAAAACCAAACTGGACATGTACTTCATAGTTCTAAACAATTGTGCCAATATACCAATTACTCACTGAGTAATGTGTATTTAAGTTGCATTTTTATATTTACCAATACATATTTAAATGCCTATGATTAGAACAAACTGCGTTTTTTTTTTTTTTACATGTAAATTACTCTCTGTGAACCAACTGTTTGCAAAATAATATGATGCCTCACTAATTAACCAGAGCATAACTACATCCTGTTTTTAATCAACTGTAAAGAAGTTATTTTCAATAAATTTAAAAAAAAAACAAAAAACAAAAAAAAAAAAACAAGACCTGATCCATATAAAATTCTGAATTAAAGCCTGTAAAACTTAAAAGTTAACATGTTGATGTCAAAAAGAAAAAAAAACATTTCAGCAAATAAACAAAAAAGTTTGATGTACTAAATGACTTGAAAACATAATACTCATCCATATGCCTCCAATAACAGACTGAAAATCATACTGATTTAGACAAGTATTCCACCGAGATCAGCAGACAATCTATCAGCAGTAGAGATGTAACAAAACAGAGCTATAATACCGCTGCCAACCACCCTAAAATTAAATTAAATTTTTTGTATATCTTATTTAGCACAATGTTGTTGTGATATTCAGGCATGTAATTTTTGTTTGCTGGTTTACTTGTCTGATTACTGACGTCAGACCTCATTGAAAATTATATTTGCCATAATTTTTCCATATTAAACACATTGATGGTTCAAAGTTTTGCCAACTGTTCTTATTGCAAGAATTCCTAATTTTTTTTGGTTAGATTAAACACCGACTTTATTTACAGCACCTATATAGATGATAGACTTGGTCTACTATTGATTACATGACAAAAACAAGGCCAAAATTAACATTTAGTTGTTTTCCCCTTACCCTAAAAATCAATAAAAATTTACCCTACCCAAATAATTTAATTTCTCTGAAAAGATTTTTTTCTTATTTTCAAAGCAACAATTTTCACTTTTTTCGTTCATCTTTTCACAGAATCATATGAACTTTGGGAAAAATATTTTCCCTACCTACCTACCCAAAGCCAGGAGCTAGGGTCTGGAAAGGGGAAACAAACATGGCCCAAGATCTCCTACTCAACTGCCTAGTTTCCTACCTAAAGAAGTTCATCAGGTGATTGTGATTTAACCAAGGAAAGATCAACTTCCTCTTGAATATCATTATTGCATATACTGTAAATAATCAAAAAATAAAGATCACTAAAAGCATTATTTAGATCTCCTGTACTTGGTGATTGCAATACTGGTATACCAGTATTGTGCACAATACTGATATAAAAATTTGTTCCAGTACTGTGATTTTTTTTCAAAATTTTGTACAATACTGGTATACCAGTAATGTAATTAGAATTGTATGCTAGTATTGTAATTAAGATATTGGTACAATGTGTTGTAATTTAATAATGAAAATATGATATCGCATAGGTTTTATAACGTATTGGATTGGATTGGTTCTTGCCATCAACTGTTGAAAAGCAAAAGAGATGAAGAACAGCAATAAAAGCACTCTTCTTTTGCTTTTAGGAATTTTGTGTCATCAATTCATATACTAGTTGCCATATCCCTTCTTTACTATTAAAAAGTACAAGTTCATTGTGTATATTAATTTATTACCATTCATAACATCATATCAATAAATCAGAATACAACAATCAAGAGAACCATCGACCGATCGCTTAGGTTTGCCATGTCCCTGGGGAAAAAGACCTACTTGAAAAGATCTAAGAAAATGAAGACCTAGTCAAACTACTACGGGAACAAGATCCACTTAAGACTAAGACCATTAAAAATTGAAGACTCACTCTAATGACAGTAGCTGTGTATTACCACCTTAATATGTAATTTTATCATGATATTTTGATTTTTCTAGAATATGCTTTAATTAGTGCTTTCATTAAAATAATGCTCAATTTTCTTCTAACATCGATATACAGAATAATTATCATACAACAGTTTTTGCAGTCTTTCATATCAAAGTCAACATTGCAACATCAATAAAAGTTAATCCTGTGTAGAAATGGATAATAACAAACAGTACTTGAGTTAAATTTTCTCATTACTCATGGCAATACTTGCTATAATACTATAGATATACATGATATCAAACGAAATATATCAAGTATAAAACAAAGAATACTTGATCAAGGTTTTCAAAATCAATATAGCTACTTAAGAGAAAATAATAAACTCTGCTTTTATAAAAGTTTACACAAATCAAATTAAAGACCTGCTTACATCAATGTATGCAAATTTAAATCTGACAGATCCACAATTTGTAAATTTAGGATTAGTGCTCACATTGAGACGAGAGGGCACGCTACCAAAATATCCTCAAAAGTAATCGTATTTGCATTTCATGCAATACGTCACAAAGATGAAATGCATTTTTTTATACACTGTCCAGCCTATAAAGTACCCAGACAAGTTCTTATCAAAAAGATGAAAAACAAAGACAAAAGTTTCTTTTCAATAACTGAAAACAATATATCTTTAATATTAAACAGAAACTGTTTGATTATTCTAAAAGTCTTAATTGAATATATAAATAAATATTTAGCCTTGTCAATTAAATAATGTATTAGTTTAAGGCACCTCCGCTCCAGATTTTCAATATGGTTGTTATTATTAGAACTGTCATTTTTGTATGTTTAGATTTGTGTATTGTGTCATAACCATTTATTGTAAATGTGTTAGAATGAATAAATATTTGTACTTGTATTTGTATATTTTTTTTTTAAATCACAATACTGGTACAATACTGGAACAAATTTTTATACCAGTATTGTGATTGCCAAGTAAATGAGATCCCATTATTTGACTGGAAAACTAACTAAGCCATACTGGTTCTGTGTTTCTTCAAACTAAATACGCTAATGAGTCATGGCAATTTCTATATTCTATTGAGGGAACAGGGTGGCAAAGTGGCTAAAGCACTGGACTTTCAATTACAAAATCAACACCACTTTGAGTTTAAGCCTTACATGTATCTAGGTTTCTAGTCACCTACTCTAGCCCAGGGGTTTCTCCATTTTTTTCAGCCTGGAATATTGAGCTTTCCTCCCTTACAAACTGGTGACCATATGTGAAGCTCAGATTTAGCCAAACGGTTGTCAATCTCTCCACTGGTTTAAAACGCTCTACCAAGCTTACATTCACTGTCGACATGTACACTCATGTGTACTCACTGACATTAAATAGTTTACCTTTACCTTAAGACCAAACAACTTACAGAAAATAAGTGCTGATTTTTCTACACTTTTCATGGGAGAAACATGATTTCTTCCAGTAATGTCTTCGATTTCAATTACATGTATATTTATCACAATTCACTATGGTAAAATTTTATATAAACATGGTTTTAGAGCTTGCATGATGACACTTTAACTTAAACCATCTTCAATCGAGATATAGCTATACCTACTACCCCAAAGAGAATTAATGTGACCACCTTCCCTATTTTAAGTTATATTTTTTGGCTAATCAATGTATTTAGGTTTTATTATATTTCCTGGGTGTAGTGTAATGCCAAACTGGCTGAATGGGTGTATTTGTTGTTTCAGCAGCCAATCACATGAGTAATTCTGGGTGTTGGAAATTTTTCTCTGTTCATTACCGGTAAGTGCCTGTAGACTTTGGCTCATTTTTGTTCACACTTTGGTAGTGGCCAATATTGCTGTTTCTTCAGCATATTAGACCTTTTTCTGTTTTTATGTGAATGTAATCAAGTCAGACAAATAATGAAGTTCAAACAATTTATATACAACAACAATACAAAATAACAAGTTGAATAAGTCCTTACAAAAATATGTAACCACTGGCTTTGACAGTTCATAAGTTTACACAAATATAATAATTTCTGCAACACCATAAATTCACACTCTTTGAATATCAATATTTCCAAAAGAATTCCATTGGTGGGTAATTAGAAGAACTTTCAAATGTCAGTTGCTTAGTTTTCTTTGGTAATGACATTGTAGTCTTCAAAAATGACATTGTGGTTTTAGGTTCTGACATTGTTTTCTTCTGTGCCAAAACTACTTGGTCAAAAGTAGGAATAATGGTATATTTCTGATGGAGCACCATTTTGATACATTTATGACGTTTTTCCAATAACTTGCATGAAGAATCTCTTCTGAAGTCAGTATTTAATGAAATGTCTAGTTGCTCCATATTCTCTGCTCTTCCAATAGACTTTAATTCTATTATGTTCTGACTGAAGTATGTATATATTACAATATTTCAATTGAATTATCTGTTTATAACCCTTCTGAATATTTCTGTTCATTTATAGAAGACCATGATAGCCTTGACTCAATTTGAGTAATATGAGTATTAGGAAAACTTCAAGTACAAGAGTAAATCAGAGTTAAGTACATACAAAGAGGTCAATCATAACTAATTCAATTTAGTAATAATGCTAATTGTAAATTTCCACATGTTTCCAATTATGTAGGGATTATGTTAATTACGGTAATCATTAATTAATGTACACAAAAAACAACATCAAAGGAACTTATTGGTTGAATAACAACTTGAGTTAAAACTACAGACAAAAAACAAACTTAATTACATCAAATATTAAATGAAATCTTTGCTTTAAAATAAAAACAAAAACAAAATTGTTTACTTAATGTGTTTATCAATATCAAAAGTACATTTACAGAAAACATTGACTGGCCATGTTGACACACACCAAGCATGATAAAAAAAAATAATACAATCACTAGAAGGAAGGCACATTCAGCTCGGATAACGGGGAATAAGCAAAGAAAGTATCCCTGTAAAAATAGGGGTATTAGATCTTGCAGAAGCTGTACCTGCACCCCCCCGATTCCTGACATCACACTTACGTCATTACTAAAGAAGCTAACTCGAGAGAAAGATAAAAGACAAGTCCTTGACGAGAACTTTAACCTTCTAACTGTGCCATTCCCTGATATGAGTACACGATGTAACACAGAACCTCTATCTTGAGGCCTGGTGGCACTACTGGTTACCATCATAACATTTTTCTGGAGGTGGGGCTAACGACAGGGGAACGAAACGCATGTTGATTTTGAAAATATAATTATTTTTATTTGTTAAGCTATGTACAAATTTTTCATCTAAACATTGCTAGAAGGTAAAGGAAACATTTTTTTCTTGTGATAAGTACCTGTGTTAGAAGCATCTTGACGGTAATTTAAAAAGGATCATTTCTACAAAGACTGGAAGTCTCAATATTACCAACAAGAGAAAAGAAATACCAAATATACTTAAAAAAAACATGCGTAAATAATCTGTATTACCAGGATGGACCACAGGGGCTTGGTGGGTATTTTTGGTAACATATATGCCCGCTAGGTTTTTTCCCAGCTTCCCATTGCCTAGCGGGCATACATGTTGCTAAAAATACTCACCAAGCCCCTGTGGATGGACATTATGGTACCGTTTTCTAAAGATTCTTGGACAATACCACAGACTAATTAACTGCTTAATAACATCAAGAAAATACCCCCGGAAAATGAAATTATATCACATTAATGCCTTTCATCTTAATGTTACATAACCAGTAATTGGGATGGAGAACGTCCAGGAATCTCAAGATTGTCCGATGAAAAGGCTACCCTAGTGACAATAATAAATTCAGAAATATAGATGTTGCGTGCAAGGATTTCGTTTAGCCAAATACAATGTAAATATTCTCATTTTCATTTCGGTTTTCATGTTGCTTTACAATAATATTTACTTTGAATTTTCTGTAATTTTGTTTTCAAAATTTATTTTCAATTTTGTTTTTCGTTTCGCTTCGTTTTTATTTGTTTGTTTTTGCTTTTTTTTTGTTCATTGGAGTATGTACTTAAGAATTTTGCTATCACTGTAGTTACCATCGATTTCACTCTGAACAGAGTAAAGGTTGGCTAATATAAAAAAAATAATTGAATATCTCAAAACATTGTTTTCACCAAACGAGGTTCAGAATGTTGAAACATTTAAATTAAATATGCATTTATACTGCCAAACACGTTTTTTTCATTAAAGATCAAATACATGTTTCATCTTGAGAAGCCTTAAATAAGTGAATACAAGGACAAAGAAAAATAACTCTATGTTAATAATCAGAAGTATGTCATTTGGTGAAATATACTGACACTTGTCTCCAGATATTCATTCTAAAAATGCTGGAATTTTGCATACACTACGTATAGACTGTGCGATATATACACACAATAAAAACAACACCAAAGTAGTTAGAGATTTAATTGAACTACTCTAGTATATAATTTTGCTTGTTTCAGATACGTCGTTATACCATACAGATACTTGAAATAAAATATTCAATTCAAGTTCAATACATTGTTCTAATACCACTTCATCTGCATAAATGTGTTTATTTCTCCCTACAATGAATTAGTATTTGCTGTGAAAGGGTCTGAAAAATAGCTCAACCACTAGAGAAAGAATCACAAAGTACCTTAAGAGTGTGGGTCACAGCATGGAATATATTTGCTAAAATCAAATGGCACTTGCCCCATTCTGCCATAATGCTGTCGTCTAGTTTTTAACTTGTATATTTCAGAGTGGTGAAACTCTCGGTAAAAACTCGACATGGACAAAATCCTAAAACCACAAGGACCAATTAGAAAAAAATATACGACTAGCTTATATTTTTTAAATATGAACTCGAGTCCTGGTGTATCTCTTACTATTTGCATTCCCCGTATACATGTACTTCTCCACAATGAGACTTTACATATATGATGCGATAGATGTGATGTATAGAATCCCCGAAACTTGGATTGTTTAGCGATAATACTTCATCTTATACAGCGGAAACTGATATCAATGAATCTGGTTAAACGATTTCCCTTCCTTTGGATCAGATCAGCTATAAATTCAGCCTCATAAGAGTGAAGGAATAGGTCAGCGAGTAAAGTAGCACAATTTGTTCCCATTGGAAGTCGACCGTTTGTTGAAAAATGCGACAACCACATCGACATATATGTTGTCGATAAAAAAAATAGCATTTTGAAAACATCTTCGGTTTATTTGGAAAATGATTTGGAATCTTATTTTAACTAAGTATGAGGAATCTCTACCAAGTACTACATATCTATGTCTAGGTGTACCGTCTTTTTTTGTGGAGAATGTTTTTGAGTCAGGATTTTATCCGAGTAAGTGGAATTTAAGTATAAAGAATTAAAAAAAATCATAGGTTTTATTGCTATTGTATTCTGATGATAATCTTGAATTTAAGGTTTCCAGAAGGCTTTCCAAATTTTTCTTGATCCGCATTAAATTAAAACCACTACGGGGGTAACAAGTGCCGTGTTAAGACTGGAGGCCCTCTTTGACAAATGTGAGTATAGAAGTAATTAAAAGAAAGAGGTTTCGTGGTACATTTTGCATGTCCCGTTATGTATCAGACTAAGAGTAAGAAACTTTATTTTAAGTCGGATTTTAGTAAACATACAAACATATTAAGCTCTGTAGAGCGTTTAATCGACATAAATAATAATAATAAAACAACACATATTATACACAAATCAAAGCACCGAAGGTGCTGAAACTCGGAAGTCGCTTGGCGTGCAATCTGCAAAATAGGTTCCCGATGTTTATTTTTTAAGCGATGTGCTAGAGTGCCGGTCATGACATGACTAAGGTTTGAGAATGTTTTGGTGTTGAACCCATATTTCCCTTGCAACTTGCTGCAAAACAAAACAAAGATGTACACAAAAATCGTGAAAATAAGATTATTGCATTTGTTAACGTTCTTGAGACCTTAAACTTGATGTTGATTGTGACGCTTCTTGATAAAATGATTTTGATACCATTCACGGGGCCTAGCTAAAATCCAACACCACCCAAAGAGAGATAACTCCAATTAAATTGTATTGGCTATTAACTATCTTCTATGAAATTACTACGCGGCCAAGCGGCAAAAAATAGTTTGGCGTCTCGATTGACCAGTTCGACAATATTTAGCTGAAAATTAACACTTAAAATGTTTGAAATATCATTAATTTTGGATATCGGTGAAATATTTAAAGTTTAAAAGAGAATCACGCATTAATTTGAAGAAAGCATTTCCGTCCGTGAAGTTATCTGCCGGAAGCGCTTTTGTCATTCTTAGACTTACAGGTGTAATAGCACTATTTCGGAAACCAGTCGCCTGAACGTACAAGAAAGTAGTTTGTAATGACACGAAGTAGTCCCAATATTGCACCCTATCATTCTCCTTGTTTAGTAGAGGTATACAAACTTCGTGTCACCTGAAAGCTGAATAAATCAGCAATACTCTAAAAACTTCATCTTCTTTATTAAGTGTAGGATAAAACAATTCTGAACAAAAACTCTAGGCCCCTTGATATACCCCTTTAGAAGGCACATAAGGTATGTTCATATTTCATGAGAGTTAAGGTAAAGGGTGATCATCATAATGATACCCCTCTAGCACCATCAGTACTAATGTAAAAAAAATTGAGCCTTATAAAAAGCTGAATTTAACATAGAAAGTAATGGAGACCAGAAATAGTGGTATGACACCTACAATACTCGAAGCCACTCACGTGACTTCCGAGTAAAAACATAAGATACACTACATGTGCACTCAATAGGACACATAAAACACAATACATATAACACACACACATAAGACGGTAAATATAGCTGAAGCTAGCATACTTACAGCACAAATGGATTAAGATATATTCAGGGACTAAGTACTAAATTAACACGTGCTTTAGCTAAAATATTAAATAAGCCATCATAAAATACTAATACTATACAATGTAAGAAAATTGAACTGTTCGAAGTAATTATACATGAAGGAAAAGAAAAAAAAGTTTTAATTAAGATCTGCAGTAGCCCCATCTGCTCGAGTTACCACCCAAATTGTGAATTAAACTTTTGAACTGGCTCAGGTTGGTCAGTGCACGAATCTCGTTAGGCAACTCATTCCAGAGTGTAGCCCAAGTATACATTACTGAATGTAATGTATAACTGGTTGGTTCTTACCCTTGGAACTTCTGCTATTTTGTCTTTTTTTCCAAAGAATACTTTGAATTTTTTAATGAAATAACTTCATGAAGATACAACGGAGATTTCTTACGAATAACTTTGAACACTTCTATGGTACGTAAACGTCTAATTTTTTGACAAACTGTAGTTGAAGATATGATCGTTTTTCTTCATCTTGACTTTTCACACAAACTGGTTTAAAGAGTCTGTGGAAACCAATATCCAAAATGATGGCCACAAGTCTGTATAATGATGAGGTAGGTTCAGAGACTTGTCTTGTAAAGGGAGTGTGGTGTAAAGTGTGAGGTAAGGAATAGAGTTTAGTTCGAATGTCTTGAAGTCCAGGAGGTTTTTGTATTAAAGAAGAAGACCATCTATGGAGACATCATGCATCTTAGATGATGTATAGTGGCGATGACCATGACTCCTTATCCGTCTTTGATTTTTGTCAAATAAATTCACCACATTTACTTAACGTTATTGTTATACTGGCTTAAAAAGTTTTCTATACTTTCGATGTTGTCATTATACCCGTAAAGTATTGCAGTACATAGTCTACATACCCAGTATCCCTCTCTTTCCATAAGATAGCTTTTACTTAGGACAAGGTGGTCAATTGATGTTTTTTTTTAAGAATACAAATTTTCATAAAGAGGATAGAATGATCCCGTTGATTAAAATGTTTATAAACTGCCAGGAATTTGTGGGTATTAATTCCCGAACCCGCACGTCCGTTTGTTTACTCGTTCTTGTGTTTCATCGACATACAATATACCGTCTACGGCGCATTATTATCCGTAGATTAAGCTCTTCTATTGACAACTTAAGTCATCATGACTTCTTGTGTAGAAGTTTTTAGTCTTAAGGGTTCTAGTAAGTAGGTTATAAGAATGTTTCATGTTTTGCAATTTTTAATTTCACATTTTAATATAGTACAATGTGGTTCGTCATACATGTAGTTGTTTTCGAATACATGTATATCATTTTAAGTGATATTTTGATTAGTTTGAAAGTCAAAATGTTTGTACTGGAATAGATGGTCAGTAGACTGAATGTGTGAATGGGTACAACTTTGTACTGGAATAGATGGACTCAGTAGACTGAATGTGTGATTGGGTACAATTTTGTACTGGAATAGATGGACTCAGTAGACTGAATGTGTGATTGGGTACAACTTTGTACTGGAATAGATGGTCAGTAGACTGAATGTGTGATTGGGTACAACTTTGTACTGGAATAGATGGACTCAGTAGACTGAATGTGCGATTGGGTACAACTTTGTTGGAATTCATTCAAGATTTGAGCGTGCCAAGATTCATTTCTAGGGACACCACAGCCTTTCAAGACAACAGTGCGTCCGGTTTGTTGTCCGGTTTGGACCGTTTAAGACAAGGCGATGTCCCGAGTCAGTTTTTCGTTCATTCCTATTGTTAAAACCATAATTACATTACTAGGCTGATGGCACCCTCGGGGACAAAATCCACCATCAGCGATATCGACACAATAGTGTGAAAGAGTAATCAAAGGAACCAAGGTTCTAGTGGAAATCAAAAGAATGTACTCCAGGGACAAAGACCAGACATTGAAAACGGAGACACACAACAAGGATCATAAACTAATACGTACAAAGCGATAAAGTCCGGGGTAGACGAAAGAGGAAAGGAAAACAATGACACGGTTGTCAATCTGGTAAGAATGAAAATCTAACTGTCGATATCTTGTCTAATCTGGGAGATAAAAACTTCATATCAATCAATCAAACTGTGATGAAGATTGTAAAACTTCTGAATTAATAATATCAACACAGATTGAACATAACCCTGTTTTAAAAGCTTTTTTTGACAGTATCTACGCTCTACGAAAGTTCATGATCAGATCACAGACTCGAGTGTAACGGATTAATAGTGAAATGTATGCTTTCACAAGTTGGACATATTGGTATATCCATATAAGAAAGTGAAAGTTTACAATTTGAAAGTCAATATCTTTACATCTGTCACGACGTTATGATTTCAAACGTCCTGTTTCATCCATGTATAGGTTAAGATCCTATTGTGAAGCTGAAGAAGATGCACCGATTATCAGTTTAGTTAATTTGGGTAGATCAGATGTACGTCATCCTTGAAACTAGGATTATTCAGAGATGATGCGCGTCATCTATACAAAGGAAACGGAAATTGAAAGGCTGGGCCAAGGGTTTTTTTTTGTAGTTGTCCTTGTGAAACTTCTACGAATTCAGAAACAGGACGGCCAAAATAGGTATTCCAATGGTTTGCTTGACACTTATCCTCGAAAATCTACAAAAAGTATATTCAGGATGACGGGCGTCTGATTTCCTATGAGAATTAGGCATCAGAAACATATTAGAAAATGAACTAATACCGAAATATTACGTGAAAATTTGCTTTGACTGCTTAACTTCATAAAATATTATGGGGTTATTTAAGATTTGATGCGAACTGCGTCAGTTTTAAAAAATCCTTTGGATAATTTCCAACTTAATTCATTATCAATAGGAGTGCAAATTTCTCCGGCGATTTATAGGCACGGTGGAAACATTTAAATACCATTCACTGAGCAAATGTTTAATTGCATGATATAAATCCCCCCAAAAAATTTACATTAAATCTCAAAGGAAATCGAATTCCAACACTTTAACAACACCAGACTCGTATTATTTTTAATTTGAATTAGTATGATTAAAACAATAAGTCTTTTCTCTATCATCTCATACCAGATAAGCATAAGCATATCCACTATTTTCATGTTTTGTATATAATGTTGAAACATTGGTGAATAAAATCACACAGAATGTACTTTAGCTCGTCACGTGAAAAAGTGGTATACAAGGAAGAGAAATCAACAGTTTATATATTGCAACAAATAGGAGGGCTACTAGAAGATAGACACTCATGAGTTTGTAATTTGGGCAAGTTATTTTTGAACGTCCTAGTAGACCATTCTAGTCTATGTTCTTTTTTACTCTCATATTTGTTATTCGATTCTCCGGCTGTTGTTCTTGTCACTTAAAAGAGTAAAAAGTAAAATCCTTTTCATGAATTTTGTGATATTTTTTTTTAAAAACTTTCTCCTTTAAAAAAACCCATCAGCTATGGAAGTGACTTTTTACACTGGGTATAGTAGTCCATATCAGTTTTTGATAATTATTTCATACATGTTTGACTACAATTACTATATTAATATTATAAGCATTGTAAGCATAATGGCAGATTGCTATGCATGATGATAAGTGGTCAAATTATGTTGAGTTTTATCTTTTGCTGTATATAGACGTCCAACTCGTGCATGTTTAGCCTCTGTGATATGCTACATCTGCATTTTAGGGTCGATGTGTTCAACAGATTTCTTAAATGTTTTCAACCATTTTAATTTGTGATTTAGTGTTCTTTACCTAAAGTAATATTCATTCGTCATTTTTTTTTGGCAAACAGAATAAACGGAATTTGTTATGATATACGTATGACACGAAGTGGTCATATAATGTTCCCGTAATTTTGAAAGAGTTTTGTGGGTGTAAAATGTATATTTTAATACAAAAAAAACTGACAAATGTTTATATGTTTAACAGATCGGTTTTTAATTTTGTTGTTTTGGAAAAAAAAAGGTTTAACAACATAGTGTGAAATTGTTTCAAAGCTTTGGGATTGGGGTAACCTTATCTTAACTCTATCCTATAGAGACCTTGTAGTAATGTGAGTATTTACTTATTCAACCAAGTAATTATAAATGTTTTATTTTCTTCTCTTTTGATCTTAACTTTTATGCTTATATTAAAAGAATCTGAAAACATCAATGTAAACCAACGCAAATTATTACAATTATGGCTTCAATGAGAAATGCCATAGTGATTGAAAGAGTAACAAAGGGAACCAAGGTTATAGCGGTAATCAAGGAGTAATTAAGGGAACCAAGGTTATAGCGGTAATCAAAAGAATGTAATCCAGGGACAAAGACCAGACATGGAAAATAAACATACACAACAAAGAACATAAAGTAACTAAAATCATACATATAAAGTAACAAAAGCAAACGAGTAACTCGGACTCCACTAAAAACTGGGAGCATGGACCAGGTGCTACGGTAGGGTAAGCGTCCTCTGCTTTTCTAAAAACAAATCAGTTTTCACGGTGCAGATGGAGAAACGAATAAAAACAAAGACATACAAAAACAAAAAAACCTACACAATTATAGAGATAATAAGATCTTTTAAGTACCAGTCCATATGAATTTCAGACACAGTCCATATTAAAGTGATTCATGGTGAAGAAAAACCCACCCAACAAACAAATAGCGAATGTTTCTTCAATCTACATATGTAATATTTTTACGTATTCAGATCTGTACTTTCAATAAAATCATACATTTATCTCCCACTACAAGCAACGAAATCGAACAAAATCAAGAACGATAACTCTTGCAAAGTGCTAATTTCATGTACAATCTATTTAAATTTAATCTCAAAAGCACAACACCCAAATGAAAAACCAAGACTGGTTATGTTGTCTGTAACAGATTCTGAATAAGAAATAAAAGTAAATTCTGTGGGTTTCTGACATGTATAAATCACCTCCTGTCTGATTTTTATAAAGACTGATACTTAAATACCAAGAACACCTACAAGAAGCACCAATAAAACCGTTTGTATATTGTATAAGTTTTGGAAATGGCAACCTCTGATAGTACTTGACCGAAAGGAGCATTTATTTACAATAGCTAATATTTTAAATCTACCAAAACTTAACATATACAAAAAACATTCGGTTCAAATATAGTCATTTCTTTGACCCCAACACTACAAGTTTTTCAATTAATTGCTGATACAATTTCTCCTTCTTCATATCTAGACCTTAAGCTAATATATTCATGATTGATAATGGAAATTTGAAACAGAAAATTTAGACAAGCGTAAAGATTTGAACTTTATTATTGTATAATTTGTACATTCAAAAGCCGACCGATGATTGTCGTGCAAGCAATTTGGACAATGAATTTTATTCACAGGGCGAGAATGTTGTCAACTAAGCTTCAAAAATGAAAATGCTGGATGTCGTTGCTTGTCTGAACTAAGAATTTTTGTAAATTCTTATGCCAGATCATAGATAGAGAGAGAAAAGGACCAAGAACCAGAAGTCGATTCATTGTCAGATTGGATACGTACCATCCGCGATCGTATTGACAAGATGTGTGTCAATAAAAGACCAGAGTCTATATACAACGATCATGAGGCACTTGTATGCCTTTCCTCACTGCATGAAAAATGTTGTCTTCCCTGTCGACTAAGTTTCAAACAAAATTGTATTTATTTGTAAAGCTCATTACCTCAATTATCTTCTTCAGGCATTGATAGTAATACCCAAGGTAATGCCACATACAAACGTACTACTTTTGCCAAATATGAAGTCAACACAACTATAAGTCCTTCATGTATTCAATCAACATCGCAATAAAATGTAAGGACTTATCTTACTTGTACTGGAAGTATAAGAATTATAACATATTTACGGTATATCCATCTGCACCATGAAAATTGATTTGTTCAACGTGTCATAGTTTTCCTTTCCTCTTTTGTTTACCCCGGACTTGACTTTTTATTAGCAACTCGGTGGGTGTTTCTAGAAAAGCAGAGGACGCCTATCCTACCCGTGCATCTGGTCCATGCTCCCAGTTTCTATTAGCGGGGTCCGAGTTGCTCGTTTACTTTACATTTGTATTATTTTGGTTATTTTATGTTCTTTGTTTTGCTTGTCGGTTTTCCATGTCTGGTCTTTGTCCCTGGATTACATTCTTTTGATTTCCGCTAGAATCTTGGTTCCCTTGATTACTCTTTACAAAATATGAATTTATGAAAAGGATTGCAGGAAAAGATCAATTTGGCAATTTTGCTATCATTACTACAGAAGTTTTATGGTCGTCATGACAATCATATTGACCTATATAAGCTTTCTTTCTCAAGTATATGACGTATTTTCAGTTGGAATTCTCGTCTGCTTGAATTGTCGCTTACCTGTACCGGGTTTTAATCATTTGCAGTATGACAGGTGCCGTTGTAAAGCACGACATGGATGTGCGCCCGCAGAACTTGGTATCATTCCCGTTTTTTCTTCAAGTGCTTAAGTTCTCCATGTACTGTCTTGTTTTGTCTTCTCTTCAATCTTCGAATTTGAAGAATAACACTGAAGATTAGAAAATGCCTCACAGGAAATCGAAATATACACATTAACTTCAAACCGGGGTCAATTCATGTGCTCTTTTCGAATTTAGCACCAACTATGGCAGAGATGTAATAGTGAATGTACTGTCGTACTATGGTTCTAGTATTATGTTAGTAATTTAATAAAAAGCTTTGTCACTTCTTATTTCTCTCTCGCAAATTGGAATCAGAGGATTTTATATCGCTGCACCTTGTGGTACCCAACGTATCTCAAGGAAAAACAACCCTCTCTCTATTTTATCTGGGATTTGTTATAAAATGCCAATGATTATTAATCACTGACTATTGAATTCAAATAAATAAAGTTTTTTTGTATTGATTATTATTTTTTGTCCAGATATATAACGATGAACATTAGAGTAAAGTCCTCATGATAGAAAACAATAAATGTAATGATAATAATTTGGATGAATGCTCTAATACTCTACGTAATTTAATGAGGTTTATATTCAACAGAGTTGACATAAGGTTCATTCAGTCCCATAGGTAAATGTTTTATATTGACAAACCTTTTCTTTACGTAATATGAAGTTCTTGAATGAAATGATAGAATTATGACAATGCATAATAAAAATCAGTGCAGAAATAAAATTCAATAATTGCACTCGCAAATGTCTTTCATATGTAAAACACCATTAGAAGTAGTTAAACATTGATTAGGCAAACCGAGATCAAGTACGTTGGATATTCGATGTTCGATATTTGACATTCAAACTTTTCAATATCAAACTGAATATTAAACGGTAAACTTTTACCGTTTGCTATTCAGTTTGATATTCAAATGCATTCTGTATTCAATATATACACCGGAAACGAATATCACACGAATATCGAACAGAAAAAGACAACCGTTGGATATACATTTGATATTCATTTATAGAGTTTACATTCCTAAAAGAAGCCAGAAATAAATATCAAACGAATATCAAACGGTAAAATTTTACCGTTTGATATTCAGTTTCATATTGAAAAGTTTGAATGTCGAACATCGAATATCCAACGTACTTGATCTCGGTTAGGCAACGACAGCTTAAATATTAAAGAATACATATAATTTAATTACAGAAGTAACACACTTTCTGATAAGATAACAAATTTTGTCCGTCGACTCATAGACCAAATTTTGTAATTTGACTGTGACGTCATCAACCTTTAACTATTATATATTTTTTTTCTATTTCAAATATTCCGAATGCCCGCGGTGCACACTCGAAAATAACATGCTACGCTGGTTATTTAGTATACACCACGTGATTGAGTTTATTACTGCATTTTCTTATACATGTTAAGGATAGGTTTTTTTTTCTTCATTAGATAAAACAAATTTTCAGAAATAGGAAAAAATAACGTATTTCCTTAATTGCATCTTGAATCATATGTCCTTTCGAGAGAAGAATAAGGGCTGATGTACTACAATTTTTTGTTCATATGCTCGTTCGTATGATAAAAGAAGAAAAAGGAGAAAAAAAAAATCCGCAAATTATACAGTTAACTTCACGGAATAAACTTACTCTTCTACTTTATAAGTGACCATTATAATCCAAGTGAAACAAACGACATTTTATATGGAGATTTAAAGCTGCCTATCATTTCATAGAAATTCCAATCTAAAAAAAGACGAAAACAAAAACCCTCTGAACAAATTATAAGTTACCCCTTTCATTTGACCGGACTGGATATTGACCGTCAACTCCACTAACTTGTACTATGATATATAGTGTTTGAGTTGTTGATGAGATTATTGAATATTTCATTCTATATTTAATTGAAACATTGAAGATAAGATTTAATTTTCTGCATCGTTCCATTTCTGAAAAACACGTTATGTATGAAATGTATTCGGTGTGATAACGTGTATCTATATAAATGAGAATAAAGGTGAAAAAAAAAACAGTTTCTACTACGACAACGTGAAATGGACCTACAAGCAATTATGTTTTTTGTGATTTTACAAACTACAGATTTGGGTAAATATCTATAAAAGTAGTCGTACTCAATGCAAAATAAAAAAAAATGTGATTTTAAATATTATTCATAGCAAATGAATGAATACCTGGGGAGATAAATAAATGATATTAAGATGATTTGAATTAAAATAATAATCAAAATATGCGAATATTTGAGTGAAAATTCAAAATAAATCATTGATTCTAGACGGTATGTAAACTAAATAAAAACGTTTTCTTCTTCAGCAACCACATTACCACTGGGGTTTAAAGAAATTGAAATGGATTTTAATTAACTTTTCTCGTATATATCTATTTGCATATTTACAGATAAACACGTATTCCCTTCACAAAAAACATATAATTATCAACAAGAATTGTACACTTGTTTGATAATACAGAAAATAATTTTTAAAACATATTTCTAGGTACGATTCAAACAATCAGTATTTGCACACACTTTTCGCTGATATATACTTTTTGACTTGCGTGTTTTCGTCCGATTTATGTGTGATGTTCATGGACATAGTTTCCAGATTTCTACGTTTCAGATTTTGCTTCAACCATGATTGTAATTAGCCTAACGTAAAATAGTTGTGTTTTAATACGACTCAGATTTCTATATTTAGCACTTGGAGCAAATGTTGCCCGTGGTAAACCTACGAAGCAAAATTCTAATTACCTACACAATGGAGTTCAGCTTACTTCTGATAAAGCAGTAGACGGTATCACGTCTGACAGTCCTACATATTGTGCCCACACTGCTATAAATACAGAAACATTTTGGTGGGGAGTTAATCTGGAACAGGAATACTCAATTCAGAAAATATACATTCACGGATCAGGAGCAGGTATGCTTTAAAAGTTTAATAGAGTCTTCCTAAAATTCAAACAGAAGGTGATTCATGCATGTCAAAAACCCAGCGAATTCAGTTTTATTTCTTGTTTAGAAAAAGTTACTTATCATATAAGTGGTCTTAGTTTTTCATTTAGTTGTTGCACTTTTGAGATAAAAGAATATATAGATTGTATATGAAATTTGCACTTTGCAAGAGTTATCGTTCTTGATTAGGTTTGATTCGGTAGATTTCAGTTAAAGTTGAATGTATGATTTTCTTAAAAGTGCAGATCTGAATACAGAGATGAGTATCGTTATGTGAGAGTATAGCATATATAGACTGAAAAAGCATCGTTTGTTTGGTGGTTTTCTGCACCATGAATCACTTTACCACAGGCAGTGTCTGAATTTTATGTTGACTGGTACTTAAATGTTATTGTGTATGTTGCACTCTGAAAGGGATTTAACACTCGTACAATAGGGTTTTTTTGTGAAATATTGTTGACGTGTAACGTTTACTATGCAAGCAATAGTAGTTTAACATTGAAAATTCGTAATTATTGTAAAAGTAGGAACTATGCATGTATGTAAAGGCTCACTTGAGGCATCAACTATAAGGTGTCCAGCATTATTTTTTCTTTTTTTTTTTACGAAAGTCGATTAAAATAGTACACACACACACAAAAAAGATAAAAAAACAACAAAAATGAAACAAAACAAAACATAACAAAAACAAAACAAAACAAAAAACAAAAACAAAAACAAAAAAAAACCCAAAATACAGAAAAAAAAAAACAAAAAAAAAAAAAAACATCAGATTTATTACAAATAAGAAGGTAGTTTAAAAAATTAATTCCACACATATTATTCATACCATGAGTTGTGTTGGTATATTGCATTTGGTTGACTATGACAGTGAGGATCATAGAGATACAATGTACATATCATAATTATGTTAGCCGACGTAAAATTAATTCTTTTGTTAGAATCCGTATTTTATCAAGACAATTTTCCTATATCTAGTTATTCGATAAACGGAAAATCTTAGAATGGTGCTTAAAATCGTCTTTTTTTCATATCACAGCCAGCAGACGTCATGGTTACCAAATTTACACGTACCGATCAGGAGAGGCAACTCTTAACAATATGCCAATATCATCAAATTGTCTTTGCTACCATGGAAGAGACAGTCCTCAATATTTAACATTAGCTTGTCAAACACATAGAAAAGCAAAAATTATACAAATCTATAGAAAGAAATATGCTACGACCGACGCTTTGACACTTTGTGAAGTTGAGGTGTTTTCAGAACAAAGAGGAAATGGTAAGTTATGATGTGCTTCTGATCCATATAAAAAAATACATTAGATTTGTATTAAACCTTTCATTATTACTAGTTAATAAATGACGCATCAAGACCATCTTAATACCTTATTTAAAAAGAGCTTAGATCAATTCTATAGTTAAAAGTTTAATATTTGAGTGCACTTCTCTAAGACAAATAGAGCCCCGTGCAGGTCCGGGTGTTAAAAGAATAGGTCCGCAGTAGCGCTAAGCTTGTCGTAAATGGCGACTAAATGGTGCTCAGAAACCTAGCCGGGGCTAGGCGCTCTTTTCACAGAGCAACTGGGATGTGTGCCCCAGGTGGTGGAATGGGCTACCCCTGGCGTGTTACATGCTGGGGTTGTCAGGCTATAATACGGAAAACCTGACCGCAAACCATAGTGGTGCATCGTGTTGGGAAAGATGTCACGTTCCTCGCACGTTAAAGAACTCTGCTGTGGTATTAGATAGGAGTAGGAACCTTTGCGCTCCGCCACAGGAGGCTAAATTGCCCAACCTTACCCATCCCTTCCTTTTTCTAGTGGCAATAAAAAGTTTTCGAAGCTATTATCCTTGTGTCCCATTCCTTTTTCTAATTTCATCATCATTTCATGTTCATTTTATCACCCATTTCATGTTCATCGTCTGAATATATATATGAACGTCTCAGAATATGACGACTCTATTCACTACAATGCTCCATCGAATCAAATTGATACAGGGAAGATAAAGTAAACGTATAGAAAGGTCTGAAAAATTCCCAACGATGTTAGAACTGTCAAATTTGCGATGCAAATGTTTGGTCGTTCCCTCCGCGAAATTCGAACTCGTACCACTGTGACATCTATGGCAACACCGCCTGCACAAAGTCCAGTGCCCTAGACGTTTGTATAATATTGATTTGTTGTGACATGCATCATTAATTTGATCCTCTACCCTACATGATAACTCCTAAATGTACTGTCCCGTACTACCATACATCGTGTACTAAGTTACAGCCCTAGATTAATCCTACGAGGAGGAATGACCCGGCCAGCGAAAGCTATATTTTTATATAGCCTAGCTGGCCGAGTGGTCTAGGGCGCTGGACTTTTTGCAGGCGGTGTTGCCATAGATGTCACAGCGGTACGAGTTCGTATCCCATGCATCATTAATTTGATCCTCTACCCTACATAATAACACCTAAATGAACTGTCCCGTACTACCATACATCGTGTACTAAGTTACAACCCTAGATTAATCATACGAGGAGAAATGACCCGACCAGCGAAAGCTATATTTTCATATAGCCTAACTGGCCGAGTGGTCTAGGACGCTGGGCTTTGTGCAGGCGATGTTGCCATAGATGTCACAGCGGTACGAAATCGAATACCGCGGAGGGAACGACCAAAAATTTGCATCGCAAATTTGACAGTTCTAACATCGTTGGGAATTTTTCAGACATATATATATATATATATATATATATATATATATATATATATATATATATATATTGATAGTTGGTACGCATAAAACTAGTTCCTCAGTGTTTACTTGTATACTTTCAACACTACATTATATTTTTTAACACGAATATTAAACCCGGAAAGATTTTTCGTTTCAAAACTTATTATTAAGATTAAGATTATTAAGATATTATTGTTGTATCTATTCTTGTGTTTTACAGAAAACAGAAAGTTCGGATACTGTAGGCAAATCAACAAAGATGGACATTTTTTAATAGACTCATATAGACTGGGCTTTTCTAGACGTATCGAGTGTTCAAATTTATGCTCAGAATTTGAAAATTGCCTTGGATTCAAAATAGACGCAACAGGAAAGTGTAATCTGTATCAGACTAGCACAGTTACTGGTAATGGCGATAGTTGGTACTATGAACATTGCTAACAGAAGGATTGGAGAAAGTCAGATATTATAGAAACAATTTTCACGAGTGAGAATTTTACCTGTATGCCTATCCAATTCTTGTTCTCTCGTTTTGTTGAAATTGTGTTTAAGCCACGATTTTTTAAACATTTTTTTTTTCGGAAACCCTTAAGTAATTGTGAATATTGTTGCTCGTTGTAAACCAATTTTTCAGGTCACCTGGTATAGATGGCTTAACTGTTACCTGATGATATAAGATAATAAATGCTTGAATCCATAGTTCAGTCGATGTCAGTATCTAGTTCACGATGTAAATGCACTTCCTCCAAATTAAAAGCGACGGTCTGTAAGGGTACCTACAAAATGCGAAACGAAATAGAAACGAAATAAAACGAAACAATTCGAAATCATTCGAAACGAAATATATGAATTGCGAGACTAAACTGTGAAGTGCGAAACGATACTGTAAAATGCGACGGAGAAAATAAATGTACGTGAATTTAGCTATATACACATATATGTACTAAATAAATCTTAAGATGTATACAGCAATAAATATTCAAAAAGGTTTAACCAAGATTAATGTCTGTATATGTATGCATGTAAGGATGTACTACTCTTATTCATGTCCATAGCAGAGTGAATGTCTTCTTCTTCTTCTTCTCATTTAGAGTGTAAATTCAATGTAGCACTCGGGACACAGCTAAAAGCTTCGTATTTACAACTTTAAAATTATGTACAGGTTAAAAACATGACCTCTTGCTGTCTATGGCTGGTGAGATGCAGCTATGGTGTTGGTTAGCTGCCCCTTGTTTGGCACTGTCTGGAGGGCTCTTATAGTCCCTGATGGCTCTGGAAAGAACGAGAATTTGTTGTTGTCTCGGTTGGGATCCCAAACTGTGGCTGCATATTCAGGTGTAGGTCTAACCATGGTTCTGTAATCAGAAGCTTTGATGTCCGGTTCACATCCACATATGTTGCGGCGTAGGAACCCTAGCCCTAATGTCGTCCATAATTCTGGATGTTACATGTAAATACACAAGATCGATGATAAACAATTGACTGAGTATTCCTAGTCGTGATGTTGTTTTGGTTAAGACTTTCCATTCGGATTATATACAGTCGCTGAAGTTCAATATGCGAAGCTAACGAACATTCCGAATGATATGATGCAGCTTTGTCGTGTACGTAAATTGTTAGTTGCGTCTGTTTTTATTATTTCATTTCCACCTTGCTTTTAAAAATCAAATAAATGCAATTTTAAGTACAACTTAATGAAAAATGTATTAGTTCTTGACACTTCTAAGCAAACTAACTTTTATGCAAGCAATGAGAGCATTGGTAAATTATCCAAAAACAAAATGAAAAAAAAGCCAGAAACGAAACAAAACAATACAACGTAAAAAAAACTTAACCAAAAAAAAAAAAAAAAAAACATGAAAAAAGCGGAAATTCAAGGCAAAAATATTTTTTAAATGACCGCATGCACACGTATTCATTATTTCTGACCATGTTTCAATATTTAGTTTATGGTTATACTCATACTTACTTAGCTATCATTAAGGGGCAATTTAATTAACTATTTAAACACCATTTGTAATTGCTTTAGAAATTGGTCCGTGAAAGAGAGAATAGTTATGCTCCATAAAACACTAATTAAATATTGTTTTTGTTATTCTCTTGTCATTATAGTACTTTTAATTATCTGTTTAAGGAGGTAACCCTTGGGTAAGGGACACAACTCTTACAAATCATTGTAATTTTTGTTTTCATTTCATTTAAGCATCAAAGTAACTTGGACTGATTTCATTCTGTTTCATATGAAAGCTTGATAGGCTTTGGTGAAATTGAATATGATACAAACATATCACTGATTTCAGGAGCTATGTCCCTTACTCTGGGTCTACCTCCTTAATTACAAATGTTCTTTGGGGTTAACATAATTAGAAACTAAAAAAAACAAGCAGAACACATACGATAAAATAATAAGGACAGAATTATACTTTACCTAACGGTTATTTGATAGAAGTTGCAGTAGGTATATTGTTGTAGCCAAGTAAGATAGTGAAATAAAGATGCAAGACTTTTGACCTAAGTGTAAACAAGCGAATCAATATTCTAACGGTAATCACACAAATGTGATCCAGGGACAAAGACCAGACATGGAAAATAGACAAACACAACAAAGAACATAAAATAATCAAAATAATACACACAAAGTAACAAAAGTAAATGACAAACTAAAATACGATATGATTTGAAAAATCTTTGTTTTAGGAGACACAATATTCTCATTTGTAATAAAAGTAATACAATGTTTCCGTTTTACATCTCAATTTCATATACTATAAAATAATAACCTCAATTTTAGATTTTAATGCAACAACAAAAAAGAAAAAAGGAGTAACCTGTCATCAGCAGCATGTTACTACGTTTTACAATAAAATATCATATTGTTTTCGTGCTAGTTAGAACTAAAAAGAAATTTTACTTTTCTCCCTAGAATCATGCAGTTTTTAGAATAACCTTTACCTTGGCACAGTTCAATGAAATCAATTAAGATCAAGTGTTAATCTATTCAAACCAACGCCATCTTTATCACAATTTAAACATAATGACTGTTATTTAGTTGTACAAAACACTACAAAACACATTAGAGTACAAGTTATAAAATAAAATTGACAGATTTTTGTTAGTTTGTAATGTTAACATCAGGCCTAAGCACCACAAAACTTAATAATTAATTGATTAAGTCTGAGAATATTCTCAACTTCCATGGTAACTCCAAAAAGTCTTTGAAATTAATGACGTCACAAACTTTGAAGAATGTTTCAAGACTTTAGGAAATTTTCAGTATTTGTGGCACTTAGACCAACCATTTGAGGAACAAGTTATGTATGCATGTGATATGGTAATGATCACTGAAACTCATCTTGGTCTCAAGTGCAAGACCTCATCTCGCATTGTAGGTGATACATTGCCCCATTCAAGGAAAATGACGTATGAAAAAATTCCAGAATAATTTGTATAGTCTTCATTTATCTAAAATAAATATCATATTAAATCTGACAATTGTATTGTAAATCGTTATTGACGTAACACTAGATAAAATGTAATTCAATTGTATTGTCCATGTGCCGTGTAAATTTAAATAGTAATCTTTGATAACAACTAAAATCAATACCTAAAAATAACTTTTTATGTATGCTGATGTACATCCGGTTTTAAGCCGAGATTTCTTCCTGGTAGTAAATGTCCCTGACGACTGAATAGATATGGCCCAAATACCTAAAAAACTATGTGACAGCTGCAACAAGCAGAAAGGAGAAGTTTATTGCTTCAACTGTAGGTATGTTTTATGTCCTTCGTGTCAGAAATCTCACGAGAACTTCCCAGTAACCGCAAAACATACAGTAAGGAACTTAGTACAAACTGATTTAGAGTGTATAAACAAATACTCATGCAAGGACCATGACCAAGAGTTTTTATACTTTGTCAGCAGTGTAAATGCCTGGTTTGTCCGGAATGTCCTGTATCAACACATCAAGGACACACTCTAGGGGAGCTTCAAGAGATGGCTGCTCTTGTAAGGAAAAACCTTCAAAATAACATTACTCATCTTAAGAATTGCATCATAGACGAAGATAAATTGATTTCATACATTGAAAGAAGCAGCATTCCATCCGTTCGTCAAGAGAATGAAAAATTAACAAACTCAATACACAAAATCGCAGAGCAGCTACACAGCATGGTTGATTTGGTCCTTGACGAATATATAACAAAAACAACAAACCATAAACATGTAGAGGAAGAATCCCTTAAACAGTCACTACGAAAGTTAGAAAACCAACGTCTCGAATACGCTAAAGTTCTCGACGAATTGGAAATGGCTCTGATAGAAACGTACGATCCAATATTCATGATACAGCAAGAAACAATTTTACGTATGTTGTCTAATCTAGAAAAAGTTCCGAAGAGTGTGAGCGAACCTGAGATATTGGAAAATATTACCATGGAGGAATTCGTACGCAGATTTTTTAACAAGATGAAGGACAAACACGCGTAAGGTTAGTATATGCATTTGTAGAACCACATGTAGAGTCTGATATACCGCGTAAATCAATGAATGTTTGACTTGATGTTTTGTTTGTTGCCGTTTTCGGCCCTATCTTATATGTAAATTATATATTGTTTCATTGAAGAGTATTTATCGTGCTTCTCTAAGACGCATTTTGAGAATTAACATCATAAACTATACATATGGTTAATGAATTATTCATTTGTGTTTTCTTTAGTTTAGTTTTATTTAGAAAAGCGTATTATAAGAGTTACTTGTTATTTGTTCAACGTGTCGTAGATTTCCTTTCCTCTTTCGTCTACCCCGGACCTGACTTTTTGTGAGCAGCTCGGCGGGGTGTTTCTAGAAAAGCAGAGGACGCTTACCCTACCGGTGCTCCTGGTCCATGCTCCCAGTTTTTAGTGGAGTCCGAGTTGCTTATTTGTTTTTGTTACCTTGTATGTATGATTTTAGTTATTCTATGTTCTTTGTTGTGTGTGTCTGTTTTCCATGTCTGGTCTTTGTCCTTGGATTACATTCTTTTGATTACCGATATAACATTGGTTCCCTTGAGTACTCTTACTCATAAATGTACTTCAATATATAATCTTAGTTAATTGTCGCGATGTGCCGGGCTTATTACTTTCTCGGAGAAAAAATATCGAACACTGGGAAAAGACAGTTAATAGCAACAAAAGATCAGGACATGTTCAATTTGTTAAAATAGAAAAAAAAATATAGTTTCAAATGTGTAATGTAATTACCCTAAATATGAAATAAGTATTATTATTAATAATAATAATAATAATAATAATAATAATATTAAATTAGAATAAATAAATAAATAAATAAATAAATAAATAAATAAATAGAATAAGTCTTATATAAAAGTACATACTGTTAGATAAATGAATACTCATTGAAAAAGACAAAATTATGTTATAAAATACTTTTATAGTTTACTAAAGACCAAAAAGCTTAATTTTATACATTTTTTTTGCAATTAGAATTGACACCTTTTGTATCTTTAGAAAAGTTACTTAACTGTTATTGGTTAAATGTGTGTTTTCCTCAAATCATGAGACTTCGTTGAGCGAATAACCATTCAGACATATAAATATATGAATCTTGAGCTTTTAATCTAATCCAGTATGTTATATAGGATCCATTCATGTTTTTCAGCATTGATTTTCAAGTAACAGATAGTCAGTTGCCAGATTTAGAAAGGCAAAAATCAGTAAGTTGTATTTGTTTTTGTTTTTGATTAGTATAAATGCGATATTTGTTAAGTTCAAGGGCGAAAAATACAAATTAAAATGCTAAGCAACGATGATATACCATAGCTGGCCGAGTGGTCAAGGGCTCTGACTTAGTGCATGCGTTGTTGCCATAGATGTCAGAGCGGTACGAGTTCGAGTTCCCCATAGGGAACGAGCAAAATTTGCTTTAAAAAGTTAATGGTACTAATATAGTTGGGAAATGTTAGCCCCAAACATGCAAACGTTATCACCCAGTGTAGCGCACAATTGTAGACATCTATATGATTTGTAGTTGATGTGACGAGCGTCTTTAAATTGATACTTTTTCCTACAAAACAACACCTAGACGAACTGTTGTGTACACCATACATCGTGAACTTAGTTATAACCCTAGATTAAACCAATGAAAAGGAATCACCTGGCTAACGAAAACTAGAAAACAATATTTTGATATAGCCTAAATGGCCGAGTGGTCAAGGGCGCTGGACTTGATGCAGACAGTGTCACAATAGGTATCACAGCGAAACGAGTTCGAATTCCGCTGAGGCAAAGATAACAAAATTTGCTTTTCAAAGAATGAGGACCTATAAGGCCTTATTCTGCCTACTGATATAATCGTAGTAAAAATTATCATTCATTAGAAAGAAAACTCAATATTAATGTAATTTATATTGTAAATTTTCAGTTTTATGCATTAAATTTGTAATTTATAATACAAATATTTGGAAATGAAGGCCCAAAACCCTCTGGAAGGCCAATCAGGAAAGATATAGCTTTTTTTTTACTCTTTTGCCACTTATTTTACAGTGAGATCCAGAAAACATTGAAACTGAAAGTGTGCATTTATTCATTTATTCTATAGGATTTTTTGGTAATGCTGGATATCTATGTCTATTTAGTGAAAAAATCATGTTTAAAATGGCTTTACCTGTACATGTATCATGTGACCTAGCTACTTATCACATGATTAAACACCTCGCCGCCCGTCTAATTACACCGCAGCAAGTTGAGTAAATATGGTGTGTAGGTGTCATCCTGGTGTGCCCATTTTTAATTACAGGTATGATTAAACATAATGTTGTTTTAACAATTAAAGTTTATTTTTGAAATGTACCTGTATTTCACTGTAAAGAATCCTATAATTTTTTATTGAATCAAGTGAATTTTTAATGATAAATCTGTAAACATTATGCTTAAATTTAACAAAAAAATGTAAGACTTATACAATTTTGACAAAATACTTTACAAATTTGATAAAATATGTTTGATTTTGATGAAATATCTTTTAACATGTTTAATAACATGTGATTAATTTAGAATTAAATAGATACATTTTTTTTAAACTTTGTTTATTGTTTAACTGCATAATTATTATTTATTTCATATTTTAAATGAATTAATTAACAATCTGAAAAATAAAATTGTTTCAGTATCCAAGCTTATAAGTGACATAATGTGAACAGAATTCTGCATCCAAGCTAGGATTTTTATATTGCATCCATCAAAGATTTGCCATTGAAACAGGCCTTGTCAGCTTATCCGAGCCGTTAAATGCGTCCATTTGAACTCTTCTCATAAATTAAAAGCATTATATATAGGAAGCTGTTTCAGTTTTGTATCTTTCATAATAAGTATGTCAAACGCTCAACTTCAAGCAGTTCAGTACATCCATAACATGTTTGGCAGAGAAAGTTTGGTCCTAGCAGGTCACCGTTTCACAATGGAGAACAGACGCAAAGACAGAGTTTACTGGCGATGTAGTAGTCCAGCTTGTCCAGCAACAGTTAATACACATGACGGTCACCCAGTCACTCAACATACTACGCCTACCCAAGACAACTACTGACATCAATCTACAAGATAAATGGTGCCTTGCTACTGTCGGAGACCAGTTCCTTCTATCTACTGATGACGCCTACCCACCCACGCTGATCTCCTCTACTATCAACAACCTAACTCGCATAGCTGCTGCCAACACAATCTTCTGCGACGCACATTCTACGTATGTCCATCACTGTTCCAACAGCTGTACACAGTAAACGCAGTGGCAGACGGATTCATTTACCCACTTGGATTTGCTTTACTACAGGGAAGGACAAAAATCATCTACAAACGTTTCTTCAGCCAGATCTGACACATCTCTCAACAACACCAGCTTCAACTCAAACCAGACATTGTATTCGACAGCAACTAACAACCCAGCGACCACCGTTTTCCCTGAGGTTACCGTTAAAAGCTGCTTCTTCCACTACAAAGAGAACAACGACATCACCCAGCTTGTACGATGAGCAGCAGTCCTACTACTCGTACCACAACACCTAGTTGAAGACGTATGGCTCAACGCACTTGGAGACATCGGAGAAGCTGACAACGTACCCTATACAACATCATTCACCAACTATGTGACAGAGTTTCGGGTTGAAGGACGCCCTTTCGTATGGACATACTATCAGACCGAAGGACCCCGCACCACCATCCACCTGGAAGGCTGGCACAATAAGATCAAGAAGAAAATTCAGCATGCCCATCCAAACATCTACCAGATTATAAAGGTACCACAGAAGACCAGGCAGTTACAGAATGCACCATCATCTAGTACGCAGCAGGCGGAGCTCGCCCATATACAGACGCATATACAGAGTGATAGACGCCTGACTTCAGCAACTCAAAGACAGGTACCAGCAAGGACTCATTAACGTGGTAGACTACGCCGACGCAGCATCCCATCTACTTCACTGGGACTGAAAGACTGATTTCTGATTGACATTGTTAATATTGTATTTTTGTAATGTGAATCAACAGTGCGTATTTAAATATATTTTGTGAAGAAATATGCATAATTTGTAAATTCATTGTTTTGTGTTATGTATAGTGCTTCATATTATTTATTTTCAACATTATGTGTATTAAATTGTATTTATATAGGACAAAGTAGTTCATATGTGCTATGATTGTCTGATATAATAGTAAATTATATTTTTTCAATATTGTTATATTTATTGTTTAAATTTCTTATAATTGACTTCAGTGAAGTATTATTGAAGTATATAAAGATATGTTATTCATCCTTTTTTTCTATTTACATATTGAAAAGAAACTACACGGTGAAAACAAAATCTTCTATATACACAGAAATATACAAATATGACACCTATATACTTGGAACAGATTATACAATCTTATGGTCAGTAAACCCTTTGTCTTTTTTGTTTATTTTTAAAACTAATTGATGATTGGTGTAATTAACTGTGGGCATACCAGGATTAAACCGGTGTATTCACGTTTTTTCCAACATTTAATTATTAGACTAAAACAACATCCATTAAGGTAAGGGATTATGGGGTCCTCAAAAGGATTTGATTATCAAAATTTACCTGTATTTTACATTTTCCAATAAAAATGTTGGATGATATTTTAAAATGATTTCATTGATTATACACAATAATATAACAATAATTTTTTTTCTTTCTTTTTTTTCTGTTTTTGCAAACAAGTAGCATATAAAAGTATATACACCTGATTATTATTAATTCACTTGTTTCAATTTTTGTGATCGGTGGACTTTAGTTTGTGTCATTATATGTTTTAAAAATCGTTTGTCTAACTAGGATAATTTTCAAGAAATGTAGTCAATTGTAGCTAAAAAAGTCAGCTTCCATTGTTCATAGCTCACATGAAAGATTGAGCATATCGCATTGATGCCTTATGAGACAATGTCTGTCAGTTTGGGTTCATTAAAGAAGTAGAAGAAAGGCCAAACTACGTTCAGTAGAGTACATTGACATCAACCACGAAGACGTAATAGCCGAACTGCCTTCATTCTACGAATCCCGTGTCATTCTACAGATCGATATCGACTTTGTGCTTTGCTTACAATATATATCTGAGTGTTTTGTTACAGTGACTTTCCTACAACCATGACACTCTTTTGTTACCAATCTGCTGAACAATACAAAGGACTGACAAAGCTATTTTGACATTTAAACTGACCAGTTGCTATTGTAAGAGTTGATGAATAGGTAGCCACTCACTCATGAATACTTACCTGGACAGGTGTAAGGCAGCCAATACTGCTATGTTTCACATCATATGGAATTGTCTCAGCTTTGAATATTACTCATTATGTTTTGAGGGAACTGAGTGCGTTTCTTTCATAATTGGTATTTTTTATTGTTTAGTTATTGCATTTAGCAATTGATAGAGACATATTCAATGTATTTTTTGAACAATGGAACAAAGTTATGTTGCTACAAGATTGAAGTCATCACTACAGAAGTTTTATGGTCGTTATCATGAACTCGTGGATCGTTCTGGTGTATCCATCAGCACCATGAGAACTGATTTATTCAACGGGTCATAGTTTTCCTTCCCTCGTTTGTCTACCCCGGACTTGACTTTTTATGAGCAACTCGGCGGGTGTTTCTAGAAAAGCAGAGGACGCTTACCCTACCGGTGCACCTGGTCCATGATCCCAGTTTTTAGTGGAGTCCGAGTTGCCCATTTACTTTTGTTACTTTGTATGGATGATTTTAGTTACTTTATGTTCTTTGTTGTGAATGTCTGTTTTCCATGTCTGGTCTTTGTCCCTGGATTACATTCTTTTGATTACCGCTATAACCTTGGTTCCCTTGATTACTCTTGTGATTAACACAGGAAAAGTACTAATGTGGAAAACTCTTGGTTGTGAATATTTTTTTTTATATTTTTCCAAGAAAAAAAAAAAAGCGGATAGCAAATATGAAATGGTAAATTAAAGTAAAATAGTAACCTTTTCATGGAATGAAAAATTACTTGAAGTTACAATGTTATGCTACTAATTATTTGCATTGTCCCATCTCAAAGCTGAATCCATTGAATACTGGTTTTTAATGTATGCATTGAAATATAATCCTTCAAAGTACCTACTTTAACAATAATTCGGATTCTTATAGATTTCTTGCACATGTTTTCATATTATTTAAAATATACATGTACAAAATGTATATTTATAGTTCTGATGAAATTTAATACACTTCAGCCATAAGTATAATTCCAATAAATTTATTTTTCACATTAAACACTCAAATCAGAGCTGTAAATCTTTGCACTTAATCCAGAACAACAATTACAATGAAAATAAAGCTAAGAAATATAATTACAATGGAAGTCCTTCACAATTAATAAAGCACTTAATTCACTTTTAAGCCTACTCATAATCAAAATTGAATAAAATAAACTCATAGCACTATTTCAAAAATTGTAATTCACGTGAACCTGAAAGTGTTTGCATTTTTTATAACACTTGTTCCTTAACTATAGTATGAATTACATACTTTCCATTAAAAGGGCACCTTTGTAGGCCTATTCCAGTTTTATGAAGGAGGGAATAAATATTAATTGACGTCTCATTTTTATAATAATATATAAGACTTCTGTGCAATGTAGTGAAGATAAAATAAATACTTCAATATACTATTCTAAATCATGGTTTTCAACATTGTCAACAAAATACAAAACAAAATATCATTTATTAAATTTGAACTCCCCTATACTAGAATTTGTGACAATTTATTTTCATATTTTACAACACTAGTTTTGGACTGTTATTTTGATCCTAATAAATTCATATGTGTCACTTCTGAGCTTCATGACTTCTCTTTCCCCCCTCATTGTAACTGATGATTACTGAAAATTCCGAAAGCGGTAGGTTTAAAGCTCCTACTAGAAGACAGACAAAACGGTTGTGATTACGAAATGTATGATGAAATATCGGGAGGCTCCGGCTGAAAGCTAACACCTATATAGATGCATTTATTTCAAACTTTCCCACATTAATTTACCACTACTCGTATTCATAATTTCTAATGAACAAATGTCATTTGTTATTTTTCTCATTTATATATTTTAAAACTTCGCAAATATTATAGGAATAGTTGATTATAGTTAATAGTTATAATAGTTAAAAATAATTATAAGCTTACCAACGATGATTTGTACATGTACGTGCTTATTATGTTTTACCTATTGTACCCAGAAAACATTAAACTCAGCAGGGATCCGTCTGTCGGTCTGTCTGCCTGTAGTTAAACAGAAGAAACGGCAGTGATCTTGAAGATATGGTCACTCATGTAGTGTTACCATGTAGTTGAGGAGGCAACGGTAAAACATGATTATCTCATCTCTGTGAATTCCATTTTCAGTGGAACATACTCTTGATGACACTGAATTTTATATAAGCATGTTCTTAGTTTTGTCAATACTTGTTGAAAAACACTATTTAACGGAACGATAGCTTTTTCGTGTATAGAAGTAAAGGTACAAAGATTCAATATGTGCAGTCATTTATGCTGAATAAAACATTTCTCTGGTTGAATCCAAAATGGAAATAATAATAATAATAATAATAATAATAATAATAATAATAATAATATGATATGGTCATGAAAATCATATAACCTGTAAAGTGTTGTGTTTTCGATAATCCATTCTTCTAACATATCAATTAAAAGCATCACAGATCCACACTAAAGAGAGGAGAAAAATATATCCTATATTATATCTGTCCCTGACCAAATCCCACCCTTAATGTATTATATATATCTAACGAATAGCGTAAAACATAACCCTAAGGTGTAATTGTCTTTTTTTTTCAACATATACAGATTGAACATGCATATAACTTTGTTTATTTCTTTTATGAACGAAAATCAATTTCATTTTTTAGATTTCGTTAAAAACAAAGACGAAAACATTTGTTTTAATACCAAAAATGGAAACATTTTAAGTTTACTGAAGTTTCCTTCTAGTATGCGCTACAGAGCCTTATGCACCCTCATCCTTTGTCAGTTTTAACATTGTTGGGAATATTTATATTTCTGTGAAAGAAAGTTGAAAATGACATGTCGATAATGGCCTGACAAAATCATGATGAAAGAAAGTTGTTTATTCATTTTAAATCGACTAAGCTCAAACTTTTTGCCCCATTGCTCAAGCAAGCAAATTTCAACAAACATTTGCTCATATGAAACGTACAACTTGATTCAGAAAAAAACACAAAAGTACGTGCTACTGTCTCTGAAGAGCAAAAAAAAAGCAGTGTAACCGGTATATAAGGAAATATATATAAAAAAATAGAAGATAATTTTGAAACGTTCTTTTGCAGGTAGCGTCATCTGAAACTATGCATAAGAGTTGCATTTTTACAGGTAAATCCTATTAGGAAATGGTAAACAACTGTAAGTAACACAAATTTAGCATTGCAATTCCAATCTAATTTCTAGTATATGACTACTATCGCCTCTACAAAAGGCAGAACCTATGAAGGGCATTATATAATATCATCTGCTTTATTCCATTTATTTTAGCATCGTATATTCAAAACAACAATTTTGAAATAATATGATTATCAGTACCCTCTATTAACTACGAATATAATAATCGACAACAATGGAATGTTGGCGGTTGAAAAATAAAACGATGGCATGTCATCATTTCATTTGTTCATCATTTCTGCTGTAAACCAGTTTCAACCGAGTCACTAGTTATATTATTTAAAGTACAGAATTTAGTTTTTTTTATTGATATGTGTATTTGTTGTAATAAATAAGTAAGTAGTTACAAACAAGAACTCTGAACATTTAATGGATGTTGCCAAATCCGAAAAAGCGAAGAATACTCACCAGGTCGGTTAAAAATGTGTTGATCTACATTCCTTTCATTGAAGAGATACACAAAATAACTGTAGATCCAAAGTTGCTAACGTTTTTCAAATATGCGTCAGCACAACTTACTTTGCCAAACGAATTGAAAAAGATTAATGCTTACATTGTACTTCCGGTTGACAAAGAGAGCGGGACACTATCAATATGTGCAGGAAATTTACGCGCTGAATGCAAATCTACAGGAAAAGAAGTGGAAATACAACTTGATAACTTCCTCAAACAATATTGTACAGAAAATATCAATGTACCTTTAGAGAGATGGGGACACGTGCTATCAGAACTAAGAACTATTAATATTACCGATCCATACAAGGTATGCATTTTTGTAAGAAAAGATAAAAATGTAATAGTAATAAGTGGTGAAAAAGAAGAAGTTAAATATCTTACTGGTATTATACGTTCACTTTCAATCTGTTAAAAGTATCATCTGTTGAAAATACTAGTAATATTTTAGTTTATAAAGATACATCTTTACTAAAGTTTGAAAGTTAGAAATGACATTTTTAAATGATCACTTCCTCGTATCTTTGTGTAAAATAATGCTATTAGATGTAATTGTACAGCCTGAAAATAAACATTTTAATTGGCAATAATTGAAAAAAAAAATTGAATTAAATTAAATTAGACTTTTGATTTCATTCACTTGTCTTGTCAGTCATCAAATGATATGTTTTTAATTATTTTTAATAATTAATTATGTAATCTACTACATCCCCTAATTCGTAAAAGCTATAAACTTTTATGAATTGTATGAAAGAGGACAGTTAACTAACTCTTTGAAAGAATACAACTCTGTATATGAAAGTTTCTTTCCACTAGTATATATGAATACTGTTTGTTATAATTTGACTCTTTATTGTATTATACATCAACCATTCACGAAAGTTTATTGACGTCAAAAACAAAATGTACAAAAAATTCCTGTTTGGTTATCCTCATGGTGTTTTTATATTTAAAGTCTAACTTTACTTATATGCACAAAGAAACGGGCATAAACACCATTTAAATGCTGGGATGAAACAAGATGCATAGAATTGCTGAGAAATGCCAGGAACTGTTATCATATGCGTGACACCCGAGTTCATTGTCTGACCACGAACTATTTATCATATACTATTCACAAAAAAAAGTCATAAAATGCGGGACCCCTAAAGAACCGAGGCTTCAATTCTTGTATTAAACATAATGCTACAAAAGTATAAACCGGATTTGGCTTCTGTTCCGATATATTTTTCTAATTATTTTGTTCTAGTGTTGCTGTTCAAAAATTGCTCATTGAAACGCGCGCATTGTATACCGAAACTGGCATTTTCAAAATGATTGAGATTTTTGCATTAACCTTTACTTATCGGTGTCTCTTTATTTTAGTTATATTTAATGTAGTAAAACTTTTTAGGTGTCTACATTTTCATTTATATGTCGTATGTACCTAGTTTTGCACATAAAAAGAAAATTTCAGAAATTAAAAAATGTTAATATTATTTGATTATTGTTATGTAATGATGCCGGTAACACGTTGAATGGAAGAAAATCTGAAATTTTGAAAAATCTCTTGTAATTCAAATATAAAATTTCCGTCACCCAACAAAATCCAAAGTTCATGTATCTGAATTATGCATTGGTTTTTGGTACTTAATTTTTTTATTTATATTACAGTGTCGGAACCCTAAAAAAATATATATGTATATATTTTTCAGCGCCGGATTTGTTTTTAAAGTTAGGGACAATAATTCTTATTACCATAGGAAATTCTGACAGGGAAATAAATCGTCTTATCTTCAAGGTGCAGAAAAGGCTGTTATCCATCAAATTACATTTTTTACATGCAATGGTTTATTTGTATGTCTATAAGTTTTTATATGAGAAAGCCTCTTTTTTAGACAGCCACCATTAGTCATCAAAACAAAACCAAGTCAGTACCAATATATAAATTCGTGCGATTTTATGATTGTGATGCAATTACATAGTATTTTACTTGCAAACGGTAGGTGTGACTGAACGTTGTAGTATTAAAAGGCTGAGACATTTGGCTACTTATTTCACTTATATATCTCCAGAATATCTAAAAACTTGTATGTCAATTACGCAATGTTTCACTTTCGAGAAAAAAATTGATACATCACAAGTTTCTGACTGTAAAAATTTTGCTTACTCCAACCAAGAGTCAAAAAGAATAAGTAAAAGAGAAAATCCATTTAACAAATAATAATAGCAAAGAAAAACATGAAATTGGAGACAACTGCAATGGTCCTGACTTGGTAGAGGCATTTCCAAATGTTTTAAACCAGATTTTATGGCACCTCCACAACGGCTTATTTTATATCGCAATACAATTAGGCAGCATGAAATTGACATCAGGCAAAATTAAAAGTCAAATAGTACAAAAGATGTATTTAACATTTTGTACCACCTCAAACATAACTTGTTTATTAAGGCATAATTCTTTATTTGATAACTTTTTATTAATGTATGTTGAAAAGCAGTAAATCAATTTTGTTTTCATTTGTCTTTGTACAATTTAATTTTGGTCTCTTTGATTGTGTCGATAGACTCTAATTTATTGATTTTTATTGAGCACATAAGCATCCCGAGGACAGACCTGTTTAAATGTCGTAGTTTCCTCTTTTCGATATAATCGACGGTTGTGATTACAAACACAAGGGACACTTTTCCTATCGGTTAATCAGGTCAATACTCCTGAACTTGAGTCCTTGGTTGCACATTCATTCTTTGATGTCTGTGTGTATTTCGTGAAAAACTCTGAAAAACCAAAAAACTGTTCCTCATTCTTATACATGCTGTTATTTTCATAGACAACTCATTTTATTGTAACATATGAATTTTTAAAATATTGAAAGATAAGTCATAATCTCCAGCAATAACATATTCAGTTAACACATCAAAAGATTTAGAATTTAATAGTTTGGATTTAACACTATTTATTAATGATATTAAATATTTGTTTGAGAATTGAAAGGTTTCGGTGGAATAGTAGAAAGAAAACTCCTTTCAGGTAAAGAGTTGCACTCTGATTACTAAATTCAAAATTTCCATAGTAAATAGCATTTGATACATGAAACTAGCTGGCTATCAATTTAATACAATAATATCTACTGTTCATATTATCAGAATTACGCAAATTAATTGGATAATCGTCTTTATTATCGTTAACGAGTTCATAAACACATCTTCTAGAGATACCGAATCGTGAACAATGGGCTATTCAAATACATGAAAGTAAAAATCTAAATACCAACAAGATCGTGAAATCAAGAAACAAAAATAACTAGAATTATAAAAGTTAGCGACCCAAATAAAATCAATTACATATAAAAATGAAGCAAAACACGACGTAACACAAAAAATATGTACCAGAGCACTAGCAATACGAACTCGAAAAGAAAAGAAAAACAAAAAAACAAAAAAACCAAAAAAAAAAAACCAAAAAAAAAAAAACATGATGAGTGACATCAGGTGCTCGGGAAGGATAAGCATGTCCTACGGCCTATGTAATTCCAAGGCGTCGTCACTTCTTATTGCGTGATTGAGGCTGAACTATGATATAATTATTAAAAAAATATATTGAATATAAAAAATTGAAGGCCTCGTTAAAGATGTTTATCGTTGTGTTAAAGCGTTGACCGAGAAACCGGGCTTTATCAAAAATGAGCTATTTACAACATTTAACATCAAATGTCGCCAAGTAAAGTTGTTGTTGTCGTTGGTCATTCAGAAATAACGGCTGATCCAAAAAGATATCAACATATTTTTATTTCGTTGGTACTCTCATACTTGGTAATGAAAGTTCCAATTTACTAAATGACGATGTCTTTCTTACAAATGATTTTTATATAATTACATTTCCTTTGCATATGAAAAACGCTTATTTTATTAGAAATTGCCGGACTATTTTTATTGATCGCCGTTCAATATTTTATTGTTCAAATAGGAACAAAGGATAAGACACATGTTTGAAACTATACTATGTGGAGTCCTTTCCGTAACATATATGTAAATTACACGCATATATAAAAAAATATGAAAAAAGATGATATGATTATTTTTAAACACTTGCAAACATAATGTGATGGCGTGAATAGAAAAAAAATATTCAGAAAAAAAAAATACAGTTGAGAAAAAAACAGAGATAACAAAAATGCTGTTTAATGCTCATTTTCTAAACCATAACAAAACAGATGCTATGATACAGATGAAATAAAAAAAAGATAAACATGTGAAATGTCATTACAGAAAATGAAAATTTCATTCTTGATGTTTCTTTGGCTTTAAAAAACGTTGGCACTGTTGCATATTTTGGATATGAAATGTGCTTTGGTCATCGCTTAAATACAAAGAAATAAAGCATAAAAAATAATAAATAAATTAGTAGCGCTATGACATTACAGCACTTTTTATACATTGTACTAGTAAAAAATTAAAAAAAAAATTACCTATAAAAAGAAACCTATTACAATATTTCAACTTCATTTAAACCACGTTCATATAGCATAAAGTAATATCGTTTAAACCATAATAATGACAGAATCAGCAACAATTTGGGATCAATTCCAATCTAGCTTGCATTGCTTTTGTACACATTTTCCCCCAATAATTTAGGGATGCATTAATCATTACTTTTAAATATTTATTTAATCTAAAACTATTGATTTTTAGTGTTGGTTATTATTATCGAATATCAAAATTTGAATTGAAAATTTGAAAAGAAAGAAAGTTTGATATTGTGCCACATGTGCATTTCATGAAAAGTTCATCTATATTTGATTAAGATTTATGCAACAATACCACTTTAATGCACTTTAAAACTTCGCACATTTGATTAATGTTTTCTACATTAAAAAATTAAAAACGGATTTTTCGTTGAAATGATTGTTATGTGGGTAAAATTTTGTCAAAATCAATATCAGTGACGCTTACATATTAGTGCTGCGGACGGTTAAGGATTTTTCGAACTTTAATGGGCCTAGAAGGTATACGGCTATATCAAACGTCAATGGAAAGATAAATCAATAAAGGTTTTGAATATCATTCCTCTTTAACTGAAAAGTGGTAGAGTTTTCTGCTAGTTTGTATTAATTAGAGGAGGGGTCAAAGATCAATCGACTTTGATATGTGATTTAAGTGAAATCGTTCATTGTAGGTAACGAAAACTAGTAACATGTAAGGTCATATGCATATAATTTCAAAAATGTGAAAAAACTTTTTCCGACAATAGTTGACTTTTGAATCATAGAACGAAAATGCCCCCCAAAAATGCGACTCGGGGGTTCATGATTAGGATGGATTTCGTAATAAATTTTGACAATACATAACCTGTGGACTTTGCATGGAAGCATGTCCAAACATGTACATGCATGTTGTCACAATATTTATGTCTTATGGTGTTTAACCGTGCGCCAGACTGATGCTTGTAATGCAATATCTTCTGAAGTGGCGGATCCAGACTGTGAAAAGGAGGTGCCAGCCGGGATTCCTTAGAAAAGGGTGTGTGTGCTAGGATATTAATTACCATTTTTTGTCAATTTTACACATGAAAATGACATATTTTCCAATAAAAAGGGGGTGCCAATCCAAAGCACCCCCTCTGGATCTGCCACTGCCCTGAACGGATAATACTAAACGAGTTGATAAAAACAAACCAGATTCCTTGTAAAAATTCTAACGAAAAGAAGAAAGAAGTTCAGACGCAATAAAATCTTCTAAGATTTTTTTACCTCTCAAAAAGACTCCAGTTTTAGTAGTTTATGAATAGGACACAATGGTAACATAGTTGTTATAGAATATTACTTGAAAGGAAACATCATTGTCCAGGCCAGGGGCGGATCAAGAATATTTAAAAAAAGAGAGAGGATCTGATCAAGACGTTTAAAAACGGGATACAATCTACCGTTTGCTATGCTATACTTCCTTTTTTGTGGCGTAAACATATATGTACAAAGCAGTTGTAGTAAGTAGTTTGTGCATTGAATTGTTACTTCTATCGCCATATTTTGACAAGGTAGAGAAGTAATTTTGAACATTAACAATGTCATAGTTTTCGTTTTTTGGGCAGCTAATAGTGTCAGTCTGCTTCAAGCACAGAACGAATAAGTGAGCCACTTTATAGTTCTCTCTAATTCTGATTTGTTACAATCTAAATACCAATACGAATTAAACTGAATATGGGATCACAACTGTAAAAGCGTCTTTGCTACCCTAGGGTTACTGTCATGCCTTCTCCCTTTACACAATGGGCGGGACAGGATCGTAACCCTTGCCTAACGAAGATGCTGTAAAATCTAGGAATCGGAAATAAGCAACTCATAACACGGAGACTTTTCATCGGTCTGTATGATAATAAAGGCCGATTTTATTTGAAATAATCCTTTTACAGAAAATCTTTGTAACGTTCTCTTTCCACTGTCACATACTAGATGACTTTTAAGCAATGCCAGAATTTCTCTCCTTCGTTTAAACCGGAATGACATCATGTATATAAGAACAGATCGACGGGCGCTTAAGAAAAAACAGAAAAAAGGCGTTAAAATTAATATCCTACCAATGAATCTGGTCCAAACCCCCCATTTTTTTTTATCAAGCCTGGCTTGATTCTTCAAATTTATATACGTTATTCTTATGACTACTTTTGTATTTTCGGTGCTTTGTCTTGACTATAGATATTCTATTTTTCATTCTAATTTCTTCAAAACGAAAATTGTTGAGCATTTTAATTATTAAATAACTTTTATCTATTTGCATGAAATGCATTTAAAATATTCATCATGGCAAAAAATAAGTCACTTTGGATAATATTCATGCTTTTCTGTTGTACCAATATTTCGGAAACAGAACAGGTTGTCCGGAAAATGATTTCGTATTTTACAATTTTAGTATAATTAGTATCTAAGATATGTGAAAATTTACAACTTCAAACACATTTTGTAAAGCTCGTATTGCAGATCGAATCGAGAACGTTGTGCTTATTTTATTTGTTATTCAGTAAAGAATATTTAGATATACATTGTAATATTCTACGGTGTCTTTTATCACTTAATCATTGAAATAAATAACCATTTTTAGAGGCAATTTTGTTCTGTGATTAACTTTTGACGGAAAAAGTTCTTTTTTACATTTTTGAAATTCTATACGACCTTTACATGTTACTAGTTTCCTTATACCTACAATAAATGATTTCACTTAAATTACTTCTCAAAGGGTGTGGGGTCGATTGATCTTTGACCCCTCCTCTAATTAATGCAAAATAGCAGAAAACTCTACCTTTTTTCAGTTAAAAAAGGAATGATATTCAAAAAATACATTGATATATTTTTCCATTGACATATGATATAGTCGTATACCCTCTAGGCCCATTAAACTCGAAAACTAAAGCACTTTTTGATACCTGTCCACAGCACTATATGAACAAAAGTATAACTTGAAAATGTTTTGCCGTGATTGTACATGTATATTAAAATATTGTATTCATGGGTGTTTTTTGCTTCTTTTTTTATATAAAATGCGGTTAACAACAGTATATTTATATTAAATGCATACACCGGAGAATTAGTCCATGGGCTGGGAGGGTCCACCGTGCACCCCCCACTCATCAACTTCATGGTAATTTGTAGATACCTTTATACCTCCCATTTCCGAATCAATTAGTCGCCAAAGAATATTCTCGGATTCTTTTTCAGTATAAGCCTATATTTGTACCCCTATGGGTCAAACAGCCAAGATTTTTGTGACTCCATTGTTTGACCGTCTAAGCCTTCCTGGGATAGCATGTGTGAATAAACTAAACAAATACAGGTATCATCGTGTAGCCCAATGTCTTAGCTTTTCAATAGTACCAAGAAAGTTGCGGTAAAACTTAGGGTTGCGGTAAAATGCGAAAAAATGTACCCCATACATATTTTTCAATTTCAAAACCCCTAGAGTATTAATGCTTCAGTAAAAAATGGCTTATTTGGTATTTTCTGCTTAGTTTTATCACAATTTATACTTCTGGGGTTCTTTTGATGAATTTTGGCGATTTTCATAGTCAGAATTTATCAAAAAATTAGATTTTCGATTTTTCGGTCAGAAGTCACATAAATTCGACTCTACAATTTATTACTCAACTAAAACGTCTCAAATTTAATTACATTCGATAGATAATTCAATTTTCTACATAGGTGAGCAATAACTTGTAGCGTCGAATTTAATGCTCAATATATACTTCCGCGAGGAAAACTCTTTTATTTTACCCAAGACCTACCTCGCAGAAGTGTATATTGAGCATGCTCATCAGCTTACCACAGAAGGGTCTATTGATGTTCAAGTCAGTTATTTCTTTGTTAGAAAGAAATTGAATTAAATATCTTTAAAGTGTTTATTTAAGCAACATAGATAAAATCAATTTTCGTATTTCAATTTCGATTGATCAGAATCGGATTTGGTGAAACACAACAAATGCACCAGCGTATAACCTAAATACAAAATAGTTAATAATTTCAGGAATAACCAAAAGGTCTTCAATAACTGTAAACACACCTTTAAATAAGTTCTGGAAGGCATTGACAGTAAAAGCGATACAACCTTCGGTAACAGAACGATGATTTAAAAAAAACCAAAAAACCAAAATATAAAATAACGACACAAAGACACCAACATCTACCCATTGACAGGCGCATGTTTACATTGGGATTAAACAAGTTTTATAAGGCCTTGACAACCCCTCTTATGAAGAATGTAATGAAGGCCTCGTGGTCTCAATAGTAGATTGGCTGAAGAGGTTTCAGCAAGTAATATAGTTAACTTCAATAGATAGAGTTAGTCTTAAATTGATTGAATCACCATAACCGGGTAAAATGACTTAGGTAATTGTTAGAAAAAAAAACAAACAAAAAAAACAAAAACAAAAACAAAGAACAAAAAAAAAACCCAAAAAACAAAGACAAAAAAAACAACAACAGACAAACAAACAAACAAAAACAAAGAACAAAAAAAAAAAAAAACCAAAAAACAAAGACAAAAAAAAACAACAACAGACAAACAAACAAACAAAAACAAAAACAAAACAAAACAAAACAGAAAAAATTAAACTTTCTGAAAGGTAATTAATTGTAAATTTGATGGAGATTTTAAATTTCTTCTCAATTGCCCAGTTCTCTAGCCAAGAAGGTTCGTCTGGTGTCATTTAATCAAATGAAGACCAACTTTGTTCCTTGAAATTAACTATAGTACTCTGGATAATAATATAGTGTTCCAAGTTCATCGTGGTGATACTAGGTGAAATCAAGTTTATCGTGTTGATACTAGGTGAAATCAAGTTTATCGTGGTAATACTAGGTGAAATACATAATGTAATCACTTTGCAAAACTAAATAAATACTGATTTTATAAAAAAATTTAATTCTAATTGATTAGAAAAAACAAGGTAACTCTGTTAGTGCGGTATTGATCGCAGTGCCAAAGAATTCACTTGCTAAGTCCTATCTTAATTAAATCACCCAATCTGAACTATAAGCGTACATATACATAAAACCTAGAAATATTTTATTAGTTTATGGACTACCTCCTATTTACAACTAAAGCATTCAGATTATATCAATAGGATTTAAGTACTTCGCTGTCTCAGAATCAGGCAAAATATGTATACAGTTTGGCACATGAAGAAAAAACGCAGAGATTTTATTGTGTTGTCCAATTAGTCATACCTCATAGCCTCCAGAAATAACCATCAAAGTGTTTGTGAAGCTTGCCTTTTTAAGATATTGATAGGTCAATTTTAGTTGAAATGCACTATTAAAAAATTTCTGCATTTTCTCCCTATAAAAGTATAAAAATACTATATCGGTCATTGACGATTAAAAACCTTTTCAGTTGTTTTCTAGATGTATTGAATAAACCTGAGGCAAAAATGACCAAAGTGCTACCCCTTGACTGATTCTTACACAGAATGGTACATTTACTTAATTTTCTGCATCGCAAATTCAAGATATCAGTACAGAATTGTAACACGTCCTTGATGTTGAAAACGTATATCCATATTATGGAAATAAATACGTGTTTAATAGTCACTATTACGGTTACGTGTCATGGACTTGTTACTAGGACTCCTCTTTCTATGGATTTTTCGAACTCAAGATTCAGGTAATGTACTTTAAAAAAAACACCGTTCATGCACAATCAACTTAAAACAGTATTTGTATTCAAGTTGAAAAATGAGTTTATAGATAGTTTTTGAAGACAATTCGACGACATAAATAATGGATAGATAATTTATGATGATGACTTAATTTAAAGATGAGATGAAGACATTTTTGTCCAACGAGAAAAGTTCACCTCTTATATATAAAGATCATTATTTTAGTACAAAGTTATAGTTTTTTTTCTTGAACGTTGTAACTAATTGGTTAGAATTACGTTTTGCAAACCAATTCAAAAGTAAAGCATGGTAATTAACAATTTTCAAATTACATTATAATATGCTGGTTAACAAACATATATTTCAAGCCTATTGTTTAGACTCATGTTCATCTTCTGCTTGAATTATTAATATTGAAAACATGTTCTTTCTAGTTCTCACAAGCTTGCAATATGTTGTGAGACACCAGATGTTGTTTATCAATAAAATAAAAATGCATTTATTAAAAAAAAAGAACACGATATTTTTATTAAATGTAGCACTTGGAGCAAATGTTGCTTTCGGCAAACTGACGAAGCAAAGTTCAATTTACAAACACTTTTCGGAGTACCTGACTTCGGACAAAGCTGTTGATGGCTTAACATCGAATGTGATATACTGTGCACATACACTTGTTGATACACCAACATTTTGGTGGGGAGTTGATCTTGGAATGGAATATTCAATACAGAAGATATTCATTTATGGAACAAGTGCAGGTATTATTTTTTCGTATATGCATACAAAAAAGTAAATTGTAAGCAATCCGTCTGATTAGTTAAATCTGAATAACCTGGTAAAATGTCATTGAAAAATAAAAATATAGTTGTTTGATTTACTTTGCACAATTACTCTTTGTTCTTAAGCCACTTTCCTCAAACGTACACTGCCCCACCCCAATTTGTTTATTAGCATAAATCGGTCAAAATCATCCCATAAATGACCAACATGCTCATAAAAAAGAATTGAAAAAAATGTTTCTTGAGCCATGTACAAAAACACGTAACATTAGAATTTGGCACATTTTGGTAAAGTTTTTTGAAACGAAAAGATTGTTCTACTATCTTCTACCAAGCTAATCAATTATTATAGGAGCAACTAACAATTCCTATTTATCTTGATACATCTGGATAACTCGTTCGTCATTGTTTTTATAGGTCTTTGAGTTCTAAAGTTTATTCGCGTAAAATGCATATTCCCTCTATATAAACCATTTTGTCCTTTTTTGAGTGATTTGAACTGTTTTAATATAATTGAGGCTTTGCCTATGAGGGATGTTGATATACACCGTTATGTTGATATATCGATGATGTCTCAACCAACGGGGATTTGCAAGACTTCATATTACTCATAATGTGCTACTACGTTCGCACAATCACATACTAAATACATCCGTCATTTTCGACAGAATGAATTCAGACATTTATGTTTGACAGATGGTCTACAAATGTAGGACGTCGCTGACGCACATTTATTATAAATAAATGTATGTGCCAGCTTAAAGTAGAAGCCAAATCAAAATGAATAGCTTGTTTATTTTAACATGGCACAATAAAATCTAGTCCCTAGTCTGAAGATGGCATGTCAGTTAAATGCTAGTAGTCCTTTATTTGTGCATCTGTGTAACGTATAACCATTTTTTTAATTTCTGTTTTGACAAGAGACTCAGACCTTTTTGAACTGATATGTTTAGGTGCGTTTAATCGTGTAATATTTTTTCACAGTGGCCAGTTTTAAAACGGGGACGGTTGTGATAACACCATAGTACTTTAACCCCGCTGCTTTTTTCCCGCCTGTCCCAAGTCAGGAATTTCTGGCTTTCTGTGTGTCTTGTTTCGTTTTCACATTCAGTTATTTTTATGTTACATAAGTACATAAGATAACTCGTTTGATGGACCTGTGCATAATGATATTTTAAGGAAAACTGCAGCCTGTCCTGTGTATGAGGGTTTCCTCGTCGTTCATTGAAGACCCATTGGTGGCGTCCAGCTGACATTTTTCATCCCGATGGGTGTTGTTGTCTCTTTGATACCACTCACCATATCCGTTCTCTTTATATTGAGTAAATTGTTGCAAAAATATAATATATTTATTCATTTATACCATCATATTTGGTCAAAACATTACTCTCATTTTTTTTTAATTTTGAAAGCCACATCATTTAAGTGTTTGACAAAAATGTTAAAGTTGTAGGTAAAAATTTCTTGTTTATGTACCTTATTTATTTTCTTCAAATAACAGCCAAAAGACGATATGGTTATCAAATCTTCATGTACAAATTAGGAGAAGCAACTCTTAATAACATGCCTAGGTCGACGAATAAATTATGTTTCAACGCAGAAGAAAGTCCCCAGCTATTGACCTTAGCTTGTCGAACAAGACGAAAGGCAAAAATCATACACATATACAAAACGAAACTGTCTGCATCCGATGCCTTAATTCTTTGTGAAGTCGAGGTGTATACAGACCGAAGAGGGGATGGTAAGTTTAGCATTTTGTCTTCAAGCGCATTTTATGTAAACTACATATGTTAAAGAGTAATTAAGGGAACAAACAGACACAAAAGTAAATGAGCAACTCAGACTACACTTAAAGCATGGACCAAGTGCACCGGTAGGATAAGCGTCGTCTGCTTTTTTAGAAACTCTCGCCGAGTTTTTCATAAAAAGTCAAGTCCGGGGTAAACGAAAGAGGAAAGGAAAACTATGACACGTTGAATAAATCAATTTTCATGGTACAGATGGATACACCGAAACATTCCACGAGCTCATATACACCGGATAGCGAGAGGCGTATTTAGTGTGCAAACTTATGCACCAAATATGAAAACTGTCTTCGATTTCGTGAGAAGAAAAAAGTTATTATCATGTTTTTAGTTGGTGATAACCGATTAAAAAGACTAAAACGTTTTAAAATAATTTCTTATCAGTATTTTTGTTAACAGAGTAAGGAATTGTTTTTCATATTTATTGCCAAGGAAGATTTAATAAATTAGTCACACATTCTAATATTTTATATACGTTTTCCATTGCTCAGAACAAAAGAAGCTTGATTACTGTAGACAAAACAACAAAGATGGACACCTTGTAATTGACTTATATACACTGGGTAGTAAGAGACGTATTGAGTGTGCAAACTTATGCTCAAAATATGAAAACTGTCTTGGATTCAAAGTTGTAGCAACTGGGATATGCAATCTCTACCAGACAAGCACAGCCAGTAGTGGTGTCAATGGTACGTACTTCGAAATTTGCTAACGACGGGGATTAGAAATAAACAATTGCATTCAAATTGTACTATGAACTATGCCAATGCTATGGTATTTCTTATAAATCGCCTAAATATGTTCGGATAACAATTTCAATAATAAACTAGTTTGATAATAGTTAAGCGCGATTATTTTTAATATCCTTAGTATTGAAATCACATTTTATTGTAGATGTAAACACAAAAAATATCAATCATACTATAGTTCTGAATTCTTATATCTAGAAATGTTCAGACTTTTGCACTGTTGTCTATTTAGCAACTGAATATTTTAATATTGTAATGTATTGGTTGTATTGGAAATCATTATTGTGTTCTATGTAAAATTATGTAATTTAACATAATTACTAAATTAAAATTGTGGGTATTAATTTTATATGTGTCAACCTTACAAAATAATAATAATCAAAATAATCAAAATAAAAAATAATAAAATAAAATAAAAGAATGAGAATAAAATTTGATTTTTTTTTTCAATTAAACGTGACAAATCTACCACACCTATTAATATTGCGAATTCCGGTAAACTGTACATGTGTCTCAAGGAGTAGGCTTTCAACATCAACATTACACCAAAAATAAATCGAATGATCTAAATAAAAAAAGGAAAAAAAAATCATTTTAAGGACAATATTAATTTTATGCATGATAATAATGTAATTTAAAGTTTGTAAACGTTAGAAGGTGGATCATTTAGACAAAAGACAAATATCACAAAAGCGATTTAAAACAAATTGAACTGAACGTATTTGACTCAAAAAATCATAACTCTACAATTGTGTATAATGGCATTATAAAAGTCTTGTCTGAAATAGATGACCTCAGTCATGTGGTTAAATAGATGTCAACATACTGCAATGATTTACGAAGTTTCTTTAATAATTTCTGTTCATTGGCTAGTATGAACAAGATACAAAGTTCATCAAATAAATATTTTTATTATTCAAAAACTGAAATAGGGAGTATCTCCGCAACATAGAACACAGATAAATTTGTAGAATCTTTATATTTTATTCTTTTTAATTTTTATTTTATTATAAAATAGGACACAACAATACCTTCATACTTTAATTTCCACTTATGTAAAAGAGTATTCAAGGGAACCAAGATTTGACAGGTGATTAAAAGAACATTTTCCAAGAATAAATATTAGACGTGGAAAACAGACACACACAACAAAGAACACGATATAATCAAATAACACGTACACAGAAACAAAAGTAAATGATCAACCCAGACTATACTAAAAACTTGGAGTATGGACCAGGTGCACCGGAAGAGTAAGCGTCCTCTGTTGTTCAAGAAACCCTTGGCGAGTTGCTAATAAAATGAAACGTCAAGAGTAGACGAATGGAAATAAGGAAAACTATGACACTTTGAACAAATAGGCCCGCCTTCTGCAAATAAATGCAACTTAACGATTCTGAAATTCATAATGACGGCCGTGAAACACTGTAGTAATGATTTTAACTTTTAGCAACATATACCTGTTTTAGAAGACTAATTGTAAGAAGACTAGCTCGATACAAAAGTCCGTTTCGGCAAGTTCTGGCATAACGTATGATTTGTGATATTAAAGTTGACAATATAGAATGAGAAGCTTTTGACGTATAGTTTGGTCAAGAATTTTCCTCTTCTACCGATCTCTATTTGTAGGTCAAGATATGTGACTTTACAGTGTCTGTAATGTCCTTTATCTCAAATTTTTATGGATAGATGCAATATATAAATCCCTAGAAACTGGAATTGTTTAAGGACAATACGTCATCTATATAGCGCAACTGAGATTAAAGATCCTAAACGATTTTAAATAAATAAACTAAGGTAAGTTATCAGTTGCTTACTATAAATAATTCATACGATTTATATTTTGTTATCTTGAAAGTTGCAATACTACATAAAGGACATAGAGCATAAATAATTAAGGTAGGGATAATTCATGAAAACTTTTCAAATTGCATCTCATTATGTTGTGTAAAAATTTTTGTCTACATTCATTTTTTTCGGACTGAGTTATTGCGTTACCATTACATGTAGGTCAAGATGTATTCATTGTCAAACATTAACGATGGCACGTTTTCATACTCTCCGATAAGATGTATTCATTGTCAAACATTAACGATGACACGTTTTCATATTCTCCGATAAGATGTACTCATTGTCAAACATTAACGATGACACGTTTTCATATTCTCCGAAAAGATGTATTCATTGTCAAACATTAACGATGACACGTTTTCATATTCTCCGATAAGATGTACTCATTGTCAAACATTAACGATAACACGTTTTCATATTCTCCGAAAAGACGTATTCATTGTCAAACATTAACGATAACACGTTTTCATATTCTCCGATAAGATGAAAATAATACCGTATTGTTTGTCATATTGAATTTTCATCATAATTAGGTTTCAATTAATATTAAGTACCATTCAGTGTAAGAATCAGGCAATGAGTGGCGCATCATTTTTCTCAATCTGTTTTTTTTTTTGCCTCAAACATATTCAAATACATCTAGAGAGCTATAGAAAAGCTATTTGAATTTATGCTGAAGCATTGGTAACGTAGATATTGTTTGACTGCTTATTTAAGGAAACGGTTCGGGAAAATTTTCCATAGTCCATTTCAACTAAATTTGACCTACCAATATCTTAAAAAGGCAGACTTTGCAAACACTTTGACAGTAATTTCTTGAGGTTATGAGATATAAATACTTAGATAATGCAATAAAATCATTGCGTATTTTTCTTCATGTGCCTTAACTTCTACACATTTTCCTGATTCTTAAACGGAAAAGTACTTAATATATAAATTGCGAATATCGTAACAAAATATAAGGCATCTTTACCGCTTTCATCCATGCACAGGTTACAAATACACTTGAAACAAACTACAAATATACATTAGAGATGAATCTGGCTAATGTTTTATTTTCATATGAAAATATAAACATTTATGTTTGACCACAGACATAATTTTTATAATTTTTTTTAAATAAATTAACAAATTTAAATTGAAGATCAATCACAATAAGCTTCTTTCTGATTATAATAAATAATATATTTCCTTCGATTTAAAACTGATAAAATCTCGATTTTTGCCACGTCTACATGTTCAAAAATATTATCGTTGAAAACGAACGACTACAACTAAAACCAGGATATTGAATTCATGTATAGCACGGCACATTATTGTTTAGACATCGTATAGCACTGACGTTTTTACGCCGCCGACGACGGAAAGCACCATCCTATTTATTGCAGCTTTCTGTAGAAAAAAGAAAATTCATGGTTATTTACTTATTTACTTTGGCGTAGGTTGGTCACGGCTATATTTTCAATACATTTCGATAGAGTCCAATCATTCAAAATTAGCAAAGGCATGTAAGTTGACAAACGCACCAGATATTTTCAAAAGCAGAAGTTGGAAAAGGCACACACGTTGACAAAAGTACAGAAGAAAAATTAATAAAACTTCACAAAAGATAGAGTTGGTCTTTACTATTACCATAAAAAAATGTCCGTTATCCACTTATTCAAACTTGGCATGGAAGAATTGTTTTAATGTTCATTGGGCATACAAAGATTCTGTAGTTTTTCGCGACACATTCAATTAACTTAAGTAGCGTAGCATCCATTTAGCTATGGAAAGCAGACAAAGACAACAAAAAACATAGAATTACTAAAATAATACAAAACAACAAAAGTAAATGAACAACTCTGACTTCACTAAACACTGGGAGCATGGATAGGTGCACCGTTATAGTAAGTGTCCTCTGCTTTTCAGGAAACACCCGCCGAGTTGCTCATTAAAATGTAAGTCCAGGGTAGACAAAGAGGAAAGCAGAACTATGACACGTTTAACAAATCAGTTTTCATGGTCCAGATGGATAGATCGTAACGATCCACTAGTTCATGATGAAGACCATGAAACTTCTGTAGTGATCACTTCAATCTTGTAGCAACATAACCCTATTCCAGAAGCCTTATTGTAAGAAGTCTAGCACGAAACCAAAAGTCTGCGTATTTACGGCAAGCTCTGTCATAATGTATGATTTGTGATATGAAAACTCCATACGCAGGGGCTGAAAGGATGCTGCCACTGATGAAAGGAAAGTTGACAATACTGAATGAAAAAAAGTGGACAAGATTTAAGTTCAAAGTGATATAATTTGGTGCCGCATCCGACACTTGGAATTCTCATGATCAGCTTTACAGCCTTATTAATATTAGCCTCATTCCATAGCAACAGTAATGTCAGACAACATTAAACTGAAAGTATACACAAAAGCAAAGAGCAGTACATGTTTTTTTTAAATATATATATACAAAATGGTTAAGGGATGTGAACGGATGTGTTTTAATCACCTATTACATTTTCAAACAAAGATTGAATGCAACCAAATGATCTTTGTATTTGGAAATGATTTACTAGTTAAGGGGAGCTCATTTTTTGCCAAGAGGCGGGTTCATATAAGGAAAATTTCCCGATGTCATTCTTCCACAAGGCAGTACCAGATACAAAGGAGCACATATATATTTGATAATATGACGGTTTTTCTTGTAACCTGGAGGAGTTTAATGCAACTACAACCTGCGGAACTTTAATTCTTTTCCCCTGTAGCCTTAAATTTGGTTCTTCCTGTCGTAATACGATTATAGAGGATCCAATTATCCAAACAGTTTCATGATCTGACAAATATAAAATTTTGCCGAATGTATGACTTGTAAGCAGTTGATTTCCATATTTGTTTTTGTCTCGTCAATAGGTCTACCCACCACGGACAAAGGTGTTGCTCCTTCCATCAGGAATATATGACTATTTAAAATTCGTTGAACGACAACGGTATATTTCGATGCTTTACTTAAAACTGCGAAAAAAATGTACCTTGGCACCACTGTAATGACAAAATAAATCGACATCGGTTTGGAGTCTAGTTGCTAAACATTGTAGCATAGATTCAAATAGACAAGTCGAATAATTAATTTTGTGAAACACAATTGAGACGCATTTTCCACTTAAGCCAGTAATCCTCCAATGATCATTTTCTTTTTGAACCTTTTAATCAACTCATTTTTGTGCTCTTCAGCGAATAAAAAAAATAAGGACTTTCTCTGAACTGTCTCGGACCACCATATTTCAAACAGAAATCAAATGAGAAACATTGTATTATTTCTGCAGTACTTCTTTATCAAGGTAAGCTTTCAAATATTTGACGAGGAGTTAAACTTTGATCTGGAAATCTCCTAGGGCCCAAATATTGCCGGACTTGGAAGTTTCGTTTGGTCCTTCCTGCGTGAGTTGACCTAATTGCTGGAAATTAGCCTGAAATGTTGCCCGAAAGGGCGGAGTCGTATTTTGTGACTAGACAGGATCTACCAGACACATGTAAAACGGTTGGCGTCAAGGGCACCTAAAGCATGCATATATTTTCATGGGTTCCTCTCACAAACACATTTTTAGGAATCATCACATTGATGTTTTGTTTTGGACGCCCGTCGTGACAGTTCAAGTTCTAGATTTGTCAGTGTTGCCAGCGTCATTAATCATTTACACTAACGAGAACTCTTGATTTACCAAATCCATCTGTTTACTAGGATCTGAGGCCATTTTAAGATTGAATTGGACATCATATTCCCTCCAACTGATGCCTTTCTTTCATAAATGTTGCCTCAAGAAGTGCTGACTGTAAGTACTCAGACAATTCCTGAAATCTATGGGGTGTGATGATAGAGAAATACTCATGTAAATAATGAATGCGTCGGCCCATTATTTTTCGATGTTGCCAATACCAGTTTTAGGCTTTTCTTTTGTTATGCTGTAATCATCTACAACTACAACTACAAGTGTTTTTTTGGCTTTGTTAGAGGTCTTGTTATCAAGTAAATTTTCAAGCTCTATGAATTGTTCATTTTTTTATTTTTGTTTTGTTGGCTCCTGACACATTGTGGCCTTATTTAGCATGGACACATGGAATTTGTTGAGAACTTTATCTTTGATTGTAAGACTTCTATTATTACATTTTATAACAAGGACTGAAAACGTACCTGTCCAATTTTCTGGAAAGAAAAGACGAGAAGATCCCGAAGACCCCTTATAACATTAAAAATAAAGTGATGCAACTTCCTAATTTGTTATCGAATAAAATTTTAAACTCTGTGAATTGTGCATTTTTTATTTTTTTGTTGGCTTCTGACACATTACGGCCTAATTTAGCATGGACACTTGTATTTTGTTGAGAACTTTGGCTGTGATGGTAAGACTTCCAATTATTAAATTTTATAACAAGGACTGAATACGTACCTGTCCAATGCCCCGGAAAGAAGAGACCGAAAGTTCCTGCAGACCCCTTATAGTAACATTAAAGGGGTACAACGCCCTAATTTACGAGAGATCGAATTATTTTAAATATATTAGAGGAAAAACACAGTTTTGAAAAACAATTTGCATTTCAAAATTTTTACATATTTTTTAAACAAAAAATATATTGATCCAAACCATGACGTTTTTTTGAAAGATGTTATAGTTAAGGTATGCATCTTTCAGCAGAATAAAGTTAGATCAAAGGTTCTTTAAGAGTAATCAAGGGAACTTTGTCCCTTGATTGCGTTCTTTTGATTTTCACTAGAATCTTGACTCCCTTGATTACCCTTCCTTGAAGCTCATTAACAATATTCCAATATTGTTTAGGATTAAATTAAAAAATCAAATTACTCAATTGATAGTTACATATGTTCTTTATATTTATACGCTCTCGATGGCTGTATTATTAACTGGGCCCTGCATACTTATGGGCATAAAAAACATCAATATCTGGTTTGTGCATGTAAAATCGGGAGCTTAAAACAGTATAATGGTAACTTTATTTTCGTATACTGGGTATATGCGACTGAGAACCACATCAGTCTAGGAAACATAAACTAAGTTCGATAATTAAATACAAAATCGAATCTGAACTTTTTCTTAGATAGGTATGGTCAAAACATGGCACCAGAATGTTTAAAAAAAATATGTCATTAATAGCGGACACGGCGACCCAAAGACTTTTCGGACCATAAAAACCCACAGTTTCTTTCCAAATCTGGAATTTCGGTCCATATATATTTTAGAACATAACAACAGGAGAATGCAAAAGGACAATAAAAACCGTGTATCATTACATATTTTATCATTTTTTTTTATATCAATACATACTTTGTCTTTTAAGAATATTTTTTTTATCAATTCAGTAGATATCATAAAAAAGGAATATATTTTGAATTGTCATTTTAAAATGAAATCGTTTACAAAAGATATTCTTGAGTTAAAATATCCGCTAGACATCATATTGCCTTCCTCTCTGAGGTGTATTTTTTTATACACATTCTAAAATATGATTAACTTAACATAACCTCATTATGATTTAAGTTTTGCCGTATGTTACATTTTATCCGTTGTATGTGCAATATGATAAATATTTCAACTGCGTCAAAACTGAAAAAAACTAGATCATCCTTTAAAAAACAGACAGATTTGTAAATCTTTGGGAAATAGCTCTGTCAATAGGTATTTTCATCTTAAGTTTAGTTTAAATGAAAATTGTAAATATCAAATGATAGTCAGTTTAGCTTGAAGTAAGATATAATGGTTGGATATATATATATACAAAATATCACAATAAACTACTGGGAAGCAACAATGATTTTCTTAATCAAATTACAATTTGATAACCTGAGCAAAAATTTCTTCATCTTTTGGGTTAGATTAATGTACCTTTAAGATAAAAATATATCTTAGTTTAATTATTAAGCTATAAATAAAGAAGTGGTTCATCGAATGTTTCGATTTGAACATTAAATGGTTTGTTTATTAAAATAATTTTCTTGCATTTTTTTATAACTTGTTTGACCATATATATGGTGTTAGTTTGATTAAGCAAAACGACACAATTCCATTAAATATCTTATTCTGGCTTCCCTATTATTTTTTAATACTTTAATTCAACCCTCTCCTTACATGCCTGAGTAAACAAAGTGCGCGTCTAATATACAGATTTATTGGTTTTACGTTCTATTCACTTTTAAACATTTAGTAGCAGACTTTGTAAGAACCATACAAATTCTAAAATAAGAGATACACCCCAAAAAAGGCTACACATTTATATTTTTGTGAATAAGTTGATTTATATGTCTATATGATGAAATGTTTAATTATTCATTCCAGTTTATCTACCCGTAGGAGATAATCCACATTTAAAAGTCAGCAGTTTCTATTGTATTGTAGTGTCATTTACAGATTTATCTCCTTTTATTTTAAATTCTGCCATACATTCTATATAGTTTTTATCCCCTATAAGAACAATGGTTTTATGAAAAGCCACATCTGAATTTCTATTTACTATTACATTTTAAACAAAATATGAAAATTAAAAATGTTTAGGCTTTCTGACCATGAATCACATTTCGCACGATTCTTAACTTGAATGCTACTTAATTAAAATGAGTTCAAATTACCAAGTTTTTTTCTCATAGAGTTCTTCGGTTTTATTTCAACAACTTATTTGGCCTGATCAAACCAGTAACGTTTTCTAAATAAAAGTACGTAGTAAGCTTACGGTACACCTGTCTGTGCTTCATTTTGAACTTATTTTATTAAGTTACTAGTAGATTGTTAGTTTTTATTTTAGTAGTTTTTAGTTTACCGAACATCGATTTTTAAAGGCAGTTATCATTGTAATAAAAATCATAAATAAAATAATTGTACAACGTGTAATGCTGCACTAAGTGCTCCTAGCAAATGTCAAAATGAGTTGTCAAAAAATAAATCCGTATAACTAATAGCATTGAGGCAAAAACCACAAAGGTTAAAATTACTGCAATGGTCCTGCTTGATACAGCCATTTTCCATTGAAAAGACGTGTTAAATCAGAGCCACCGATAGGAGAACAACTTATAGTCATCTCTACGGGAACTGGCTCTGTGAAAACTGTCAGAAGAGATGTTAGTTTGACAGTTTTGTATCCAAGAATCTGATAAAATTATTTTTTTCATTACTTCACAATGAACTATTATATGCATACATTATTAAACCCTATTAAAGGATTTAATATTTGACATATCTTTCAAATTTTTTTCCCAGAGATATGCTTATTACATAATTATCTTCCAATTTATTATCTGATCCTAATTTCAATAATCTTTCTACTTTCATTCTGATGACAAACAAAACAGCTAGTTGAATAGACCAGTTCCAATTTCAATATCAAGCAACTCGGCGGGTGTTTCTAGAACAGCAGAGGACGCGTACCCTTCCAGTGCACCTGCTCCATGCTGTTAGTTTATAGTGGAGTCCGAGTTGCTCATTTGCTTTTGTTACTTTGTATGTATGATTTTAGTTGCTTTATGTTCTTTGTTGTATATGTCTGCTTTCCATGTCTGGTCTTTGTCCCTGGATTACATTCTTTTGATTACTGCTAGAACCTTGGTTCCCTTGATTTCTATTTAAATAGTTCTCTAGGTAAACATCTGAACTATATTATACCAATGCGTCATTCTTAAATACTTCAGAACACCTTTCTGACACAGTCCTTTAAGTTTGAATAGCTGTCAATTATGGTAACCTAAACTTCTTAAAGTCAAATAAATACAACACACTGAGGCCATTTAAATTTTTTTTACTTGAATATTTTCAAGTTTATATTGTAGGGCATCTAATATACATAGTCACTGTAAACCAAAGAAAACAAAATGATACTGATATTTACAATCATTTTATAGACATCTCTTTAACAACTTTTTTTTAAACTGTTTAATATTCAGAAGGTTCTTAGAAGGACTGGTGCAAGCATTTATATTGCAAGTTGAAAACAAGACCATTTTACAAAAGTGTAATGAATTTTACCATAACTTTAAGCTTAAAACTACTTCAGCTAGAAAGAATCTCAGTTTAAAAATGTATGAGCATCAAATTATTTAAAAAAATAGTTTTAGCACTCTGTTCAATTAAGTAATTGAAACTAAAAAAAGGCTTGGTCTTTGAATATCTAAATAAAATGAACAATGTTATCCAATCAGAAACAAGTTATCACTTGTATATAGAGTACAAGCTACCCAAACATTGGTGGATGGCAAATATAGAGATTAAGGCCATCATAACTGACAGTGTCCAAAAGATCACACAGGTGTTCTGAAGTAGTGAAGTAGGACACATTGGTATAATGTAGGCAGAATTCTACCCAAAAAGATACTTAAATTACTCACTAGCCTACATAAATTAGTATTGAAACTCGAACTTTTTTAATTAGTTGTAAATATTTCTTTTTCAACTTGTAACATTGTTGTCATTTGTCATAATTTGAAAGTTCTTCAAATTGGTCAATGCTCCCAGTTTTTAGTGGAGTTCGAGTTGCTCATATGCTTTTGTTGCTTTGTGTGTATGATTTTAGTTATTTTGTGTTCCCTGCTGTGTATGTCTGTTTTCCATGTCTGGTCTTTGTCCCTAGACTGCATTCTTTCGATTACCGCTATAACGTTGGTTCCCTTGATTACTCTTTCCATCTGCACCATGGGAACTGATTTATTCAACGGTCATAGTTTACCTTTCCTCGTTTGTCTACCCCGGATTTGGCTTTTTATGAGCAACTCGGCGGGTGTTTCTAGAAAAACAGAAGGCGCTTACCCTACGGGTGCACCTGGTCCATGCTCCCAACTTTTAGTGGAGTCCGAGTTGCTCATTTGCTTTTGTTACTTTGTATGTATGAATTTAGTTACTTCATGTTCTTTGTGTGTATGTCTGTTTTCCATGTCTGGTCTTTGTCCCTGTATTACATTCTTTTGATTACCACTATAACATTGGTTCCCTTGATTACTCTTTAATGACAATCTGTGGTGTCAAATATTAGGTGATATGACTTTTTTCGTCATGATATTTGTTGCTTTGTCAAGAAAAGAAAAAAATATATCAACAATGCCTTATTTATAAACTCGTTGTTTTCCAATGGAATGTTAGGATAAGACAACATATCTTGAGGTTAAGATGTATAAATAACAAGGATTCAAACAAAATGAAATTTCTGATTAAAGGATTAAATTAAAGCCACATATTTTAATTAATGATAACAACAAGGCAATATTCAAAACAGAAATAAAAATACCAAGACAATATCCAGAAAGTTTGAATCAACTACAAAAGTTCGGACTTGGTGCATTAATTTCTGATGGAAATAATGAATTAAACCAGATTGTATATCGCGCTGAACGTCCCAACTCCATAACGGTTAATTGTAAAGCAAATACATTAAATTGCATTTAAATAGAGCTTCTTTGTAATATATTAAGAGGCACTTCGCGACAATGCTAACATTTATCTTTGTTACTTTTTCAGATCTAAATTAAGATGGAATTGATTAAATTAAATCGGTAGATATATAGAAGTATCAGAATTGAAGTGTACATTAAACCTGATACAGAAAACACAGACGATCGCAATAATCTATCCACAATAATGTACGTCCCAGAAAAGATATTTGCTTTTCTAATTATAGCAATAAATATAGTTTTCCAAAACTTGATTTTTTATATATTTAAATCAGATTTAACTCTTAATTGTTTAGGTACTTATAATGATTTATTTACACTATAGTCTTTTTCATCAATAATATCATTTACATACAGTTAACCTTAAAACATACACTGATAAGTCATTAGAAATTCATCTTTTATATTCCCTAATTTTATACCCGTAGCTTATATGTAGTGTGGCTGATAAGGTATTTTGCAATCCTTTTAAAACACCAGAGATTCGATCCTACCGGACGAGAAAGTTTTTGTCAGCTTTGAATTCAATATTAAAGCAATATGTTTAGTATAAAAAATGAAACAAATATAAAACAGAATGAAGGAAAGTAATATGTATAGAAATTGATAAGGCAATGAGAAATATTAATTTTGATAAAAACATTCATTGTAGAAAGTAAGAGAAACAAAAATTAACATTTGAGTAAGGATATAAATGAAAGCTGGAAAATGTCTATAAAGGAGCGCCAATTGTTGAGATGATATATTATTTATGTCGGCAATACAAAAACAAACAAACAAACAAACAAACAAAAAATAAAAAGAAACAAACAAAAACAGCAAAAAAAAAAACAAAAAAAAAAACAAAAAAAAACCAAACAAACAAAACAAACAAAGTCATGTAGAACTAGCCGTTGCATCCAGAAAATGAGAAGCTTGATATGAAAATTTATTTACCATTATTTTAGAGTGGACAATAATTTCAGAATAAATGGTAGTACTACAGTAAGAATGACATAAAAATGGACAGAAACAACTGTTTGTTTAAAATAAAAATGTAACGAAAATGGATATGGTGAATATGTCAAATAGAAGACAAATCAACCGAGATGACAAATGTCAGGTCAAGGCCATCCATGGGTCATCAATTAATGACTAGGAAACCCTCACACCATGATGTATGGTTAAACACAGGTATAGCAAAATAGTTGCCCCATGAAATGTTTAATGCTATAAACATGGATACTGTATCGTTTTCTACATTTGTTTTTATTACTTGTTTTAAAATAAATTTTTGCAAATGAAGGTCTTTGGTTGGTTAATGAATTTTCTTTAAGCATCTTATTTATATCGGTACACATTTAACAATCAACATAATAATTAGAGCTGTTTAGAACAGGGACTCATGTACACAAAATTAAAGCACCTATGGATATATGGGTGCTATTGCAGCTTCTGATAAAAAAGTATTTCTTTGATACGCAATAATCATAAGGATCCAAAAATCTATATCAGATCACACACCTTAAGATTATGATAAGAATGAGAACAAATATAGCTATAGCAAGTCTACGATGTTAATTTTCATCGAAAGCTTTTTTCCCATTCCGGGAAACACAGAAAATCCGACAGGTTATTTAAAGAAGCTACCAATTATTAGTTGCATGCTTATAGATATTTAAAAGATATGTAATTGATTTTACTGCTATCTGAATTGTAGGACGACAGTTGTCAATGTTTCCTGTTTTTCTTGTTTCAGCCATGTACGTGGACTTTGGTATTTCTTAAGTCGTCCATCTATTTTGATACTTTTGTCGATATATCGATGAAAAACAAACTGACTTTACATTTTATTTTGTTTTAATTTTTTTTATATTTATCTATTTAAGCATGTTTCCAAGCAGCGCTGTGAATTCATAATTAAAAAATAAATGCACGCACTACCTGAACGACGCTTAACCAATTTGAACCTGGATATACAGACAGGTTTTGCGACCCTAAAACATGTGTGCGCTTGTGCAATATCCAAAATTTTATTTTTGAAAATATTAGATTCCTTGTTTAAAATACTAAATCATAATGTTATATCTTCACAGACAATAACCAAATAAAAAGCAAAACTAAACAACAAACAACAAACACCATAATAAACAGAGCAATCAAACAAAAAAATAACAACAAACAAATAAATAAAACAAACAATCAACAAAAAATCCACATAAAAAAGGGAAATAATGTAAAATGAAATAGATATGATTCTTATTAAAATAACATGAAATGTTAAGTTTGAGTGAAAATAAACACCAAGGAATGTTAGTCACTAATTTTAAGTAAATAAAACACCATGGAATGTTAGTCACTAATTTTAAGTAAATAAAACACCATGGAATGTTAGTCACTAGGCTTAAGTTAATATAAACACCATGGAATATTAGCCACTGAGTTGAAGTTAATGAAAACACCATGGAATATTAGCCACTGTGTTTAAGTAAATATAAACACCATAAAACTAAGTAAAATTAAAGTAAACACTGTATACATCAATGCACAAAAAATGACATCTAATGTTTGTGATATTCTATGTCCTGTCATATTAGTTGGACAAACGTCTACGTCTTTATCAAATGCCGCAATTTCATTATTCTTCCGGTTAACTAAAGTAGAAACTAGCCACTTAACACGCTTGTTTACACCATCAATATTTGTCATGTAATAATAATGTGAACTTGCAATAGTAAGTAACACAATGATACCACTTCCCACCATAATTAAAACTAGGACAATAATTACAACGCAAACAGGGTTTGACAATTCAGGAATTGAGGATGAAACTATAGTCAGAAAAATAGTGTATGCTAACAGAATAGTCATTCCAAGGGAGACCCTTTCTCCAGAATCCACTGGTAGACAAAACACCAGCGGATTCATCAATGTAAAGAGTAATGTAGGTATTAAAACTGTTACAACGTAATACATTGAATGTCTCTTGATAATAATTTCAAGGTGATACTGGTTGACACTTCGCGTCTTTTTCATATATTGTTTTGTATCAACTAGTTCCCAATTTGAATTCGGTGACATATAGTCTGAAATAACTTCTTCAGACAAAACAACCAAATTAAACGAGAATGGAGAGACACCCAACATGTTGAATATAAATTCACATGTTTGTTTATCAAACGGGAATCTCTGAACGTTCGGTGAACATTTTGCCTCTAAGAGAGTACTAGGACTCCATATTACTGTGCCATCAAAAAACACATTTACGTAAGTACCTGTTCCATAACCTACTGGTTTCTCTCCGTTCACATTATTAACAAGAAACAAGTATGGCAGCCATATATCATCTGTTGTAACTGCTAAATTATTAAGATTGTAAAAACTTTGGTTCCATGTCAATCGTTGATCCGTCCAATTAAGATAAACATTACACATTAAAGTTATTTTTTCTTCCCTTTCTGCAAAATCAATCAAAGCAGTGGGATATGTTTGAACAGTTAGTATGAATTTTTCATCCGGTTTATCCCATGTTGGGAACAACTGTTTCCGATAGGTTTGCATTATATCTCCATATAAATCTCCAAGTGTGCAAGGTGGACTGATAGAGACACTGAGCAACGAAAGAACGAATCCCGAAATATTCATTATGACTTTCACACTGATATGACATAGAATCAATTAACTTAATGCTACAGCAAAATGATCTTGGGTACTGTTCCAATCGTCAGTGTAATCGAATATTTATTAAATCACTTGTCCATCTAACTATATGGAATTAATCATTACGGATGATGTCAATAAATGCAATTCTCATGATAAATTTTTTTAGCAGTTATGTATTGTTAAGGTGTGCTTTGGTTGACCTGGTAACATTAAATGGCATCAACCATTAATGTTGATTTTACGAATAAGGCCAAATTCCATTTCTGCCTCGTATCAATTTCCTTTCTGTGAAGCTCAGTCAATAGCAATTCATCCTAAAAAGCAGAATACTTGCTTCTTAGATAAGCACTTTTGCAAAGCTTGAAAAAGAAGAAAAAGTATAACCATTTTGTTTGATATCCTATCCATCTTAGGCCTATCACCATGTACATGTTTATTACCTTATGTAGCTCCGACTATACACATACTATTAACAAATCATGATATTTATCATTTAATAAATGAAAGGTGCATCCATTTTCAATTTATATATCAATATTTGAACAACACCTCATACATGACCTGATATAAGGTTTGAGGGTGGATATAGAGCTAATACAGAAAATGTAGCGTTATTGTTTAATATTATTAACCGTTTAGAAAGATTTATCGTGTTTATCACATATTGTGATAAACCAATTTGATAAAAATGGGCAATAATTATTTTTCCTTAAAAAGTACTGTTGTATCTCTACACGCACCCATTGCAGACAATTTAAAGAAGCATGTTCAGGTTTCTCACTATCATCTGTCCCACATCCATCTCTTGAACATGTACATACAGATGGACATATGATTTGTATTTGTATTTTAGGGCTTTGATTTTTCGCTTGTAGTTAAACAATGAAACTAACTGTTAGAGTGACAAGTTCTACCTTGAATTGTACGAAGAGATATAAGTTATGAGTTGATTACCCTCGTAACAATAGCCATTCTCTGTAAACTCGATGTCCATGTGATTGCTATACACGCCATTGTTACCAAGCAAGATTCCCTTCCGTTTAATAAATTCTAGGTGCAAGTTTGAAGAAATTTGTTCATATGATCAACAAATATATATTTTGATTATTTGAAAGATATGTTCTCTTTTTTCCAGCTATTTACATTGATTCATGTCGAGTATAAACATTCCTGCAAAAACACATGATATTTTCGTAAAACCAACTAAATAACAATAGGTTGTTCGTTATGAATTGGTACCATATAACATACAAATTTTAAATATATTTCTTTGAAATAAACATTAAACTAGAATGTGTGGTGTAGTAATACTAATATCAGTGTAATAAATGACCCATTTCTCTCTTGAGGTAACCAAGAAAAAAATTGGCATCCTTTGGTACATATGGCAAACGAACTTAACTTAAAATTTAGTGAATAGATACTTCAGTTATCACGTTGGACCTCAGAGGCATTTTGTATTCATTGAGACCATTTAGTTCTAAAGTTTTTTTTTTATTTATTCAGGCAGAAGTGAAAAGTTTAAATTTATACTTAGTGTATTTATACTCAATTCAAACAAGTACATGCAATCTAAGTTAATGTTTATGCCTTGAGAGTCGTAAAACGTGTCCGTATTTAAACGCACTACTCATTTTCACGGTAATTTTCAACAAAGCGGTAACGTCTACATCTTTATGTGTCGAAGTTTGTAATGGTAATAGGGTAGGTAGATCTCGTCACGTGAATCCGTAGTTTCACGAGAATTGGTTCAAGTGTACCATTCAAATGCATGGAGATTATTTATTTACATGGTGTTGGTTCAAGAAATAAAAACCAAAAATCTTTCTCCTGTAAAAATAAATTGATAAAAAATTATTAAAATTAATTATACATGATGAAAATGTAAAGACAAGCAAAAGATTTTGCATTGTAATGCAGCGCTCCGAGGTCTTCGGATTTCAGTACTTTCTGCATGGAAAATTCCGGTACGGACAATGAAACTAGAACGCGAATTACAAACCCTGTAACGGTAAATTATTTATTCCTGATGTTTACTAGGACTAACAAAATATGTGTTGAATAATCCGTAATTAAGTACCTTTGACTATCCTCTACTCTCGAAAAACATATAATGAAAATCTCGTGAAATGTAGTCTAGGAGAGATTTCTATAGAGTAGCAATAATCAGTCGAAAAATATTTTTTTTATATGTGCATTTGTATACACTAGGCTAGACTATTTCTGTTCCATTAAACAGTTCAATTTTCATTTAAACCATTTGAAAGCTTGATTATTGTAGTACACAACTGATTTACACAACACAACATGATCCCATTAAAAATGAAACAAAAAATAACTAAAACTAAAACTACAAGTGAATGGGGGTTCAGTCGAAAACAAACATGGAATAAGAGGAATAAGTGATATGCTAACATTTAGTCAACAACCTCACCAAAAGTAATGCATATTAATGTGCTGTACCAAAAATATTTCAAATTCAAATTAACATTATTTTGATTCTTATATGACAATAACGGTACTTTTTTTACATTTTCTTGACATATTACGGTAATCTTAGACCCGTCATATTTGTCCGTATTTGGCTGTACAGTTTACGTCAGTTGAAATGGTTGCTCGGGAAACTTTGTTTTGTATTTTTCACGCATAATGAAGAAAACGGCGAATTAAGTAGAACGATGTTAGATAGGGCAATAGCTGTTTGCATTATAAGGTCACAGTATTCACACATGGACAGGTACAATGTTTCATTCATTGATGATTGTTATTGTTTGTTTTCATACAAGATGGCACGGGGCGAGTGTTACCGTGTACGTGTATAAGTGATTTTTACGAAATATAATATAACTTTTCTAAAACCTAACACATAATATTTTTATTAGATAAGAATTTGATGTCATTCAAGCTATTGAAATGAATAAAAACAGTTGATACACATCAGAATGTTATGTATGTTTGTTTACATGATTAAGATGGGCAGTAATTTACACACACACAAGCCACGCCCAATAACTCGCGTGTTGATCATATAGCAATACAAAATTAACCACAGTGGTCTCAAAGCCATTTAAGGACGTCATATTATGTTTTTTTCTGTAGTAAAAATGTGAACTTACGATAATAAATACAGCAATGAATCTACTAAAGAACATGTTACAAACTAACAAAAGAATTATAGCACAATACCCTTGTATGGAATCGTTGATGCTGCAATCGTCAGAAATATGGCATATGCCAAAAGTATCGACGTACCCAATGAAATTCGTTGACTTGATTCAACATGTTAGAAATATACTAGATGATTCATCAACGAAAACGAAATCGTTGGCATGATAACGGTAACAAAATATGCAATGTGTCTCTTGATCGAATGGCACATGGCATACATAAAAAAAGACTATAATCCACAATGCATTAGTCTGCAAAGGTCCAGTCTGTATTTTTCGTATGGTCTCTTTTGTGGTAAAATAAATTCTTAATTTGCTGATGAATATCGGAACATGTCGAAATTAATGTAACAATTTTGAGAATCAAACGGAAATCTAGACTTATCAGGCAGATATATGGTGTCACTTCGTTGTATCTTTCATGAAGACATCAACGGGAAAGTCAGATTCATACCTAATATGCTTTAGCACACCTATACCGTTGATAAGGTATAGATGAGGAACCCATTGAGGATGTTGTCGATAGAAATAACTATGTATGAGATGTTATCATATACTAGTATCAATTGATTTCATGTTAAACGGGGATCCGACCAGTTCTGAGAAGCTGATCAATGCGGCAGGGTAAGAATTAAGAATAAGTACAATTTTCTCATTTGGTCGATCCCACGTAGGACATCTTCTTCTTGTCGTTCGCCATTACACTTGAATGCCAGTCTCCTTAATAAATCTGGCCGTCTTCTATAGGTCTTCCACAGGTCCATACAGTTTCTCTGTAATGGGGTTGGTTTATCATATATCTTCTCTCTCTGTGCCTGGTGTAACTTGCACGTCTGCATAAAGTGTTCTGTATTCTGCTCTGCTTTTCCACAGGGACACATATGTGATGGTATGACCTTCAAAACTCTATACAGATGTTGGTTGAGTCTGTTGTGTCCTGTCCTGAAGATTGTAGTTTTCTCAAATCTTTTTAGTTGATGGAAGCTATTTTGCTTCTGAGGGGTATTGAGCAGAAACTTGATGATGGTCTTCATCTCTGTGTAGCAGACATGATTTTCATCTTGCTGTTGTTGAGCGCCATCCTTTGCTAGCTTATCTGCTTTTTCATTTCCATTGATTCCACAATGTGAAGGTATCCACTGTATAACAGTTTTAGGCTCTTCATGGAATAAATAGCTCTTTCAAGTTGTGGTAGTTTGTTGTTGGTCAGTGCTTCTATTACGGAGAGGGCATATGTTAGGAATACTACTTGCATATTTTCTGCGGTTTCTTTGATGTAATTTGCCGCATGGGTGAGTGCTTCTGCAGCCTTGTAGTTGGAGCAATATAATCCTGTTGGTATTGCCATTGACTGTTGTACTCCATTAAAGGTATTCTATGTAGATACCGGTCCCTCCTTTTGTTGCCGTCTGTGTAAACTCTTGCCCACAATTCTGATGGATAATCTTCTTCCAGCATGCTCATTGTTACGGTTTTTTCATCTTTGGCACTGAGTAACGGAACTGTTGTCTGAATAGTTACATTGTCCTCCTTCTCTGCAAATAAATTGTCATTCATTTGAAAATCTATAGGTTTGACCTGCTTTGGTAGATGTTCTTGGTGTTTTCTTTGCAATGCTCTTGTTTCTAGAGTGAAGCTGGATCTTTTGAGTCTTCCTGAGGATAGTTGTTTCAGTCTCTCATTCATTGGGTGGTTTTGTAAGCATTGGTATTTGGTGGCCTGTATCATAGCTTTACATTCTCTTCTCTTACTTAATGGTTGTATTTTTGTAATTTCCTCCATACTAGCAATAGGCGTTGATTTCATGGCTCCTGTGATGATGCGGAGTGCCTGATTCTAGACTTTATCTGGAGTCTGATGGTGAAACTTAGCTGCTGTCATCCAAGCACTAGAGCCATAGTCTAGATGTGGGCGTACATTTCCTTCGTAGACAGATTTTCAAAACTTTCTCATTAGCACCCCAGTTTGTACCAGCAAGTTTTCTCATGATGTTTAGTTTTCATCTGGCTTTGGCTTCTGCTGTCATTATATGCTATTTCCATGTAAGTCTTTTATCGAAGGTTACACCAAGGTATGTTTGCTGACCTTCCATCGTGACATATTTTGTGACAGTTTGACATATTGGGTTTCAGATGTGAGTATAAAGAGGGTTGCTGTTGTTTTCTCTCAAGCTCTGGAACTAGGTCATTCATATAGAGTATGAAGAGAGTAGGTGGCAATACTCCTCCCTGTGGTACACCCTGTTTTAGAAGTATTTTTCGGCCATGCTTCCCATCTACGGGTACTCTTGCCCTTCTATCGTACAGATATAAATTGGTCCATTTGTACATTCTTCCGTTTACTCCAAATCTAAGAAGTTTCACAAGAAGGTCATCTTTCCAAACTTTTGTCAAATGCTCTCTGAAGACCTACAAAGACAGCTAGCTTTACTTTCTTTGATTGAAATGCATCCTCGACTACTTGAGATAGATGTGTTGTCTGATCTTCTGTGCTCTTGTACTGTCTAAAACCAGCTTGTTCGTGACCAAGAATGTTCTCCGATTCCAAGTATGTCTGCAGGCGCTTGTTGATTATACGCTCCATTAATTTGCAGCAACTGCTTGTTAGGGTAATTGGGCGGTAGCTTGAGGCTTTCGACTTGTTCTTTCTCCTCTTCAGTATTAGCATTATTATGGCTTCTTTCCAACATTGAGGGACTTGACCTTGTCTCCAGCTCAGATTGAGAATCTCTAACAAAGTTGTTAATGCTAAGGTGCCAAGGTGTTGAAGCATTTCATTGGTGATATTATCTGGACCTGGTGCCTTTTTCATTTTCATTTTTCTGATGGCTGCCTTCATCTCAAACATGGTGATATCTCTCTGCATAAGTTCATGTGTTCGCATCTTTGATCTTTCTCTCAATTCAGGTCTTACTTCTTTCTTCCGTGATGGCGGTACATAGCGTAGATTTCTTTCTCATAGTCTTTAGCAAATTCATTTGCTGCCGCTTTCGCTATGGTTGTTTCTCCTTCAACCAACTTCTGGCGTGATATTTCACCTTTGCTTCCCTCATGATTCAGTGCTTTTGTCAAGTTCCAAAGCTTTTTTGTATCTTTTTCCATATCCATAAATGATGTTTTCTCTCTCCAACCTTTCCTTTGGCATTCAATTCTTAGATGTTTGGCTTTTCACTTTTGGGGTTTGATGTTATATTCCTGACTGGGATTTAGTTCTGCATCATCCCTTGCCCTTGTGAGTGCCTCGTGTGTTGCCTGTATCTCACTGGACCAGTATGACTTGTAGTCCTTTATTACACCTCTTGGTGTACATTCCCTTGCTGCCTTTAGTACAGTAGTGTTGAATGCTTTCACCACATTGTTAATATTCTTTTCCTCTATTTCTATGTCCCTTGTAAGTTTATCTGTCTTAGCTTGAAACATAATCCAATTTGCCTTCTTCTTGTAATTCCATCTTGGTAGCTGAGCATACTCAGATGTTGTTCTTTCTGCAATGGATATCATGACAGGTCGATGATCACTGCCTCCTAGCTGGTCACATACCTTTCTACTGATTTTTTGGTGTATATCATCAATACAGAAAGCTAGATCTGGTATGGTGGTTGTATGCCATCGACAAGAATATAAAGTAGGCCTGTCAGAGGCGTCGTTGACAAGGATAAGGTGGTTTTCATCTTGCCAGTCTTCTATGGACTCCCCTTACTATTTCCGGTAGGGACCAAATGTTATAGCGGTAATCAAAAGAATGTAATCCAGGGACAAAGACCAGACACGGAAAACAGACACACAACAAAGAACATATAATAACTAAAATCATACATACATAGTAACAAAAGGAAATGAGCAACTAGGATTCCACTAAAAACTGGGAGCATGGAACTGGTGCACCGGTAGGGTAAGCGTTCTCTGCTTTTCTAGAAACATCCGCCGAGTTGCTCATAAAAAGTCAAGTCTGGGGTAGACGAAAGAGGAAAGGAAAACTATGACACATTTTCATGGCGCAGATGGATACACCGTAACGATCCACGAGTTCATGATGACGGCCATAAAACTTTTGTAGTGATGACTTCAATCTTGTAGCAACTAAGATTAAAATTTCGTCATTTGATTTGATGCATCAGAATTGTCTTTGTGACATTCCAGTATTTTTGCCGACATTTAATAAGTTTAAAAAACAAGACATTTATATTGTTTTCCATCATTTGATAATGTATTGTTTTATCTGTGTAAACATGCATGTGTGCAATATCCAAAAATATACAGATTTTAATAATTAATTTCAGTTTACCTTTACTTTAACTGTATAAAACCTCTAAATCTCTAATGGTTTTGTTCACTTATCCGATCCATTATCCAATATTAATTTAAAAGTGTTAGATCGATTATTTCTAGTCGTTTATTCTTTAAAATACAAACTATCAATGAGTGTTGAATTTAGATCAAATTTGTGGTATCTTTTTATCTGCAAGTTATACTGGGTCTCCGTCCTTTCATCCTTCCGTTACGCATAGGGGACTGTCTCTTATCCGTTACTCCTCCTAAGCCACTGAATGGAATTTCATGAAAATTTCACTGAACCTTTATCAAGTATTTTCATTGTTTTGTTTCATTCCAAGCACAATATACATTTTATTCATGATACAAATGTAATAATGGTATTTCAATGGTAGCAATTGGCAAATATTACAAATGAGATTTAAAACAATATTAACATATTTAAGTCAAAAAAACATAATCCTACAATTGCGCGTGTTGGCATTATAGAAATCTCATGTGAAATAAACGATCTTAGTCATGAAGTTAAATAAATGTCAACATAATATAATGATTTACGAAGTCAGTGGAATGTTTCATTATATATTTCTTTTCATTTGCGACTGTGAAAAAGTTGCAAACGGTATCAAGTAAATATTTGATCCATTATCATTATTTGAAATTTGATTCGAGTATCTCTGCACCATTAAACACAAATAAAATATAGAATTAAATTCTGTTTTGTTTTATCCTTTGTTTGGTCGAAATTGTCCTGACTGACATTGTAAGTTAAAGATGTTTTTTTCAATTAAAAGTCTTTAAAAGGCATAAACAGTATTTGTGGTGAATGAAATCAAATGAAACAATACACCCAACCATAACAATAAACAATACACCCAACCATAACAATAAAACCCAATGAAAATACATCTCAACAATACCTACATATTATAACAAAGAACATGAATTAACCAAAAGTACAATAACAAGAAAGTAATGAGCAACTCGGACTCCACTAGAAACGGGAAGTATGAACCAGGTGCACCTGAAGGGTAAGCGTCCTCTGTTATTCTAGAATCATTCGCCGAATTGCCGAATTTGTAAAATGTAACGTCCGGGATAGATGTAGAAGGAAAGAAAAACTAAGACAATGAGCACATTGGTTCTAACAGAGTTGAAAGGGAAAGTTGAAAATACGAAATGAGAAGGGTTTGTCGCAAAGTTTGTGTCGTGAGTTTACATATATATGGCAGGCGAAATTAACCAAAACCCCATTATCTATAGGATAACACCGTTATCTATGGGTTAACAGATCGTAACTCACAATATCACCTGTGATCGATAATTAAATTCCGCTATCTATGGGTTAGCCATCACTAGAACAGTACTTCCTTATCCCAGTTGATAACTTCCCTCTATATTTACGTGTCTGGTTTTTCTGTGACCAGTATTTGACTGACCTTTGATATTTGTAAATCCACTTCTGCCCTTCTATAGAATATAAATGACAAAAATACATGCAAACAAGATTTATTTACCATCAGTAAAAGACACATTCAAATTGTTTTAAAACTTGTAGTTATATTTGATACATGTACATGTATATTTTGTATACCGTACATATACATGTTGTACATGTTATATGACTATCCACAAACTACCGTAACAGGAGGCACAGTTCCCTTACACATATCTTCTTTATAGAATTGATCCTTTTTACCTTAATTTATCATCAACTTGGATATCGTTTTTAAAATAACTAAACAAGAATTTTGTTCATTTACCGGTATACTTTAATATTCCATAGTTATTTGATCATGTGTTAAAATTGCAGTCAGTGTACACTAGTCCCAATTTGGTCTATCCTCCAATAACAATGACTTCATGCAGCCGGATTTCAACTACAAAGCCTAGAATAGCCTAAAAAAGTAATAACATAATAAAAAAAATGATCATTTTCATATATATATATATATATATATATATATATATAGGTTACAGACCACCAATTCAACCAATGAGCATTTGGATTTCCCATGCTATTTATAGACACTTCATTTCCGGTGACCAGTACTGCACTGCAAGTCTGCTAACCCCACATGCCATTCTGAGGATTGTGAGCTGACATATGTAGAATCATACTGATATATAGTTCTCTGCAGGTTAAAGTTAAGAACAGAGAAGCCATTGAATATTGTGAAATTAGCATAGAAGCCTATGGGAAGTGGAATTAGTGGTTTCTAGCCTATATATATACAACGTCTCAGAATGTGACGAGTCTATTCTCTACAGTGCTCCATCGGATCAAATTGATACAGGGAAGATAACGTAAACTTATAGAAGGGTCTGAAAAATTCCCAACGATGTTAGAACTATCAAATTTGCGAAGCTAATTTTTGTCGTTCCCTCCGCGGGACTATAGATGTCACAGCGGTACGAGTTCGAGTCCCGCAGAGGGGACGACAAAAATACATATATATATATTCATTGTAATTCACTGGAGCATATTTCCCAAATTCATAACTCTTACATACTATAGACATATACAATATGTTCAATATTTGTGGGTATGACTACTTGTATCATACCAAAACAGTGATGTACATCCATACTACTTGGAGAAGCTGAGTCCAGTAGTGATACAAATGTATATGCAACTATTCAGACACAATACATGTAAATGTAGTATTTAGACCAGAGTATGTAATAATTTTATCTAAAATTTGAAATCAAAATTTTATAAATACATTTGGCTAGTGTTTATTATTGCACACTCACTAAGTGTCCCCCCAAAAATCATGTAGACTGAAGAATTACTGAGGTCCATTGAATAATAGAGGCATGTACAAATTCAATAAAGTCCCATAACTCCTGTAAAAGTTGTAGATCTAGGTCTCACTAACCACTTCCGGGTCAAATGGCCACTCAACCCCCCCCCATGGAGAACCAAAAACGCACTGAAACTAGACCAAGGCAAACGGGAATAGGGAGGAAACAACCAGGGCAAACAGGGTGTGCGACGACAAAACAACCCTCATTACGAAGAATACCATAATGCTTTAATGTTTTTTAAGTATAGATTTAAAACATCATTAAATCTAAGATTTGTTCAATATACAGTCCCAAGGCTAGGTCGTGCTACGTAAAAAGCAAATGGGGAATGTGTGGAGTGAAAAACCAAACCATTCACAAAACTCTTTTTAGTGCCTGCTTCTTTAAAGACTTATGTATATACAGATCCCTCGTTAATCCTGCTAAAATTGGGAAATCATTTTGTTAGGTTTTTATCTTGATTATTTACAAAATTCCATCTCCCGCTATTTCATTGACTCCCTTCACTCGGCATTAAACCCATAACCTGAAATCCTTGGTCTGCCCTATCATTTTTGTTATCATCAACTGTGGGATAGAGGTTGCCACAACAAGTATTACAGTTCTATCTAAGTATATATGCCTCTTATGTTACACCCGTACCAGTTTTCTCTTCGATTTTGAACAATGTTTCAAAGAAGTAATAGAATAATTTATTTATTTTGTTTACAAATCAGAAGTAATTGAATAACAAGTAACATACTGGGTCCAGACAAGACATGAAATATTTCCAAAAAATCATTTCAAACCTACATGATCTACGCCAATCTAGAACTTATCAGCGATGTATGAAAACACTGGGAACTTAAACACGTAATTATTGGTCAGTCGGTTCAGGAACAAGATGACTCGGCCTTAATTGACAGGCGTAATAAGTTTAAACAAATGATTATATAAGGATACAAGGCATCTACCAATTAGACAGCATTACATTAGATTGTTTTAATAGAAAACAACCGCATGTCTCGACGTATCGGGAAGTAGATATAAGGGTACCGGTTCTTATTCCATAATAATATCATGACAAAACAGGTGTTTGGCAAATTGAATTACATGACTTTTGGAGTTACTATACTTCTTCATTTATTTGAATTTACTAACACTATAAACCTTCTCTCACAAAACGGTTAAATGTGCAAAATTTGGTCGCTTTATGAATTGGTCGAATTACGTTTTAATACGTTCTTGTACGTGCTTACGAACAGCTACCATGGTTACTGTTCGTGATGAAATGAATGTATGTGTTTTCTTTAATAGTTAATAATGATATTTGCTAAGCATATCAGTTAAATATAAAGTAAAAGTATTTTGTGTCGAAAATACTAAGTTATGCAACCTCAAATAATTATTTTTTGTTATATTTGCACCAAATCATCCTTTTGTAAACTCTGCCAAGTCACCATTTCAATCTTTTATATAATATAGTTTTGCAAATAATTTCTTGCAAAGAGGTTTAAACGATGAATCCATCTTACACTGATAATATAGCGACTAAAGCCAGACTACTCCATATACTTAGATCCCAACGGTGTCAAATTGAATTCCATTTTGTTCAAATACATCAAGTACAACTGGAACTGGGTTGATTAAAAATTGGGCTACCCGTACCAACCTTTTCCCGATACCAAAATAATATGTTCACAAATATTAATTGTTACAGAACATTAAGATTTTTCAATAGGACAAGATATGTAGTAATCAAGAGCAATTCATGCCACATAATGAAAGTTCATAAATATTTCCAATGTTTCCTTTTTTGCGTTTTATTTATCTCATTTCTATTTGAACTTAACGTATTCTTGAAACTATTCGGTGGTTGAAAACTTAAATAAAAGTCATAACTATATATTTAATGATGTAGTGGAGGTTTAAATTAGAAGCTGTAGAGACAAAATTCCGCAGTATACCTAACAGGATTATTTGTACCAGCAACGGGTTGATACGACATTGTATAGAAATAAAATAAATAAGGTCACCCTGCATGAACTATGATAAAGTACTAACCTCAAAGGGTCCAACTTCATATTTGAAAAAAAAGTTAACCCACATATTTTTTCGTCTTTTTTCCAATTATTGGTGTTTTAATGGCACTTGTGGCGAGTGCCTGTATTAAAATGGCGATTATGGCAAAATTTCAAAAATGTGAATTGATTACTTTATATGCAAGTTTAACATACTGTTCAAAAGGCTTAGTGAAATGCAACAGACATGATTGAATTTATCAACAATGCTTGATTTTTTTTATCAGTTTGCTTGTTTTGTGTGAAAGAAAAACTCTATTTAAAAACGGAAAATCAGTCTAAGACTCATAGAGTTTATCTTTCAATGGTAAAACATATACTTCAATAAAGAAATAAGTAGGAGTCCAGCCAAGAAATGTGCAAAGAGCGATGCTACATGAGTTTTATCTTTGCAATCTGTTCAATTTGGTCTAAAACAAATCGTTCACTATATTGGGGCACTTTTGGCGGGAAAATTTTCCCATATTAACTTCTTTTATAACAAAGTAAATTATATTTCCTATGACCAAAGTCAATTGAATACAGGCCTACAAAGGCAGTTGTTCGTTTCTTCTCTTGCTAACCGCTGCGGACAAGCCTTCTTAAATTTAAAAAAAATTACTCAAATTATAAGTCGTTTGACAATACTGTGAAAGTACCTTAATTCGTGGATACCAATTTTCGTGGATTAGGGAAGAAACAAATGTTCGTAGATTCTTGAATTCGTGGTTTTAAGGTGATTAGTATATTTCAAAGGAAATCTCCTTTTCGTTGGGAACCAAATTTCGTGGTTTTACCTACCAACGAAAACCACGAAAATTGGTACCCCACGAACAATATTACTTTTGCAGTAGGATAACTTGTGTAAAAACGATTTGTATGATGTCGGATACTGTCTAGTCTTGGAGTACACAGTGTTAAAATGCATTTTACATTATCCCAATTTTCAGTTGAATAATTCATGGCATTTATACCATCTAAGTTGGATGTACCGATTAATAAAAGAGTAATCATGGGAACCAAGGTTATAGCGGTAATCAAAAGAATGTAATCCAGGGACAAAGACCAGACATGGAAAACAGACATACACAACAAAGAACATAAAGTAACTAAAATCATACATACAAAGTAACAAAAGTAAATGAGCAACTCGGACTCGGACACTAAAAACTGGGAGCATGGACCAGGGGCACCGGTAGGGTAAGCGTCCTCTGCTTTTCTAGAAACACCCGCCGAATGACTTTTATTCCTCGCATCTTTTCTATAGCCGGGTTTAACAGTTGTAATGTCTTTCAGTTGCACCGACGTTTGATTCTTTGCTCTTGTTTTAACTTAAAATCCAATGTTTGTTTTTCATTTTGTTATTTCTGAATTTTGTACTTTGAAGCTTTGATCTTACACTCTGTATCTCCTAGTGTCATAGTTTTCCTTTCTTCTTTCGTGTACCCCTGAAATGACTTTTATGAACAACTCGTCAGCGTATTTCTAGAAAAGCAGAGGACGCTTACCCTACCGGTGCACCTGGTCCATGCTCCAAGTTTTTAAGTGACGTCTGAGTCGGCCATTTACTTTTGTTACTATATATATATTATTTTAGCTACTTTATGTTCTTTGTTTTCCATGTCTGGTCTTTGTCCCTGCATTTCATTCTTTTGATTACTGCTAAAATCTTGGTTCCCTTGATTACGCTTTGCTTCTAAATATTCATAGAAGTAATTGCCAAAAGTTGTATCCAAGGTTGAATGAGATCATTATTTGAAAGGTTACCATAATATCATTTCCCTCATATAAATGCAACAATAAAAAGTTTTCTATTCTTGTATACAGTCTGTAGCTTAGTTCTCTTGCATAAATATCGGGCGGGTGTTTTTAGAACAGCAGAGGACGCTTACCCGATCGGTGCATCTGCTCCAAGTTGTTTTGGAGTCCGAGTTGCTCTTTTACTTTTGTTACTTTGAATATATCATTTTTGTTTTTTTATGTTATTTATTGTGTGTTTCTGTTTTCCATATCTGGCTTTTGTCTCTGGATTACATTCTTTTGAGTTCCGCTAGAATCTTGGTTCTCTTGGTTACTATTTCGAAAGTTGTACTGTTATCTCTATCAAGCATCAATTGATTTATTTTTAGAAAATTCTTCTCGTAATTCTTTACGTGTTTGACCATATATAGCGTTAGTTTTGGCTGAGCGGCTACAACTCAGTACTTAATCTGGAAATCATATTTAAAACATTAATTCAACCCAAACCTTTAATGAGTGTATGTGTCTGAGGTAGACAAAGTGTGCGTCTGATGTACATATTTATAGGCTTTGCTTCTTTTATTGACTTTTGAATATAAAATAAAATGAGTTCAAATGTATCATATTCTTCTGTTGTATCTCAACAACAGATATGGACTGAGTAACTCAGCACCATCTTCGAAATAAAACAACGAAGTAAGCTAATGGTGCACCTAATTTTATTAAGTTAATAAGACATGTTTAGATTTTATTGAAATAGTTTTTGTTTACCGAAAATCGTTTTTAAAGGCAGTAATTATGGTAATAAAAATGGAATATATATAATAATTGTGCCAAGTTTAATGTTGCACTTGGCAATAGTCAAAAGGAATTGTCAATTTGTATAACTAAGAACAATAGAAAACAAAAACAAAACAAAACAAAAACAAACAAATAAACAAAATAAAAAGAAACAATAAAGAATAATAACCTAGCAATATTCAAAAAGGAATAAACATATCAAGGCAAAAAAAAAGATTGTTGGAACCAGTCACAAAAGTCCGGACATGGTACATTGATTTCCGATGGAAATAATGGGCTAAATCAGATTGTATAGCGTGCTTAAGTTCCCAACTCAATTAGGGTTAATAGCAAAGCAAATACCGGGGGTACACTAAATTGCATTTGAATATTTTCTTTGTATTCCTGTGTAAAAAGAGGCACCTTGCGTCAATTCTAAAACTGAAGTTTGATACCTTTCTCAGATCAAGCTTAAGATAAAATTGATTTAAATATATCGGAAAAAGGTAGTAACAGAATCAAAATACTTGACTTGATACAGGAAACAAAGACGATCTCCACTATGTAACAAAGATAATGAAATACAATTACAAATGACAAACGAAAACTGGCCATAAGGAAAACAAGACATCACACACACACACACACACACACACACACACGCACGCACGCACGCACGCACGCACACACACACACACACACCAAAATAGATTAAAGCACTACCAGCATGAATTCCAAGAAATAAAAACCGGATGTGATAAAAGATACTCCGGAAGGGTACGCATGTCCTAGTTCAACATCAGCTAACATCACATTGCAAATGAGACTCCGTATGATCCGGCAAGAATCTATCTACAATAATTCAGATTCCGGAAAAGATATTTACCTTTCTAATTATAGTAACAAAAATGAAAAAAGACGTAACTCTAACGTTTTGAGGCACTTATAGGTACTATAATCTCATTACATATCCCAGAGCGGGAGTACGTCAAAACATGGAGGGTATAAAAATATAGTGCGTTTTCTTTCTGCCTCTTTACGAACTAATGATTTGTCAAAAGATATGAACAATGATATGAACTATGACTTATAAAGAGCAAACATCACACTAAAGTTGAATAACTTTTTGTTAAGAAAATTTAACATTATAACATAAAAATGTTGCTTTGATGAGTGCTACACGAAAGTGAAAGTAAAGAAAATGGCTATTTATAGTTCATGACTACTTTTCTGTCCGATTTTCGTGGACTTATTATTGTTTTTGCGGGAAATTAATTTTTCACTTGTCCTTTGAAAAGTATACTTCCGATACATGTTAGCAAACAAATGCGACAGAAGGGGCAGATCCAGGGAAATGTTTTTTATTTCTTTGATACCTGTTATACCGTTTCTTTTAAACTAGTAATTATAATTATTCATTTTTTTAAAAATTTAAAATGATCACGATAAGAATGAACACAAAAATGTGAATCACAGCCAGCACAGGAAGTCAGTTTTTATCGAGGTTTATCTTTCCTTTCCGTGATGGACAAAAAAGGTTTCTTGAAGTAGCTACCGATATAAAGTTGCATGATCATAGATGTCTATAGATAATTATTTTTTTCTGTTACCTTAAGGAGGTAGACCTGGGGTAAGGGACATAATCATGAAGTCAGTGGTATGTTTGTATCATATTCAATTTCACCATAGCCTTTTAAGCTTTCATTTAAAACCGAATGAAATCAGTCCAGGTTACTTTGATGCTTACATGATATTGATGTAAAATGCTGAATACAAACGTTCCAATGATTTTTATTAGTTGTGTCCCAAACCCTAGGTCTACATCCTTAATTATAGATCGTCAGTTGTCAATGTTTATTATTTTCTAGTTTCGTCACTATGTTATGTACTTAGATTTTGATGTTTCTTAAATTGTCTATCTATTTGATAATTTTGCCGATATATCGATGAAAACACCCTAAAACATATGTTTGACGCTTTTGTAAAAAAAACTCTTGCACAATATTAAAATTTTCATTTTAATAAAAATTCGTTTCCCTCTTTACAGTACTTTATTACAATGGTGAAACTTTAAAGACAATAACTAAAAAAAAACAACTAACCAACAAACAAACCAAACAAACAAATAAACAAACAGGCAAACAAATAAGAAAACAAACAAACAAACAAACAAATAATTAACAAAAACAAAAACTAAATACATTAGAAAAAAAGGAAATAAAATATAAAGAAATAGATATGAATACTATAAAAGCAACAGCAGAATGTTAGCCACTGGGTTAAAGTAAATAAAAACACCATGGAATGTTAGCCACTGGTTTTAAGTAAATATAAACACCATACAACTTAGTAAAATTAAGGTAAACACTGTATACATCAATGCACAAAAAATGACATCTAATGTTTGTGATATTCTATGTCCCGTCACGTTTGTTGTACAAACGTCTATATCTCCATCATTGCTCTTTTGATCAATTAAAGTAGAAGCTATCCACATCAGACAGGTGTTTACGCCGTCAGTATTTTTCATGTAATAATAATGTGAACTTGCAATAGTAAGTAACACAATGATACCACTTCCCACCATAATTAAAACTAGGACAATAATTACAACGCAAACAGGGTTTGACATTTCTGGAATGGAAGATGAAACTATAGTCAGAAAAATAGTGTATGCTAACATTATAGTCATTCCAAGGGAAACTCTTTCTCCAGAATCCACTGGTAGACAAAACAACAGCGGATTCATCAATGTAAAGAGTAATGTCGGTAGTAAAACTGTTACAACGTAATACATCGAATGTCTCTTGATGGTAATTTCAAGGTGATACTGATTGATATTTCGAGTCTTTTTCATATATTGTTTTGCATCAACTAGTTCCCAATTAGAATTCGGTAACATATAGTCTAAAATAACTTCTTCAGACAAAACAACCAAATTAAACGAGTTTTGCGAGACACCCAACATGTTGAACATAAATTTACATGTTTGTTTATCAAATGGGAATCTCTGAACGTTCGGTGAACAATTTGCCTCTAAGAGAGTACCAGGACTCCAAATTACTGTACCATCAAAAAACACATTTACGTAAGTACCTGTTCCATAACCTACTGGTTTCTCTCCGTTTACATTATTAACAAGAAACAAGTATGGCAGCCATATATCATCTGTTGTAACTGCTAAATTATTAAGATTGTAAAAACTTTGGTTCCATGCCAATCGTTGATCCGTCCAATTAAGATAAACATTACACATTAAAGTTATTTTTCCTTCCCTTTCTGCAAAATCAATCAAAGCAGTGGGATATGTTTGAACAGTTAATATGAATTTTTCATCCGGTTTATCCCATGTTGGGAACAACTGTTTCCGATAGCTTCGCATTATATCTCCATATAAGTCTCCAAATGTTCGAGATGGACTGATAGAGACACAGAGCAACGAAAGAACGAATCCCGGAATATTCATCATGGCTTTCACACTAATATGACATGAAATCTATACTTCAGCAAAATGATCTTGGGTACTTTTCCAATCGTCAGTGTAATTTAATATTATACACATTATGTGCCTATCTAACTTTGCCCTCCATATCATTTGAAGCATTGTATATCAATACGGATGGTGTCAATAAATGCGATGTTCATCGTATAAAATAAATGTGAATAAACGTCAATCCTCGTAATTAAAATTTTCAGCAATTATATTTTGTTATGGTGTGCTTTGTTAGAACTTGTAAAAATGAATGATATCAACCATTACTGTTGATTTTACAAATAAGGCTAAAATTTCATTTCCGCCTGATATCAATTGTATTATTCTGTGAAGCTCAGTCAAAAGCAATTTTTCGTAAAAGCCGAATACTTGCTTCTTTCATATGCACATTTGAAAAGTTTCAAAAAGAAGGGAAAGTATATCCACTTTGGCCAATTACCATCCACATGCATATTACCATATGTAGCTCCGACTATATACATACTATAAACAATTCGTGATATTTATCATTTTTAAATGAAACTTGCCTCCATTTTCAACTAATATATCAATATTTGAACATCACCTCATACATGATCTGACGTAAGGTTTGAGGGTGGATTTAAGATGAAAATGAACTAATTATTTTTCCGGAAAAAGTCCCTTGTTGTCTCTACACGTACACATGCAGTAAATTTGAATTTCCCAACACACAATCACAGTTTAAAGAAACATTTCAAGTTTCCCACCAAACCATCTCCCATATCCATATATTTGACATGTACGTAAATGTTATTATGTGTTTTCATTGCATTTCTAGGCTGTTGGATGTTCGCTTGTAGTTAAGCAATGAAAATAAGTGTAACAGTGACATGTTTAACATTGAACTACACGAAAAGGTACAACTTATGAGTTGATTACCCTCGTAACAATAGCCATTCTCTGTAAACTCGATGTCCATGTGATTGCTATACACGCCATTGTTACCAAGCAAGATTCCCTTCCGTTTAATAAATTCTAGGTGCAAGTTTGAAGAAATTTGTTCATATGATCAACAAATAAATATTTTGATTATTTGAAAGATTTGTTCTCTTTTTTCCAGCTATTTACATTGATTCATGTCGAGTATAAACACTTCTTCGTCAGGATAATTTGGTAAGAATTATTAAAAAAACAATAAGTGGCTCGTTATGAATTGAAACCATTTTGTAAGTAACTTGAAATGTGGTAAAAAAGGTTGTTTTGCCAACAATAAAAAAGAAATAAACAAACAAACAAAAATGAAAAACAAAAAAATTCCAAAAAACAAAAAACAAACACCAAAACAAAAATGCTTGTGGTAATAACATATCTGGCAAAATATAAATAAGTTATACACTCCTTTGAAATCAACATACCAGACGGTGTACTGATACTAATATGTTTATGCATATGTGAAATAAATGACCCATTTCTCTCTTGAAATAACAAAAAAAATTTTTTTAAAAAAGCACGAACTTGCCTAAAATCAAATGAAATATATATCTGTTATCAGGTTGAACCTCAGAAACATTTATTATCCATTGAGGCCATTTAGTTCTTAAATATATTTTTTTTATATTTATTCAGGCAGAATTGAATACTTTTAATTTATACTTAGTGCATCCATACTCAATTGAAACAAATACATGAAATCATAGTTACACTTTTATGCTTGGTAGTCGAACTACGCACTACTCTCTTTTTCATACACAGTAATGTTTAACCGTAATATCAAACAAAGCGGAAACGTATACATCTTTACGTGTCGAATCTTTTAATCGCAATAAATTATTTTTGATGTTCCTGGTATTTACCAGGACTAAACAAAATATTTGTTGCATCTTTAGCAACTGTGTCCCACTGATTTACTTATTCTATCGAGTGGTCGAAAACATGAAATGAAAATTCATTATTTAATGTTCTTTATATTAGTTTTGCGTGTTTGTCTGTCAGTAGGTCCCTTATAGGATTAGTTCACTTTGTATTAATACGCAATAAGCGGGACTATTTCTATCTCATTAAACAGTCCAATTTTCAGTAAAACCATTTGAAAGCTTTGTTATTGTAGCACACAATTGATTTACACAACACTGCATGATCACAACTAAAAATGAAACAAAAAAATAAAATAATAAAAAAAATAAATAAATAAATAAAAAAAAAAAAAAAAAAGAACAAAAACTATGAATCAATGGAACTGAGTTGAAAACAGACATCGAATAAGAGGAGTATTTCACAATGATATGCTTCCATTTCTTCAACAATTTACTTAAGTTTTATACGTGTAAACACAGTTGTGTGTAATATCCAAAAATATACAGATTTTAATAATTGGTTTCAGTGTACCTTTACAATTACTATTAAAAAGAGTAATCAAGGGAACCAAGGCTATGTAACAAAGTAACAAAAGTAAATGAGCAACTCGGACTCCACTAAAAACTGGGAGCATGGACCAGGTGCACCGGTAGGGTAAGCGTCCTCTGCTTTTCTAGAAACACCCGCTGAGTTGCTCATAAAAAGTCAAGTCCGGGGTAGACAAACGAGGGAAGGAAAACTATGACCCGTTGAATAAATCAGTTTTTATGGTGCAGATGGATACACCATAACGATCCACGAGTTCATGATGACGACCATAAACCTTCTGTAGTGATGACTTCAATACTATAACATCTGATTGTTTTGTTCATTCCGATCCGTAATATAATATTATGGTAAAAGTGTTAAATCGGTTACTTCCAGCCGTTTGTTCTTTAAGGTACATACTATTAATGAGGGATGAATTTAGGCCAATTGTGTGGTATTTATTTATCTGCAAATTAGGGTTATATAGATATAGGGGTGTCCGTCCTTCCTTCCTTCTGTCCTTTCTTACCCGGTACTCATCTTAAGTCAGTAAATGAAATTTGATGAAACTTTTACAGAAACTATTTTAGATATTCTTATTTTTCACCTCTTATATAAGATTTCGATCAAAATAAATCTTGAAGTTCACAAAGCAAAATATTGACTTTGTCATTTTTAACATAGTGACATTAGATACCCATTGCTTACCGTCACTTTGTTACACTGCTAAACGAAAGTTAATGAAACTTTCACATAATTTTTTATTAAGTATTAGATAAGTGCACCTACTATTTAAGAATTTGATCTGCAGTTTCTTTAGATCTCACATAAGCAAACATTGACTTCACCATTCACTGAGTTGGGAGTACCATTCTCTTATCTATGACTTATTCTACACAATTGAATAGACTTCAGTTGTGGAATGGAATTCAACATATGTCATGATATTTACTGTCTTTCTTTTTTTAAAATTTGCGGCAGGAAGAGACAAAAAACGTCAATCGATAATTTAAAATAACTTTACTCAATGAAAAATTCACTGATCTTGAAAGGCTTTTGCATAAACGAAATAAATTGTTAAACGTGGAACTGCTTATTTTTGTTATTTTCGTACAAATGAACATGTAGTATAATTTTAACAAAAAAATATAGAAGTTGACAATACGTATTAACATAAACATTAGACCGAGTTCAAGCAAATACTGAAAACCGCTTTGCAATGTGTATGCCACCCAAAAATTTGGATGGCAATTTGTTTTTGTATCAGACCTTAAAACAATCGATTTAACTAGCGGACATTAAGCTATTGGCAAATGAAGGTTATCAACAAAATTACCAAACAGACAAAATCTAGGCAGTAGTCACACGGAATAGTCAAAAGGAAAGTCTGTATATCAAAAGACAATATCAAGGTAAAAATCGGAAAGTTAGACACCACAGCAATACTTCTGACTTGGTACAGGTATTTCAAATGAAAAAATGGGTTATACCAGGTTTTAAAAACTCTCAACTTCCATTACGGTTCATTATTTCCGGTACGTCTCAACACAAATGGCAGCACAAATTCAAATTCGGTAAAACCAGTAGTCAAAACAGGACAGAAGATCTGAACAATTAATCAGAGAAAATGAAACGAACTAAATACAATGAAATATGGTGTAAATCCTAGCCACAAATTTCTAAACAAGTATTGAACTTTGTTGGAAAGGTACTCAAGTTCAAGATTAATACAAGTAAAAACTACTGTACTTTAAGACATATTTTTGCATTGAAGTAACTTAATTCCCACCTTTTCATTGTGAAATATTTGATATTTCTAAATACTGAATTAATAACTCGTGTCTTTTTATTGAAATCACTCATTCTTTCACATCAATGTCTTAGTGATAGTCAAACCGGATACAATACCAATCAAAATAGAGTGGCTTCGGGAATCCAACTAATTAAGAAGTACTCCAGCTAAGAATCATGCAAAATGTAATTCATGGGTAAAAAGCCTACATATTTTTAATTTTGATAATTTCTTTGAATTGCAATAGTAAACAGAAATTAACATTTGGTTTTTCATATAACCTGTGTTCTTTAGAGATAAAAATTATATAGAATGCATTGTACATTTCAAAATTAAGGGAGATACTTCTGTAAATGACACTCAAATCCAAAGGAATCTATTAGATATTCAATGTTGATTATCTTTTAAGAGCAGACAGATTGGAATGAATGATTACACATTTCATAATATTGACCCATAAAAGAACTAAATTTAAAATTTAGCCCTTTTTTAGGTGTATCACATTTTAGAGGTTTTGCATGATTCTTACAAGGACCACTACTTTAGATATATAAAATACATGCATATTGCCAGAAAATATAAAATATTTTGACGAACTTAAGGTACAGTCAGGTTGCTAGGGTTGTCTGAGGTAATCTGACTGTTTCAAATTCGAAATGAGTACAAATAATTATATTTCGGCAATGTTCATATATTTGTATTGTTTTTATCCTGCAATAACATTAAAAAAAACAGGCGAAATTTGTCCAAAATTGTTTTTTTTCAGCAACCTTTGCAGTGGGAGAATAAAGCTTTGCGTTATTTGACACCTTTTATTTGTAAAGTAGAAAGCTTAGTTGCAGGATAAATTCTCATGCGTCTTTCTGATACTTATATAGCCACTTTAGATATAGTTCGATTTTTATCAATTTTCTCGATTTTATTTCAAATTAAACAAACAAGAAATTTAAACTGTATTCAAATAATTTGATAAGATCAACAATAATTTGCTCTCAATAAACGTGTACAGATAGCATAAACACATCCAATACTTTTCACTTATATAATGAAAGCAAATAGGAAATTAAATTATATATATATAACGTCTCAGAATGGGACGACTCTATTCGTTACACTGCTCCATCGGATCAAATTGATACAGGGATAATATGTAAACATCTGAAAATTCCCAACGATGTTAGAACTGTCAAATTTACGATGCAAATTTTGGTCGTTCCCTCCGCGGGACTCGAACTTGTACCGCTTTGACATCTATGGCAACACCGCCTGCACAAAGTCTAGCGCCCTAGACCACTCGGCCAGCTAGGCTATAAAAATATAGCTTTCGCTGGTCAGGTCATTCCTCCTCGTGTGTATATACTGTTACTTAACTTTTCAACATTGTTCGGTGGTAGTTTTCTGTTACCTGTTTGTATTGCAATTTTCCGTGATGACAGCGGGAAATTTAGTGCTCGGTAAAACCTGATTTCAGCTATCATTCTCATCAGAAATACTAGAACCAAGTCCGGATCATTGGGGTTATTTGTATGTTTTGACTTGTTATTTCGAAAAAAATGGACTTTATTTCCATCGACTCTTCGTTTTTCCATTATTCTCTTGCATGAATTTTTTCCTATCAGTAGGTAATTGTAATTATACTTTTCAATAGTAAATACATAGTTTAGACAGTTCCATGTTGAATATAACATACAATTCTTAAACATTTCAAAGTAAACTGAACAACTTCAAATGCATCAATTGGTTGCAATTATAATGGTACACAAAAACCTATAAATCATTTAAACCTTATTTGAAATGGTACTGTTTGTCAAATGCAACAATGCAACACCAAAACATGATTATGTGAAATACAATTTGATATACATAGCAATATAATTGATCTTACAATTCAAGGTGCATGAAGTAAAACACATTTTAAACCAGAATACATTCAATACAGATCATGTCTCTATTGCGCTTTGAATATGAAGTTCATTTTGCCAAGATGAAGAAAAAATATCCTCCCAAGCTTATAATGAAAAACACATATGATAAGACACAAAAACCACGGTCCATTGCGCTTGAAATATCCTGACCCGATATTTCATCGGTTGTCTTATCATCGGTATTACCGCCAAGTGATCTTCGTTTTTTAACTCTTTTGTTTATTTTCTGGACTAAATACTTTACCTTCATATTAACATTATCAGTATTTTCTCTGTAGTAAAATTGTGAACTTACGATAGTAAACACAACAATGATTCCACTAATGAACATGTTACATACTAACAAAAGAATTATAGCACAGATAGGATTACCCTTGTCTGGAATGGTCGATGACACAATCGTCAGAAATATGGCATACGCCAAAAGTATTGACATTCCTAGTGAAATTCGTTCACCAGATTCCACAGGTAAGAAAAACACTATAGGATTCATCAATGAAAACAAAATCGTTGGCATGATAACAGTAACAACAAAATATGCAGGGTGTCTCTTGATCAATATACTCAAGGTATACATGAAAGGAGATTGTACAATAAAATGATTTGAGTCTTCAACTGTCCAATCAGTACTCTCCCAAAAATACTTCATGTTTGGTCTTTTTTGTGGTAAAATAAATTCTAAATTTCCCGTTGAATATCCTAACATGGCAAAATAAATGTAACAGCTGTGTGAATCAAACGGAAATGAAGACATATCAGGTGGACATATAGTCTCAAACATATCTCCAGTGGTCCACATCACTGTGCCATTCATGTAGACGTGAACAGGAAAGGCTGATCCATACCCCATAGGCTTGAGCTCACCTATACCGTTTATAAGATACAGATGCGGCACCCACAGATTGTCAGAAGAAATAATTATGTGTGAAATATTATCATGAATCAATGGATTCCATATTAATCGAGGATCCGTCCAGGTCAACGTTATCAAGGCGGTTAATGATAACTTCTCCTCTCGCTCTGAGAAGCTAATCAATGCGGCAGGGTAAGTTTGGAAAATAAGGAAATATTTCTCATTAGGTCGATTCCATGTAGGACCTAACTCCTTCCGGTAGTTCGTGAATAAATCCTTATATAAATCATTGCACAGAACTGCCCCAAGGATGAAAGATAGCACAAGCGGTAAAATATGTGATGTTGAAAAGGCCATGTCTACAACCTTCAGATATGACTTCACAGACGAAAGACTAAACTGCTTTTAACAAATTTCTATGCAAACATTCGTCAATTTAATAAAGCAATTGACACATTGGGATTGCTTTCTGGCAGTTTATAATATTGTTGTATCTATGCAAACACACTGGTATGCAATGACTATTGATTTCAATCATTGGTTGCAGTTTACCAATTATTTGTTATCACCTTTGAAGACTATCATCTTTTATTGTTTTGTTCAGTTATTACATAGAATACATGGTTTGCATTTTATAATTTTAAGTACGTCTATTGTTTTATTTTGCTCGATTTCAATATCATTTCGTTAGTAATTATTCGTATGATTGTTATGCTAACGCCATTATTTTCTGATAAGGGTCTTTGTTTGAATAAATATTTGTGATATTTTTTAATATCTGCTTTCTGACGGTCAAGATTTCCTTACTTTATCGTTTACCTGAAACCGGTTAAACAATGCTACATTATTGTACTTATCAGTAACAGAATTTTGTCCCATTAAATTCCAGATTCTTAGCCAAAAGATGATTTTCCCTAATGTGGTTTGTAAAACTCGATGACTTTTCATTTCATATTGTCAACTTTCCTTTTATCTGTTGCCCCTGCCTTTCAGCATCCACGTATCACAATTCTTACCTTATGTTGTAACTATGCGGACTTACGATTAGGCTTCTGGACAGTGTTTTATTGTTACAAGAATGAATTTAACACTAGAGACCTTTTATGGTCGTCATCATGAACTCGTGGATTGTCTCCATCTGTACCAAGAGAACCAATTTGTTCACCGTATCATAATGTTCTTTTCCTTTTGTGTTCACCCTGGACATCTTATGAGCACTTTGAGGCAGTTATTTCTAGAAAAAGCAACTGATACATGCTCCATTTGCTCATTTACATTTGTTTCTTTGTAGGTGGTATTTTGATTATGTTATGTTCTTTTTGTGTGTGTCTGTGCTCCCAGTCTAGTCTTTATTCTGGGGTTATTTTCGTTTATTTTTTCTCGAATCTTGGTTTCCAATATTACTATTTAATACATTTGATTTGCCAACTACGGAGAAGGTTGTGCTATGACACGTAAGAGTAACAAAAAAATCAATAAATTGAGTTTTTGTCGATAAATCTAGTTTATAAATGTTAAGTCACTAATACAACGAAAAACTGGATTTATGATCCGTAAACTATGGTTTACAACTGCTAAACCCTATTTACCAGCGTGAAATTGGGTTTAACGATCAGATCAATTTTGTTATTAGAAAATTGATTGGTAAGAATGTAGTTCTTCTAAAACTAGAAAGGAAAATAATGCAGCAAATAAATTTAATTAAGTGAATAATTCCTTTAAATAGGACGAAATGTTGTTTAAATAAATGTCTAATTAAATAAAATTGTTTATACTGGTAAACGGAGGACAATCCCCATGAACAGTTTCCTGTTTAGTGAAAAAAATGTTTAAACCATAAGATTAGTGGGAATACTATTCGCAATTTGCAAAACTCATATTGGCGATCTCTTACATAAAGACAAATATAATTATAATGATCATTGTCAATTATAAACTATAGGTTGTTTGGGATAAACTAGGTTTATCGGATAATTATTTTATATTTTGCACTGAGTTCATCGATTAATTGTTACTGTCGCGTGCCATACATCGCGTTATCAATAAATGTTCATGTAAATAATGTGTACAAAACCAAATACTAAATGAAATGATAAGTTTCGACGAAACCGTTTCAAGTAACAAAACGTTATAAATAGCAAGCTCTATATAGGTATAAGTATTCAAATCTATTAAAAACACATGGTCTAAATCTTTAGATATGTTTATTTACAACCTTTATCAAACTTGTCATACTACATATTACGTTTTGGTGTTAAATACCTCAAAACATCTGATTTTAACAGTTTCCAAAATAGATCAATATTCAATAAAATCCCAATAGGAAAAGTTAAAGCTAACAACCAATACTGAACAGTTGTCACTCGATGTCTTTCGATGTTAAAAGCAATGAGCGTGTAAAACTGGGGTATAATGCGACAAACAATGAAAGTAAACAAATTCATCGCCGATACAGATCGGTACACTAAGGAATTAAATCTAACGTTAAAAAACTGAAGAAGTTTTCTCATGTGAAGGAATATACTATTAATTTCTGCCATCATCACTATAACGCAGTAAGGAATACATGTTTTATTAGTCCAGTTGTAAGACATGGCCATTATCAACTGAAAGAGAAGAACTTTTGATTAAAGTTGCATAATTATAAATCGTATACAATGCTTTAGATAGTCGTCATGAAAAAAAACCGTTATCTGCAAATGAGTCTTACCTTTGTACTGTATTGAAAACAATTTCAAAACACTTTGTTTAAGCCCAGAATTTGAGAGGAGGGAGAGAAAGCAGGGCTTTGTCGATCATTTTCTATTGTCAATTAACAAATAACACTAAAATCATAGCGTAAATATTACCAAGTGAATAATTACAAATTGGAAAATAAATCTTGTTATATGATTTAAGTAGCAGTCTTCATAAGAATCAGACAGAAGGTTATTCATGCATTTCAAAACCCAACGAATTTAGTTTCATTTCTTGTTCAGAAACAGTTACGGATCACATGTATGTGTTCTGAAAAAGTATCGTTTGCTTGGTGTTTTTTACACCATGGTACAGTGTCTTAATTTTATATGGACTGGTTCTTAAACATGAAAATATGTTATATATATAGAACAAGCTGTTAAATCATGCCTCAGCGTGCTTACGTTTGCAGATATTACATAATTACGCGTGTAGATAAAAAAACACATGTGCACATAAAAGGCACACTTTTATTCGACGCTTTGTAAATGTTTTTAAGGAGGTAGACCTAGGGTAAGGGACATAACTCTTGAAATCAGTGATATGTTTGTATAATATTCAATTCCACCAAAGTCTATCAAGCTTTTATTTGAAACAGAATGAAATCAATCCTTGTTACTTTGATGCTTACTTGACATTGATATAATATGCAGAGTACATACGTTAATATGATTTACAAGAGTTATGTCCCTTTTTCTAGATCTACCTCCTTAAAAGACAAATAAAAGTTGTTAATTTGCTTATTTATATCGTAGGTGGCTACATGGTTATCATGTGCCTACTAGGAAAAGTTTTTAAAAATGTAATGCAAGGAAAGGTAACTTTAGGGATGACAAAAAAAGTAATCATTGATGGCAATTTGAATTACTATACCTAGATTTATAAACAAATCAACCGACAATATTAGAAAACCGTTGAGTATGTTTCTAATAGCACTATGGTAGAAAATGTCTCTGAATCACAATATAGGTCTTCGCTATATCGAATGTACATTATCTTTAAGTTAGTTTAGTTTTAGTTTATCTTTGATTATTATATGTAAATAAACATTGGAAAGGATTGCCTTCTCTCCGTCATTGAATGTAACATAAAAAAGTAAACAAATAAAGGGAATACGGGCAAGGAATTCCCCAAAGCTTTATCATATGTCCGACAAACTTAGATATATTATGTTATACAACTTACAAATAAATGGTGAACAGTCATTTGCCAATATTTCAGTACAATTTTATTCCTGATCATATCATAGAAGTCGTACATAAAGTAACCTAAAACAAATATATAGTACTTCTAATGTTTATTAAGTGTATTGGGTTCTACATCCGTAAAATTTACTAAAAATTAAAAAATTAATTGACTTGTGCTACCAGAAATATTGTAACTGATTAAATATTGAAATTTCAAAATAAGTACATTGTTATTTTTATATGATGTGTTTTTAATGGCGTCGTTTCACAAAGCTTACGTAAGACGTATATGTACGTAATTCCCATGGCTTTGTTCGAAATTTACGTGTACGTAAATCCGGTTAATAGTGCTTTTTGAAACAATGCCCAGGTCAGATATAACAAAAACAACATACGATTTTATCTCGAACAGCTTTTACCAAGTTTTGATAAAAAGGTACAGCTGGTACATGTACATTCAGTCGACATCTATCGATAATGTTATATAATCGCTTTATATCGTGCAGTAATATTTTTCCAGAAATGAATACTCTATCTAAAAGCAACATATAAAACAGTGACATTAACCGTACAAATTAATAGGTTGACTTAATCTGGTAGTTTGGGGAAAATGGTGTTTTTTTTTATTATTTGAATGTCTACAAATGGTGGTTTAGAACGATTTTGCTAAATGTACCTATAGATAAGCAAACGGCGTAACAAGTTTCTTTATTAAGCTGTTACTGTTGCTAAGCGATGAACACTCTGAACAAATTTCATTTCTAATTCTAAAAAGTTAATTCGGGACGATAATTTTGAAAATAATTATAACAGAATTTGTGACAGAACTTCTTATTTAAACATATTTGTAAAATTACGGATACTCACCCATAGAAAATGGAGTCATTAAATAAATAAAGTTATTGGCAAATAGTATTCGGTCCTTAAATAATTCTGGATACCACAATATGCTGAAAATAATCATACATAGTAATTTTATAAGCATACCTACTTTTGTAAATGACATTAGATTGAAACTCGTTATGCATTCATAATTATGAATACTTGGTCATGTACGATGTTTTTTTTTCTAATGGCTTAAATTATTAAGTCGGGTGTAGCCAAAGTCCAATATCGCTGGCAGAGTCTCAATAACTCAGCCAGTATGGAAAATCTAAGCAAATATACTTTTATTGATTAACTAGTCCAATAGGGCATATTGCCCAATGCCAATATGACATATTAACTGGTACAAGCCGTATTCGTATTGGCCGGCTAAATCCCGTATAGGACAGCTAAATCCCGTATTGTCGTACTTTTGTATTTTGTATTTTGTATTTGCAGTTTTAATCATATTTAGGCTAATATTTGAAGGTTAGTCAATAATGTCAAGAATTGTGACAATATACTACGATACCTGTATAGACCGAACCATTACGAAGTCAGTTACCTGTTAACCAGACGTCTTTAGAAATTCATTATTAATTTCAGCTCATTTTAAACCTCCATGAACAAATTGGTCGCTCCCAAATGGATTCTGTTAAGACAGATTTCACCGTACAAAAAAGCACTTACAACATAAGCAAATTTAATTTTGGTTTTTAAAAAGAATTAAAGTATCCAATACGTCCAGTGTAAATATGTAGATATAAATTATCTCCTACTCACCATAAAATGTTCCATACACCGACAACAACAGCATGTAGAAATGAAATAAGAATATTCCTCCATAACCAGAAAGGTACATTCGATTTTACTCTGCTTGGTTTTCCCATCTTAGCCACAATATAACCAACCGTCAGCATGGTAAGAAAGCCTAACCCACAAAGCACATTCGCTTGCCACACATTTACGCTCTTGGCAGCGCGTTCTGACATCATTTGTTTTCATTAAAGTCCAGAAATGAGCAAATATTTTGGTGTTTGACAAATTAATATTGGATAATAACAGATTAAAATAGATGTAAATTTGATCTTAAGGTCAGTCACCTATTGATGTCTTAGGTAAAGTCCGGCGATAAAAATTATCATTCTCTAGAAAAAACTATATCCATTAGTTAATGTTTACTAGATACGTTCAATTGAAATAAAAGCAAAACTGCAAAAAGAAGTCATTATTTGATATTGAAAAACCGTAGGAAGTGGTAATCGCCAAAACCAGTACCATGACTGGTTCATTAATAAAAAATAAATCCTTTCAAAATGTCATTGGTTTCTTTCGAATAGGAGCCAGAAAAATAAATAATAATTATAAAAATAAAATAATGCTTTACCATTTATCATTGGTCATTGTCAAAAAAATTTCCACCGAACATATATCATACAGTAGTAATAGTGTTAAATCATTGGACTTTGTGGTTATGGTATGGGACTATCAGTGATTACAATAGGTTTGATTTCATATCAAATGTATACCAAAATATTTGTTTTTAACATTTATATGACAGTATTTGAAAGTCGACATTCGAAGTGTCCCATAACACGTGATGCATGATTACTTTTCATTTCGTACGTTATAGTTACCATGTAAACGATGTATTACATACCCATTTGATTGTAGTTTTGGACGTTTGGTGTTTTAATGTGTTGATTTTCTTATCTGACTTAATTGAATAGTATTTTATTCGAAATAAAAGGTCTTGTGTTTGATGAAGCAACAATAGAAGAAGGCTTTACAATTTCCAATACAACACTACAACATAGAACATTAGTTTATATTTATAAACATACCCACACAAGGACAATGATACAACCAAAATAACAAGTACAAAAAGCGAAAGTAAATGAGCAACTTGTGCTCCACTAAAGAAAAACTTAAAACATGGACCATTTGCATCGTTAGGGTAAGCGTCCTCTGCTTTTCTAGAAACAACCACCGTGTGTTTATAAAATGTCACGTCCGTAGTAGAAGAAAGTGGAAAGGAAAACTTTGACACGATAAACAAATCGGTTCTCATGGCGCAGATGGATACTCCAAAACGATTTAATAGTTCATGATGACGGTATAAAACTTTTGCAGTGATGACTTCAGTCTTGTAGCAACGTAACTGTATTCCAGAATCCTAGTTGTAATATGTCTAGCACGGCATAGACTACTTAGATAAGGAATTTTCTGGCAAAACTTGTGTTGTGTTATGACAACACATATGCAGGTGCTGAAGGGATGTTGCCACAGACGAAAGGACAATTGACAATACTGAATGAAAAGTCATGTCATTTGTCGTATAGTTTTCATGCGTTTTCCTTTTCCATCGATCTCTAAGTGTAGGCCAAGATTAAAGATATAAGACTGACTTATTAGTGTCTACAATGTCTGTTGTCATTCTTTGGGAATAATGCAATAAAGAAAATCTCCGAAACTAGACAATACATTCTCTTAATAGTGGAAACTGAGATAAAAGGATCTGGCTATAAACGATGTTCCTTCTTTTTTAATCAGATCAGTTATGAAGTCAGCATTACAAGTGTAAAGGAATACGTCAGCGAGTAGCAGAGCACAATGTGTTCCCATTGGAAAGCCGACCGTCTGTTGAAAGACGCGTCCACCGCACTGGACAAATATGCTGTCGATAAAAAATTCCAGCATTTCGATAACATCTCCGGTATATGAAAATGATTTGGTATCGTATTTTTGTACAAAGTACGAGAAATCTCTCCCAAACACTACATGTTTGCATGTAGGTGTACCGTCTTCTTTTTTTGGAGAAGCATGATTCAGTTGTGCTTCTCCAGAAATAATACAATGATTCAACGGTATAATAATTCAACTGTGTATGGGGAATTATAGTATATATGGTTAAAAAATAGGAGGATTTTGATATTATTATATTCTGATAATAATCTAGCATTAAGGGTTTCCATAAGGTCTTCGAAATTTTAGAATCCACGTTGACTTGAAGCCACTACAGAAGTAATAAATGTCCAGCTAAGACTGAAGACACCCTGTGACAGCTGTATGGATAGAAATTAACAGGTTCTTAAGAGGATTGGCAGTATATTTTGCATATCCAACTTTGTTTGTATGGATTATTTAGGAGTTCTGGAATCCAGTACATGATTATAGAAATACCAAAAGAGGAAAAACGCATTTATGGGTTTTCCACTATCACTCCTCTTGAGAGTTTAGTAGCAATATAGGTCTTATAACTGATATTTGCTTACGTCTACCTCCAAGATCCTCAATATGCATGATTATAATGCTGCTGATGAGAGATTATTCCTTGAAATACGTGTACAACATATCGAAATTTGCAATATACATGATTGGTATTTGTGTATTGTATAAAATAAGCATATGATGTATAATGCGTCTTGCAGAAAAGAACTATGTTGTTTTAGGCTTTGTCTTCTGGTACGACAACATTTTTGTCATGTTCGGTAACTAATGTTTTGGTTACATCGAGATAGTTGAAAACTGATGTAAAATTGACACTCCTTGGCTTAGTTAGAACTCTCATACATTTCAAGATTAAGGACCCCTCAGCTTTTAACCATTCTGACAGCGAATCACGGTCTTCTTATTCTCGTTTTATCCCTTTTCTTGCATAGTCATCTACAGCAACCATATGTATTTAAGGTTATAGTTCCAATTCATGGAGCGTCTTTCACGGTATTTGCGATCTTTAACAAGGACTTTACGGAAAGATTCGTTTTTTATGATGTTTAAATCTCCCGTAATGTCGTGACCGGAAGGCCTATATTTGAAGACAAGAACAGTCAGGTGGTTTAGCCTTGAAGTCCTCAATCTTGAGGTCTTTCAATACCCTTTCGTAGTCAAAAATGCAAAATGCAATTAGTTAAGTTAAGAAATATACAATACTCGGTAAGAATTTGCCTTTGAAACACGCAGAATTTTGTTTGTGACATTTCTATGATTGGTGATATTATCCAGTTTAATTGCATTTTAAAATTTGTTGACAGACAGTCGTTGAAGAAATGGACGTTTAATACAAGCTGTTTTAAAGAGTTTGTGATAACAAATATTCAAAATAATCATCATAAGTTGGTTGTATGATGAGGTAGGTTCAAAAACTTGAGTGTCAAAACTTGTTTTGTAAAGATAGTGCAGTAAAGTGAGAGGTATGTGGTAGAGTATGGTTCGAATATGATGAAGTCCAGGAGATTTTTGTATGAAAAGAACAATACCGTCTATTGAGATATCATGCATCTGAGGTGATTTATGGTGGCGATGGCCAAGACTGTTGGAATGTTTTCTAACATTTCTTGTATTGCACATCGTAGAACCTCTCAATGATGGATTTGGCTTCCTATTTCGATAATTTTGGTTTTGAGTACTTCTTTTATACATTTTTTTTAATTGAGACCTTCCTATATACTTCATAGTAATGCTGCTGATAAGAGGTTACAACTTGCAACACGTGTACAGTATTTCGAAATTTGCAATAAACATGATTGGTATTTTTGTATTTTATAAACGTATTACATTTACATTATCGTTTTATTGACTTGAAAGATTTCCTTTACTTTTGATGTTTTCAATGCACCCGCAAGATATAACTAAAATGTACATTAGAGTGTTAAAAACAATATCGAGGTTTGCCACCTTTTTCTCTGAATATCTAACCGATACTTATGTATTAGTTTTACTGTATACTTCTTTATAGTTTGAATGACAAAATAATTCATAAAATTAAAACAGGCATTTAATAAAGCAATCTACAAAAGAAAATTGATTTTTTTAGAATGAACCATTTATACAGTAAAAAAATATAGATTATGTCCTTCGGATTGTGGTCTCAACAATTCTGAATTGAAAATGACGTAGAAACCTAAAAGTCCACAATACAGCGACTGATAGGATGTAGCAACGTCGTCGTAGCTTGGGTCATCGGATGAATGGCAATTCTTCTTAATTCCTCTAATTTCTATTGACTTGTTATTTTTCGTTTTGATTTATTTTAATATAAGTCAAAATTTACGATGGAATGAATCGAAAAAATGGGTATAATAAACAAAATAACATATACAAATAAAATATTCACAATGAATAGAAATTCCATAAGGTAGTATACACAAATTTGATTAAAAGGTTAATATGAGTCTTTTATGTAAGATTAACACCCTCCCCCCCCCCCAAAAAAAAAGGTACCCATAAAATGATTCTTTCTTCCGCGGTTAAACACCTGTTAGTCTTCTGTATTGATGTCAGCACTTTCAATAGATGTTAATACTAGTTCACTGAGTCAGTTTAAATAAATGATTCGTGGACTGATATCTACACCTTATTCCCCGCTGCTTTATACATTAAGCTTGTACCCGATTGAATACTAGTGCTCACTTTTGTATCATCAACAACCGGAATTGTTGTTACCAAGCAATACGTTATAGCGTGATATTAGTAAAAATTAAACCGGACAAAATTGCGCCCGGACATAGGAACGTACTGTCTGTCTATGTGAATACTCAGACAAGCTTATCTTGTACATTAGTATACATGAAAAACGTAAATGTGTTTATTTGTGCACCTATTTTGCGCTTCATTGAATCAACTCGGATATAAAATATTAACTGTTGTTTTTTTCTGTTTTTGTTCTGTTGAGAAGTTGATATGAAATCTTCACATACAGTATTAGTTGTTAGAATACCCACAAATACTCACATAATTACACATTAGAAGATTATTGGTCGACGGGAAATCATTAGTAAATCTATCCCTGTGGTCGATTTCATGGCTGTATGATTTAATTTTTTTTTTTGTAATTATTTGTTTGGTAATGTCTTTGTCTTTAAATGACATAAACAACAAATAACTAACTATTCAAATGTTTCAGAGGTACAAAATATGTGTGCAAATTAAGAACGCTTCCGAAAAATGTATTTGTCATTGTGAAATGTTTTTATGCAGAAATCTTTTTCGTAAAGAAACACTCTTTTAACCAGTTTGTAAATGTTGTGAAGCTAAATCTCTCAATGTTTCGAAGATTGTTCAATATCATGAGTTGTATTTCATTGTAATTTTTCCCACATGTTGTAAGTTGTGTAGTAATGAGTGACCGACCTTCAAACAATTACTTGTATGACAATATAAATCTTCTACTCTTTGTTGAAATAGTGTTTATTCAGCATCTATTTCCCACTAAATTCTATTTTAAACTGTTCTTTTTGCTACAATAATATGGGAGGTACTAGTTCTGAGTCGGACAATCACGAGTTGGCTTTTGATATGAAATTGCTGGGTACTCCACCAATCCATTGTTTTTGTGGAACTACAAATAAAACAGATTGTATGTATTAAATTTAGCAGCAAGTTTCGTTCTCCGGGAAATGGTTTTATTCAGACCAATTGGATTCAATTGGATTTATTCTGTTTGTTTTCCATAAATCCAACGGATTATTTTGCACTACATCACTCTGGACATAAGAGGTAATACTTTACTTATGTTTTCTGTGTCTGACTACAACATATTTGCAGTATTACAAAATTCGAGAACCTTTATACACTGGGGTTTCATTACTTATTTCACGGGGTAGAACTTCTGTATTAATCTTCCTATTTCGATCTTTTTACTCGGTTTTGAGTACTTCTTGTATACAATTCGTATTTTGATCCAGATATTCCAAAGTATTTGGTTCTAATGCTGATAATGGGTGGTTACTCATTGAATCCCCTGTACAACATAAGGAAATTTACAATATTGATATGAGTGGTATTTTGTATTTCACAATATTTATATTCATACAAACCTCATAACTTTTCGGACCATTACATAAAATGCGATGAGTGGAATTGTTCACCAGTTCCTGGAACATGTGCTGTACGTTGGGATCTTTCCAATTCCATCCTTGCAGATGTTTTGTCGCCTCAGTTGCGTCTCCAGCTATTTGTTCATATCTTGGTTTACTAATACACACCGACATTGGCGTTTTTGGATAATAGTACAAGAATGACACACACATTTCTTCCTGTGTTGACAGGCCACCCTGAAATACATGTATTTAAGTGATTCTACCAATTACAACAATTCAAATATAAGTCTGTGTTGTGGAGTTGTATTGGATATTGTATATCATTGCTCTTTTAATAGTCTACTAAATTTGATGTGGTCAATACCAAGCCTCCATACTGTGATCTAAATTTAATTCTGAAGCCCTCTAATTTATATATAAAATGAATACTTGTCATATCATCCTTATCCGTATTACTTTTATCTAGTAGTACAGTATGTCCAAAAATTCATTTTTATGTGACAAGAACTTTTTAAAAATATTTAACTTCTTGACTAATGTCAATGAATAGGACATCAATTTGGAATTAATTAGAACTTACCAATGTAGGTTTGTTTCTTCTCGATGAGTCATAGGTACACTCAACAATAAAACTATCACCCTGTAAAAATACAACGACAAATTCATACAAATCGTCGAATCAAGATTGCATAAGAGTCTTGCATCACGCCGTTATTTAACTCGGTTTCCATTTTTGGATTTTAAAATAGATTCGAAATCTATCATTTTGTTTTATATGACTAGATACGTTTCCTCCAAAATTGTGAAAATGGGCACAGGAAGAGAATCAGCAGAGGGTAAAGTACCTTGAGCATAATATGGTCTAAATATTAAAACAATCCTTACCATTTAAATTCTAATTGATTAAAGTCAAGACTAAAATTTGTCACTTCATCATAGTCTTAATTAGATTATTTGAATTACGGAGTGTGGATCGACGTTAGTTCGATGCCGTACAGTACCAAGTTTATGGAAAAGATGTCTTGCCCCGATGATAAATAAACAATCAAATTAAATAAATTGTATTTATACTTACAGGTTCGACTTTTCTCTCTTCTTTGAGGGCACGAACATCCTGATAGTCGAAGTCATAATGATCATCCTCTGCTATAGGCGGTAATTCTGTACCGTTTCGGATATGTCTTGTTCTAATACCGGCTCCTAGAAGATGGGCATGTTGCAAAAGACCAAATATCTTTAGACCAGATTGAGGCAGACCCTATCCAATAAAAAAAGTAAAAAGATGTTTTTTTTTTTGTTTTTTTGTTTTTTTTTTGCATATAGTAATTGTAATGATTCAATACTTTTAAAGAGCATGCGATATGGCGCAAAGGTTTTTTATAAAAACTAAAGAGAGTTACATGTTCGATAGTATTATCACGGTCATAGAAAAAAGGACTTTTTACAGTCAATCTTAATTACTAACCCTCTCAGTACATTCGGAACTACAAAATCCTGTAGACAGGAAATTCTTCAGGAATGGAGGAATAAAATGTTCTGGATCAACATTGACCCCGACGGTTAGTCCACCTGCGTCGTGTTGACGTAGATTTGGTGTCAGAATCATCCTCATCCCTGAATTATCAACTATATCTGAAATAATCGAAAAAGGAACCTGTTCGACTTTACTATGTCGATGCTTCACCAATTATATAGTCTTAAACTAGGTAATAAAGAAATTTACTCAGTTTTAGTTAAATCAAAGGTCAAAATAACTCGTTAAAAGTTATATATCGATACTAGAGCATACTTCAGACAATAAGGTTGGTGTTCCTTTGATTAAAAGACCATTAACTGACGAAATGTCTTAAGAAGTTCAGTTGACAATTCACAATGAGATTAAAACTTTTAAGACACTCATGAAATGCTGATGATTAAAACCTTATATAAAACTTCAAAAACATTTCACTTTTTGCATACAGAAAATTTGACATAAAATCAAGAGATCTGAGAAGTAATTTTTAAGATTCTTATATTTTTTAGTTTTATGTCCTGTTTTATTTTCATTTTTGTTTACATTTCATTGATAGATAGACACACATATATCCTTCGTTTTTGGTCAATTACTTTAATAAGAATTTTATCATGTTATAATGTTCGTTCTTATACCTGATTTTAACGTTGGATTGTTGTAGTGAATTTCAAGTTTTAGGTACTTAGGACTGTCAGTATCACCAAAGGCATATCCTACATGTTCAGGCAAATTATACGCCTATAGAAATAAAATACGTCCGAATTAAAACTTATAATAAATGCTTTACTGATGACATCACAAAACAGACTTTGATTTGTTTTTATTCGGATTACTCCGAAGCTTCAGGGTCAATTCTAAAAAAAGAACAGATTTGATCTGTATTGTAGTTTAAAACAGTTGTCAGTGTGCTGCATTTCCAGTGTATTCTTAATCTTTCATAAACAGTTTTTTTTTCCTGCTAAACATTTATTCGAAAAAGAAAATTAAGAAGACGACAATTAGAGATTATTTTCAAAGACTCACCATTCCTCCGACAGCCCAAGCTACTACGACGTCGCTACATCCCATAAGGCGTCTTGGTGCAGAATCGGCGTAACACTCATAAGAGGTTCCCACGTCATCCTCAGTTGCATACGGGCATGTTGAGATAACAATGTGGTGGACATAATCAATATTTTCTTTCTGTATAAATGGTTCATACTAAAAATAGATTAATATTTACTTTTTAATTTTTTGTTATTTGTTATATATGTTAATCTTTACGAGTTACCTAGCCACTTTATGTTGAAATGTGTATGTATAAAAACAAATAAGATGATAGCATGTTGCTTTACTCATAAATAAAAAATGCAGAAGCAGAAACTATCTTTCAACTGTTTTTTTTTTTTTCTTATCAATGATACGTACCCTAATCATGTGATGCTTCTTGTTCATTGGTGGTATTTTGTGGATTGTACATTGGTACCTGGTATCAACCATTGGGACATGGAACTACAATTAACACAAAATCAGTATGAGTTAAGATAAGCATGAATTTGAATATTTTGTCAAGAAATTGCCGCCAATGACACTTCATTGTGATGAGACAAAGAAGTTTGCTACTGAAATTAGTGTTGTTACATTATGATGATATTCAAATCGTCAAATACGCCATCAGATTCAAATTGAAGATATCCATCTTTCACGTGTTAAACTTACATTTTGTGATATCAGATCTATATTGAGTATTTTATCCGGCAGAGGGATGTCAGACTTTCCAGATGACAAAAACATCAAACTCTGGGAACCACGACGTTTTACTCCATGCCACTGCATCCCTTGTAGCGAGTCTGGGTCGTCTGGATGGTAGGAGTATATGGCTTTAATGGTATTATCCTGTAAAAATGTAAAAGAAGTTGTAAGTGACAGAAATATGCTTTCCTTAAATTAAAGGAATTTACAACTAGTTTCGTGAGGGCTGGAGACAATCGTTAAAAATGCCATGAAATTGATCACTTTTTAAAAACAAATAGTGAAAATTGTAAGCACAGCAAGTTCAATTTTTACTGAATCATTACATTATAGTTAGTTATTCTATAAATTCAATGATCGTAATCGGAGAAATAAATTCAATAACAATTATACTTCTGGGAGACTACTCTTCAAGCCTTATATGTTTTACAATAGTTCAAGGCAATGATTCCTTAGATATTGAAGACTCGTAGACAAAATAAGTTTTAGTTTTTATCAGTGTTTTATATCAAGATTGCGAACTGGTAACTGTACGACTTTTAATACTTTTAAAAGTACCTGTCCAATCTCCCAATTGGCAGAGGTTTCCATGGTGAAGAAAAACCTACCAAATAGTTTGATGCTTTTTTGGTCTACATGTTCTAAATTTAATAGTCCTTTCTTTATTAAGATTTGTATTTTGAGAAAATTTTACATTCATCTCCCACTAAAATCAACTATCTGAGACCAAATCAGGAACGATTTCTCTTGGAAAGTGACAATTTCATACACAATCTATTTAATGTTTATCTCGAAAGTGCAACAGCCAGATGACAAACTAACTTAGAGACTTGTTTAGCGGTCTGTAACTGGTTGATATAAAGAAGAGAATTCCAGGGTTATTTATATATATATGAACCCCTTTCTGTCTGATTTTTATGAAGAATTTTACTCAAATATATCAATGATTGAAAGTATAAGAAGACAAATGTTCCCCATCTCACATCCTCATTTCGATACAACAACAAAATTCTAGAATTAATTCAAGTTTCTTGCATCATACGCCATAGACAAATTAATTCTGAAAAAATCATACTGGAAAGAATTTTAGACGGTGTATATTGCTATAATGCCAAGTAAAACAGCGACCAAAAAATGCAAAACAAAAATAATAATAAACAAACAACAAAATGTAAACAAACAAACATAAAACACGTGGACTTACAGTAATTACAGCATCATCTTCATCGCAAGTGTCCAGCTTTCTGGTAAATGTCAACACAGTGCCAAAGTCGGTTTCCTGTCCATTCAGTAGATACCAATCTTGGCTTTTATCAATAACAGGTGTTGAATGACCGACAGTGTGGCAATCCTGCGTAAAAAATTATACAGTGAACATAAATCCTGCAGTAGAATCAAAGAAAGGGTCACATCTTAAATGTTTTTATTCTTATTATAATTAATTATTATTAATAAAAAAATGGCTTAACATGAATTTAAATGTTAATTTTCAGCAAATAAAGGGTGTACAATAGACATGTTGGGTTCTTTTGTTTAAACGTATCTAACATATCTTCTCATTTCAGGCGCCATTTTTTTCAGTTTCAATGCACAACTGTTCTTTTTTTCTTCGTTTCTTTCCTGACGATCTTTTATAGTTCATTTTCTTGTCGAAATATCTATATATTTTTTTCATTAGTTGATATAAAGTTCCCAATTAAATAAATTAATAAGTACCATAACTCAAGTCTTACATGAAAATAAACTGATCCATCAGGTTTCACCCAGCCGACGACGACATCCGACGGAAACATCTTCCCATTAGACGTCAATCCAAAGCCAACATAGCCCCTAGTTCTAACATGCACCTCGAAAGTTATATTTTGATCGGAAACATTCCAAAAAAGCCAATAATTACCTTCTTTGTCTAACATAAACTCATACTCAAACGCATTCGTCGGAAGTGGTTTTGTGTGTGATGCGGCTAGTATATTTTTTGTTGAACTTTCACGCGTTACACTTGCTGGTGAATATGTTGAGTTTACGGAACGAGCCAAAGTTTGGCAGGAAGTTAATGTTAAAATCAGCAAAACTATTAAAGGTCGCATAATGTAAGACTGGATACCGTTTAATTCAATCGCGCTACAAAATTTACATATATAATGGTCGAGACTATTTCACAATATCTATGTTGAATGATGTCATCAATACTCATATGATCATACGTTCATAGACAAACAGAAATATTTTATCAAAATACAAACATCTTATAGCTGATAAATACTTTCATAGTCAGGTGATATTTGCGAACGCTGTACAATATTTCACTTTAATATCTACGAACTAACAAAGCTTACCTGCCCGGTGTTACCTCTAATAAAAAGATACATTTAAAAAATCTCACATTGTCAGTACTAGGAAACCAGACAGTAAAAGAAGGGAGAACCAGATTGAGAGATTGGGAAGAGGTAATTAGGGATCGGCAACCAACACTAAATTATGTTTTTTTTTCTTTTTCTTTTTCTTTTTTTTTTTGGCTTTTCCGTTATAAATACAGGGATATAGGAGTAGGATGGTGGAGGACGGGTGCGATTTGTTCCTCGTGTTAATACCAGCATTGTGAAAATTGTGCCGCATCTAAATGTTTTAGATTTCATGGCAATGTATGTACGGGAGATGACTTGCCCTACGTTTCGCGAAATGCAAACTTTAATTTAAATTAAAATTTCTGTTTTTCCCAATTGAATTTATATAGAGGATCAATCGAATAGATCTGCCTTTTACTAGTCCGACATGCTGAGTCGGATTATTTTTTTTGCGCAAAATCACAGAAACAAAAGTCCGCAAGTAAGCATGTCATCACACTCTGATACATTATACATTGTACTGACTCCGGACCAAGAGTCATCACTCTACATCCTACAGAACCGCGAGTCAGAGTGAGTCCCATTTTAAAATTCCCCATAGAATCTATATAAAGTTACATTTAGAAAAATATTATGAAACTGCCATGTCACCAATCTTGACAAAAGTTTCATCAACAGGTTGATAAAAAGATAAATATATATATATATATATGTCTACTTAAATTGGATTGAAGATTTTCGATGACTTTGAAATAATGTTGAAATATCTAACTGATAAGCTCGATAGAAAAATGACATCAAAATTTATTTGTTCTTACAGGTAAATTGTGACTATAATATAGACCCTTGTGTGGTAAGTTGGTAAGCATGCTCAAAATACACTTCCGCGAGGTAGGGCTTGAGTAGAACAAAAGAATTTTCCTCCCGGAAGTGTACAATGAGCATGAGCTGAGATACCCCGTGCACCCCCCCTCATCAACCAAAATATGATTTTCAGGTACCCTTATACCTCCCATTTCAGAATAATTTTGTCGCCAAAAAATGCACTGAAGGATTTTTATATTTTTCGGATACTTTTTTTATACCACGTTGAGGCAAAAATCATTTGTTTTTTTTAGTATTTTGATTCTACGAACTTTTTTTCTTCAAAAAGTAGTAAACTTACATATGTTTGTATCATTATGTAGCCAAATGTCTCAGCTTTACAATGGTTCTGTTGCAGTAACACTTATGGTTTTGGGGTAAAATGAATAAAATGTACCCATACCCCTCCGAAAAATTGCTTAAATTGACTTATTTTTCAATGTCAAAACCTCTAGAGTATTTATACGTCAGTAAAAAACTATTTAATTGGTATTTTCTGCTTAGTATTATCACAATTTATACTTCTGGAGTTTTTTTTAATATATTTTGCCGATTTTCGTAGTCAGAATTTATCCAAAAATGCAAAAAATAGGATTTTCGAATTTTCCGTAAAAGTCAGATAAATTCTACTCTGCAAGTTATTGCTCGACTGAAACGTCTCAAATTTGGTATCAATCAATAAATAATTTTATTTTCTACATGAATAAACACAAAAAAACTAATTTTCAAGAATGATTTTTCAAACAATGGTAAAAACATTACCCCTACCCTTAGAAAACTGGTCAGTGTCAAACAGAATTCTCATCCACGTCATACCAAGACTGTAGAACTCATATTTTAAGCATTCATTATTGAGATAAAGATGCATATAATATATCTGATCAATTCAGGCGCTTAGCTTTTCATTTTAGGGTGACAATTACTATTAAATCGGAAAAATGGGAAATTTCAGAATTTCAGAATTTTCTTCTATATCACCCATTATTGTCTTTTTTCAGAATTCCGTATTTTAAACAAGCTTTTATGTGATACCGCACATTAATATTATGCCTAAGCTTAAAAATTAGCCTATGCAATAAATATTTGAACTTTTTCATGTCATGTTAGGTGGGAAAGTGCCACCCCTACCCATGAAAAAAAATGACTCATGAATTTAAATGTTAATTTTCAGGAAATAAAGGGCGTACAATAGACATGTTGGGTTCTTTTGTTTAAACGTATCTAACATATCTTCTCATTTCAGTCGCCATTTTTTTCAGTTTCAATGTGACAATAATGAGTTTTTCATAAGAAGGGGAATTTTCGGATTTTATATTTTCTTCAATTTCACATATAATTGTCAATTTTTTTTTTTAAATACCGTACTTCAAACAAGCTTTTGTATATTCAAACACAATTATATAGTGTCTTAGCTTTCTAATGAGCCCTAGTAATAAATATTGGAACTTTTCCAAGACCAATTATGTGAAAAATTGCCATCCCTACCCATGAGAAGAATACATCAACATGTACCAAAATGTTAATTTTAAGCATAAAATCGACGCAAAAAAAAAAGAAAAAAAAAAAAAAAAAACATGTTGGGTACTTGTGTTTTATATATCGTTGTATTAAACATATGTTATCATTTCAGGCGAGTATATTTCAGTTTGAAGATGACAATAATGAGTTTTTCATAAAATGGGGAATTTTCGGAATTTCATATGTTCTTACATGTAATGGGTTTGGTACCATTGGGAAGCGGAGACATTACATTTGGCTACATGATAATACATAAATATGCTGAGTTTGTTCACACATGCTACCCTAGGAAGACTTACACACGGTCAAAGAATTGAGTAACAAAAAGCTTGGCTTTTTTACCCAGTGGGGTACAAATATAGGCTTATACTGAAAAAGTATCCGAGAATATTCCTTGGTGACAAATTGATTCGGTAATGGGAGGTATATAGGTATCTAAAAATCACCATGAAGTTGATGAGTGGGGGGAGGAGTGCACGGTGGGCCCTCCCAGCCCATGGACTATAATGGTTTATACTTCAGATAGTTCTCTTTCACTCTTTAGTTGAATATTGGCATGTGAAGTTGTTTTTTACAGATGTGTTTTATATAGATTCTATTAATTGTGGAAATTTAACTGCATGTGGGACTCACGTTTGGCACAGTGCTATAAAGGGGCAACACTTTTTATCAATTTCAAAGTTTTGGACGTGACTCGGTCGGGGATCAAAACCACTGTGCAACCACTATCTCCCGCAAAACTTAAGGGTGGGTATCAGTAAAATACAAAAATATATCTCGATGTAAGATTTCTTTACCGCGACAGTAGCAATTAGATAATGAAGATCAATGTAATCAATTTCTTAGTTCGTTTTTGTGTCATATAAAGGGAAGCACTCAAATGAATAAACTAGTATCCATTTTATTTCAATGTACACGCAGACAATCTACAGATAATTTATTCTCTTTGTAAATTTTAGAAAGCGTGTTTTTTAACAGATTTTAAATGCCAAAATGGTCATTGACTAATATCTTGAACCACCGATTTTTCAATTCCTTACAATCTTTTAGACCGAGACCGGGATCAGTAATGTTTTTAGCAGTTTCAAGATGTCAGCCTCCATTAAAAATCTTTGCGGGAAGATTGGACCATCAATATTGAACTCTGATCTCTCGTCCCTTGCCGAAGAATGTATGCGAATGTTAGACAGTGGAGCAGACTACCTGCACTTAGATGTAATGGATGGACACTTCGTTCCCAACCTGACTTTCGGTGCACCAGTTGTAAAATGTCTCAGACAAAAATTACCCAAAACAATGTTCGAAATGCACATGATGGTTGAACCAGCTGAAAGAGTGAGTAAGACTAATTAATAACTTATCCTGAAATTTCAATAAAAATTTTGTTAAAAGGAATAAGTGTCAGTCTAAACTTAAAGGCAAAACAAATGACAGTCCAAATCAAATTCCTTTTTGAGATTAGGTGCTGCATGGAGATAAGAACAAAAATATTTCTCCAGCATCAAATTCCTACTGGAGTAAGTCCAAATCCTATAATTCTGTGTATAGAAATGGAAGTGTCAGCTTTAGCAGTTACATCCAGATTGCGTTTTCATGTACTTAGGCCTTACCTACAAGTAAAACCTTTGGATCAGTTTAATGAAGTTGAAACATTGAACTGAGCTCCATGATTGCACTCCTTTTTACCATGTTTTTTTCCAAACATTTACATGTACTCTGACATTTTTCTTGTTGTGTAAATGGATGAGGTCGATAGTACATGTGAATTAATTTTTCGAAGAAAATATATACATATACTGTCACAAAGTAGTTATTATCAGCACATACATGTACATCTTGCCAATCTACTTTTCATCCTCTCCTGCAAAACAAGTCTATGCCCAAAACTTGAGACAAGACATCTAACAGTTAATCCCTTTTGGGATTCGGCACTGGAGATATTTTTTGTTTTGACCACCACCGTCAAAACAAAAAATATCTCCAGCACTGAATCCCAAAAGGGATTAATCTAACAGTTTGCTGATATTTTTCTTTCATGAATATCTATCATACAACGATTTTCATTGAGGAGCAAAACTGGTGAGTGAAAATGGCGAATCTACTCTCTGACCAGTAAAAATTTAAAAGTGGAAGTAACATGTGTTACAAGATTTATTTTTATGGTTATTCTTGTTATCCTTGAAGTGGATAGAAGATATGGCTGCTAGTGGTGCAGATATGTACACTTTTCATTACGAAGCCACTAATGATGTACCTGGATGTGTGAGAAAGATCAAAGAAGCAGGAATGAAGGTATCTTATGTTAAAAAACAGTATACATACTTGATATGAACAAGGCATACATTGTATTAGTATGAATTGAATTGAATAAAGTACTATCATATATGTTCCCTTTGCAACAAAATATGAAACTTTTGCCAACTTTGATAAGAGTAATAATTTTCATTAGTTAGAACCAGAAAAGGACATTAAAAATAGGTAATGTTGGTTGAACGGTTCCTGGTTCAACATAGAACGCAGGATTTCAACTGGAAGTAGTTTCAATCAAATAACATTATTTACATATATATTGTACATCTTTGCAACATTTTGTGAAATTGTGTTTGTTTAGGTGGTGTTTTTGACAATTTCAAAGCTTCAGAAGATCCTGATGTACGTTTGCTTTAAAATGAAGTTTTTTCTTAAGGTCACTTTACGATGGATTTTTAGACAAATTTCTGTACATACGCGAGCTTGCATTATTTGTTTATAATATAGGCTAATATATTTTGACAAGGTTTAACCTTGCTTTTATTTATGCATGATTTCTTGTACACTTTTGTCAATGAATGTACATGTAAACAATTTTAAGGGAGATGCTACATGTACATGTATCAAACAAATGACTTTTATTACTTACATGTATACACACATATACTTAACGATGATATATGGGAATCATTATGAAAAGGCTATGTAAGAAAAAAACTTTACCAACAAATTTTGATGATAAAAAAAATACCTTACATGTATACAATGTACATGCACATGTAACTAGTTAAGACATACCAATTTTTATGTTATTGAAAGTAAACATTCTTTTACTTTGTAAATACCTACCATCATATGTAATTCATTCTTTTATCTTTTTTGATATTGTACAAAATGTTTCTGGTAGGCAGGAATCAGCATTAAACCTGGTACAAAAGTAGAAGTTCTGGATCCATTTGTTGAACTTGTGGACACGGTCTTAATAATGACTGTGGAACCAGGCTTTGGAGGTCAAAAGTTCATGAGTGATATGATGCCTAAGGTATTATACTTAATAATTCTGTTACATAAATAATAGTCATATATGTAGAATTAAAGGAATTACAATCAAACCTTGATACAGTGTAAGTGGCCGTCAAAAAAGAACCAGACAAAAATGGTTGAGCTCAAGTCATCTGATTTTGATTGTAACAAGGAGTATATATTGATTGGACCAGTGGTGGTGTAGTTACTTTTAAATGATTTGTTGTGATTTTTCAATGTTGATTTCTTGCATATTGCAAATTACTTTTGTGTGTTATATAAGTGCTGAGCATTTTAGGCAGAATTCCTTCAGTCCTTTTCACAAAAAATCTTTCAGTTATGATGTCACAATGGATCACAGTATCGAAGCGTCATATCTTACAACTAATTTTACACTAATGATTTTTTGTGAAATCAACCACCAATTTAATAAAAACTCTTTAAATATGTCCTATATTCAAGGTACATGAATATCCATATCCAGATCAAACTAAAATAAATGTTAAAATTTCCAATTTAACTTATTTTGTAATCATTTTATTTCTTTTGAAATTTTGACCTTGCATTATTTATTATCACATGAGTTATTGCTTTGTGATATCAAATTCAAGATCAGATTCAACATTTTCAACAAATAATTTACAAATGATGAATGTCTTTGATGATTTTTCATTGCCTTAATCTAATTTTGTCATTTTAGGATGTTTGTCTACAATTTTCAAGTTGTCTGTTGCACTTGCAGCATGATAAGAGTACTTGGTTAAAAATGAATGATTTCAACCTAATTCAAGTATTGGTCATAAATGTGTCTTTTTTTCTTTATTTGTTTTTAAGTTAATTTTGAAGGAATGCTATCATTCTTTTACTGTGGATTTTATTACTTTTGTTGTTGGGACCTTTTAGAGCTTACTTGAAGGTGTGTTTACATATGTTTAAAACCTTTTGGTCATATCTGTAAGTATTTACTATTTTTATAGGGGATGTACAATGATGTATTTATAGTGTTTCATCATATCTCTTCCTTTTTCTTTTGTTTATTTTTTTCTAGATTGAGAATGTCATTTATGCATAATTTGTTACTTTGAATACCAAAATGAGACGTAGTCAAACAATGTTCACTATATTACTACGATGAAATTAACTCATCATCAAAATGAACATATACCTTGAAATAGCCTATGTGATACAAATGTATGTAGTCAGATTAGGAGAAATCATTTTAACAAATAAAAGTTCAGAGTAATTGTTTTTTTTTAATTCATATAAAGTTTGATTTATCTAATTTGATTCTTTTTACTTTCCTGAGGTAATTGTGTTAATCAAATACACAAATCAAGCCACAAAGGTGTCAATGAGTAATTTATTAAGCTAGGCTTGAAGTGGTAAAACATACTTCGATCATGGTTGTAATAAAGCAGTCAGCTTTTGTACTAATTTGTTGGCTTCACAACATCAGAGATAATTAACCTTGTTGACTTTTTGTCTAAGTTCGAGTCATCTGAGGTAAAACTGTATTGGAGTCGGGATTTTTTTGCTGGAACTGTCAAAATTATGAAAGGCTAGTAGTGCTATGACTTTTTTCACATTTCCCAATTGATACCTTGACATTTCCCAGTCGTACCTTGAAATTTCTCACTTCCAAGTTGACATTTCTTACTTCCATGTTGAAAATTTCTCAGTTCCAAGTTAACATTTCTCACTTCCAATTTGATATTTCTCACTTGCAAGTTGAAAGTGTAAAATATACACTCCGGGTCTTTCATACTAATTAGTTCGGATTATCAGAATCCTCCAAGTTGGAAGTGAGAAATATCAACTTGGAACTGAGAAGTATGAAAGAAGTCATGGCAATGCCAGTCTTTCATACAAATTAGTTTTGGTTATTAGAGATTCTGACTCTTCCAAGTTAGACTTTACAAGGTTGGTTGTAGCTTTACTGGACCCAGTAACCAATGCTACATAAATGAGCTGGCCCCTTTTACATTGTTAAAAAATCTACATTTTAAAGGTTCAACATAATTATTTTAAATGATGTAAATAACATATAATACTTAAATATCATACCTATGATAAAACTACTTTTAAAAATCTACCATTAAATTTGTCCCCATTTTCTCACATGAAAATTACGAAAGCTTTCAAAATCCTGGTATTAAAAAGACGTTAAATAAGTCTCCTCATAAAAGAAAATATTTTTCTTATTATACCCCGGACTTGACTTTTTATGAGCAACTCGGCGGCTGTTTCTAGAAAAGCAGAGGACGCTTACCCTACCGGTGCACCTGGTCCATGCTCCCAGTTTTTAGTGGAGTTCGAGTTGCTCATTTACTTTTGTTACTTTGTATGTATGATTTTAGTTACTTTATGTTCTTTGTTGTGTATGTCTGTTTTCCATGTCTGGTCTTTGTCCCTGGATTACATTCTTTTGATTACCGCTATAACCTTGGTTCCCTTTATTACTCTTTCATTAATACAAGATATTAACATTTTGTGTACCATTAGTCATCATAATACATAAAACATCAAAACTTAAATGTCTAATGTACATTTATCAAATCAACTACCACTGAAAGGAAAATAGCTAATATTTTGTAAACCAAATACATATGCGAAACTTGATTGAAAAAAAATCCTAATGGAATACATTTTGTAGTAATCAGGTATGGAGTATGAAAGAATATATTGCCAGGCCTCTATAGTTTTGGTACATATATTTTAATTTTCAAAGGTTTATGGCGAGGCTATTTTTCTGTGAAGATCATGTTATTTTATCAAAAAAGTGTGACAGTTATTGGTTCTAACCAACAACTGAAAAGTTTGACATCAGTGTCACATTATCATGTCTTTTTTTTTCAAATGGCTTATTATTAAATACCAAATGGAATCTTTTTTTCTACACTGCATCAAGAGTATAGTTTTCACATTCTACAAATTATGATACATGTATGAGTATTATATGCAAAACTAATGATAAGTATTAGATAACACACACTTGAATGTGTAAATAATTTTTTTTCAGATAGCGTATTTGAGAGAACATTTTGGAGATTTAGATATTGGTGTAGATGGTGGTGTTAGTCAACTAACAATACAACAGTGTGCAGAGGTAAAGGAACATTGGTTACTAGGTCTTTGCTTATGTTTGTTATATCTTGATTGATAGGGGTATCATTAGTGAGCTAACAGATTTCTTGTTCAGTGAGATGTACATATAGGTTTCAATTCTCAATCCATAGCTTTCTTGTTTTCTTGTTATCAATCTCAAATATATTTTGAATAATTTTACTTATGATTTTGGCCCCTTGCTATCCGGGTGTCAAAAGAATAGGCCTACAGTAGCGCTAAGCTTGTCGTAAAAGGTGACTAAATAGTGCTCAGAACCTTAGCCGGGGGTTAGGGCACTCTGCCCACAGAGCAACTGGGTTGTGTGCCCCAGGTGGTGGAATGGGGTACCCCTGGTGTTACATGCTGGGGTTGTCAGGCTATTATACGGAAAACCTGACCGCAAACCATAGTGGTGCACCATGTTGGGAATGATGCCACGTTCCTCGCACATTAAAGAACCCTACTGTGGTATTTTCCTGGAGTAGGAACCATAGGGTTCCACCACAGGAGGCTAAATTGCCCGATCCGACCCACCTCTCCCTATTTCCAGTAGCAATCAAAATTTGTCGACCCCATTATCCCTTTGTGCCATCCCATTTTTCATTTCATCATCATTTCATGTTCATTTTATCATCCACTTCATATTCATCGCCTGAATATAGCTGAAATATTGCTGCTCGGGCATTAAACCCCAACAAACAAACAAACAAACTGATTTTGATACTGACAATATCATATTGGTATCTCAATGAGCATTTCAGTGTGATTCAAGATATTCAAAATCAAAATTAAAAGTAGATATTGTTCTGTCGAACGATAATCCAATTTCTTGCATTTTCATTTATTTCTATGTGCATTAATTTTTTGTACTACTTTTGTTCAGCACAAAATCTAGTAGTGCAACTACACACTGTTGGTGTGTGACCTCATTTTTATTCAAATCTCTAAAGAAGATCTGATGATGTCGCAATTCCCAATGTTTTGACAGATATTTCTTGTCATGTAAGAGAAATAGAGAAGATAAAGGGTTTAATTCTGGATTATTTTTTCAACAGTGGCAAGATTTGAAAGAAAGGGAGAGGTTTGATCATACCAAAGTACTTTAACCCCACTGCATTTTTTGCAACCGGTCCCAAGTCAGGAAATTCTGTCCTCTGTATAAACTGAATTGTTTTTCATCTTCAGTTTACTTTTATGTTGCTGAGTATTTAGGGCAACTATTTTGCTGTACATGTATATAATGTTAATTTGGGGCCAGCTGCAGCCTGCCCTGTGGTGTGAGAGTTTCCTTTGTTTATTGATGACCCATGGGTGGCCTTGAGCTGACATTTTTCATCTTGGTAGGGTTATCTCTTTGACTTATTTGACCCCATGGAGGTCCGGGTGTTAAAAGAATAGGCCTGCAGCAGCGCTAAGCTTGTCGTAAAAGGCGACTAAATAGTGCTCAGAACCCTAGCCTGGGGCTAGGGCGCTCTGCCCACAGAGCAACTGGGATGTGTGCCCCAGGTGGTGGAATGGGGTACCCCTGGTGTGTTACATGCTGGGGTTGTCGGGCTATAATACGGAAAACCTGACCGCAAACCATAGTGGTGCACCGTGTTGGGAAAGATGCCACGTTCCTCGCACGTTAAAGAACCCTACTGTGGTATTCTCCAGGAGTAGGAACCATAGGGCTCCGCCACAGGAGGCTAAATTGCCCTACCCTACCCACCTCTCCCTATTTCCAGTGGCAATCAAAATTTGTCGACCCCATTGTCCTTGTGTCCCATCCCTTTTTCATTTCATCATCATTTCATGTTCATTTTATCATCAATTTCATGTTCATCGTCTGAATATAGATGAAATATTGCTGCTCGGACGTTAAACCCCAACAAACAAACAAACAAATTGATTTATTCACCATATCAATTCACGTTATGAATATCTGTCTACAAGATCAAAGGAAAATTGTACAGGTTACCGATAAACAGCACCTGACCTACTTGATCAGAAAAAGGATTTAATTCCTTAAATCAGTTGATGCAATTTGCTTTATCTTGATTTTATAAGAAAGATATTTATACGGAGTGAAAGTATTAAAGTCCCTGTTTTTTTAAATTTTCTTTATTGTCTTGAAAATAAATGTATTGAATCTTTTAAGTAAAATATTTCTGAAATTCTATTTTGTATTCATTCTATGAACTTTTCCACCAAAGCATACATTGAGAGAAAGTGAAAATAGAGAACAAAAAAACAGCCAAAATGCAGCATTATGGCTTTCAATGAACATTACCCGAAATATTGGTCTTTGTCACTTGTGGTCATTGTAAATTTAATTATTGATTCCATTATTTGATTATTTACTTTATAGGCTGGTGCTAACATGATAGTCTCTGGGAGTGCTTTAATGAAAAGTGACAATCCAAGGGAAGTGATACAGTTCATGAGAAATATGGTTGATGATTCTATACAGAAATCTAACTTGGAGAGATGATGATATTCCCTGCAATTAAATTAGTAACTTACCCTAATGCCGGTGTGTTGCAGACTAAAGGAACACATTTTTTTTATTTATTGGCAACTTTATCATTTTTCTGTCGTTCTTACTTCCTGATTTTTTTCTTTTTAGTACTACAATTTATCAGCAATTTCTATTGACAACATAACATCAAACCGATAAACAGAATGACACAGTGAACTTAAAATCTCGATCTATCATGCTCACTGTGATATTTTCTGTCTTAGCTTCAGAACTGCTCTTTTTCTGTACATGGCTGTTGTAGTTCATTTTCTGAGACTTTTTTTATGCATTTTTTACTTCCATGTTTTCTTTTTTGGATAATATAGTTATAGTAATATGTTGTATTGATTCATAGCTATGGGAATTATTTTCCAGTGAAAGTATTGACATACATACTATCCTTCAATCATGAGTTTCAATTTTTGGCATATCCTATCTTGATATATAATTTGCATATGAACTGTGAGATCTATTCATGAAAAGTTGATTAAGAGTAATCAAGGGAACCAAGATTTTAGAGAAAATCAAAATAATGTAATCCAGGGACAAAGACCGGACAAGCAAAAAAAAAAAGCACACACAACAAAGAACATGAAAATACCCAAAATAATAAGTACAAAGCAACAAAAGTAAATGAGCAACTCAGACTCCACTAAAAATTTCTTTTTCAAACAAGTGAGTATTATAAAAAAAAATCAATATTTGTATCCCCTGACAACTTTTTAAAGGCTCCTTTGTAGCCCCCTCTGGTATGAATACAGCTCCTATGAGATCTACCAGAGGAAGATTTATTTACAATTGTGTCAATGTCACTCATATATACAGGTATGTTAATTTGTTGTGAATATTTTTTTTAAATACATTATAATGTTAATGTATTATGATTATTGATCTGATCTTTCAATTAGCATAATAAAATAATCTTTTCTTATTGTTTTTCATAATGTAATTGTTTGATTTTTTATTTTCAATATGACTAGCATTATTGAAATTAAATGTTCCAAACATATTGTTTTTCTTGAAATATGTTCTCTTAAGTAAGAAAAAAGAACTAGAAAATGTAAAATAATGATGCTGTAAAAAGTCACGAATGAATAAATTATAAGTTATGAGTTTCTATTGTATTACAATGTTAGCTGCTTTTTCTTATTTTCATTGTTTATCCATTCCACAGAAAATGTATAAACTAGATGTTATTTTGGTTTACAACGCTGTGATTTTTTTTTCTTCAAATTCAGTGACTTTTGTTTGTTTGAAATTTATCTTTTAACTTTCATGTCATGTTTATTGGTGTTGAAAAAACAGGAAAAGGGTGATTTAATTTTTAGACTGTAAATTCAGAAATGATTGTGATTTTTTTATTGAAACATACTACACAGTTATTGGACTTTAACTCATATTTTAAAATATTCACCATTTGAGATATGGTTGGCAAACATATTGCAGAATTAAAACCAATATAAGCATTAATGGTGTTTCAGTTACAAATTGTACATGTTTAAATGCGCATTTTATTTTAACCAGCCCCGTGCAGGTCCGGGTGTTAAAAGAATAGGCCTGCAGCAGCGCTAAGCTTGTCGTAAAAGGCAACTAAACAGTGCTCAGAACCCTAGCCGGGGGCTAGGACGCTCTGCCAACAGAGCAACTGGGATGTGTGCCCCAGGTTGTGGAATGGGGTACCCCTGGCGTGTTACATGCTGGGGTTGTCAGGCTATAATACGGAAAACCTGACCGCAAACCATAGTGATGCACCGTGTTGGGAAAGATGCCACGTTCCTCGCACGTTAAAGAACCCTACTGTTGTATTCTCCAGAGTAGGAACCATAGGGCTCCGCCACAGGAGGCTAAATTGCCCGACCCTACCACCTCTCCCTATTTCCAGTGGAAATCAAAATTTGTCGACCCCATTGTCCTTGTGTCCCATCCCTTTTTCATTTCATCATCATTTCATGTTCATTTTATCATCAATTTCATGTTCATCGTCTGAATATAGCTGAAATATTGCTGCTCGGACGTTAAACCCCAACAAACAAAAAAAACCAATATTTTAACCAATTATGAAATTCACCTTGCCAATTTCATGTTAAAAATTCCTCGGTCTTAGATTTATTGACCTAAATAAAATCAACCTTATAAATATATTTTCACTATGTAAAATAAAAATATATTGGTATTTAAATCATCCTGCATGATAACAGTTACATAAGATATGAAATTCACTGTTTAATGTTTTATCACCATTCATTTGTTAAAGGTGCTACAACTCTCAGTTAAAATAGCAGAGTCAAGTACATTTATAGTGCATCATAATCATATTTGGCTGGCTGATGTTTAAATATCGGATAATGTATTTGTATATATTTTATATTTGGGTTGCACATTAAAACATTCTTCATCTTCTATAGTCTATTTTATAAAAAAAATATGAACTGTATAAATAATACTAATTACTTAATTGAGTTTTCTCCAATTGAGTTTTCTCCACTTTTCCTCTATTAATATTTAAAAGTAGCTATATTTGTCCTTGTATGCTAACGAATGTTATATAATTATCTCCCGGACGCTCATAGACCTGTAATTTGATGGTGTTTACTACAAAATAACTTGTATGATTTGATTTGTCCCAGTTACAAACGTTTTTAAGGATGACAATGTCTTCATGTGTAACAACTGGTAAGCTTCTTTGCCACTGTATTAAAAACTTGCCATTATTATATATATATTATACTTTTTGTTGATTTTTTTCTGACTCTGGTAATAGTCTGTTAAAGGTGGCTGGTGTGTATGGCCATATATACGGGTTGCTCAGTGGGTAAGCTGCAGTCGATACTGGTACGGAATCGGCGCCGTTAGATATTGCAGAGGTCCTGAAAATAAGATGGGTATTGTGTCATGTTGAATGCATTAAAATATGATTTTTTTTTGCTACTGCTGCAAAGGGGTGTGTATACCATTTTAAAGTGAATTAAAAAAATATTTTTATGGAGATTCGATATTCCCATGGTGTCTACATTGTTCCGGTGGGAACTTGTATTCTATAATAGAGACCTTTCTTCGGCATAATTTCCCCGGCTTTTCTATTCAATATTGAAGTCCATGTAACGACTTGAGTTGAACATTTAAATGAACACCTACAGGAAGTTAATTTAGTAACTGAACCCTGTAAAGCAAGTTTTGTGCTATATCTTTGTATTTACATTTATTCTCTGCTTGCTAAAATGTAAAACGCAAAGATCACATTGGAAAACAGCATTTAACATTTTTTTCCGTTCAGTAAAGTTATCATTTATCATTACTACCTTATCTGTTGATCTATGTGAGCTTTTTCAATCCTCTTTTCTTTTGCTCTTCGGTTTTGGAACCAAATTTTGATCTGATTTTCAGTCAGATTCAATAATTTGGCGATTTCATAACGTCTAGGTCGTGAAATATATTCTGTTCTGTTGTATTCAAGTTCCAGTTTAAGTGTTTGTTCACTAGTGAAAGTTGTTCTCTGTCTTCGGGGTCTGTTTTCTCTTCTTTTCCGTCTCTGCACTAAATTATAAACGATACTATATTTTACGTGTACAGGAAGTTCAGTGTTAAATTTATAGATGAAAGACCAAGAGAATTGTATGTTTTATAATTGCACCAAACCCGCATCTGGAAAGGTCATATTAGGAAGGCCGTATTGTATTCCTTTCATGATAGATACTTGCCCTATGTATTTTTACATAGCCGGTTTCCAAGGGGAGTGGCGGGCAGGGAGCTCATGCCCCCTTATGAAGTTTGAAAAAAAAATGTTAGTGCCCTCCCCCCTTATGTGATTCTTTGGATCTGCCAATGTTTTTTCCTGCTATAATGCATATATATTTTAGAAAGTATTCGAGCATTTGAAGTCCGGTTTTTGTAAACCACATCCCATCGCAGTTAAAGTTTTAATCAAATACGGTATATTGAAACCTTTCTAAATCAAACAACTTTTGAACTGTAGAATATGTTTGCTTTACAGGTGATTAGTTTACCCAGGTTCAAAATACATTTAAACCTGATAAAAAAGGGACTTACAATAGAATGTAGGACAGAAAGTCGCAGACTAAACGTCATAGTACAAAAAAACCCGAACAAAAGGTCACAATTATATACAAAAATCTTATATGAATACATTCTTTTTACCAATTTATTTCTCCTTCCTTTTTTTCAATATTTTAAAAATGATTTAACTTTATACTTTTTTTAATTACGAAATATACTGTAAACGTATTGATTTTCGCGGATTCTGTCAAGTGAGCATATTTGCGGGTTTTAATTTTTGTGGATTCCATAAATGATATGCGTTATATAGTGTTAAAATCAATTTTGCGTGTACTATTTTTCGCAGTTTTCTGTCCATGTGCACCATGAAAATTAGTACTTTTACAGTAGTTGGCTTGAATTCATTATCCTCAGATTTGGAAAAGGAATTATATATATATTTGAAACTGTTTTTTTTTAAATTATATATTTTACTAGCTGAAAATGAAAATGACTTACAACACATGTTGAATGAATCTGTTATATATTATTAACAATAGGAGCTAAGCTAAAGGTTAACATCGAAAAGGCTAAAATTCTTATTCTTTATAAGGCAGAGCTATAAATAAGAAGGTTTTTTTATGGAGGTAAATGAAATAGAAGTATATAAATATAAATGTTTAAGAGTGCTTTCGATAGAAGATCCTTTTTATATTCTAGAACAAATTTTAGAAAAAAAGTTATTAAAGCTATTTATGGTATCCTAAATAAAGCAGGGAAAAATCAGGTGTCTATAGAGTGTCAACTTGATATGTTTGATGAGATAGTTATGCCAATTTCATTATGTAGATCAGAAGTATGGGGTTATGAAAAATTAGATTTTTTAGATCAAGTGCATCTAAAATTCTGCAGGATAATTTTAAATCTAAAACAGTCATTTCCTAGTCACATTGTGTATGCAGAGTTCGGGACATAACATATCAATTAATGTGAAGATGTGAATGGTCAATTACTGTGCTCACATCAGAAATGGTAAAGACAAAAAACTTTCTTTATTCAATTTATCTATCTGAGTAACTATGGATATGGTACAAAATGGATTAACTCCCTAAGGGAAATTTTTGATTTTTGTAGGTTTTCAAATGTTTGGATTAATCAAAAGCCAATAAATGACAATATTAAAGCATTAAAAGTCGTTTTATTGACCAGTTCGACCGAACATGTTTTTCATTTATTAAGTTATATATTTTTTGTAAATTTTGATGTGTTAGTCATCAGCTGCCTGTTGAAACAGGAAGATGGCTATTACGAAATGATAGGAATTGCAATCTTTGTAATTCTGGTGACATTGGTGATGAATATCATTTAATTTTATATGTAAGGCTTTACTAAATGAGAGAAAAACATATTTATCTGTATTTTACTATAATAGACCTAGCATAAACAAATTTGAAATATCATTTCAATCCTGCAAACCTAGTAGTTTCAGAAAAAATATGTAAATTTATTAAAACAATCAATGTGAAAGTCAATTGTCGAAGTTAATACTTATCTATATTCCTTTCTTCACACATACATCATAATGTAAAAGTTCGTATTACGTTATATATACACCCTGTAACTATGTTATAGTTTTACAGAAATAAAGTATTCGTATTTTAGAATTAAAATTATTATGAAAACAAAGTGTTAAAAAAGTATGTATTATTTTTGTTCTTTTATAGAAAACTTTTACAAAAAATACTCACTTAGTCCCATGAAAACTGATGTCATCGGTGGACTAGTATCTAAAATGTCTTTGAATGGGAAATGTTTTGTTGCGGTCTCTTTGAAATCACTATTTAAATCTGTTACTCCGAACGGTAAATAGGTTGGATCATAGAAAGGTTTGATTGATGACCAACTCATAAATGCGGAAGAAGGTCCTCCAAAACGTCCGAATGGTCTTTCAGAAGAGGTGGAAACAGTTTTTGATCCACCGAAATAATTCTCCATTTTGAAATCAATCCAACCATCGAATGAGAAGTTTTTTTAAGGTGCTCATAGAACCATGTTTCTTTTTTTTTTCTTGTCTTAACTGACTAATACCAATTAAATTTTGCGACCTAAATTTCTAGATCTGACTGAAAAAGACTACCAAATGTCGCATGTGCTTCTTTTATAGGTTCATTACCTCAAAATTATTACATTCTTAAGAATGAAGAAATTATGAGAAGCATCAAGATGTTTGTCCAACACGAACATCCTCAAACAATGTAATTTGTAACTTAATTGGGATAGTCTGAAGATAAAAATAAAAATTCTCCTTCAACAAACATCTCTATGGGCTATTAACTCCCTAGCATCTTAATAAAAATCTCGGTGACAACCAATTAATGCAAAGAACGACTCTTTTCGTACCATTCTTTAGCCGATGCTTGTTTGGTTTAATTGTCAAATGATTATCGTTAAGATATGTTCATCATTAGGTTAATTTGGATATGTAATATTTATGAACGTTTAAAGTCCTAATTGTCCGATTCAATTTATTTGAATTTCCGATCTTAACGTGTGTTTTTGAAAATAACAATTAGATGTTATAAATAATAGATTAATTGCTAGTTGGGAAATTACAAGAGAAATTCCTCTATTAAAACATCCTGCAATTAATTTTTATTGCCTTAAACGCAACTTCTGCACGTGGTATTCTTCTCACACAATTATTCGAGGAGCAAAATTGCAACTGATTGGCTGAAAGCAATAGTCAGTTTATTAATAAGGAATGAAATGTATTATTTTCACAAATAATTATTTTAATTTGGCAAGTCAATAAGATTGATTTGTTAACAGCAAGGATGCAAGTGGGGACAATTTTCAAAAGATGACAACAATTTCAAGATGACTACTTCGTTCTTATACATGACTCTTATAAACAATTTTTATCATCATCCCATTATATAACTCCTATCACAGTGACGGAGTGAAAAAAATCTTCGTAAAGTTCTTTTGTCAAAAAATCAACTCCAAACAGTTTAAGCTGTATTCATCACTGTGTGAGAAGTATCGGACTACAAAAAAAATATATATATTGTTGGTCTTCAGGAGTGAACACTTACATAGAACTTTGCAATGTCTTAATGAACTAAGGCGATACTCAACAGTTAAAAAAACTTTATTTATAAAAGTAGTAAATCAATGGTAAGCGCGTACAACACATTATCAACGTTTTTCTGACATGAAAAGTGAAGAATAATTGTTTTTTTACATAAAGGTAATAAAAAAAGATATTACCGAACCGATAGACCGGAAAGTTAGCCCTGAATTAGTACAGGCCTTTTCGCAATCGCAACTTCTCGGTCAATCTCGGGATCAACGTTGAAAGGAAACTTTATAATTCTAAAATCAAAATCGCATCATTTGTTTGTATTTTTGTACTGAGATTATTACAGTCGTTAAGGTATAAAAATATATTTTTATATTTTTGCACCGGTTTTAAACCTTTCAAGGATTAATACAAAAACATACTTCTTTTTCATCTCATAATTATATGCGTGTCAATTCGAGGCAATCTTTTCTCAAAATACAGTTATTTCATGCAGTATTTATTTTAAATGTAGATTTATGTTTTTGCTCTGATTGGCATGAAATATATTGTATATAATTATTGTAGTATGTTTACGTTTTACTTTTCATTCTGCTCATCAATGGTAGTCACGATTTAAAGTTTTGATAAACTAATTGTTTTTCAAAACAAACAAAGCCAAATATGGATTCATATATGTGTGTATACTATATGTATGGGACATATAAATTGTTTAAATTTTCATATTATACTGAACAATATTTGTTGCAAAATATACCTTTACGTTTTCGTAGTGCATTTGCAAAATTTAGATGAGGTGTAGCACCTTTAAAGATTGAAACTGGTCGTTATGAAACGTTAGCATTAAACGAAAGATTATGTCTCAGTTGTAATGATATAGAGGATGAACACCGTGTATTATTAACATGCCCATTGTATGATGATCTAAAACAGTCACTATTTTTATATATTATTAGTTATAATGCAATTTTTTTGTCATTGTCTGATGATGATAAATTTATATTTTTATTTAACAATGAAAATGTATGTAGCTTAGTTGCCAAACCTGCTAAAGTATTTTACTGAGAAGAAATAGTATTTTATATCATTAATCTATGATACTTTTTATAAATCGTACCTTTTTGTTTTAACTGTATTTAAGATGTTTATATTACTATGTTCTCAATAGCCTCTCATAATTCTTTTTTTTTTTGCATTTTAATTTGCATGTTTTATTTCTTATTGTTATCATGTTTTATATGAATTTATGTGGTGAGACTTCAATAAACTATTGAACTGAACTACATATGAAGTACGGTGTCATAGAAAGATTTGTTTCTTTATAATACATGCCTTCATTTCACGAATTTCAATTTTTTAAATTACCGTTAATTTTGTTTTGATAGTCCGTATCTTTTTGTGAACATACACGAGGAAAGCTATTTTTTTCGAAAAACTAACGCAATAATGGGACAAAAAAAAAACATTGGCTGAATGCATTAATTATTAAATAGGGCACGACTCCCATAAATATTAATCGATTGTTTTTTTTTTTAAATAATTAAAGTTCGTCTGACCAACTTTTTCGTGATTAAAATACCTTTGGTGTAGATACACAGAACCATTTTACACAATAATCGAATACCATTTGATATAATTATTATCACGTGTAGTTCTGAACAACCCATCGTAGTTTTTTTAATGAAAACATTTTGTTTTGTACTTTTCATACTGTTTAATTAAATCATTGAGAAACAAATGTTGGTATGTACTGATATATTTCTTTGTGTCACAAGCAAACACATATTGAGATGGATAGGGAATTTTAGCAGTGGCTTTTACCGTTTCATGGTAGCCCACATACAAACATCGTTTAATATAGTAATGGTATATTATATAGCACTACACTTATGTTTGTCATACACCCATTCAAACAATCATCTACCTCGATAAAGAATCCAATATAACAGTGATATAAAAGCGTATCTAGTGAATGTAATCTTTTAATGTGACCGTGACTTCAAAAATTGGAATATTACATCATCCGACGCCACGAACTTGCTTGATTGAGGAATTTTCCTGTACTAAAATGGATCTAGTTCGCCCTGACTTGGCTAATTATTCTCCTGCATCTAATTTGTCTCTGAACGAGACAATAAAGAAACGGATTGGAGCTGGGGAGAAAATTTATCATTTTGCATTTGGACAGTCTCCCTTTCCTGTAATTGAGACAGCTGTTGAAGCTCTAAAGCACTACGCTGGTGAAAATGCCTATTTACCAGTGGCAGGTAAGCCTATTTTTTACGATTTTTAATATATCATAGATTATATCGGGTCAAATCAATATTGCTATAAATAGAATTTTGTTTGTGTTTACATTGTTAGCATTAATATGTAACCTCATATTGATAGTTATATACTCTTCTGGGTGCCATGCAAGAGAGTTTTGTTTATTTTGACGTGGTCAAAGTTTACAATGTTTTCAGCGCCGAATCCCAAAAGGAAATAAGACTATTTAAAAGCGAATGCTCACATGTCTTTGCGATATTATAATAGTGTTAAAAAAACGTCAAGGTCATTCGTGATATAGATTATGTCCAAAATAAGTCCAATTGCTTCTCCTTTTCTATTTACTTTTTTTTGGGTCATACAAAATTCAATAAAAAAAGGTATAGAAGGCACACACATGTATAAAAATGATATTAGTTTATTATACCAGGTACAATTGAGTATTACGACGTTTCGTACGTTGTTGGTGTCACATTCGATTGAACCGGGGCTGGTTACGAAAACCGAAATATTGCTATTAGAATGTGGAGTTATCAAAGGCAAAAGTTATCAAACTTTTTTTAATCGGGACTTTTATTAACTATATTGACAATTTATTACATAACCCAATGTTAATACATGTATATATTAAATGTTCAACCAGTCTTTTTGTTAAAAGCCTTTTTGTCCGTATTTCAATTATGTCACAAATCTTAATTTTTTCGACGTTGGCCATTGGTTACTTTATTGCTTATGGTTGTAAAATATAACAACAAATAGTATTTTTACCGAAGTATATTCACGCTTAAAGGACTGTGGAAATATTCAGAATATCATGTTTATTCTAAAAAAACAATGAGTTTTATTGTCTAATAGTAGATAAATACGCGCGTATGTTGTGATGTCACATTGTATTTTTCCCGACGTTTTCTACACGTTGCGTGCTACCCAGTCTTTATCATAAGTTTTTTACGTTAGCTTTGAGTGAACTAATAACTATGAAATTTTGAATTTTACATGTACATGTATATATGCTGCAGATAGTATATTCTAAAAATAATGGTACTTGGTTGAACATGTATTTAAGCGCAGCATTTTGTCTGTGTCTAACGTTAACCAAGATGTCAATTTTTATCACCATCCCATTATATAACGCCTATCACAGTGACGGAGTGAAAATTTGTATATGTTATTTGTTCACGCGTACACCATGCAAAATTTGAACAAATTGTTCAAAAAGGCAAATGGTGCTGAGTCGATTTCTTCATATACTTAAAAATGTATTCATCCTCCTATTGTTTTACCGTGTCTAACAAAAATGTCACAACGCGCATTTTTGACGTTTCTAAAGTAACGTTCTGTTTTATCGAAAAGTTACGATACTAGATTAAATTATTACGACTGTGGACACAATGAAAAACAAATACGATTTTAGCGCATCTGATAAAATAATGAAAGAAATGTTGAAAAGAAAACAGTAAAAAGAAAGCCCCCCCCCCCCCTGCGCGCACTCCAGTCTGATCATATGCAATGATGACCTGGTGGAACGGGAATTAGCGTGCCTGCATTAAAGTATTTTGAAATGTGTAGACGCGCTTGCAAATTTGCTAGTGAAATATTGTAAAATCAACGTATTTCATGATTGTCTAATTACTTCCTGACAGTTATTTTAGCTATAAGATATAATAAGCTGTACAACCATTGCAAAAAAATTTTTTTTAATTTGTTTTCAAAAACGGACCAAAAACAAAGCAAAAAAAAAGATTTATTCTGGTGTGGCCTTTTTGACCCCTTATAATTCGAAAATCGTAAGAGATATCCAAAATCTGATTGAAAAATTCTAAATCTAAACTTACTTGGGTTTTAATAAAATACGTATTTTTACCCTTTTTGGTCCCTTTTTCTAAAGCGGCGGGGACAACAAAGTCCAAATTAAATAGAAATCTTCTTAGTTGTTGGTTAATCATATCAACATTTCAGAACAATTCGTCAACCACAACTAAAGTTATCGCACGACGACGCGGACGACGACTGCGCCATAACATTATACGACCGCAAGTTGTTTTCGTCGTATAATAAAAACGGGAGATTTCGCTCAAAGAGGGAGATTTGCCAAGGTTTTGTTTTCTCTAAATTTTTAGCAATGTTTTATATTAGCAACAGACCTTATGAAATTCCGCAACGAATACATGTATTCGGAAATATCAACATACATCTACATTAGAGATATAAAACCAAATAGGAAAGGTTCATTTTATACGCTTTCACAATATGATTTCCGGGGGGTGCTACTGACTTTTTTGCTTGTAGGTTCTGTTTTAGTGAGGGCGTTTTACTTTTTTTTTAGCGCATCACGAAATTTGTTTTCATATTTCAGAACATTTTTCTCATAGGATAAAATTTCCTTCAAATAACTTTTAAATGGTTGATGCCAAACTATTTACCATATCAGGATGTGATCTGATCATTTCAATTGACCAAAACGTACGAAATATTAATATCGATCGGATAATTAAATAATAAAACATGTCGTATGTGTTATTTTATGTAAAATATTAAATAAGCACACTTCTTTTTACATGTAACAATTATAGAACGATGTACGTCGCAATACAAAGAAGACGTCAAATTTTGGCCATTTCGACGTTACCAAAATGACACCAACACCGTACGCTACGTCTGAACGTTTGAGTTTTTATGTCTGAATATATAAAGTGACACCATCTTAACCGAACTCCTATTACCAAAAAAACATACAACATCAAGTTCCACGCAGCCGCAGACGTTCGTTTCTTCCTTTACTAACCGCTGCAGACAGGCCTTTCGAAATTCTCAGACACTTTTCAAATAAAGAGTTATCAAGGGAACCAAGGTTATGGCGGTAATCAAAAGAATGTATGATATTAGTTTGTCATACCAGAAAAATTGTTTTAGTGTCTGAATATATAAAGTGACACCATTTTAACCGAACTCCTATTACAAAAACGTACTACATCAAGTTCCAAAACGTCGTATTATAATCGGATAACGTCGCGTAAAATCGTTCATTTTTCCCGACTTTGCAAGATTCTTGCATTTTCTGAGAGGACTGACTGCAGCGTCTAGCGTATATCTTGGAACTTCAGATATTGTTCGGAGCTTGATAATACATGTTGTAATAAATCTTTTTATTGAAGCATACAGGTAAATGACTTATGATACATTATTATTAACGTATTAAAATGTTACCCTTTTGCCTTCTTACAGTGTCATTGTGTACCATCTAAATGCTTTTGCATAATATGATCGTTGCATTGAATTAATAATCAAGTCCACTTTTTCAATCAATTATTGGTCATTTTAAAGTTTAAAGGTTTTGTTATTGATTTGGTTAAAAGATAAATGTATTTTTCTTTAAAAACTTAAACTAGTATGAGTCACTCAATCCGATGCATCAATTAAGTTCATTGGGCATTATATATATATATATATAAAAGATGTCAAATATTCAATTTTCTATATGAATGACATTTTTGAAAATTCCTTCCTCCGAAAGTAAATTTTCATTTTAGTTTCGTATCCATTAAATTCCAATTTCAATGAGATAAACCCTCTTATATTTACTCAATGAGAATAGTAAACATTAAATTTTATATACGTCATTTACCGCTACTATCAAACATTTGTATGACCTTATTTAGTTAAACCCATTTCTTTAGGCATTTAAGTACACTGTCAGATAACTAGTCTAATTTGTGGATGTTGGACTATGTATAAAAACTGTATGCTAAAGCAAATTGAGGTCTGTTCTATGTCAAATTGATAAGCTTCATTTTCTATAGTAAAAGTTATCAAAGAAAAACAAACCATATGAGGACCCTAAGTAATGAACCGTTATACAGCAGGAATTATAAAACGTATATATTGTTACAATGTAGTATGAAGGCACCGACTATTTTTTATACCGGGGGAGGGGGCTCTCAATGTTGCTAAATTTTTTTTTTCTGCTTTTCTTAAAATAATTTTATTTTGTTTCCGTAGCAATTGAATTATATTTTTTTTTCAGGAATATGCCAGTTTTTTTTTTTGCTAGTCAACTTTACGATAAACAATAAATGTAAAATATTATGTAAATATCAAGGGAAGACATATGAAAGTAAATACTCAGATAATCAGATATTGATTTCTTGTTAAGACCAAATAAAATTAATAGGTTTACATCCCCTTCCGCTCTTTAAAAATGACATTTTTTTCAAAATCAGGATTTTGTTCACTTCAGTCTCTTGTATTTAGGCACTATAATACACAAATCTTTCGATTATTGGTGACCAAAATAATGTTTCTCCTTTGAATCTGATTTGACTATGAATTTAGAACATGTGTATACACCAAAAAGATAAAATTAGGCCAGCAAATATCTGGTAAGGAGTAACAAATTAAAAAAAATAAATCCCCCCCTGGGGAGGGTTGAATGAAATTTACTTGGCCTAAACAAGACATGGCTTTGTCTGTAGTCAGACATTGATGAGGAGCTGCTTCTGTTTTCTAAACCATACAGAGCACCAGAAAGTCTTTAATACCCCAAAATATAACAGTTAGGCAAGAAAATCTATGAGTAAATTCATGATTGCTTATTAAAATTCTTGCACACTTATATAGAAAATAAGGGGTGACAGGAGACAACCTTGGAGTATTTCTTGTATGTCATTCTATTTACTCCTCTATGATAATCCGTAATGTGGCAATTTGGTCAATACATGATCGACCGCACCGGAATCTGGAGAGTAGCTGAATTCCTGTCAAGTTTTTGGCAGTTGCTCAGATCGCCCTTATTTGGAAGCATAATGATGTAGCTTTAACTCCACTATTCAGGGATTTCGACTGTTTCCTAAATGTTTTCAAACAAGTCATGCAAGGCGAGGTAGGGCCCTGTGCAGGTCCCAGTGTCAACAGAACAGGTGAAATATTGCTGCTTGGGCAAAAAACCCTAACAATCAATCAATTAATTAATCAACCAATCAATCAATCGAGATGTAGGTTTTTTCCGGGTTGATCTTCCAGACCTCAGGTGGAAATTTGGTTCGGTCCCGGGCCTTTTCCAGTCCTTATTCGTAGGGCTTTTATGATTTCATCCTTCGAGATTGGGTCAGTATCAACATCAAAGTTTTCTCCAGGAGGTAGATCAGGAGCATCTGATATATCTTCTCCATTTAAAAGTGGTCGATCTAGGTTTGTTATCACATTGCCATATTTGTCTTTAATTGGTTTGGATGTGTTGGTCTTTCTATCTGTCAGTTGGCGTGTGATGTTGTACTCAGTTTTTGTGTTATTTCTGCCCATTGCATTTTTTGCTTTTGAAGCGAGCTCGTTGATGTAGGTTCTTTTATCCTGTCTGTTCCTTTCTCTTGACTTCTTTATTAATGCTTATATGTTCGCTCATCAACCATCTTGTCTTGACCTGGTCAGGTTATATCTTAACAGACCTACGCTTCTCAGTTGTCTCGGTTGTATCGTCAGATAACCATGGTTTGTATTCCTTCTATGAGAATCCTTATTTTTCTTGGCATGTGGTGTTATGTGTGAATTTTACTCTTTCCAATTGTTTGTCTACTGCGCCTCTTCCTTATGTTCTACTTTTGCCCTCTAATCTGATTTTGTCTGGTTGCCGTGGATATCTTGATCTTTAATTTAGCCACCACAAGTTCATGATCGGATGCTATATCAGCACCTTGATAAGCTCTAACGGCTGTAATATTCTTTCTGCATCTCCTGGCGACTGTAATGTGGTCTATCTGGTTTCTAGTTTTCATCTCTGGAGACACCCGGGTTGTTTTGTGTAGAACCTTGTGAGAGAGTTGGAATGTCGTACCTCCTATGACCAGATCGTTCTGGGAGCAAAAATCTGGATATCTGAGTTCTCCATTTTCGTTGATGTTACCAATTCATTCCTTCCACATGATGAGTTCTCTCCCTGTGTTATCTTTTCAAACTTTGGCATTCAAGTCACCCATTACAATCAAGATGTCCCAAGTGTTATTCAATCTTAGGCACTTTGGACTACTATTAAGTCTTAAGTGTCGTAACGTTTCATCTTATTCCATTTGGATTTAATTGCACTTTCTCTAAAAAATTACGGAGGACTTAGATAACGTATAAGTAAATTTGAGTAGTTCAGGTTCTTATTAGCAATGTTAAATAACATTTGAAGTTGATCAAAAGGCCCATTAAAGACAATAAAGCCATCATCTTGGAGCTAATTATGTTGTGCTTGTTTGGGAACTTTTCAACCATAAAGTTAATAATTCTTACACTTGTATGTCGCATATGTCAGGGCAAGGGACTGTGTCCTCATTGCACATGGCATTAAGAACTAATTCTAATAGAAAAAAAATATAATGTTAGAAGTAACTTCACATTGCTCCTTTTTTTTAATTGTTTTCATTGCAAAGTGAATGCTTTCACTCGCCTTAAATAGTTCATTACTGAACATGCTTGTATACATGCGTACATAAGTTCATTGGTCTTAAACTATAGGTAGCAAAAAATAGTTAAGAAGTCTATGCAATTTCCCCAATGGGGAAGAATCGGACGGCATGGTATTCTTATCTCTATCCCTTCTCTATTGGAGATAAAATCTAAATTGGTTATAATGTTTAGTAGTTGTTCGTGTATTTTCTGCATCTTTCTAATAGTTTGTTTAACAAACTGGATTAATATAACACAAAAGTCTCTGGATTTTGATATTCATTTAGTTGCTCATTATAACATTAAGAATTTTTCGACTATAAACCGTAAAATGTTAAATTTAAAGATATTTGTTACATACTTCTTCATACATAATTTAACATACTTAAACTTTTTTTATGAAAGACAGAATCAAACATTTTTCTTTTTTTCACCATTAAGCAACTTCATTTATTGTTTTCTTGCCACAACAAATTTTTTGTTATATTTTTCTTCCAAGAGAAATTAATATTTTTTTCAAAAATACCCCAGCCCCCCTCAATATAAAATGGTCGATGCCTAAACTACTTCTAGTACTTCAATTTAAAGTTGTATATCATCACAGTCTCAAATTAAAATCACATTAGTTTTGTTCTATATAAATTCCATTTTGTCAGTATTTGTGGGGTAAAGTTTGTGACTTGACCGGTAATTTTGTATGTCCAACTTCATGAAAATGTTGATTAACTGCAGTTTATAGTTTTATCTCAACTTTTTAAAATTCTTTATTATTCGTTTGTGTTTAAGGAACACATGAGCTACGAAATTCCATAGCAAAGTTCCACAAACACTTCGAAGATCTGGACATAGATCCTGAGAGTATCATAGTTGGACCTGGCAGTAAAGAACTAATATTTCTTCTTTTGCAAATATTTAATGGAGGTAAATGGAAAATCATATTAATTTCGTTTATCTTAACTGTTTTTACAATAATACTTGTGTTGTATACAGGTTTTCACCTTGACGCGAAATAGAATTTGGTGCAGATAGGGGGTTAATTTTGGGGGAAGTGATTTATTCAACTGAATTATCGGAAATATGTTTAAATAATGTTGTGAATTTAAAATTAAATTTTGAGAACGCTTACCCTTTTTGGTGTACATGGTTTATGCTCCCAGTTTTAGCGGAATGCAGTTGCTTATTCACTTTTTTCTGTGTACGTATATGTACAACTTTGGTTATTTCATGCTCTTTGTTGTGTATATCTATTGATAACCGTACGAATCTTTGTTCCTTTAATTACTCTTTGAAAGAGTGTTAGATATAAACTTTGACGTTTTGGAGTATGCTTATAATTGATAGTCTTACATGACTAAAATATGTGACGAAAATAATGAAATGAACAAAGACTAAGTTTTAAGTGTCGTAGACCAAATGTATTGTATTAAATGTCTTTCAATTAAAAAAAATAGAATCAAAGCTAAAAAAGCAATCAAAAACAAACAAGAACAAAGGAACCAAATGCAAAAAAAAAAAGCAAAATAAAAACAAAAACAAAAAACAAACATATTGGAGCAAACACAAATTCTTTTGTAGACATGTACTTTCTAAATTATTTTGGATTGCGTATCGTTTTAGATGTACTTCTTATATCTCCATCATGGACAACATACCAACCACAGGCACGATTATCGCATCATGAACCGTATATCATACACACGACGCTTGAAAAGGACTGGAAGATAACACCAGACGACATTGAAAAGGTACAATACTTATTTAAATAATACAGCCTTTCATCTTGCATATACATTGTAAAATATAAGGAACAAATTACGGATTATAAATTTATAAATTTAAATGATTTTTTTTCACACTGGAATGATGTCCTTTTTTTAATTTAAATAAATTATTAAAAGAATTATGTAATAATGTTTTTGTCATGAATGATCTGTTAACGTCTTTATATAATGCAGCAAACATTACACAGTTAAACAAAATAAGGCATAAGTCCAAAAGGTTTTTTTCTTTTCGTGAGTTGATACAAATATGAGGATGAATTGAGAATCCATGCCAGAAAAAAGGTAATTTTACAGAAAAAAAATTCAGATCATTTTGGTAATATCCAAAGATCCATATTGAAAAATGACATACCGTTTTATGAAATATCTAAAAGAGTGTGATGGAAGTGAAAAAGCACATTCTTTAAGTAATGGCATATTTTTGTTTCGTTACAGGTCCTGAATGAAAATGATCTTCATAAAAACAGATTAATTATAATGAACAATCCAGACAACCCGTGTAAGTCTTTAACTGAGATAAGTTTTATAAGAAATCCGATGTTTTATCATCATATACTGTTTGTTATATGGTGAGACAATCTTCGTCTATATTATTTTAGTTTGGTGGCAGTTTTGTTAAAGCAGTTCTCTTCTATACATGTATATAAAAACAGTTTATTGTTTATTACAGAATAAGTTCCTGTTGCATAGAATGTCACATATGAAATCTTAAGTACTTATCCGTCTAAGAGTCGGGCAAAATGTATATGTGTGGCACATATTGTGCCACCCATTGCCTGATTCTTACACAAAATGGTTCTTAAATTGGTAGGGACATGAACAAGTTATAAGTTGGCATAAATGGTACTTTTCCAACCTTACTAATATGTTACAATACTTTTGATAGGTTTCAATAATAAAAAATCTAGTAAATCATGTTTTGAGTTGACTTGTATATTTCTGGTAACTAAACTCAAATGAACTTTTTTTCTTTCACTTTAAAATCGAACCGAATTAGATGTTCTCGTAGAAATGCACAAGCACAGATACTTGTTCATATAAAAAAATGCACACCTTCCCTTTTTGATATGTCACGTGTGTGTGTGTGTGTGTGTGTGTGCTAGGCGCACATTTAATTAATGAAAAGTTTAATAAATGAGTTTTTTGCATAAGTTTACATATTTAACTTTATTTTTTAGCAGGAACGAGTTACACGAAAGACGAATTGCTTGCATTGAGGTACGTACTAAATTTGATTTCGTATTTTAGTAAAATAATACGACTACTTTCAAAATAAGCAAACATATATATATATATATATCACCCCGTAAGAGTGATTGTTGACTATTATTCAGACGATTATATATATATATACATTGTAGAAAAAAAAACCAAAAATAAACTAGGATAAGTAATCTACGGTGAGACAGAATTAAGAAATTACATACAACAATCAAATAATGTTTGGGTTCTGTGACCAGCTACTTAATCTGGTCGATCAATCCAGTTGGTGATAGGTTGACATCTGTAAATACGTGTATATCATTTAAAGTGCCATTTTGTTCGTATTTAATACTACATACTAAGTTTGTGAAACATTACATTACGTTTTAAATAGAAGTATTAAATGATTTTTTTTTAAAGTGAACATACTTTTAACTTGGCCATTAATATCAAAGTCTATGGCGATATTCTGCTTTTATTTATATAGTTCATCTCAAACCGTTATGAATGGGAAGCAATTTGATTTCTTTCCTTATTTTTTCCCAGTAAGATATATTATAAAAAAGTGTTTCGAAATACAAACCCTTTGAATTTGTTTAAGTTCGAAAAAATGTTTTATTGGTTTTTTTGTTGCTACATGTCATTTATTGTAGCGATTTTTTATTGGGTGCTTCTAGATTTTTGAATTTGGTCCTTCTTTTGTTTTTAGTCTTTATTTTGTTGCATAAGTACATTCTTTTTGTATATCAATAAACACATTGTCTTAAATTGTAAACATTTCGCTTTAGCAAAATAATTCAGAATGTTTAAATTTTCTCAAAGTTTAATTAGGTTTCTTGTTTCTTGTTTCTACTCAGAAATCAAATCTTATAATACATATATTGTTTTTTTTTGCACATTTTTACAGAATGCGTTTTTTCCGCTTTATATAAAATTGCAATTTCAGCGAGTAATCCTTTGTGTATTTTTATTTGAGACGTTTAAGTTTTTCCCAATTACTGATTTCTTTATTGAAACGATATAACATAAAAGAATAATCAAGGAAACCAAGATTCTAGCGAAAGTCGACAGAATGTAATCCAGAGACAAAGACCAGATATTGAAAACAGACAAACACAACAAAGAACATGAAATAACCAAATAATACATGTGAAGTAACGAAAGTAAATGAGCAACTCGGACTCCACTGAAAACTGGGAGCATGGACCAGGTGCATCGGTAGGGTAAGTGTCCCTTGCTTTTCTAGAAACACCTGCCGAGTTGCTGATAAAAAGTCAAGTCTGAAGAACTAAACGTTATCATATATATTGTAGATTTTATGGTATATCTGTGCAAATAGTTTTGTAATTTTATTTTAGTGAAACTTTCAAGAAAAACAATATTATTGTCCTCAGCGATGAAATATATGGAAGATTACACTACGACCAGAACCATACTTCTATTTTCAAAGTAAGATTTGACAAATTACCCGTTTAGATCATTCAACAGGCCTACTAAATTGACTGTATATGGACATGTTTCAACCATCAATGAACTGATTATATGTTTACTTTTCCATAAATTCTCTTCAAGACTTTGTTTCTCTACAAAAAAAAAACTTTCTTTAAAGTCCGTGAATTTCCAAAGTCTCAAAAAGTATCCTATGAACAATTTATAAAAAAAAACAAAAACAAAAACAAAAAAAAAAAACCAATACATTGTAACAATAAATATGCTTAAAATGCCACTTTAAATATATGTTCTAGTGTTATCCAGAAGGAACGGTCTTGAGCACGGGTCTGTCCAAATGGGCTAGTGCAGGAGGGTGGCGGGTAAGTGATTTCATTTTTGGGATGAGGTCATGAGATATTAAATATTTCTTAGATACTATAATGCTAATTCAAATCAAAAGTCGCATTTTTTTCAGTAGGTAATAGAGGCAGTTTGTCATTGATTCAATTTAGATGTAATCTGATGTATATCTAACATACTTCAGATCGTAAGTTAGCGTAGGTAAATATAACTACTTTTTTCAGTTCATAAGTACAGTTAATGATGTTTATATATATTTATTGATTCCGCAGTATGAATTATATGACCAGAAGCAGGCACTGCATTTATACGTTTGTTTTGTTAATTATTCTATGAATAGGTTGGATACCACGCCTATCCTAAAGAATTAACAAGTTTACGGCAAGCTGTACGTAGTGCAGCAAGTCACACATACAGTTGTTGCCCAGCACCAATGCAGTATGCTGTCACTAAGGTAATTTGGTTCAGATACTTTTGATTCTTCTGGTCCAAAAATAAAACATAGATGCGACTATTAAGGGATATAATGGCCAAAATAATTAAATACTTGAGGTCTTTACAAACTTTAAATCAAGGAGAGTAGTGTTTCTACAATACTTTTTAAAAAGTCAAGTCTCGAAATCCTACCAAAATTTAACTCATAAGTTATACATATAATAAAAAGTAACTATTGCCCTTCCCTATGGATTTCAAGTATTGCATACCTTTTAACCCCCTTCCAATATATAAAGAGGGAGACTCCTCCAAAATGAATAGAAAATTTAGAATCTCCCACAAAGAAACGGAAATTTGTGGCTAAAATTAATGTTTTCAATAAAAAGTAATGAATAAATGATTTTTTATATACCAAAAATGCTTTTACGTAAAATTCTCCCACATGAAACAGTGTCGATGGGGAAGAATCTAGAACATTAACAATTCCAAGGGTTAACAGAGTACTTTTCTGACCGGGTTAAAACGTCCATTGAATGAACTAATTTGTTCTCAACATTTATAATTCGTTTCATATACATTAAATTTGCTTTACGTTACACTCGATTGATTTGAAGGCTAAATCAAACGATTTATTTATTTTTTTTAATTTGACCCCATTGCCTTTTTAAACTTTAACCATGATTGCAGATGTTCCAAGATTTAGATGCTATAGACGATTACACTAGGCATTGTTCGAGAATACTGAATGCTATTGGAGACTACTGTCAAAGGTACAGAGATGTCATGTTGGATTTTGGTAGAGAGATTTTCCAAGGGAGTGATAGTTTTTGTTTTTGTTTATTTTAACGTTGATTCTTCCATTTAAGATAAAATTGTTATTTCAGTCAATACAGAAACTGTCGATTTGAACATGTTTCTTGTACACAAAATTTTGCTTTACACAACAAAAGAGCTGATTTTCCCCAAGACACTAACGTACCTCAATCGTTATGGTACTTAGTAATCAATATTCGGTTCCTAGAAGTTTCAACTTGGCAGTCAGTGGATCTTTCACAATGAACAAACTTTGAACTATTTATATAAATTTAGGAAAATAAAATCTCCAGGTCATAACCATGGACTTATATTGCCTTCAGGTTAAATTCATCGCCTCAAAGCTTGTTAGAGTTGTTACAATGATTGGAATGTGGCCTCTATGGAGTCAGATCCACATATGGCAAACAGCTGGTATTTGTATTTATAAGTTCTTTTAGATCACATAGGTTCATCAAGTTGTTAGTTTGATTCGTGTTGCTCCATTTGGTTTTTAGTTTAGCGTTGTAATGTGTAACTTATTTTTCGTCCATTGTCTTTTTTTGTGTTTATGGCAAAGTCAAATTCGACATTTCGGCATGACTATTTTTTGTTACAAGGTAAATGAAATAAGTTTTTTTTTTTCAGTGAGTTACAGTCTATAGGAGTCAAGTGTCTAGCACCTACGAGTGGTTACTATATCTTTCCGGATTTTGAAGTTATGAGACCAAAGCTCAACGAGCGCGGGATTAAGACCTGTGAAGAGATGTGTCAGGCAATGACCAAAGAATGTTCTGTCGTAGTAGGTTTATATGAATGTTTAGATAGTCTGCAGTTCACAAAACACAGATAAATGGGAGCAGGAACACTACTTAAAATAAATATCGATTTCACTGGAACTTCTTACAATACCTACATGTATAGTTTTTGGTAGTAACTGAACATTAGACCAACTAAATACTACAAAAAATGTAATTACTGTCTTGGTTCGTGCTCTCGTTTTCAGTCCAGTTTTTCTTTTTATTCCGGCCTTTTTTTCTTAATAATGTATCTATTTAATTTGCGTTTTCCTGTCAACTTTGAGGTCTGTTGTTTCCCTTGATTTTTCTTCAATAATCAATATGATATAATTTTGATAGGTAATGGCAGGAGGGCCAGCATTCCTTAGACCAGTAACAGAACTCACAACAAGGTTGTGTTATGTCCCATTTAATGGTAAATCAGCTTTACAGGCCAGCAGGGATATAGGACTAGACAAACAACTACCAAGTGGTTTTGTAAAAGAGTGGTGTACACCTATATTCGACGGGATACAGGTAAAACAATTAAGATATACTGTGGTAAAATCATCGATTTTTTAAAAATAAACAAAACCTAACAATCGACTGAATAGATAGACCAGTTCATGTTTTTAATGAAAAAGACCAAACAGCTTACTCACATTTAATAGTAAAACAAGGAGCTGTTACATAAACGCTATTGGGTTTAACTACATAGGTTTTCAGAAGATATGACATATTTTATCATCAGAAACTATATATTCTGAAGTGCCTGTATCGCTCATCTGGATGATTGAAATAATTTATTTCAAACAAAAAAGTTCATAAATTAAAGATGTACCTATACTTAAATCATGTCTGCTGCCCACTGAGCCATATGAACAACAAAAAGTTGAATTAATTGTAAAGAGTATTTAGGTCAACATCCCAATAAAGTCTTGAAAAAAAAAACTTGCACTAGAATTGTTATATTTACAAAAAGTTGTTCCCAATCCCTTCAGTTTATTTTAGTAACAGTGGCCATGTTTGTCAAAGGATCATTAATCCCCACATCAGTAAGGGGAAGCATACCCTCAGGAATATTCATAAGAAGTTTGGTTCCAGATTGGTCCGACAGTTTCTGTGAAGACTTAGAATAAAAAAATTCAAAATACTTGAAAAAATAGCTAGTTAAGGGGTCATACCTCCATAAAAAGCTTTCCACTCTCTAGCTTACTTTGTGTCTTCTTTATCCACTGTCTTTTAACATTTTTATAAAATAGTTTCATGTTAATATCCAAAAACTGCTAAAAAATAGTAAAAAATTGCGTGAAATGGGCAATAACTCCTAAATAAAACTGTTCAGGGAAGATAAATCTCATGAAACCTAAGAGCCTAAGAACTGGTATTAGATTTTTCATGGATCTAAAAGCCCAATAGTCATTTTGTGGGGGAAAATGAAAAAGTATTAATTTTCCTGGAAGACAGAAAAGTGCGAAAAAAATAGTACCTGTGAAATTGATTTTTAACACTATTTAACATTTATCATTTTTTGAAACTGCGAAAATTGATACATTTACAATACCCTATTGGAGGAGTATTTATACCAATTTTCATTGAATTCTGTCGAATAGTTTTAGAAAAAATTTTTAAACTAAAAATATAAAATTTAACAAGGAAATTACCCAAAAGAGCTATAAATCTGACATCAGTGAATGGATTTTCACAAAATTTCACCACAGATGGATTTCATGCTGAAGAATTTGACCATGTCAGATTTCCCTAAACCTTAAAATTACAGTTATATATAGTAACAGTGATTATGTTTTATCTCATGAACCAAAAATTCCAATTGTCATTTTTTGCAGAATACCCAGAGAATCAATTGAACCAACTGTCATTGAATTCTTTAAAAAAAAAAGTTAATAAATGACAACAAAGCAACGATGATAGACTGGACACCAAGTGATAACAATAGGTTACAAGGCCTTTGGTGAGCTAGTCATTATGTTATTGAAAGGAAAACGGAGAGAAAAGGTCTAAGTTTGTTTTCTTCTCCAATATTTTAAATGAAGAACTAATGATTTAGTGGAGAATTCATATCTAGAACAGTGATAACTGGTACTTATTTCTTTGTGTTTTCAGGAACTGAAGAAATGGGTGCAGAAACATACAGATAAAAAATGAAAATAGTTGATGTGAATTAAATACTAGTAGACTTGTACTGATATTGTTTCACAATTTTTTGGCAATTAAACATATCTAGAACTTGCCAGTCATAAGATTGCATTTTAATTTTAACACATAACTGTTTCTAGTCAACAAAGTTTCTGAGAATGATAAAGTTTTGTGGAACACAGCTAGATAAGCCCACAGAGTTCAAACCCTAAACAGATCATGAAAAGGAGCAAATATGGACACAAACTTTAAACTTGATACCACTTTTAATTTTGATTGTGATTTAATGTATAACACAAGATTATATTTTGACCAGAATGGAAGGAGTCAAAGAACTTAAATACTTGCAATATAACATGAACAGACAAATGGACAAAATGCTTTCAAAAAACAAGAATTTGTTTTTGTAGGCCAGGATATGATTAATAATAAAAAAACCTATTATTAAAAGAAATAAACAATTCACATTACATTTGTATCTTGGCATATGGTGGAAGCAATTTAGAAATATTTTCAAAAATGGGATATTGACCATGCTTGTGTGAAGTCCCATAAATTAAAAATGTAAAATCAATAATACACATGTATATAAAAATCATTAGGGAGCTTACACTAATAGAAAATTACTATTCAACATTTTCATGAAAATTGCTTGAACATTTTGGGTTATTGCATAAACATATGAAATCCCCCCTTTTTATGAATAAAGTCCCACAACTGAAAATAAAAATTAAAATCAGAAACTTAAAACAATCTGAATGGAACTCTCATCAATTAAAAGAAACAATTCATCATAGTTCATGAAAAAAGGTGCAACCACTATTGAGTTAAATTTGAAAACAGTGAAATTCCCCTTTTTCTTGAATAACGTCCCATAACTCTAAATTGTAAAATCAAAAATTTTCAGATTGAAAGTGAGCTTTCATCAGTATAAAAAGACGATTCACCAAAAATTCAATGAAATCCCTGCTGGGGTTATGAGTTATAGTCTGAAAACAGTAAATTACTTAATTTTTGTATGAACAAATTTCAAAAACTCAAAAACAAAAATTCTGAAATAAATAAAACTGAAAGGGAGCTCTTACCAATCAAAAACAAATTAACCAAATTTTCACAGATTTGTGGCAACATTTTTGAGTCCATGAGCAAAGTGTGAATGACCGATGGACTGATGCTTGTACACCATAATGAATTCTACCTTTGAAGTCCGACTTAAAAAAGTTGGTCAAGTGACCAAACTGATACCACATTCTAAATTGTTTATTTCAAATGAGTACTGAAAACAAATGCAGAAAACATGATAATCAAACTTTTTTTTTGTTAAGAAGGTAGACCTTGGGCAAGGGACATAACTCTTGAAATCAGTGATATGTTAGTATTATACTCAAGTTCACCAAAGCCTATTTAGCTTTCATTTTAAACAGAATGAAATTGGTCCAAGTTACTTTGATGCTTACATGAGATTGATGTAAAATGCCGAGTACATATATTCAAATGATTTGTATGAGTTGTGTCCCCTACCTTAGGTCTACCTCCTTAAATAAGCAATATTGTGTTTAACCAAGTTTAGTTCAGCATTGAAAAAAAAAAAAACAAACAAAAAGACAAAACAAGCGGAAATCGGTCATAAGTCCTGAATGGTGAATTACAAAACTCAGGTATAAACTAAACTTAACCTGTTCTTCATGGTCAACAACATATTTATTTGACAAAAAACTGATTCAAAAATATCATCTGGAAACCTAATGTCAGAAATTTACTGCACCAAAAAAACCTTAAGTATTTGGAAACTTGGCAAACAGACAAAATAATGCACCATAAATAAGTTTATTAAATCATAGCACTGCCCAATGTCAAGTAATTGTACAATCATTACATAAATTAACAAAATAATTTTCACTTCATAATCACATACCTGTTAACCCTCCCACATTAGGGGGGCACATATAAATGTAACATTTGAGGGAGGTTTTTGATTAAATTACTACATTTTCTGTAAAAAATACTAAACGTACTTTTCTATCAAAAATTAGCTTCCAAGTAAAAATCTCCCACAAAGTGTCCCAAAGGTTATCAAGTATGTAATCACATAGTATATATGCATAATATCAAGGAAACACAAAATAACAGTCTGGCAAAGGTATTCCATACCCTAGAAGTTAAATAAATCAACATGCACGGTAAGAAATGTTTTTTTTTTTCATGTAAATGATTCAGTCATACTGAAAAAACATAAATTAACTGGTTCAAACGTACCCTATTCCATGAATTTGCATGAACAATGAAATCAAAAAGAAATTATTTTTTTGATTTTCCATGGAACAAAGAAAATAAAAAAAAAAACATGTTTTATAATTCAAACCAAATTTCATTGGTTGTTGACATAAGCATGTACATGTATATTTATTATAATCAAATTTTAAGGACATATTATTTATTTGTTTTACAGATCCTGTTGAATAGCAATAACCGCCTTCTTTAAGGAAAATAAATATGTCGTTCTATCAACATGTCAGATCCCTCTAAGAAAACAATAATGTTTAAATGATACACTCAAGGCATTTATTACAAGCTCACATGAAAATAAATGCAAGTTGAGAGCACCTGTGTCCATTAGACTTGAGACCAGAAGGTTATACCCCAAATCAATTTTCATTCACACAACCCTTTCATCAAATCACTAAGGCCAAAAAATAATATGTTTCCTGCTACCCTACCTACCCTATTTTTTTTTGTGCCCACCCTAAGCATTTTATGGCCATTATGTTTCAAGCAGCATTAAAGTATAGATTGTTTCCCCAATAATACAATGTAAATTAAAAAAAAAACCTATATATCTTGTTTTTTTCTTGCTGGTAGCAGGAAACACAAGTATTATTTATTGGCCTAAACAGACTGTTACACTCATATATCCCATCCTTCTTACTTTCTCTCTATGCATACTTTTCTAATCTGTCAATCACAAGTCTATACTGCTCAACAATTTCATCATAGGCCTTCTCCAGGTAGGCGTGTCTCTGCTCTATTGGCCAAGAGTTCATTGTAGCAGAAAGTTCATTTGGTTGAAGTACTTGCTCCAACTTCTTGTTGTCTCTACCATTTTTCTGCAAAAATACAAGTTATTACAAAAAATCAATTTACACATATATATAAGAAGCAGTAAACTCCTTTATACAACTGGAGTTAAACACATGAAATCAACACTGAAGATATGTAAGTACCAAGGCTTTTCATAATAAAATTTGAAATATACATAGTACACTTTCATGTGTATTAAAGATCATGTAGGAACATAAAATCCTGAATTTAAATAGTATTTAAGCTATCAGCTATCAATATAAGAATACGATTGTATATTATGATTTCAAACATTCAGAATCTAAACAGAAAAAAATGTACAATTTACATCAGTGACTAGGTGTAAGAGGATAAGGAATAAGATTAGTGTTCCTCAAGAATCACTAGCCTAGACCAAAGGCAATCTTCAAAATCCAAGGGACAACAAATGTACTTTTCCTTAAATATTCCTTAAGTGATTTTTTTAATACCAGCGGAAACAAAAGTTGTCATTAAACAAACACCTGCAAGGAAATTGCACTGCACAATGGCAAGATGACATGTTGAGTAATAGTGAAACTTAACAACAAATCTGTTCAATTTAATTCTCTTAAATACCAGGGATGGTTTTACGAGGTAACAAACAAAGCAGAAATTGGCAAAATATGAAGTAATTATACAGTAAAAAAAGAATCATGACAGTAAAATCCGGATTTGAAATAGTGAAATTCTGCTAAAAAAATGGAAAAAAATCCTTGTTGTTCAAAAAAGGTAAGATCTATTTACCAGCTCAACATCTCTTATGTAGTTACTACAATGTATCAAGTTGATTTCTATGAACTATGAAAAAAAAAAGAACTAACACTGATATTCATGTATAACCTAACCTGTCTTTGCAACATTCAGCAACAACCTGTCTTAAATTAGACTATGATTAAAATATCCCTAAGAAGTTCATTCTTTGTAAAACTAACATGTCCCATAAGATCATGACATTGGTTTCCATGGGAACGTAACGTAAGACAAGTTTGACTGTATAATAAAACATTAAATGTCAGTCTCTGTAAGAATCAGTGCGTGAAACATGGTATGATAAAATCCACCATTGGAAAGTTCAATTTGACTATTTGCATCATCAGAAACAAGAAAAAAAACCCAAAATTTTCTACATCATGTTGGTGATTTAGTTATAATTTCATTGAAACCTATTGAAAATGAATATTTCAAGGGCAGACAACTCTGTCAAAAGCCTAATTTTTCTTACATTCTATTGAAAAGTTTCTGAGCAAATCCAATGATGCAGAGATCAAATAGTGGTCTTTTCAAATAGTGAAAGCATTCTTGAGTGAAATTATACTGTTAGATCATTGAGTTTTTCCCATTTTGCCTGATTCATACAAATACTTACACTTGACAGAGAAATATATATGATAAGGACAAACCAAAATAGGAAAGTGCAGAATTCAGTTCTTATACCTGGAAAGGAGCATTGAGTCGTTTCTTGACATCTAATCTATAGTTCCTATATTCTTCTTTATCATTAACATTGGTAACTTTTAGTCTGAGTATCTCATACAATCTCCTGGTCTGTCTCTGTCAAAAAGAAAGAGAATGGTTCTCATTTAAGAGGATTAATAAATGTTAAGTAGCTGTCTTTGTAAGAATCATGCAAAATCTGAAAAATGTGATACACCCAAAAAGAGGCTACATATTTTTATTTTTGTAATTAAGTAGTTTTATGAGTCTATACCGTGAAATATGTAACTATTCATTCAAATTTGACTGCTCTTACGAGATAACCAACATTGAAAATCAAATAGATTCTATTGTATTTGAGTGTCATTTACTGAGTTACCTCCCTTTATTTCGAAATTTACAGAGCATTCTATATAATTTTTATCTCTTATGAACACGGAATATACGAAAAACTGAATGTTAATTTCTGTTTACTATGGCAATTCAAACAAAATATCAAAAATAAAAATATGTAGGCTTTTTACCCATGAATCATTTTTTGCATGATTCTTAGCTGGAGTGCTACTTAATTGACAGTGGGTTCCCTAGGTATTAAAGTCTTTTCCAAGGCTATTCCTCTATTAAGCTATTATGAATTGTGGATTAATTTTACCTGTCCATGGCTAGACCAGTACTGGATTTAGAGTGTGTATTACACTTTCTTATAACAAAAATAATGTTTACTATCTTTGTGTTGTTGCAGGTTCAAATGTGAAGAAAAGAGGATGGTATGCGACTGTAAATCAAATAGTATATAAATATACATACAGAAGAAGATCTCTCTATGTATATTTTAAGTTTTGGATAATTTAATATGACAATTCCATCATTATCTTGTAGTTTCAGACAAGTCACAGGACAAAAAAAAGAAAATGAAAAATCCTCCCACTGCCCCACCTTTTGGTAGACTCTGGGTGAAAATCTAGCAATTAAATTCAATTGGCCTAACTGGTTATACTATCTAGAAATAATTAAAACCCGTATGCATGTGCAAACAAAATCATTTCATCAAAAAAAAAAAAAAAAAGAACATGTGTATTGTCAACTTTCCTTTCATCCATGGCAATTTCATGGCAATTTCTCCCAGCGTATGGTATGGAGTTTTCATACCACAACTCATATGTTATGCCAGAGCTTGCTGTTACTAAGCAGATTTTTTGCATCTAGACTTCTTACAATTAGGCTTCTGGAACAGGGTTATGTTGCTACAAGATTGAAGTCATCATTACAGAAATTTTATGGTTTACATCATGAACTCATGGATCATTACGTTGTATCTATCTGCGTTCAAAGTGTCATACTTTCCTTTCCTTTTTCATCTACCCTGGACACACTTTTTGTGACCAACTCGGCAGGTATTTCTTGAAAAGCAGAGGACGCATATCCTACTGGTGCACTTGGTCCTTGCCCCAAATTTTAAAGTGGAGTCCAAGTTGCTCATTTTCTTTTGTTTCATTTGCTTTGTATGTGTTATTTAAGTTATTTTATGTTCTTTGTTGTGTGTGACTGTTTTTCGTGTCTGGTTTTTGTCCCTGGACTACATTCTTTCGATTTCCACTAAAATTTTGGTTCCCTCAATTACTCATCAAATACGTGGATTTAAATATTACCCAAATCAAGCAAAGGAAATTAATATAAAATAGAAAAATAAACGAGTTTTAACACCAAAAAAAAAAAACATTTACTTTTGAGAGTTTGAGTTTCTCTCTTGTTTCTTTGACCATATCATCACTAAAACCTTGAAGAAGTTTATCTTTCTGGAAGCTGGGTAAGTTCATACAATTTTTTGCATCTACAAAATCTCTAACTCTCTGGAAATTCTCTGATGGATCCTCAACTATAATAATTTAAAAAAAAATGCATCCTGTTATTTCCATCAAAATTAAACATATACACAGTGTTCTAAAGGCATATTTTTAGGCACTGTAATTTTAGCCTGGTGTAATCTGAAATGAATGAACTAAAATTTATGGGAAGAGCCTTATGAACTGCATTATGCTGGTAAGCACTAATCCATGCTGATTAGATTTAAAAGGGGATAACTGCAGATGCATATATATGTTTAAAAGTGAACAGATATACAGAAAAAATGGAGCACATCAGAAGATTCACATACCAATATTTCACCTTTTCATACTCATTTTAATAAAATATCATTTGTTGTAAGAAGTTTGAACTTTTATGGTAAATAATCTCATTATTACGCAATAAAATTACTCTTGAATAATATGAACTTTGTTTCTAGGTAAAATTTGTGAAGACACACCATTTTGTTCTCACTGAAACTGATCAGCAAACCTACAAATTTAACAATTCTGTTCCAAATTAAAAGAATACCTGTGATGTCTTTGATTTCTGGTCGTTTATAACAGGTATTATAGAATGTCTGTAACAACTGAGCTCCATGGCCTTGTCTTTGAAATGGTGGAAGAATCAATACTTGGCTACAAATATACATTCAGATTATCTCTCGTACATGTAATATACATTCAGATTATCACTGATACATGTGATATACAGTCAGATTATCTCTGATACATGTAATATGTTTGTCTAGGCTAGGCCTATGATTGACAGAGCTCATTCTTTGTTTATGGTGCCCTGCCATGTTGCTATGAGCTTAGTCTCATTCGGTAAAGACCACATGTGAGACTTTCTTTTGGGAAAGATTTATACATTTCTACACAGCAAATAATTAAAATTTTTTTTTAAATAAATAAAAACTGTGAATTTGTAAATTTGACAACTCTATCAAACAAATGAATGGGAAATTTCTGTTACATTGGGAAACAAATTTCTTGGCTCATCAAACACACGAAAATTGGTACTCCACATGCAGTATATTAAAAATCTTATCTATTGACATATTAAAAACAAAACAGCATCTCTGCACTTGTGCAATTGTCTACATTCGAGTCAACAATTTTCGTCACTTCCATCAGAATATTCTTTAGCCATTCATAGTTCTGGTCTTACATTCTACCTATATATAGAATGTTGCTCACACTCTGTCCATACTATGGGAAAGATTTAGTGTGATAAAAGTAACCAAGCAATTGGCAAGGCAAATCAATAGAAGGTCATGGTCACAACTTGAAAAATTTCTTGCATCACAGTTGACTTTTCAACTTCTTAGAAGATCCATTGAAGGTTAAGGTATTACATTAAAATTCTGAACTACATTTATTCATTGTATGTTTTGTGAAACAACATTTTAAATCAAAACAAATTTAACACACAATATCAAAAATAAAAGTTTAGGTCATGTGGAATTTTTCTAATTAACGCGCTCTGCTGTATTTCCCAAAAATGGATTTTAGCACTATTAATACAAAATTTAACTATGAAAATTCATTGCCATCTAACCTTAATTAGAGACTTGACCTGCAACCCTGAAAAACTGAAAATTGATCTTTATCATTAGTGGTTCCAGATTGAATTCAACTATTAATTACTTTAGGGAGTCAAAATATGTTGGAAGATGTAGATTCCAGAGTATTCATATATTTTTGTGGGGTGCTAATTTTGGCATATTTTAGTGGTCTGTCTGATAAATTTTGTGAAATATTAACTGTAAGCTTTAGTACTTAGTGCACCACTTACCATCTGCCAAAATTAGAACACACAAAGTTGTTTGCACACTTTTTTGCCCTAAATCTCAATATTTTACACATACCAAAATAATCTGCCATATGGTAACAGTTTTGCAGTAATATTTGGAAAGGGCAATAATTAAAGACAATAGTTGGTGTACTTTGTTTCTTATCAGAAGTCGCTTTGTAAGCCTACCTGACTGATTGATTGATTGATTACCCTATTCTGCCATGTATTCCATACATTTGTGTAAACTGGGCACCCCCATCTTGGCAAGGGAGATCGACGAAAAAGGTTAGTTTACATGTAAAAGGTGCATTTGGAAGCAAGGAAAAATAATCAGCAGAAGACCACATTTAGATGGAAGGATTGCCGTGAATTCTATGAAATGTGTATCCTTTCATTATTAATCAATCAAATAAAAGTATATTAGATGTTTCCCCGTGTTTGCAAGCCATTTATTAATTAATATACTGCTATGTATTGGATGCATTCAACAAGTCTGCTGTGATGTTTGCGTTTTCTGTTTGTATGCAAACCAGACATTTTACTAAAATCATGGTGTCAAGTCTGACCGTTTATAAATAAAAAGATATTTTAACTTGTGATTGATATTTGAGATCTGGAAACAGTTCATCAAACAGATCAAATGGTCAGTGACAATTTTTTTCATCTTTGAAATTTGATAATAAAATGGCCATGGGCCCAAGGACAGGGTTTTGTGTATTTGAGCTTCCACCACAAAGGTGAAGAAGTTATAATTAGGATGGTGTGTTATGAAAGACAAGTAAGACGCTGGTCATGGTTTTTTGCACAAACAATGTAATGCAAGAAAACAGCATTGATGGATTAATAAAACTGTTTCAAAAATACAAAATGGCTCAATGTTATCTTTTGTTGACAACTGTGGTTCGGATTTCCGAAATCTCTCCGGAAAAAAATCTAGATACTCATCGTTTTGGTGTACACCTTGCATCCCCCCTCCTGGAACAGACAAAAAGTTAAAAAAAAAAGTGTGTGGAATAAACAAAAGAATATGGTATGGATTAATGTCCTATGGCAGATATTTCATGCATTTCAGGACAAAAACATCTGACCAATCGAACATATCCTGCTTTTTTAATCCAACTCACTGAGCCAGATTTTTATTGTGCTAGCTCACAGAAGCAGCAGCCCACAGGTACTCAGATATTATTAGAACTCCAAGTCATCCAATCTGCATTCTCTCCCCTTAAATACCACATGCTTGGTGGAGAGGCAGTAACTACCAAATTTAAAATTGCCTAAATATAGCTGAAATATTGCTGCTCGGGCGTTAAACCCCCAATAATCAATCAACCAAATTTAAAGTTTTGGTGCAACTTAGCAGAGGATTGAACCCACAACCTCCAGAACTTGAGGCAAGTATGCTACCCTGAGACCACAAAATGGTTCTTACCTGACTCTTGGTCTTATTTTCTCTGGATATGCATAGTAACTATATGTTGTCATGTAACCAGCTATAGCATACATTGGATTTCCATTTACTTTGTACTTCTCAAATCTACAACAGAGAATGACAAAAACATATGCTTCAAGAATAGACAGCTGAAAACATAAATGTAGGTATAAATACGGGAAAAAGTTATCACTATTTCTTGACTGGTAAACTATCATACTTAACAAAAATTAAAAATGTAATGTCCAAGCCAGCAAAAATAAGATTAAATACAAAGCCTAAAGATTTTTCAAGGACACAATTGGTAAACAGCAAATAACAAAGATAAAGGTAATACAGCCATCCCCCTTTTTATCAGGGATTTGATACAAGCCAGACAAAATATCAGAAATCAATGAAAAATGAAAATAATAAACTTTTACTTATAAGAAAGAAAAAAAATGACAAACTAGACATTGCCCCTAACAAGACTAATACACCTCCTCATAGCAGCCTGTTGAACCCTGCTCATTTGAGGACCAGAGTGACAGATAGACTTACACATGTAACACTTTTTACACAAAATTTGCTGCCATTTCTAGAAGAGAAGTTGTGATCTAAGCATGAAACAAGTTTCCCTGAAAAACGCCAAAGTTCGACAGCCTTCTTTCTACAATATTTGCCCAAACATAAATTCTAAACAATATACACAACCTAATGTGGTATTTCAACACCCCATCAAGTTTCATAACAATCCTGAAAGTTGTTGAGGAGGAGTTGTGGACAAACCATGATACCAAGTTTTGCTGAAATATGCGTAATGGACAGATAGATAGATGCCAAGTAATATAACATGTATGTGTGTAGAAAATGAAGCACTTCCTCTGATACTAATGCGAGGGTCATTAAAATTTGAGTGAAAAATTTAAGTCAATCATAGTCTGCCAAAGTAATAGATGGATCCAAGGGGAGGGTGGGAGGCTAGGCCCCCTTATCAATTTGCAAAATTTATTTATATAGCATATTTTATATGTAAATATATATATTAAAATGTGTTTATCAAGGATTTTTTGGTGGGCCCTAGTGGCCCCCATCAGGTGATTCTCTGTGTCTACCACTCAAAGGGATCCCTGTCTAAGCCTTTAAACATACAATAAATAGAAGTGCCATCTGGCATCATCCACATCTATATAAGAAGCAGCATCAATAAAAAACAGGATGAAGGTCTGTAGCCTCTCATGATAATCTCTAAACCCTGGAGTATCAATGTCTGTGTGGTATATCTCAAATTCCCTTATTTCATCACCTACAATAAAGATATGTATTCTATAGAATAAAAGAAAAGAAAAACCAACAATATAATGTGATGATTAAACGTGAGTACATAGGAAAAGAATGGAGATATGGTGATTCATATACACCCACTAAACTATGCTAGAGGGTATGAAAACTAAGTTGACTGCCTTAACCATAGGTATTGAATATAAAACCAGAAATCTTTGAGTGATACCCTTGCTTTCAATCACAATATAAGGAAAGTAAACAAATCCTCGGTTAACAGGAAATTGTCAATTTTTTCTAAAATATAATCCCACTATATGGCATACCTACAGAAAGAATGTTAAGATTTCAAGCCATTGTGCTGAGTAGTTGATAAAAAAAGTGTGATAAATATTTTCACTTGCAATACTTTTAAAATATAAAGTCAAAATTAAACAAAGTGCTTGATTAACAGAATATTGTGGTTTAATTTTTCGAGGGGACTGATTGAGAACCTTGATTTATCCAAGATTTCGAGTCATCCAAGGTAACATTGTATTGGAGTTTTGCTGGAACTTTACAGTAATTTCGAGTTATCTGAGATTTCGACTCTTCTGAGTCCGACACATCATAGTTCCACTTAAGTTAATTTACGGAGTGCCATTTATGTACAATAAATTGCTCTGTAGATTTTTAGTGAAAGGAAATAAAAACTGTAATGCTACACATCTACACTATATTTGACATGAGACATAAATACATTTTTTATTATATAAAAGGGATTGGTGCAGCTTGTTACTGTGTGTACTTATATTTTCGGTGTTAAAATGTAGTGGTCGTCTTTTGATCCCTTCATTATAATATTCTTGGTTTCGTTCTTTGTCCACATATTTCCCTCTTTATGACACTTGGGTATACCACTTTTTCTTAGAAAACATCAGTATGCAGAATATAAATGTCAAGTTCATTGGATTGCATGTTCTGACATTCATTATTTCGGTTAGTCTTTAGTCCAGACAACGTCTGACATAGATGCCTAAAAGGGAGGCAACCAAGCAAAATAAAAATTAGCCAAGAAGGCATAATTATTTGGACTAGGTTAGTCTCAATTCTGGATGGGCTATTGTGATTTTGACTGCTGTGTATAAGGTCTTTATTGGTGGGAGGTACCTCTTTATATTTTACTCTCTCTATTGATAATTTGGTTCCAAGTTTCTATGGGGGCTGGTTATGAGATTTTCTGTAACTTTGCACCACATGTGTCCAGGGCATCTGGTATGTTTCTTTTCAAAATTTAATATACAAGTGGTTTGATTTTTTTTTTTTTAGAATTATAAACCAAGCTTTTGAAGAGCATTTTCTACTGTACATATAAAATTCTTTCTTTTTCTGAGAAGTTTTCGTGTATTTTAACAGGATGGAAATTAACAATAAAATGGTGTATTATACCTGTACTGGGAGACTAGCCTTCAGCAGAGGGATAAATTTTTACATCTATAGCAGAATATATTTCTGTCAATTTTAAGTAGGATGTTTATTAAAAAATCGGAGAAGGAAATAATTTTAGCACAACTCAATCCTGGGGAAAAGGATTATTTCTTTATGATCTCCAATTTCTTCAGAATCAGATTAAATTTTATTGTTTGACAGATCTTGGGACAACAGATGATGTAAATATCAGGTCAATTATATTCACCCAATTCATGTATAATAATTAAATTGAGGACTTATTCCTTCCCAGTTAAACCCTACCCATAAACCCTGTTTTTCTATTTATGGCACAGCCCTTTTATAAAACAAAAAACAAACCCCCCCCCCAAAAAAAAAAAAAACCAAACAAACAAACAAACAACTGTATCAACAGACAAATTTGATAAATGAAGTCTTCTGCTTTCATTCTAGTGGTCAATATTCAACAGGAATTGAATGTACCGGGGAGTGAAACGAATCTGTCTTTTATGATCTATGTCACTGAAATGCTTTCATCAAAATCCATCTGACAAGCATTTTAATGACTGACAAATTGATTTTTGGGACACATCAGACTTTTTTTATTTACACAAGGAAAAATAGTGGGTAAAATAATAATGCAATTTTGAAATTTTGGGGGATCTGTAAACCAACTAATTAAAAAATAAAGACCCAGCACAATCTGTTTTGGGTTAATCCAAATCTTTCAAGTCCAGTCCTTCCATATTTAATCAACAAACCTGTGTCCACTTTGTAAGAGTGTAACAGCTCTCCATATGGTTTAAATGTGGCATCTTTCGGCAGTAGTTTAACAAATTCATCTTTATTTGTACAATAACCTGGAGGAATCTCCTTAGCTAATGTCCCTATCACATCATCTGGCTGAAATTAAAAATTAGAATTTTCTTGGCTGATGCACATACCACAAAATCTGACTTTAAACAGGAAGTAGATGTCCCACAGGCCTAAAATCAAATCCCACAATATGGAACCTGTAACTTTTCTTTTTAATTAATTTGTATTCTTTCTACACTGCTCCTGCAGTGATATTAAGAATTTTTTCAAAACTATCTCATTCTTTTTTATTGGAAAAAAATGTCATTTTTTTTTAAATTGGGAATTTTGGTATAAATGTCAGGGTTTGACACTAACTTCATTTGTTTGGTGGTCAACAGGACTACTTCAGAGGTAAAACAGGTAGTCCACAAATGATAATGACAGTTCTGGTCTTGGATCTTACGAAAAATAAGTCGAAATTTAAATAGTCCATAGGATTACAATGAAAATTTTTCAGGTAGTTCACTCCAAAATTAAGGTGGCACAGGACTACCGGACTACTGATAGTGTCGATCCTTGACTGTACCAAATCTTGACTTTGTAGTTAAAATGATCAATTTTGTAAAGGATGTCAAGAAATAAACTATTAATCAGTGTAACCTTGAACAGAAACATCCTAACCCTTCAACTACCAATTGAAAAAGAGAATATCTTATTTGGGATTATTTTTTTCACCATTTATTTGACAAACTTGTAAACTTTCATAAGAAAAAATAGCTTACTTTGGTAATTTATGGCAGACAATATCACAGTTATGTAAATCTCTTGTACCAGAGAAATTTAAATGCCTGGTTTGGCAGAAAAAGTATGAGCCAATAATATTTGATCTTACTATTTCTCAAATCTTTAATACATATCTTAAATAAGGCCAAAAATAAATAATTGTTTGTTTCCCCAAACCCGACCCTACCAAGTCAGGTGTGGGTAGGTAGGTAGGTAAAATATTTAATTTTTTTGGAAATTGTTTTTTTTTGGTATTGGTAAGTAGGAATTACAAACCAGCATTATAGGCCAGTATTTTAAGTTTTATGGTGTATCAATTTATCATTTTCCTCATGTCAGATTTACCGAATAAAACTATGTATACTTTGAAATCATTTATTTTATTAAATTTCTCTTAGGTGGTATTTTGCCAATTATAATGCAGTCTCTGCACACTGGTAACACACTACAATGTGTTTTAAGGGCCTCCTTGTTCTTCGTTTGTTGCCCCAACAGCTGCACAGAAGGCAGAGAAAACTATACCCTTTAGTACTGAGTTATATAGCTTGCTTTACACAAATATTCAGAAAAAAAAAACAGATACTAAAGTAAAACAAGGTTTATAATTAACCTAACCACCATTATAATTCAACTCAGGATACCATGTTTATTACAAAAACCAAGGATTGTTGAAAATCCAGCAAATGTAAATAAAAAAAAGCAGGAAAATAACAGCAATTTTGAAAATGTCTGCTCCAATCAAATTTTAAAAATCACCGTTCAACTCAGGATAACATGTTTTCCTACATGTACCAAATTTAATTGAAAATCAAATAATTTTTCAAATACTCCCAAAAAAAATGGCATTTATTTTGAAATGCTACCAAGTGATTGGTAAAGGGGGTATCATGCACTAAAGAACGGTTAATGATAATTCATTCCATGGTTCATGGAAAATAAAAGCAAATAAAATCCCTTAGTTCGTGGGAATTTGAAAGTCACATGCATGATTAAAAAATGTATCTGTAAAAAATAGACTATGATAAACCTAGTACAAATGAAATAGCATGCCCTCAGTGTTGAGCAATCTGAAACACATTTTATCAGTGTGTTGTAAAAAAATTATCATGCCGATGGTATAGACTAAAATATACCTGTACCAACTTTTCTATGTACCCATATACTGTTTTGCCAATTTCTTCCAAATTCTTCATTATTACTTGATATTTCTAGCTGGAAGTTAGTACACATTTGGAAAATGACATGATGGATAAGCTTGAATTAATGATTTTGAAAATATCTGTCAAAAAAATAGATTTATTCTATTTTCTGTTTTCAAAAGGTCTAAAATGTGTAAACCCAAAATTCCTGTACCCAAAATCATAGTCTGGTATTTTTGTTATCTGTACTAATGTATTGCATATTTGACAATAAAACGTCATAATATAATTAAAATTTTCATTGACCATAAATTGAAATAGCATCAGACTCTGTTTATCAGATTTTGTTATTCGTATATTCTGGATAAGATCATATCAATTCTTAGCTGGCACGGGGATTGATGCTAGGTATGTAATTGAATTAAAACTCAATCACTTCTTTTTTTTTTAAAATATCAAATCTTTCAAAAAGTTATCCATAGCCTTAAGGTGAAGTTTTAACCTCTTTAATAATTTAAAAAAAAACGTAAAATTGGGACAGGTTAGTGAGAAATAGTCAATAAATAGTTGGGTACGGTAAATTCCAGTTACACATTTTAGACTTAACAAAACTGATCAAACAAGAGATATCAGAAAAATATACATCAAGTTCTTGATTAAAAATGAATTAAAACAGACTTTTCCACATTTCATGCAATTTTCAGTTCTTAAACGTGGCGTAAGAAAGAATATTTTAGCAAAACAATATTTGGGTACAGGAAAAGTTGGTACGGATGCAGGTACGGGTTACACACATTAGACCCTAACCATACAAGTTATCAAGATTGGAAAAAAATAAACAATCCTATCATGATGCATGAAAAATAAAAAATGCCCGGAACAGTAAACAAAAATAACCCCTTACCACCCACTACCAGGGGAGAAGTAAGGGCTGTCTGCTTTTATGAGACTAGTGTGGGATAGTTCTGTTCAAATATTTCCATCTTCGAAAATCTCCGCCATTGTTAACAACTGTTTCTTAAAGTTTCCAGCCAATAAACGGCAACAGAAACTGACAGAATGGTGTCTATGTGTTTACTTAAAGTTACGAACAATCTAGAGGATATGGAAAAAGACCCGAGAAAGCCTAGTCGCATCACTGATGCATTTTCATCTATGTCGATAACAAATGTGCTTTTTTTTATGTATTTGGCTCCTCCATTTTATAGGAGCACCACAGCATGAATTTTAACAAGTACAAAAATAATTTCTACACAAAATTGGCAATAAAATTATTTGGGTCGCGACGATTTTTTTGGGTCAGTCGGGGAAACAAAGAATATTTTATTTTTGGCCTAAATCATCTGAAGAAGTTGAGTGGTCATAATAGCAAATATTCACACTTTAAAATACATGTACCTCTATGCCATCAAATTTATTAGGTGAGATTCTATCAAAATATCGCATGTTTAAGTACGTCGTCAACCTTGTTGCACTGTAAAATATCTCCACAACCAGATCTTTATATCCAAATATAGACTCCCTAAAAAGAAATTCAAATTGATAAAAATAAGTAGCAGACTGAAACCAAAAGCATATTTGTTGCGTAGTATTTCATGTACAATTGTGTTTAGAAATTAAACTATAAGTACTGTTGTGTAGTATTTCATGTACAATTGTGTTTAGAAATTAAACTATAAGTACTTTAGCTTACATATCTATTTCATGGCTATTTAGCAATTCCTACATATTTTTCACACATTACTGAAGAACACTGCACAGTCAAGCCTGTCATAATAACTACATGAATTATAAAAAGACTACTATTTATAAGAGATAATCCATGTAGTGCATTCAATGTAAAATTAATAAAAGAACAGCAATCCAATGTCCCCCGCATAAAAAGATACATTTCAAACTTTTAATTCACTGAAATTTTCTAAGTCCAAGGGACATAACTTCTGTAAAAATTATTCAACCATAATCAGAGTTGAACTTAATCTGTAACTCTTCATAATAAGGCCATACACCAAAAACAAACTTATTTGGTAGCAGCATTACAAATAAAAGTGTGGAAAACCCGGAAGGACAGATGGAAAGACGCTCCAAACTCACCCTAAACAAAACAACTCACCCTATGTTCATTTCTTTGGATCTGCTATATATCATGAAATATTTTGGGACTGGTTATAGTGTAATAATTCTTTTTGAGGTAGAACGTAACCAAATTTTAAGTGTTAATATCTGCTGTGGGCAACTTTCATTTGAACATTCATTTTCAAATACAGTTCCTTTTCTCTAAGGTCTATCGAAGGATTTCCAATCAAAACATATTTGGAATTAATAAATGCATGAATTACTGATCATAAGCTTCTGTCTGGTTTTAAGGCAGAGCTGTACTTAAATGATTACAACACAATCTAGAAAAGACCAGGAACTTTGAAATTACCATTCAAGTTTTTTCTCAATGTGTGACAGACCATAGGATACAAGTGTATACCTCTAATCTACTTTTTTACTTACTGTTCACCAAATAATTGGTGTGTCATTTCTGGGTGAAATGTAGTGGAGTCATCTTCAAGATCTGTCTTTTGTCTCACTGAAATTTACGTTTATCTTAAATATACATATACATCTACAATATTGAACCATTAAGTATTAAGACAAAAGTAATAAAGTAGTTCTACACAGAAGCAGTATATACATTTGTATTATGTAATGTCACAAATACTGGTACAAATGTTTATTTCAAATAATCCTCACATTTTTTGCTTTTGCTTACAACTGCAGTTAATATTTGTATCTGTCATGCAAGCTTTTATCTTTTGAAAAACAGCTTTATTTCAATCACACTTAATTACCATGTTATAAAGTTAAAAAGTCTAAGGTAAAAAAAAAGCCAAAGAAAAAAAAAACACAATCCCCAATCTTATCAAAATCAGCTGTACAGCTGTGTATTACAGGCCTACCTAATTTGAAATGTATTGCCTCATTAGCACAACTCCTGAAAGACTCCAATCTATTCTTCAGCAGAGAATTAACAGCCATACCTATTACCAGAAAAAAAAATCATATATCATACAGGTTTTACAAAATTAAAGCTTTATATATATTTCAGTAACCATTTGCTACCCTGGGCCTCTGCTAAGTTTCTTTTCTGATGTCTTGCATTTAAAAATAAGCCTGTGGGCAAATTTAAGACATTTAAGTTGTGTTGTGCAATCAACAATATACAATGTATATATTTGTGTTTTCTTCTTGTTTTGTTTAGTGTTTAGACAATTTTACTTACATGTGAAGTACAGAAAGAGACAGTCTTGTATATCTCTTTCTGTACTGTACACACATTTTAATTTCTCCACTCTCCACAGTGGAGATATTATGAGTGGAGTCACCATTTCAAAAATTGTCGGTAGGTTACTCCTGTCTTTATATATAATGTTTCTAGTAGTATAATAACATTTTAGTAATTGACAGAAATTAATATTTTTTCAATATAGAAATAGAGCAATTTATCTCAGTGTTTAAAAAACTAGAAATAAAGATGAAATCCATCTCAGTAGACCCCACTGAGGTAAAAATCCTGTCCATCAGTCATGCAACAAATTAAATAAATCATGTAGAATTACTACAGTCAAGGCAAAACAGTTGTGCAAAAATCACAAGTTTTAACCAAGAAGTCTGAGTTCAAGGTCATGAGTCACTAACAATAGCATGCAATACATTGGCCTTAGGTGATCTACCAACATGCTAATTTTCATAAGTCCATCTTAAAACAAGAAAGTTACAGTCAGACATGACTTGCCACAGAAAAATACAGGACTTTAGGTCAAAGTTCAAGGTCATATGCCACTATCCATAGTACGCAACACATCATCATCACGCTCCATCTTCAATTGAGCTATCCACATGCCAAATATCAAAAGCCTACATCGAAATAAAAAAAGTTACAGCCCAGACAAGAGTGTCACAGAAAAAACAGGAATTTGACCTTGAGGTCAGATTTCAAGGTCTTAGGCCACTATCCTTTGTACATGACACATTGTCTTAAAGTGATCTATGAACATGCATGTTAATGATAAACTTTGTTACACAATTTTGAACTTTAATTGGTACCAACTGATGTTTACTTACATATAAAAACAATCCCCCAACAAAATTGGCACATAGAAATTTTATTGAACACAATGTATACAATGTCTCTGATGCGTGTCTGGTCATCAAATGGACTTCAAATAATTTTAATACACAACTCGATACGGTACAGTTATGAAGTATTAATCAACGATAAACATCTATTTCATGATTTTCTTATCATCTTTTCACATTCTACTTGTCAATTGTTAATACCACATTCTTATCGTCTCAACTGCTGTTTTATTGGCTTTGACTCGTATTAGTAGTGTAAATTTCGGCAATTGGATTGAGAATTTTCACAAGTCTCCTGGACTCTCCATTGGGATTTTTCAGGGGTAAACAATGAATTTTCGAGGTTAGGGACACAGAAGCCCTGGTCCTCAAGAAAAATAGTGAATACCAACCTCCATATTGTTGGCAGAGAACATTGTGATTAACTGCACCATACTGGGTGAATTTTACACCCAGCAGTGAAAGAAATTAGCAGTAGACCTAAGGACCAAGTCCATGTAAAATCAGGCAGGTCTATGATGAAATTGGCTCAAGTTGCTTTAAAATGTACAGTGCTGTCTGTGTAAAATTATGATGGATCTATGTTGACAATAAATTCAGTTTCTAACACTGACCCAGGTCAGTGATTCTCCTTTTTCAATAAACAGGAATATATGATGCCCCAGCTGGATGGGTGTAACACTTGTATTTAGCCATGAAAATGTCCAACTGACACATATTTACAACTCTGAGTGTACTGTAAGGTGATGTGTACAATGTACAAATGTTTAGGACTTCAATATCAATTTTTTGTTGTCCTAAAATCATTATTACCTAAGAATATTATGGGCCCATAAAATTTCTGCAAACTGAGAGAAAAAGGATTTCCAGGGTCTGAATATTCACCATCACTCAGGATATCTCGACGCCAGAATGGTGCATGTGAAAGTCAGACCGATTTTTGATTCTACAACCAAGAAGCTCAGCGACAAATTTTAGGTATGAACTTGTGTTTTTTTCAGGTTTTATCTGGGTGGTTATCAAGAGATTGATGTCATGAAACTTTAAGTGGAAGTTAAAAATATGTGTTAAATATATAATTTAATTTGGAACCGAAGAAAAAAAACAAGTCTTCAAACAAAATATAGGAATATGGCAAGTCCTTACACAGATATCAGTAGAAAAATAAAAACCATTTAAAAAAATTAAGATAAATTCGCTTTATCAACTGCACACAAGTTGTTTGTTCAAGGGACAAGACTGATTTATCTATCGACCTTACCCGCCATAATTTCCTTTTGTTTTGAAAGGTAAATTCCGAGAGGAAGTAAATTTCCTTGCTAAAACTGATTACCAGTAAAACTTGTAGAGTTTAATTGTAATAATGCAATTCTGTGGTGCCAGTCTAAATTTGTTCTCGGGTTTTTTCGCTAGAAACCATTAATCTATAAATAGAATTTAGATAGGTGTTTTCCGTACTTCACGCGCTGAGAGCGTGTTTATCCAATGAAAAACGTCCTTTCACGTGGTACCCGAACCGTAAATATAACCTAAACATGGCGAATATCACAGTGAGTTACAGCACTGGCTTGATGTTTCAATTTATTGTGTCACTAATATTGTGATTTAGTACTAATGCATGATAGCGCCGCATGAAATATAGCTTCTTGTAACTCCAGCAAATTATATTTCATTTACAAAATCTCGAGTTTCTCCATTTCAGGGCGAAGTCTTCGGGTTTCTTTCGAAAATCAGTCCAGTCCAAAACGTCCACTGCGATACGAAAAGTAGAAAGGTGATGATATGTTACTAAATTAACAACTTTGAATGAGTATCTTGTGTTATTTTAGATTTTGGTATGGTATAAAATGTCTTTTTGCATACTTGTAGTCGGAAAATTGTAATGACTTTCAAATCATGCCAAGGACATTGAGTTGTTTCCCTTGAACCTGTATTGGATGTTGGTTGCTTCAGCATGTACTGTGGTAGATGGTCAGGTCCCATCATTGCTTTTCCTGTTTTGGTACACTCATGAATTTATTCAATATTAGCACAAATCTGCAAAATATTTTGAAGGCTGTCGAAGGCATGACCTTCATCGGTTGCAAATAAAAAAAGCAAATGAATATTAAAAGGAAAACAATTCAGTGTCATAACTTTGTGTTCATAGTTTAAGATGTCACAAATAAAATTTAGTCCCCAAAATCACAAATAAAATTCAGTCCCTAAAAAATATATGAAATTGATCTTAATAATAATTTTTATTTAATTGGATCTTAATAATAATTTTTATTTAATTTTATTTTCAAACTTGCTTTTATAGATACACTTGCATTCTGCATTCTACTCAGTCAGTGTCTTATACTTAACCCTTTCTTTTGGGAATTGCAATACTAATAATACATGTAAAAGGATTCTCCAGTTTTTCTGTATATACTTGAAACATCTTTTTTTTTACTTTTTTATTCCAATTTATATTATAAATATGTACCATTGACAATGGTATAAAAAATTGTTTGGCTCAATAGATCAATGTATCTGACTGACACCTCTCATTGAAATTTATTTGTTGGTGTAATTAATAATTTAAATTGGATTAACTGGATATCCCTACTGGCAATCAATGTAAGAAAATCAATTGGTTGAAAAATGTAATTTCTTGAGATATTTTTTCAATTGCAAGAATGACCAGCACTTGCCAAATCACTGCATTTGTCTAATTAATTGTAAAGGAATAATTATTCTGGGCTGATGTTGGAAGTTTTCAGACAGAATTGGGAATCTGCTTGTTTAATAAGCGAGCATAGCTTACTATCATGTATAGAAATTTGTTTAATAACTCATCATGAGAAATTTTCCTCCAGGCAAAACACTACACTAGGGTACATTTAAGCTTTGTAAATACTAGAAATGCAAGCTACAAGAAACATTTAAAAGACACCTGTCACAAAAACTACTTCTTGTTGGGAAAATCTAGAAGAAACCCTGCAATCTATGCTGAACTAGGAACAGTTCTTCTGGTAATTTTCTTTGCTGTCCCCCTACTTGTTACTGATGAAAAATTTGTAAGTTGATAAATGGCATAAAGTGTTATTTGTTGAAAAGGGAACCTGATACTTTTGCTTTGGACTTGCTCACATTTAAGGCCATTGCCTTCTTCATATTACATTTTACATATGATGTGAATAATTTTGTTTCTTTAATTTACTGTAGTAAATAAGGCTGCTTTTCAATGGAAGAAGTACACATTTTGTTGCAAAGGTGGTTCCTAATTTTGTTTTTCATAACATTGATGATTTTCAAATCACAGGATATTTTAAACTAAATGTATAATTAGAATAACTTTATTTCAGATTGACCCAAAAGTTATAGTTCCACACTTGACTTAAATCTGTTTGATAATTTATTCTTAACAAAATTTAAGGTCACCACAGATTATGGCTATGAATAAATGGCTCATATTTCTTAAAATTTCATCTTAATATCAGTTGCTTCTTACATGGGCAAATTTCCCCCAAAGATGTATGCATATTTTTCTCAATCCAGTTGGTAGACAGAGCGGAGGCACAAGTTTAAAAAAAAAACAACTGAAAACTCTGCACACTGCATACTAATTTAGAGTAACACAATTATAATATAAAAAATAAAATTTGGATTCGACCTTATACACTTTAATTGATATGACTGAGTCTTCCTGATTGTAGAGATATACTATATTATTATGTACATGCACATTTAAGGTAATCGGTAATCACTGCAAGGGCAAGCTATATTGTAGATTTCGTGTAGTTTTATTATGTACTCACACATTCACAGTCATGTAGATACATATTTTTTGTACATAACATTTACATAGAAAATTCAGTAGACAGTTGTACACTGTACCTTTGCAGTACTTTTTTTTAAAAAGGTACAGAACTGAATAAGATGTATTATGAAAAAAAAATGCAATATGTCCGACTGACCCTATTTTTTCCTTGTCGACCCTATTTTTTTCTGGTGTAACAAAAGCAAAAAAAAATACAGAGTTTGGCATTTCTGTTATCGATTTTTACTAGAATTGCCTTGCTCTCCGATGTGGAGGTACAAATTCAGTAACAAAATGAAACAACATGGTCATTGCTACGACAAGTTCTGTATTCAGAGGTGTTATAAAACCTAGTAGCTTTTAGCCTAAGGAGGAATACTGAACACAATTTACACTAGTACATGTATATACATGTATATTCCATGGTTTAAATGAATAATCCTGTAAAAATTAAGTAAAACAGTAGTGCTGGATCCTCATGAGGTAAAAATAGGAAATTAATGGTTTTCAAACTTCAAATAAATATGAGTGCATCAGACTTGTGATAGCTGCTGAATGTTGTTTGGTTATTTGATTTAGTGCATGTACACATGTTGTGTTCATCCTTTTTTTAATGTTGTATAGATTTTTGCCATTTTCATTTCATTTCTGTGCCTACATCTTTTGCTTCATAAATTGAAAATTATCTTTAATAGATGTTAATCCCTTATAATTCAATAACATGTGATTGATTTGACATTTAAAGTTTAAAATAGTAATCTTTTTATGAATCATGCAAATTCTGTAAAATGTGATACACCCTATAAAAGGCTACACATTTTTTATTTTTGTTAAATTGTTTTATAGGTCTGTATAATGAAATGCATGATCATTCATTTCAATCTCTCTGCTCTCAGGAGTTAATTCACATTGAAAATCTGACAGTTTCTATTGTAATTTAGTGACATGTACAGAGTTATCTCCCTTGATTTTGAATCCTACAGTACATTCTATATAATTTTTATCTCTTAAGAACAGGGGTTATATGACAAACCACATGTTAATTTCTGTTTACTTAAACAAAATACCAAAAATAAAAACATTTAGGCTTTCCAACCATGAACCACATTTTGCATGATTATTATCTGAAGTGCTACTTTATATTTTTCATTCAGTTTTCATCTGGGAATAGAATATATATATTTAGAAATAGCAGGCAGCTTTTCCATGCAGTAACAGTGTATTCTAACTATACTTTTGCAACATAAGTATTCAATATTTTAGGTATTGATAACTAGAGTTTGAGTGATTTTACTATGTTTTGATGCTTGCAGCATATTGCATAATTTTTTGAGGGATTTAGATGCTGTTTCCATTATTCTTGATTAAGTAATGCATAATGTAAACATGATTACCACATGTGATTCGGGCCACTTCTACATGAATTTTCTATGATCATTGGAAACTTTATTTCTACCATTAACTTAATTGAGATACCAATTTTATTATGGAGATAGAAAGTTATTGGTAGTTCTCAAATTATGCTATATGTTTTTCTTGCATATATGTATCTGTAGTTATTGAACTATCCAAAGTGTAGGACCCATGCAGCAACTGCATGCCTTTCTTTGATATAATCTTGATCAATTTGACATTTGACCTTTAGATACATCAACATTCATGTAAAAGCTATAAATGACATGAGCTGTTAAGCTGACAAGTGTTAAAATCTCCATCATATATCTAGCATCAAGAAAGTGACATGTCCTTTCCAACAGGACACTCATGATTAGTAATTTTAATATCCTTCTTAGTTTATGATAATCTTTGTCATCTGTTTTGTATATAAGATGGTCTATATAAAAGACTGATATTATAGAGTATTCAATTTAAACCATGTTTTCTAATCCAGAAAAATCAAGTTGCAATTTATCAAAGGTGAACAAACTTCTTCCATTCAGTACTAAGGGTCTTTGAAGTCTTGCTGCATAATTAAGGAGGTAGACCTAGGGTAAGGGACATAACTCATGAAGTCAGTGATATGTTTGTATTATATTCAATTTCACCAAAGCCTCTCAAGCAGGATAAAATGAATCCAAGTTAATTATATGCTTACTTAAGATTGATGTAAAATGCTGAATACAAAAGTTCCAATGATTTTTACGAGTTGTGTCCCTTACCCTAGGTCTACCTCCTTAAGGCTTAACATTTTCTCTGTTGCATTAATTTAAAATGATTTGTAGATGAAAGAGATATCTGAAGTAGCAACTAATACCTTAATATACTTGATACTTTGTAATACTGAAGAATGGTCTCAGACAAATGCATGTTTTTTGGGTACATTTCATGCCAAAATTAAAGAGCAGTTGCATTTGTGATGACAAAGAGTTAATGGGCCACTGAAATAGAGAATAGATAAAGTTATAATGTCTGAAGTCAAAGATGTCATTTACTTTCAATCAAAGTTCTGAAGTGTGAAATAATTTTTCTTGAAATGTTGTTTTGTTTTTTGTTTACAAATAATGTACTAGTATTTACATGATTGTGTTTTTATTTTGTAAAGGTGGAGTTGTTAAAGAGAGCCGAGAATGAACAGCTCCGTGAGATATTCGCCAAGGTAAATTTTTAATTAAATGATTTACCCAATTGAAATAATTATTATATGTTGTACATTGTTACAGATTATGTAATGATTATAGTATGTAGAGAAATTGTTTCCATCTTATGATTATTTTCATTGTATTCAAGTGCAGTTTGTACATTATATTTCATTGAGTTCATGTGATGACATGATTGAGTACAAATTCAAAGGTGTTGCTTCATCTTTTCTTAAATTATTTTTTCGGTTTTGATAATAGTGATCAATACACCATCTCTGCACATAGACTATTAAGTATTCAAAAAGTTTTGATTTTAGTTATAAGTGAAACATAAATTTGCACATAAAATGTGTGCCTCTCGCTTTTTGTGTTATAAAAACCTAATGTCAATTTTTTTCATAACTTACATTAGATGACTTGTTTTTTTTTTGGTCGTTTGGGTATAGACTTATATGTAATGAAGAGTACCTTGTTTGTGTTAGTAATGAAACAGAATATTGACTTAAATGTTATTTACACAGGTCCAAATAGGTCTTGTTTTCTGTTATACTTTTCTCATAAAAATACATGAGTTAAAGGTGTTAGATAGAAATGTGACATAGTTTGTTCTATTTTTAGTATGCCAGTGGTACAACGAGCAGTGGGGAGCTGTACATGACCTATGCTGACCTTATCCAGAAATATCTTCAACTCCTAGACTCAAACAGATGTGATAATTACACATTACAACTGTTTGGATCCAGTGTGGATACCAGTAAAGACAAGTGAGTGGTTCACTGTATTATGACAATGGGTAATATTATGTAACTTTTTTGTGATATATATAGTTGAAGAGATATGTACATTTCATAATTGACAATAGTGAATATCAATTGAGATCTTAATCTTTTTTATTGTATTAATTTACTGGTGAATCCAGTTGGAATTGTTCAGATTTAATTAAAAGATTCACAACACACTCTAAAAGCCAGACATACAACAGTAAATGTACATGGTTCTGTTCCAATACATGTACATGTATTCGGAATTACACCTTTTATTAAAGTATTGCTGTTAAAAATGATCAATTCCTACTACCACACATTTGGTTAATGCTATTTCCATTTATTCAGCATGGAAATTTGCACTAAGAGAATACACATCTGTTTTAATTTATTATAAAGTTGCATGAGGTCACATTAGTCATTTGAAATAAAAAATAAATTGTACTAGCATTTATTCCCAATGTATTGTAATAGAATTCTATTTAATTATTTTTATATACTTATGTGTATTATTGGAACTTAAAAAAAAGTCATTTTTATGTCTAAAAGCTATTGTTCAAAGCACTTGAAAAAATGATATTTGTTTTCCATAATTTTAGTATGATATCCTTTGCTGAGTTCCAAGCCTTTGAGGCATTGCTTTGCCTCCCTGATGCTATGTATGCTTTGGCTTTCCAAATATTTGACAGAAATGGAAATGGCCATATCACCTGTGGTTTGTATCTAATTATTTTTGTGTCTTTATCTTCAGACATCTTGAGCATTCGACTATACAAGCTGTGGTCCTATTGACATATTTCTTTCAGTTTTAATTTTATAACACATGAACTTAATAGATTTCCCAAAAATATACCATTAACAATTTTATTACTGAAACTATTCTGTACTGCAGTTAATGAACCCTTTTCTGAATTTTAGTTTGAAAATTTGATAATCAATTAGTAGATTAAAATGTAAATAGGTTATTGAAAATCTTAAATGTGTAATTCATTATTAGGGTTGTTCCAGAAATAATCATGTAAACAATAGAGAATACCTCTATTTTAAATTCTGGGTGATGGGGAGGAGGGAAAAGTGCATTGTGACTTCTTGTGAGCTTCAAAGCTCTTTAGACCACAGCTATGGTAAAATAGTGATTAACATATGACCCAATATTTTGTGCAACACCTAAGCTTCGTTTATTAAAAATATGAAGAAACTAGTCATATTAGAATTGAAATAAATCGTGGCAACCCCATTTTATCATTGTTTTACCAGCATGCTGGCCATTTATGTTGTTAATTAGCAATGTGACATAAATAGCCAGCCCATGGTAAAACAATGATAAAATGGAGTTACCAAGATTAATTTCTTAATCAATATAGTTGCATATTGATAAACATGTTGAATTTCATTTTACATTTCAGATGAGTTTGAAGATATAATCAAGCACACAACATTGAATAGGGAAATTCCCTTCAACTTTGACTGTGATTTTATCAAACTTCATTTTGGTAAAAAGAAAGACAGAAAAGTAACTTACAATGAATTTACTCAGTTGATACATGTAAGTTACCATTGAGCAAGAACAGTTCACATAATGTAGATGTATTGGACATGTACCTATAAAAAATGTATATATCCTGCAATAAGATAATGAGATAATTTTATTTATGACTTAAAGAGCATTACAGGTAGTTTTGGAGATGTAATTTTTCTGCAGATTCTCTGATTTCTGCTTTAACTATAAATCGTACATACAGATATTTTTTTTTTTTTTGTAAATTACTATTCTTTTCTAACATTAGGAAAATCAAAAACATTGTTTTTTTGTAACTGCACAATAGGAATTCTATAATATTAATGTGAACACAGAAGTACTGTATTGGTAGCTTTATGAAGAACTTTTCTATTAGCTATGTCTGGTATTTAATTCATACACATAATATAAATGTTTTGATAAAGTTGATTTTCTATTCATGACAGCGTTTTCATCTAAATTTATACACATTAAAGAAACTTCTTCATATTATATTTATATACATACCATATAATGATTTTTTTTACTGTGTATTTATTTCCGATTTCACTGTTTTTACCAGGTAAAGTCAGCTGACTTACAAAAATTCTCCTTATTTCTGTGTTTTAGTCATACAGGGTCCCAAAAATGGGCCTTATTATAAGTGTATTCCACCTATTACAAATATTTTCACTTTTGTTTACATACATTAACTTTGTTTTTAGGATTTCCACGAAGAACATGCTTTACAAGCCTTCAGGAAAATGGACAAGGACAACACAGGAAACATAAGTGCTAAAGACTTCGAACATTTAATGGTCAATCTGAAGAGTTATCTTCTGTCAGATTTTGTTAGAGATAACCTTGTCACAGTAAGTAGTGAGAGAGTTTCTCTTTTGATCACAGTACTGTACTGAGTAACTGTAAACTTCAAAGGACCAGCCATCCAAAATGCCAAAGGGAATACCATATCTCAGAAGAAAGTGTATATTTTTCTTCAGTTTAGGTAATGGGCTTGTGACCCTGTGAGTTCATTATAAAGAGTCGTAACCCCATTCCAAAACATTGGAAGTGGTTGTTAATTGAAAGAAAACTACAATCTTACCAACAAAAACTTGTATGCATAAATACAATTATTACGAAATGATGATGAATTATATCTACATTGTAATAGGTTTGGTTACACCACAAAATAAAAAATTCTTATAATTTGGCATCATAATGATATACTTGGATGTAGCAAACTATGAATAAATCTTTCTTTGGTTATGGATGCTTTCAACATTAGAAATTTGAATAAAAAATTAATCCGGAAAGAGACTTACGTAAGTTACACACCCTATTTATGTATTTTTTTATTTATGAGTTTGAATTGATGACTGTTTCATTGACTGAAGGATAAGTTAAAATTATTCTTGAAGATGAGGGACTTGTGTATGTCTGAATAGACCATAAAATATACTTAATATATGATTTTCCCATAAAATGTACAAGCATTAGTATTGAACTGATTTTTGTCATGTTTCCAGGCATCTGTTGGAGGTGGAGGTCACAGACTTGTCAGCTACTCATACTTTTCTGCGTTTGTTTCACTCTTAAACAATATGGAATTGGTAAAAAAGCTATATATGGCTGTAACTAGAGGAAACCGAAATACAGAAGTTACGAAAGGTAACATTCAAATCCTTCAGAATTCATACTTCTGTATGCACTATTGAATCAGACATACTTTGCAATATGCTTTTTAAAATCAAAATTTTTCCATTACATTTCTTTTTTAACTTTATATTTACTTCTGATTTAACTTTGTATACCTCATAAAATCTGCTGAACAGAAAGTATTTCATATAGAAAAAAAGAACAATCAAGTTGTAAGTTTCTGAGAGGTTTATTCACATAAGTATGAGGATGTTTTATGTATGCTTTACAAGAATAAAACACATTTTGAATATGTATTGTGACCAGTCTTATCTGATACAAGTTTCATATACTTTTTAGCGGTTATTAAAAGCAAACAAGTACAATGTAACAGGGTGAAATCCCCCGTTCATACCCCACTTCAGGAATTGGCCAGGTATTATTTGATACCCTCTTAAAAGTTGCATATCCATCCTCTGACGGTATCCAAATGATAACTTAAAGAACATATTAAAGGATTGTTCCACAATTTTTTGAATATTTAGTGAGTAATATAAAGTACAAGTCAAGTTCAAGTTTTGGTTTGATCCGATTGTGTACACAAAAGTTATGAGTGATTCATAAATTCATTAAGGAAAAAGAACAATGATAAGAAGCTTTTTTTTCGTAAAGTAATTCATTGCAGTATTGCATGCTAGTCCTAATTGTTGGTTATTTTTTCAGAGGAAATGTTGTACCAGGCTCAAGAATTTGCACAAATTACACCATTAGAGATAGATATATTGTATCAACTAGTAGGACTTCAGCACCAAACAGGGTATGAAATGTTGCAGTCAAAAATTATGATATTTGGTAATACAGCATCTTAGATATAAATGTTTTTGGCAGTAGTTGACTTGATGTTAAATATTTAAAATTCTGAAAAAAATTGAAGGAGAAAGCACCTACTAATTTATTGAAGCGTTGACCATATATCTGAAGTCTAGTTTCAATGTTCTTACTTTATAAAACAAATAAGAATATATATAAGTACATGTGCATATTGTATATAGATACATGTACATGTATGTACCTAATAAATCCTATTGAAATTTTCTTAATCTGGAAAAGAGACTTTTAATTGTGAGCCTAATGTTAATATTTATGGCAGAAAAGTACCAAGTATTTTTTTTGGGATCAGGATAGAAGACCCTCTATATTTCTAGTATTACTGAAAGTATAAAATTTGAAATTCAATTTCTAAAATGTTTCTTTTTAAGACAATATTTTATCAATAAAATGATAACAGTTGTCAAATATACACTCTTTAAAAAGGAAATATATCTAAAAACAGTCATTTCGTTTTCTTTTTAAAAAGTGTTACTGGCAGCTTTTCTTATTTCATTGTTGAAATTTCAAATGATTCTGATAACAAGAAATATAACATCAAATATAAAATAAGTATACCCTGAAAAAAAATACATAGAAATTGAACCATTTTATTACATGACAGAAACTTCCTAAATATACTAATTAGAATTTTAAAAAATACACAAACAAAACAAACAAAAAATGGAAAAAAAACATAACCAGAAATTGAACCATTTTAATACAAACAAAAACTTCCTAAATAAAATAAACAGAATTAAAAAATACGCAGAAGAGGACAAACACAAATAAAATGCAATACCAATATAAAAGGAACAGTCGAAGGAAAAAAAATAAAAAAACTACACAAAAAAAGGACAAACACAAATAAAATGCAATACCAATATAAAAGGAACAGTCAAGGGAAAAAACCTAACAAACAAAAATAAATAAAAACAAATACATATTTTTACATTAACATTAAGCTTATTATAAGATGGGGCTTTTGTCCGGGGGGCTTATGTCGTAGACCAATATTTTTTACTTAAAACACAATATGTAAGAAGATACTAATTTTATTTATTTTACAGGAGAATAGTTTATGAAGATTTAGATATTATTTCACCAATAGAAGGCAGACAAACACCCTTTTCAATACAGATGCAAATAGCTGAGGTATTTATATTTTTTTTTTCTATGATAGCGACAAACACATTGGTATTAGAGAGTTATTATAACAGAAAAAATGCATGTCTTGCTATTATGAATGAGATGTATGTCCTTTGAAATGACTATGAAATATTGGTATGTGATTCATTTTTTATATGACCGCAAAATATTTGCGGTTATATATTGGTATACTGTTGTCGTCATTGTCCGTGGACACTTGGTTTTCATGGGATAACTTGAATATTAGTTAATTGGTGTTTATAAAATTTTAAAACAAGTTTCCAAACCACAAAAAGAAAGGTGCTATTGATTTTTGGGATAATGACCCAATGTTAGAATTGGGGTCCAAAAAGGGGCTGAAACAAGCATTTCATTGAATTAGACTATAAAACTCCAACAATAGTATAGGAATGTCAATAATATTGTTCCGTGATAGTCAAAACCACAATGGTCAGATTTGGATGAATTTTTGGGGTTAAGATGAACTTTTCAAAAATTTGGGGCATGAAACATGCATTTCCTGATAACTTGACTTTAAGTGAATGAATCTTTATTGAAATTGTATTACATTGTGCCATACCACATAATATAAGCTGGGATTAATTTTTGGGGTTGTGACCTGAGCCAGATAAGAATAAGGGGCCACAAAGGGCTAGCAACAAGTGTTTTTTTTTCTGATTTCTTGACAATAGTTTGTTTATTTCTGGTCTGGTTTAAAATTATTTTTTTTCCTCATGAAATTCCTTGACTAAATTTTTCAATCAGATTTTAGATATTTTCCACAGTTTTTGAATTACAGTTGAACTTCACTTGCTCGAACTCGGATGACTCGAACACCCTGGATTTCTCCTGTATAATCAATATAAATAACCATGGATTTCTCTAACTTCGATTTCTCAGACACTCGAACTGACTAGTAGGTCCGTTCGGTAATAAATTTAAGAGAATAACCTTCACTAACTTAAACTCGTCAGCCATTTTGTCAGCTTGCGTAATAGAAGGTGTGAAAAACTGAAACCCTATCATAAATCGGTGTCATTTTATTTAATTACAGATGATATTTAAGTCATCAAAGCATGAAAGAAAATCAGATGAAAACAAATTATTGACCAAGGAACTCAAACTCAGAACATTTTTAAAAGCAAACTCAACATTTTTAATGTCCACAAATTAACATAAATCTTCCGAAAGTGACTGAAAAAGATCCACAAACTAACACAACTTCGTATTAAGTAAACAATTTCTAACGATAAAGTTGAAGTTGGACTGGAAATGAAAAAAATCCGGAAATATATGAACTTCAATTTCTCGAGCTCCTTATAACTCAAACACATTTCAATGGTCCCTTGGAGTTCGAGCTACCGAGGTTTGACTGTATAAAGGGTCAAAGGGAAGCATACCCCAAACATAGACTTTTTATTTTTGGTGCAATTTTGAAGTTTTTTTTATATTAGATTCTATAAGAAAAACCAGTCTAAATACAAGAATTTTAAGAAGTATGCTTACCAAATAAACCATATCGTTTACTGTTTTTTGAGATGAGGTACAAAGTGATTCATGAATGCGTCCTGAAGAAGACCTCAATACATAAACTGAATTTCAAAATATTGTGTAATGTGTCCAAATAAGGAGTTGTGTCCATAATGAACTGTAAGTCCCTATATTTAGTGTTTCAAAAACTAATATTGTGTCCACACTTACTTCAAGTGAACATAATTCAATTGGCTACGGTTTTATCATGCAGCCCTTAGCAAAGCTCTTTATTCAATGTGTAATATTTCTTTCAACAGAAAGAATGGTGCAAGATTTAGAAAGATGAAAGTGAAAATGAAATGCTTTTAATACTGTATGCACAATTCAATATAAGAAAGAAGTTTTTTTTATGATATTTTAGGAAAAGCTTCGCCTTGAACAAGGAACAGAAAGAACCCCATTACTTAGTGTATTAGAATCTATGTACAGATTTACGCTTGGCTCTATAGCTGGAGGTAAGGGTTTTAGTGGTATTTTAAAGTCAACATCGTATCAACCAAGGAGCTCTGCTCAAGGGTTGATATCGGTTGAGGGTTGATACAGGAGCCAATATTTGACAATGCAAAGTCAAAATCTTTTTATCACATATTTAATTCATTAAAAAAACTCTGGATGGCTATTTAGTCATATTTGAATATATTAATTTATAAACAGATTATTTGATGTATAATTAGGATATTACTTTCTTTACTGATGATGTTTCTATTAATGACAAGCTGATACCGATTATGTCACCATTGACAATGGGCCAATATGCAGTGATCAGACCAAGGCTTCCAACCTCTTTGTTATTAAAGGGGCGAATACATCCATATCTCTTTGAAGCTAGCTCTTAAATGAATAAATTCAATCTATCTGGATTCTTTTTTCATATTGACCACTTAAGAAACTTTGGTCAAAGCAAGACACTACATTTTTACCTATTGAAGCTCTGAAATGTTGTTAAAACACCTGCTAAACAAAACATTTCAGAGACCCACATGTTAGTTAATCAGAACTACTATTATCACAGAAAACGTACTTTTGGTTGTGGTAAAACAAGGCATTGTCCGAACCTGGAATTGTTTTACTGATAAAATTACAAATATTTGGAATATCGTTTGCCTGCCCTCACAGACTTTTGGTTGTGGTAAAACAAGGCATTGTCCGAACCTGGAATTGTTTAACTGACAAAATTACAAATATTTGGAATATCTTTTGCCCGCTCTCACAGATGAAATTATTCATAATCAAATTTTGCACATATGGTAAATGACATGAAATATATTTTATTTAAATTGGAACCTACTCAATGCTACACTTTAAATGGGAACCTTCTCAATGCAATGCTTGCACTTAAGGCAAATGCCTGTCTCATATTATGTGTATATGAATTATTTTTCATGTTTTATTTTCTTTCAGCTACTGGTGCTACTGCTGTCTATCCAATTGATCTGGTAAAGACACGACTCCAAAATCAAAGAACAGCCATGGTTGGTGAACTCATGTATAAAAACAGTTGGGACTGTTTCAAAAAGGTGTTGCGGTTTGAAGGTTTCCGTGGTCTGTACAGAGGTTTAGGTCCACAGCTTGTTGGAGTGTGTCCTGAAAAAGCTATCAAATTAACAGTTAGTATCAATTTGCTTGGGTACTGAAGATATATTTTGTGAATTTACATGACTCTGTTATAAAATCACTTGAAGACTTTTATTGATTCAGCTAATTAGAAATTTTTAAACATGAATATATTGGTGTGGGTGTCATATTATACACTGTATTTTTTAATTTATGATAATTTGAAAAGTGAGGTACCACTTCCTGTACTGATTAATACTCTTGTTTGGTCAGACTTCAGTTGGGTGAAAAGATGGGACTATTTGATCATTAGGGTATTTGTAGTTTTATGAAGAAGTTTAAATATTAAATCAGAAGATTTACTCGAACTGTATTGAAAGCACAACCACTCTTTTTCAATTTGCAGTAAAAGTTTACTAGTCAAATAAATGTTATAGAACTGATTTTATGTGATTTAATTTTCCTTACCCTTTGAAAAGCCTACATGTATTATATTTTTATGTCAAAGTTGAATGATTACAGTTTGATATGGTATTTCTCTATTTTGATAGATGAATGATTTTATGAGAGATCATTTAATGAACAAAGATGGAAGTCTACCTTTGTGGGCAGAAATGGTTGCAGGAGGAACGGTGTGTTTATTTGATTTTACATTGAAACATCAATATAGGTTGTGTTTAGAACTCATTTTGAGTTGCTAATTGGTTCTCATATTTAATGTTTATGCATTTTACAAGTTGTAGGAACACTGTATATGTGAAATTAATTGACAAAATATTTATAAAATTTTTTGATTAATGATAAATTATAGAAAGGGTCAATTACTGGTTTGGTCTAACTACCAGGTAGCACATATTGTTTTGTTCTGTCACTAATCAAGTTTAAAAGAGCCCCCAATTCCTCACACATGTATAAAGACTGAAGGCTAGATTAAGATTTTCTTTTATCAATTTGACTTTTTAAATGTTTTATAGCAAAACATGAACTTCAACTTAGTAGGAAAGAGAAGACTTTTGTTTAGTCTTTTTCTCATGAACAGCAGACTAATTTTCTATTTTCCTTGTTTTTGTAGGCGGGTGCATCGCAAGTTATGTTTACAAATCCTTTAGAAATAGTTAAAATCCGTCTTCAAGTTGCGGGTGAAATAGTAGGAACTCAAAGAGTTAGTGCTTTCTCTGTGATTAGAGAACTTGGTTTTCTTGGACTGTACAAGGTTGGTAGCTCTTCACATGTTTTTTTCCAATGTTTGCCTCTTGTTTCATTTTTAATCAGTGTTAATAATACTTCCTGGTTCCTATTTGATTATTGCTACTAAAGTACCAATCGATATAAATGTCAGACTTAACAGTGATAGAGGTGATACATTGTACAGAAAACCCATTGACCGAAGTATACTTTTTTGTTCTACATACTTCATTATGTTTTAACTTAACTATAGTTCTTAATGTTTACAGGTCTATTTATTTTTAGAAAAAACAATCAGTCATCTTTCTCTAAAATCAGCCTTAGAAAGTTCCAATTTCATATATACAATCTACTTGTATATTATAATTATATAGAAGTGCAACAACCAAATTACAGACTAAGACTAGTACTGTGGTCTGTAGTTGTTTGTAAATTAAAAGTACATTGAAACCTGTCTAAACCAAACCCTGGATAAACCAAACACCTGTCCAAACCAAACAAATTTTGATTTTGATAGAAAAGTCTTTGTGTTCAAGTTTAATTGGAAATATAGAAAGGATTGCAGAAACTTTCATCAGATAGACCAAAGAAATCTTGCTAGTGAATACATTATTTCTTGCTCATCAGATAGACCAAAGAAATCTTGCTAGTGAATACATTATTTCTTGCTTTTGCGGCATTTCTGTCTTTGCAACTTGTTACTTATTAATTCTATCTGTGCTTGCTCTGTAGGGATCGAGAGCTTGTTTTCTAAGGGACATTCCCTTTTCAGCCATATATTTCCCAGCATATGCACATGTAAAGAAATGGTTGGCTGATGAGAATGGTTACAACAATCCTGGAACTCTTTTGTTAGCTGCTACCCTGGCAGGTAATTTGAAAGATGATAATGTTAAATTGTTGAGAGGTTGTTCCCAGGAAATATTTAAACTGCTTTTTGGGGTTTGAAACCATAATATTAGTTTCTTATGATCTGTATTTAAAATCATCAGAAAATAATTACACTAGTTGAAATAGACCAGTGTCCAAAAGATTACACAGAAGTTCAGTAGTAATTAAGTACAACACATTGGTAAAATGTAGGGCAGATTTCTACTTAGACAGATATTTGAATTCAATGATTTTCCAACCCTTATTTTAGGTCCAAATTTCGGCCCCATTCCAAATGAGAAAAAGGCTCTAAAATCACAATTGTTGGTTGTAAAATTCCAAATTGTCAATAGACGTTCGGTCGCCTCAAGATTGTGATCATGTTGTTTTTTTTCTTCCATATCATACTTTGTTTATGTACATTTGGGGTGTTTCGTTAGTTTTCCTTATACTATCAATGCCATTATGATTGCATTGCAATCTACTCGATTCTATGTCATCATTGCACCTGAAGGGAACTAAAAAGGTTAGACAGGCAAGCCGAAAAATGACTCATACAATACGTCAATAGAATATTTCTGACTGGGCAATTCAATTTCTGGCGCAGTGTCGTCTCATAATTCCAAGTTCTATTAAAAAAACTGAGCTCAGCTGATAGTGTTAGATGTAGGAAATTAGATTCATTTTCCTTAAAAAAATCAACATGAAAGAAAACTTAAATTTTAATATTCTATTAAATGATTCAAATGACAAATGTTTTATTAATGTTTGAAACTGATGAAAAAGGAAAACAATATATGCATTATTAATATGAATTTTTTATGAGAGATGTACATGTACAAACTATTCTTCAGTCTGTTGTATCCAAATTGTCCTCCAAGGGAAATCTGCACTTTTCAATACTGAGGGAACTGTAGTGTTTCTCATTTATATATCATTTCTCAAATTAGCGATTTCACACGCTTTTTTCCCAATTGCATGAGCCCCGGGCCCCTTCCCAAAAACAGTAGGAAAATCACTGGAATTATTCAATAGCCTACCTAGATTTGTATTGAAATTGGAACTGGTTTTTTTCAACTAGCTGTAGTTACCTGGAAGTTTAGTCAATGTGCTCATATTTTTTTGGTTTAGAATGTATATATTCTCACACAGAGGGTCCTGAGCAAGGGTTTAAATTGGCACTGGTGTGAGGACCAGGACCCTCAATTTCTGTTGTATGACCTTTGAAATATATACCGAAGTTCTAGAATTACCATATTTATGTTTGCTCATACTGACGACCTTTAACTTTTGTATAAAAGACCTTTCAGGTAGGATGCATTTCACTCTTGAAAAATAATTTGAACCGCTGCATGTGATATCATATTGCTTTACAAAATATACCATCAAGATAAGGCAGTATAAAAGTACCTTTCATTATTCAGACTATTATAAATTATTTTAAAATTCCAATCTCATGTATAACTTCTATATATTTCAGGTATGCCTGCAGCAGCATTACCTACTCCTGCTGATGTAATCAAAACCAGACTACAGGTGGCAGCACGGCAAGGTCAGACAACATACAAAGGGGTCATTGACTGTGCTAGAAAAATATATCACGAGGAAGGATTTGCAGCATTCTGGAAGGGAACACCAGGTACATTATTTATGAATCTACATTTATGATATTAAGGATTTGTTAGTGAGATCTTTTGAAGAGAAATCTTTAATTGAAAAATCTGTCTTAGTACAATATGAATGGTACTAAAGTTAGGTGCCATTTAAAAAAAGTCTGCCTTCATATCTGTTCTTAATTTGTATTTGAATGTACCTTTTTCCCTCAACCCTTCTTATTAGCTTCACTTAAAAAATAAACTATTTTATTGTTATCGAAAACTTTTGATAGAGCTGAAATTTTCCTTCTTTAAAATGTAATTAATATATGTGGAGAAATAAGCTTGTTACTGAATGATGTGTAATTGCCATGATTTTGTAGCTGCGAATTTGTCAATATCTGATGTCTGTCAGTGAGTTCATGTTACTGTGGAAAGTACTATTATTAAAACAATCACCAATACCATTTTGAATCTTGGCATATACAAAATGTATACACATTACACTTCCTATTTTTAAGGTATCTCTTTGTGATATTTTTAGTATGAATAGCCTGTAGGACTGTTAGATTTAATCATAAATTATTTAAAGAAACAAATCGCTCTTTTTTGTAGCTCGAGTGTTTAGATCTTCACCACAATTTGGTGTAACATTACTCACATACGAATTACTCCAGAGGGTCTTCAGGGTAGACTTTGGTGGAAGGTAATGTTCATTCTTAAATAGCTTTATTAAACATCAACTACAATTAATTGCTAGGCTTTTCATCCGTGTTTGTCTATAAAAATTATCCTTCCAATTTTGTTTGATGAACATGAATTCAAAAACATTCTTTCTCCCATTTATAGGCTTCATTCACACCGCATGAGCCAGTGATTATAAATTTGTAATTTCCCGCCACGTGTTGGGAAATAAAATGTCGCGCGAAGACTCCCAGGCTTACAACGCTTACCATGTTTACTATGTTTACAGTTGTTTTTCATATTGTTGATCAATTAAATACTCGTTGATTTACGAATGTTATTCATATTATAAAATATTAGTTGGTAGTGTATTAATTGGTAGTGATGTTGATAACACAACGACTTGATGACCGGAGGGGAGGTCCTTGATAATGTAGTTGATGCTGGGAGAATATAGGGTGTTATTTAATTTATTTTTTTATGGTTTTATCCATGGGAGAAACAGATTCTCCCTCATTTCTGTAGGGGATTATAGGATTTCTCAACTCGTGATAGTTGAATTTTAGATTTTAACTATCTCGAGTGGAGAAACCCTAGAGACTGAAGGAGAATCTATATGTCTGTGTTTTCTGTATGAACTTAATATATTTATAATGACAGCTTGCTGACTTCAAATCATACCAACATATAGATGAGGCAAAGATTGTGAGTAAAGCCAAAGTAGTAAACATTCATGTAAAGTATGCTTACCTTGGTAGACTGTTCACATTATAAAGCTATTCACTCTTTTCAGGCGACCAGAAGGATCTGAAGCTAGTGCCACAAAAATAGAAGAACAATTATCTAGAAATCCAGATCATATAGGTGGTTACAGACTTGCTCGAGCAACATTTGCTGGAATGGAAGCCAAATTTGGACTTATGTTACCTAAATTCAAAAGTGCTGGATAATGGAATTTAAGCCTAGTTTTTATGAAATTCATGAATTTTTAAATAGTTGCAAGTTGACTGATTTAAATTTTATGCCCAGTTTCTGTTGGGTTGTATGTTTGTGGTTATTGGCAGTGCCAAATGATCTGCATCCAATATTTATTTGAATATTAGTCACATGGAGTAATGTTATATGTACAACAAGGTGACTTGTAGTACTCTCAAGGATAAGGCTTACATTTCTGATTTTAGAAGGTATTGCATCTTATTCTGTTTTCAGGTATTCAGAGTTTTGGCCTTTATATTTCAGGTTTCATTTTGCACTGTCTCAAAGAAAATTTTTTTATTATACAATATTTTACAGTGCTATGATGTAATGTGATATGAAAACTGCAGTCAATTTTTTACATCTTGTGGTATAAATAAATTATGTGGAACCTGTGGTTGACTTCACAGAAAGTCATTTTAAAGGTGTAGGGGCATTATTTCTTGGATAATGTTAGAAAAACATCAACTCTGTTTAAACCATAATTATACAATGTATAAAAATAGCAAGAAAATGAATGCTAGTGGATGCTTAAGTTCAAAGTCACAACTTTAGATTATATAACTATAATTAACTAAATTGTTAAAGCTGCTTTAGCTGTCATTTTTTTTTTCTGTTGAAATATGTCTTTACTTGGAATTATTTCTACTAAATTGTACTTTTCCTGTATAATTTCATTTGATATCCACAAATAAAATGCATTAAATACATGAAATAGGTGGCGATACATATATTGTCTTCAAAGACAAGAAGTTGACCTAGATAAAATTTGTAGGCATGTGACTTCTGGTGACCGCCTTCTCCGCGCATGTGCTGTAAGGGTTGATTCTTTTAAAAAAAAAAAATCTAATTGCAAATTGAAAGGGGATAATCAGTGGCAAGGAAGACCCGCTTCTTTGATGAACTTAAGCTGTAAAAGAAAAAAAGTTTGAATATAATGCAAGGATCCTTATGTAATTTATGTATAGTGATATAATATGGCACAAATGTGGTCAGTATTTGTCATTATTTAGTTGAAAACTAATCATGAAATAGGTGAAATGAAATGTAAACAAGACACACGCTTACCTGTGTATCCGTTTTTTGTTATTTTTAACCAAGGTGAAAGTATTTTTAACCCAGGTGAATGTCCTGTTGGCAATCTTCGGAAGTTATGTCGAAAAATAATTAGATCAGAGCTATTCATCTTCTTTGAATACAATATTCTGTAGTTATTATCGGCATTTATTACTTCAATTGCATTACTACAAACTTGTTTCATTGAACAAGCAAAATTCAGTAGAATCAGAATTAAACAAATATGAAAGCTAAAGCAGCTTAAATAGAATTCCTTGATTTTAGTGAATTTCAAAAAATTCTTTAGTAATTATGAAATATGAATTTTCAAAAATTCTGTGTTTTTCCAGTTATTGATTCAAGATTCCAAAGTCACAAATAACACTTTCAACATTCAGTGATTAATTTTTGGTTGTATTTTGGGCCAATAAGACCCCTTAATGCCCCTTTTCCTTTGATTATGATTTCTTGATAGAAGTCTACATTGTGACTCCTTCTGGCACCTGAGACTTTTCCTGGTAGACCACAAGCCATTATTGAAGATGTGCCAATTCCCTCATTCATAGTAATTGATTATTTATGGACATCAATCTGTAAGTGACTTACAATTTTACTTCACATATCATAGAAACATTTACTTTATAGATGTGCTTAATATCTTGTTACTGATCATCCTTCATGAAGGAAGATCTTTCATGATGGAGTAGGGGATGTCATTGTCATTTAAAATTTTTCAGTGGAATTATCTGTTTTGATTCTACTATTTTACCTTTGCAAAATTTTCCTTATGATGATTGTATCAATCTTCTTTTTTATTCTTACCTTTTCAGCTGCATAATAAAGTATCTAGCTGTGAATTTATTTATTCAAATTATTTGTATGAAATGTATGTTTCTTTTAAGAAATAGATGATATTTGTATCAATGATGCACAAGGGATTCTTAGATCCTCTTTCAATAAACAAATTTGGTTCCCAGGATAGGTATGGTTCAATCACTGCTGTAGATAGCTGTGAATTGCTACTTTTTATGCTGTATTGAATGCTTACTTCTAAAACATTTTATTTTAAAAGCACCATAATGATGCTTAGTGGCTTTCCCTTCAATGTAATGCCAAATTGCTTTCAATTACCTCAAATTTTAATTTGTGCTATTAAATACAGTGCATTTAGTATTAACTTTACCTTTTTTATTGTAGGCCTTAATTACCCAGTTTTTTAGGCTTAAAGTAATATGAAATGACCAAATATAGTTTTCTGTCATTCAAAACAATTTTTATGGTTTTCAATTCATCATTTTGTTTTAAAAGTATATGAAAGAAATAAAACTGATCTATCAAGTATTTTCCTAGTAAAATGTCATTAATTGCCATTTTTCTCAAAAATGCTTCTGAAACATCGACATAAAATATGAGGTTTGAACTCATTTACAGTCTGATTAATGGTTAAGTCAATACTGATTTTACTGTATGACATTTTTCAGTATTAATGTGATAATTCCCATTTTGTTTTGCATATGAATAAAAGTAATTTAAAATTGTATACTATTTTAAATAGAAAAAGGAACTAGAGACTTGCATGCATATAGCATGTCGCAATGATTTTAGCAAGCGTTGAAATTTAGGTAGATTACCTTCAGGCAATATTTCTGGTGAAATGTTTCAATTATTCACAAAATAGGATATTATAATTGTAATTATTTTGCTGTTTGTAAGCTATTTTAAGTTAAATGTTATAAAAACTGGACAGTTTTTGAGTAATATTTTATTTTTATTCAACCACAAGTTCTTACCTCTACAATGGTGCTAAGTACTAATGAATTTAAGAATAGTTTTTAGGAATTGAAAAAGAAAAGACTAATGTCAATTATTTATGGTACTGATTATCTACTGAATTAATGTATAATCTTAAAAGTACTTTATACTGAAAAAATCTGATAGAATTAGATGTACAATGTATATCGTATCAGTGTCTAACTTGAATATACGAACATTTTGAAATGAGCACAGGCATTGTGTATTTCTGTATTGCATGATTGATACCTTGCACGATATTCCTCTATATATATTGTATGTGGCAATAATTTACGTGTGATTGGATGAATATGAAATAACTGTAGACGGTTTTTTCCTGTGAATTTTAAGTACGAAGTGTGAAATACCACTTTTATTATTTTTTGCTTTTGATGGGGCTTTTGAGGAATACATTCATTCATATACATCTTAAAAGATAATATTTATTTGCAATGGAGTAAAAGATGAGTGGCATTCAAGCTGTTCTGCTCCCGGAAATTGTGCACTTTTAAGAAGTTTTTCTGAATTTCCATGTGCATTTTGATATATATGTAAAAAAAGTTGGTATGTATTGTCTATCTTTCTAATGTTATTTGCCATATTTGTATTCATGCCTGCCATTATAAAGCTTGTTACTCATTTATATCATGATTTTTTTAAACATCAAGAGAGTTTGTCTAATCAGTGATTTGAAATCTTTTACTAAAACTGTGGTTCTGGTGTGTAATCAAAATAAGTACTATTTCATAAAGGCATACACATTTGTCCTAATTTACAGAAAAGTACCCAAGATAATTGTAGTGCAAAATAAAGCTTCTTAATATTTCCTTTCCAGAGGTGCTGACCTTTACAGATTGTCAGTAATTTCTATTAACTTTGATAGGAAATTGCACTCTGTAGATTGTGAATTTCTCCATTGAACTGATGTTAAAATCACATAAATCACAATTTTTCAGATTTTCATAAAATACGGGAATAAATATTGATAATCGCTTAGAAGTTTAAACAGGTCTCCTTTTCCCAGTTTTAAATCTGCCTATCAACAACAAAGTCCTGACTGGGCATGCTTTATTGTTTGAGATACTATTTTAAAGATTATTTTTACAACAAATATTACAAGACATATCTTGGTAGGTTTAAAGAGAAAGACCCCCTTTGCATTAAGTTAGGCTCTTATGATAAATAATACCCACGTAAACAAAAATAAATAACCTTAAATGCAAAATGTGCTTTTATAAAATGCTGAAGGCTTTGCAAAGTTCTAAATCCTTGAAATATAAGTAGATAGCCATCTTGCAGAACTCTCCTATCTGAAGGAAGATCGTAGTCACTTTATTGATTTTTACTGATAGCTTCCGATTGGCTCCTGACGTCACTAAGTCGATTTGGTATTGACACAAGTACTGCAAATAATATATAAACAAAGAATATTCCGTAAATATTTCTACGATCCTGTTTATCTAATCACCAAAACATGATGACTTGTCAAGCTTAAGGTTGCACCAATGATAAAAGAGAAATGTTTTTTTTTACCAGCAACACGAACATTCTTTGGAAATCATGGAAGTAGCCAATAAGATTCTCTTTACAAATACTAGCCATCTGGCTGCAAATCCCGTTGTTCGTCAATGATGTCTGACTTTTGCTTACATGTTGTGCCTCAATCTCTTCTATTTATTTTGGGTTGAATTTATAGAGGGAAAGTCCCAATTTGCGATTTCTTCGGACATCGTAATCAATTACCTATTTACTTTCACTTTACAAACCGACTTCATGACGTCACAGTTCAACCGATTATGGTGGCGCCCGTATGCGTGGGAAATTCAGATTTCCTAATAATAAATCTTGATTAATTAAGAAAAGGAAATTATTTTGTTCCAATTTAATTTTCATGAATATTTCACAGATTAGTTTCGATATTTATGACTTGCACACTAACATGGTCTTCTCCTTTAATGATATGCATGTATTGATAGTTTTTGAGTGTTTTGATCATCTATAATTTTCTAAGTGCCACTGCAAATGAATATTTTCTTAAAAATCTTCGTTTAAAATGACAGACAACTCTGGCTGATATGCTGTTTTCAAATGAAATATAAAATGTAAAATCACTTTTTTTTGCACTGTAGTTTTGTTCAAGAACAGCTGCAGTAAGAGTTGTTATCTGAAATGTTAACGTTGTTATGGTGTTATGTTTTTGTTAACATGTTACTTGTTTTCTTTATTTTGCATTCATGATTGACATAGTGGGTAATTTTTGTGGGATGCTAATTTTGGTGTATTTTAGTGGTCTGTTTTAAAACAGCAAAATAAATTTCACACAAAATATGGGCTCTGGCCTCAAAATTCAAAATACTTAAATTTTCTATATTTTTTTTTTGCTACGAAATTGCCAAATTTTACACCTGCCAAAATAACCTGCTATTCAGTATTGTTTTGAACTGTTTATTTACATTGGACAATGGAAGATTAGTTTTTCACCTAGAAAATTTTGTGCAAATTTTTATCTTTGTTTTAATGTTTGATATGGCCTTGACCCAAATGACCTACACAAATATATATAGAAGTTCCGTGTGTAGCTGAAATCGTTTTGGTAGCTACTAAATTTATAAATTAAAATAGTATTTCAGTCATAAAATAGTTTTACAAAAAAGGCATATTTCAAAAACTTGTTACAAGTGTTATTTTGTTTTCAAAATGATAATAAAAAATGGAAAAGGTACATTTTAACTTTACACAAATGATGCCATCTGTTTGTAACCATGATTATTATAAGTCTTGTTAAAAGTATTTTGGAGGAACCAATCTGTTTTCATATTTTTAATTTATATTTTCTGTTGATTTATTACCATTTTGTTTTCCTGTTTTTTGCTTTTGTTGTGTTACTCTTTTTTGCCAACTCTTGCAGTGAAATGGCAACAAAATTTTTTTTTATGAATATTAATTTAACCTAAGATTAATGCATGATCTGTTTCCAAACTGTTTGTCTCCTGTCAGTTGAGAAATACCTATTCAAACATGAACTTGTAAGCATTCAAAAACATTATCTTTTTGTTTTTGTCAGGTTTTCTTGTATTGAGGTTGTCACTTAATATATACCAAGGTTCGCATAATTTTCGATGTGATAAGGACTAAGTTATATTGTTTAGGAAAAGGTAGGCTTTTTTTACGTTTTTAAGAATAAACAGGAGAAAACTCCTCTGTTTTCTGTGTAATATTGTATTGAAGAAATGAAATAAAAGGCCCCATCAGATATCTGAAGAATTAAGGAGTTATATTGGTTGAGTTGATATAATGGCTAGTATAATTATTATCATGATAAATGCTTGGGAACTCTACTCCATTTGCTGCATTGAATTTCATGTTGTCTATGAAAACAAAAAGGGAGCATTCAGTCAATCTTTGAATAAGGCATACATGAATAAAACAAAATAAGAGAAAACAAATTCCATTGATCATTGTTGGGTCATGGTAGTGATTACATATACTAAGCAATACACAATATTTTTCTAGGAATCAAGTTATAATTTTTTTTCGAAAGACTTAGCAACAGAAGAAAATCAAATCATTAGGAAAAGATCCGATTGAGTGTTTATTCTTCACTGAAAGATTACCTGTAACAAGATGAACCTCAAAACCTTGAAAAATCACTCGATAAGCTATTTCTATACTGTGCCATTTGTTAATTAGTGAGAAATCACAACAGTAATCTTGACACTGCAGACGGAAGTGAAATTTCGAAATTAGGTTTGAGACCGTAAAAATCACTGTATCAACATCGTGTCATTCAAGACAAAGCTACAAAGTTCTGTACTTTCATGTTAAGAAGGTAATTTCGATACATGGTTTGAACGATTAGCCAAAAAAAAAAAAAAAAAAAATACAGTGTTATGAAGAGAAAAGTTTTTGCGTTTGTCAAAGTGCTTATTTCGATTGTAGAGTATCTAGATATAGAAGACTTATTTTTAAAGACAGGTGTTGCTTACCCTTGATTTAGGATGAATATGAGAGAAGATCACCTCAATCTAATTAAAATTAGCTCTTATAATTGCGGGAACGTAGTTGACAAATTACAAAAGCCGGTTTTAATTAGATTAAGAACACCTAAACATCGATTTCTAGGTAACAATGCAACATTAGCATAAGCCGGAAATAAGACGAAATGATCTATCCAAATGAACAATGGACACCATCGGTAATAAAGAAGAACATGCAAGTGTTGAAATAAAACAGAAAAAAAAAACGATATGAAAGCAATTTGTCAAAATGGATAGCAAGTGTGCTTTAAATACCCAATCAATATGTGTTTCTCTGATCTAAACAAATCCGCTACAGATCGGAAAAAATCCGCCTGTAACCCCCTCCCCACTTTTTTTTCATCCCATCTCCATTTTGTCTTTTGAAGTCGCTAATATTGTAAGTGACTTCATGCACTCGTAATTTCAGTTCTTTACATTCCCATATGATTTGCATAATTATGTATTACTACTCCGCATTAAGCTGCTGTTTGGTGCCGTGTTTACTTTAACAGCTTCATAGATCTAGCTTCATACGAGATCAAAATGTACCTCTTAAATATCATAGGCATGTGTTCTACGTGTGTGTTTTTCCTTGTATGAGATCGGAAAGTTTACATTAAAAGATGAAATAGTCGGTTAGCATTGAATATTACCCAGTTTCCGATTCAGACACAGGGTCTCGTTACAATTGATTATAAGTCATATACATTATCAGGGCCCCGATATATATACCGGTGCACCTGGTCCATGCTCCCAGTTTTTAGTGGAGTCTGAGTTGCTCATTTGCTTTTGTTACGTTGTATGTATGATTTTAGTTACTTTATGTTCTTTGTTGTGTATGTCTGTTTTCCATGCCTGGTCTTTGTCCTTGGATTGCATTCTCTTGACTACCGCTATAACCTTGGTTTCTCTTGATTACTCTTTGATCTGGTTCCTGGTAACCAGTTGTTTTAATTGAAAAGATTCGGGTCATCACGGTTACGAAAGAGTATTCATATCAAGGGAATCAAGATTCTAGCGGAAGTCGCCCGATTTTAGAGCATATCGTATTCGTACGTTTCGGATGTTTGAAGTTAGCAAAAAATCAGTGGCATATATTTGACGATTAGCGACTTTGAAGACTTCAGTTTTTGATAACATTTTTTGGATTTCCGCTAGAATCCTGGCTCTCTCTATACCCTGAGCATATTACAATGTAAAAGTACCTTGTTTATGTTTGTGTGAAGTTACTCTGAAAAATGTTTTATTCAAGGGGTATGAAGCAATTAGTTCTTAAAGATATTGAGGTTGGAATAATAGTACTAGCTTTCAAGGGGAAAAAATCTTACATTGCTCCTAAGGAACTTTTGATCCTCGTTAGAACTCAGTCTTTTGGCTGTCTTAGTCCATTATACCCAGAATGCTAAAACTTTGTTACAGTATAACACAATAGAAAACATGTCAGAAGAGAGTATTTTTACTGCTTCAATACAATCAGCAATACAATCACGTACTAAAGAGGTGCAAAAGTAACTATACCTGTTTCAACAACATAAAGCTGTAAGAAGACATGTCAAATTCCTAGACCCGAAGCCTTTAAGCAGCTTCATGTAGCAAATAAAAATCACGTGGAGAAAACCAAGAGGAATTGCATATTGAAAATGCATTACATCAAGTACATGTGGACTGCATACAACTGGTAAATACAACACAAAACAGAAATGTCTTGCTAAGTCACTATGATGACATTACCTCTTTCCAGTATATAACTTGCAAAAAATTAGATTGGTTTCGAAATAAACTTTAAGAGCACAATAAAAATGGATAGAGTAAGTGAAGTAAATAACGATAGTTTAAGTGATCTTTGGGACAAATTAATGACGCGTCCGCCTGTTTTCAAGACATAATATATACTTAACAGTGTTAATTACCTCATGTGGATATATTGACAATGTTCTCGTCATCAAAAATCATAGTGGAGAAAAATATATAAATTTAAAAAAAATAATAAAATAAAATATCCGATAATAAATTTTGCCGACAAAGCGACGTATGTATGGGAGGAATAAATGTTCCTGAAAATCATGAAGTACGCGATTGCTATTACGTTTAAAATTCTGTATGGCATTGATATATAGAAGATTATATCAAAATTACTGAACTGATCAAACTCGAGGCAAAATCAAAAGGAATAGTCAGAAAGGAAAGTCTGTATAACAAATGGCGATATCAAGGCAAACAATAGAAAGCTGGAAACAAACGCAAAGGTCCTTGCTTGATTACACTAAATATTATATCCTGCTAAAGCTCCCGGTTCCTTTACGGGTAATTGTTTCAGTCATATGGCGATACAAACAGCCTACATACAGCATGAATTGCCACATAATCTAATTTTAACAACATTATGAAAACCCAAATTGTTTTGTCAGAAACCGAAATATTTTAAAATAAGATCTAGATGTTTGAAGGAAAACCTTTTAGGCATCATATGAGAGGTATATTTAAAATATGTTCGTAAATCCTGTTTTCCAGATGAAAACAAGGTGGCTTTGGCATACCTTAACGACTTTGAAATATAAACACCGTATGCACGGGAAGATAGTATATTAATGCGCAGGAAAGGGGAATTTTGTAATTTTAATATCAAATCGTCTCCTTTGTGATGTATTTTTTGTACTGGGATGACATATGTCAGCTGTTTTATAACCTCTTAATTTCTAGTTCTGATGAATAAATGAACGGAGGCCATTGTAAAGATTTATGATTGTCAAAATATCAATATGTGAAATGAACTTCCTTGAATAAATGTAATTCCTTTTAAAACATGCGGACGCGTCTTGAATTTGTTCCGGAGATCAATAAATACTACTGTAATTTTTACTTTATATATTGCCATCCATTGTTAATTGTGCTCCTTTGGTTTAGTTTATTTAAACATCAATCTACTTTTTTGCAAGTTACTTCCTGGAAAACAGGTAATATATCCATAACGACTTTGCCAGATAGCTCTTACAACCAATGTATTAATCATGAATGATGAAAAGTTGAGTTCTTACATATTAAGTATCATTGACTTAGATATGCACGCCAAACAATCATACAGAGTCCCACAGGTTTTGGATTCTGAGAGTACAGAAATTTTAAATAGTTATATAGAATGAATAGTTATTTTTATATGGCGCTTTCTGGTAAAATATATTTGAAGTGAAAGTTACGAAAGAGTAATCAACGGGAACAAGATTCTAGTGTAAATCAAAAGAATGTAATCCAGGGACAACGACCAGACATGGAAAACAGACAAACAACACAAAGAACATAAAACTAAAATTATACATACAAAGTAACAAAAGTAAATGAGCAACATGGACGCCACTAATAACTGGGAGTATGGACCAGGTGCACTGGTGGGGTAAGCGTCTTATGCTCTTCTAGTAACACACACAGAATTGCTCATAAAAAGTCAAGTCGGGGGTAGAAGAAAGAGGAAAGAAAAACTATGACACATAGAACAAGTCATTTTTCATGGTGCAGATGGATACACCATAACGATCCACGAATTCATGAGAACGACCATGAAACGTCTGCAGTAATGACTTCAGTCTTGAATCAATATATCCCTGTTCCAGAAGCCTAATTGCAAGAAATCTAGCGCGATACAAAAAGTCTGCATAGTTAGGCATAGCTCTGGCAAAATGTCGAAATGAAAGTTATCTTCTTTTGAAAAACAAAATGAAATGCGAATGCATTCATAAATGTCCTACCACCATTTTAAAAGAAAGATACTTATAAACTTTTTGGCCGATGCCAATGTTGGTGGACTAAAGTCCCCCCTGGGTAATTCAGTACTGAGAATTGTGTGACCACAAATTAAAACATATATTATTTATACAAATTTTCAGCGTTATGGATTTCAAAATCCCTATAACATCGAAGCTTCATTCCATGTGTTACATAGATGATGAATTAAGATTCCTATTCTATTTCGATAGTCTTGGTTTTGAGTTCTTCTTATATGCAATTGATTTTTGGATTTCTTTCTTTCTTTATTTGATTCTAATGCCGTTGGTGAGAGGTTACTTCTTAAAACAAGTATACATACTATTCACATGATCGGTATTTCTGAACTAAGTATTTCTTAAATTTCAACGATCTGAAGCATTCTTAACATTCACTTTCACAACAAGTTTATTTAGTAGCGCGTTATAAAACCTGGTTTAACTATTCTTTCACTTTGAAATGCCATTACCAAGTCAGGACCATTGCGATGGTCTTCATTTTGTGGGTTTTTGCTCTGATGTTGTCATGTGTTATACGAACTTTCCTTTTGATTATTCCATTTAACTATCGACTTCATTTGATCAATTGGGTAATTTTGATATTACCCTTCATTTAGTTATCAAATGAACTTGATTATTAAGGAATGTTTCTGGTTTTTGAGCAGGTTATACGAAATAACATTGTTTTCGACAGTTTACACTGCTAAGTGTAAACTAGACCAATCGACGTAAATGATAAAAACCAAGCAAGGTAATACAACATAATCCGAATTGCTCAAAGAAAAGCAACCAATCTGAAAGCTTGTTACAAATCTGTTTAGTCATTAGGTATCATTACGTTTTTGAGGAATCGGTGAAAGAACGAGATCTACCTTTCACAAAGGTACCAACACTTGGAATAATAGTTTGTACAATGTGAAGTCCGCCATTGATCTTGTTGATAAACAAGGCATGCGCCATTGCTTGGCTGAAACGGCGCCCAATTAAAATACGTAAGGTCAGACCCATCGTCCAATTTCCAGGTATTCGATTGAATTTCCTTTTTTCCGGCCAAACAAAGTGAATTCCTTTGGTCTCCCGTTGAACCTAAAAAGGGAAGAAAATGGGAACTGTTGATTGTCACATTATTGTTGTTGATTGTATTACTTGAATAAAAAAGGTACACAAAACATACCAACATTTTCCAATGATATTAAATTGGTCATAACTCAGCTATATTCAAGTTTTAAACACTAAACCGAAAAGTTAAAAACGCAATTTCTCTAATATGTGACAGATTCATCATGTAAAAGAACGAAATTTAGACTGGCCTTATCGATGACGAAAGAAATTTTGAGTAGGCGTGGAAAGGCTTGTCTGCTGCCTGACCTGTTCCATTATGTTCAGACACGAAATCAGCTTTTTTTTTACAAACGGTGTGTTTTTCTCATTCGGAACTATTCAGTAACTTTAAATCTTTATTAAATCCATAAATCCCGGATAGCTCTACAGGATGTAACATCTAGTCAGACTGAAAGCAGGTTATCAGTGCTTCAAATGCGCTATCTTTAATTCGTGTTCATTACCGTTTGAAGGTTTTTGTCCTCTACTACAAAACCAATGATTATGCAATTGCTTATACATTTGTTCTGTAGATATATAATATATAATAATAATGTAATATAAATACATAAGCGTCTTAGATATATGAGACATTCATAGCTTGCCATTTTTGTAAGTATATTATGTCTTCACTACTATGTATGGTGGTCTGATAATGTGACTAATGAATTATTGCTTGCCTAATATCTCACAACACGTTCGGAATAAATTTACTGTATACGGAAAAAACAAAGATTTTCCATTTTTTTTTGACACAGGGAGTGGAGTACGAATTTACAACTCCGTCTGCTATATCAATGCATTATAATTATCTTTTATCTTTATATTGTATGCAAGGTAAAATGGAGTGGTGTGTAATGTAAAGAAGTAACATAATAAATATGCATATATTATTTATTTGAGGAAATAACATTACTTAAAACACTGTTTTCAAGAATTAATTTATCGATGTAGAACACCGTATCATTTCTGCACTCGCAGGACAACTATAAAAGTTCCGAAGAGTTTATAATATCACGCGCGCATATGTGAGTGGATAGAATTAAAAAAACAAAACAAAACAAAACAAAAAACAAAAAAAAAAACAACAAAAAAAAAAAACAAAACAAAAAAAAAAAACAAAACAAAAAAAACAAAAAAACAAAAAAAACAAAAAGTACTTAATCCTTAAAAGTCCAATAAAAATATATGAAATTTAGTTTTTTATTTGATTATTTGAGAACTTCATTCAGTGCAATTGACAATGCAAATCGTGATATATTTCAAGAAACGTCAAGGTTGTCAATTTCAATATTTAAGGTAAATTTGGGATACTGATGACGATATTTCTTTTTTGAATATACGATATGAGTTGATTAAAAAAACTGATTCCAACTTCTGTTGGGCTAATTTTAAGTCAAGGCGATGATAGCTATGGTTGTTTACATAAAAGTTGTGGACTGTAAACACTGTCACTAGTGAGGCTGGGAAGGTGAATATAACAATATGCTAGTAAGATTGGAATTCCACATGTTTTTAGTGGTGAATTGTTTTCAAAACGATCATATTTTAATAATTTAAAAGATTCTACACACATTCCAACATTTTGTATGCTAATACATGTAGATGTAAAATTATAAGATGTAATGAATAGTAAGCCTAATAATCGTAATAATGATAATGGTGTATATAAGTAGGTTTTGGACTGCCTTAAAATTAAAGGGATTTGGTTTAGACAGGTTTCACTGTAGTTGACCAGTTACACGTGTAGGAAACAATAACTTTTTCTAAAACAAAATCCATACCTAGTACTCCCTTGAAGTACTGGTGACGTTGTTGTGAGGTTATTGGGGCAAGGTTTCCACCAAATGCTGCACAGTTCGATTTGAAGTTATTGAATTGTATTGTTTGAGGCCCAATAGTCTTGTAGCAGAAATCCATTGCTCTGTATAAGAGGAATGAAGTTGGACATCTGTCGGTTCCTTGAAAATGTAAAAAAAATGTTATCAAATGTGACTATCAATTATACCACAACCACAATTTGTTTTTGTTTTTGAAAACTGCCAATATAAAAAAATGATAATAAGGATTTTAGGTAATAGAATCGTGCAAAAATCATCCAGATGGCATCGTAAATCCTCCCAAATCATCATTATTTTGGGGGAAAACTCCACTCTTTATCAACATAATGCAGCGCTTCTAAAAAAAAATAAATAAAAAAAAATAAAAAAAAATAAATAATAAATAAATAACATAATAATAATAAAACTCATACCCCAATAAAACAATCGGGATTTGTATCGAATAAGAGAGATTCACTGGATCAAATAGTTTAATTATATTTTTACGAATTCACTAGCGAGTACTTTTGTTTTTTTTAAAGTGCGCACATAAGGAAAAATATAATGTTGGTTAATAACGATTTAAATTATAGATATCCTAGAAGTTGTTGAAAGCCTATAATTGAAACATTATATCCTAGTTAATACAAAAATTTGACTTGGATTTAATTTTTACGCCCCAAACATAAAGTGTTTGAAAGCATAAGTGAAAACCTTTGTTTCTTGATATCATAAGTGCCCGTTTATTGAGATACTTTGGTTACCGCCATACTTACAGAATGTCGGTGGCCATTAGATTTCTAACGGGCGATTTTTGCATTAAGTTTGTATAATTGTTTGTTATTTTGTGACGGATAAGTTAAAATATCAGTGATGGCATTCATTTGTTTTTATGAATCATTGATGAAATGAAATAAATTTTCTTTTTATACACACTTAACGGTATCTTTTCTGTTTTAAGCTTAGACAATAGTCTCTTGTTAGAAATAGAATGTTGTGAATTTGTCATAATCACATGAAATTATTATCAAGGAAAATCAAGGAGTCCAAGATTAAGTAGAGAACATGAAATAACAAAACCAACACACTTATAGAATCAGAAGTTAAATGAACAACCCAATCTCCACCAAAAGATGGGAGCATGGACCAGGAGCTACGATAGGGTTAACGTCTTCTGCTAGAAATACCAACCAATTGGCTTATAAAATTCCACGTCCGGGATACATTAAAGAAGAAAAAGTCATGATTGTGGATTAAAGCGAAAATTATGAATTTTAAATGAAATTGTAAAAAAATAATAACAAGAAATTTATGAATGTATTGATTAATTATACAATGGTATATTTGAAATATATTTACTGAAGAAAAAAAAATAAAACCAAATTAATTCCGTTTTTTACGGATATGATGTAATGTTAAGAAAAACAGAGATGCATCAACTTCACATACCGTCTCGTGAAACGTAGTACGTCCATCCAGGACTACTTGCAACAGGAAATAACAAATGCGTAGCATAAGGAACGCATTCATATGTCTTAATATTGAAAAAGAAAGTAATGCAAATGTCGTTTTCCCCACACATGGCTGCACATTCAGGCATAGATGACGCAATAACATTTCTTTCGATCGGCTTATCATATAAAATGTTTCCCTGGGTCACAGTTTGCTTCGTCGATTTTGATAATCTTATTCTGTAGCAATTTACCATGATAGTAAAGACACTTAAGTTAAACAAAATTATATACTTCTCATTCATAATGAAAGTCGTATAATAGTTGCAGTAGTCTTTAATTTAGATTATGTTTAGCAATGTTTTTACAGCCAATATGAAAATCCATTCCACAACAGCATCATTTGAATGATGAAGGTATTCATATTCAAGCATTTTCTAGACTGCATGATCGACACTGTAATTTACCTTTGCTATGAAAATCAATCTATATTGTATTTATAATACTTTTGATCAAGTACAGCGTAATTTTTTTTCACTCCAGTAGGCCGTTCAGAGTTAATCCAGCATTGTAGTCTTAGCAGAATTTCAAAATAAACGTTTTGATGTTAATCTGCTAAAATCCAGCATAAACCCGTCAATGGTAGGATTATATCAACAGACGTGTTAGATAGCTGAACAATCTAAGATCTATTGAAAACAGTATATTAACTATTCTCCTTCAAGAGGCAAATGTATATGACGTGACATTTTGATTTCCGGAGCATAATTTATGAATGTAAATTCAGAATTTACCGCAATATTCTAACAATACAAAAATTCCTATCGTAATAATTAAAATTGGCAGTATGACAAATTAAACATTGCCCATCTGGAGACAGTCCGAGAAAAGCTCCAGGCATTGGAAATTTCTCATCATTGTCGATGGTTCACAGACTATTTTTATTGCTTTGTAGATTGGTCTTCTGTAAAATTTTCCCGCACTTTCGCATAATACAAAATTGAAACTATTGCAAAAATTAGAGCATGCAATAGTATTTGAATTTACAATAACTTAATTTGATTGTCCATTTTTCATATGGGCAAGATACGTTATTTTCCACAAACTAATTTGGTACTATAACTTCATTAACGTCGATCCGTCTGCAGTTCAAATAATTTGGTAACAAATCTTAATATTAGAATTTAAATTTTAAGTGTTGTTTTTAATTTTTGAGGCGGTTCATGAAGCGTAAACTACCCCAAAATTGGTTATTACGCCAAATGTGGTCACAAATTAAACAATACTTTAATATATTAAAGTAAAGATAACATATACGTATCTCTTCAATAACATAAAGCTATTTTGAAACTTCATCATCACAATGAGTTTATGTCTTCATTATAATCTAGACACTCAGGACCCAAACATTTTCTCATTTCAATTATTAAATGTTGCTGTAAATATCAATCATAAATACTATGAGTCACCACTGGAATGTCACAATATACTCAGATTGAAACGAAGGTCAGTTCATGAGTAATCCGCCTAGAGAGTAATAGTAAAAAAAGAAACCCGAAGAAAAACGAAGATATACAATCAAAACGTGGAAACGAAGAAAAGCTGCAAACTTTATACAGGAACAATCAGCCCAACCCTCCTCCACCCCAAAAACGAAGGACTCAAATGCAAATAAAAAACATGAAACAAACAAAAACAAAATCAAGAAAACAAGAAAACAAATAAAAAAAAAAACAATGATAACCTTAAGTAAGTAAACATTTCGGACATAGTTTTGATCGGGTCTTTTTTGCCTAACATCTCCCGTACATCTATGGGGCTTATGTCATATCTAGCGTACGGTGAGCAGTCTTGATGTGGCGACTGTCAAAATTTAAAGTGATTGCTTTATTCTCAAGAATAACAGCACCATGTTCCAGACATTTAACACAATGCAAGCTGCCGCATGATTGAGAGAGTAATGAAGAGAACCAAGGTTATAGCGGTAATCAAAAGAATGTAATCCAGGGACAAAGACTAGATATGGAAACAGACATACACAACAAAGAACATAAAGTAACTAAAATCATACATACAAAGTAACAAAAAGTAAATGAGCAACTCGGACTAGGAGAACATGAAATTGATTTAAGAGATCTTGTTCTAGCGTGTGGTAATTTTGGTTAAGCATTTACCAGTATAGTGTTGGATAATTTCGATAACTTTGTTTATAATAGAAAATGTAGGATTAACGCTTTTTATTTGCATAAAAATATATAAGAATACCTAAATCATAAAATTATTTGTATACAAGTGGTACTCATAACAGAAAACTATCAAAATAGGAAGCCAAATCCACCACTGAAAGGTTCTACCATTTGAGTACAAGGAATGAAACCTGAGTGCATTAGGTATTTTGAAATTGGTTATATTGTAATTCTATAAATGTGATAAATAAAATCTGATATAATTCAGGGTCAGACAAGTCTGACTGCTGGGTTGGTGAATACACATGGGGACCTTTCGTCAACCAGCAGTGGCATCACCCCAGTGGTTATTAAATACAAAAAATATCAATCATATATATTGCAACTTTTAATATGTTATACACGTGTTTCTAGGAGCAACCTATCACCAGGAGCATTATGATCAATTCAATAGGAAGATCTAACCCAATAATTAATTGTATACATGACGTATACTCAATACAAAAACTGTCGAAATAGGAAACCAAATCTATCACCGAGAGGTTCTTCCATTTGCATTAAGATAATGAAGCCTAAGTGCTTAAAGTGTTTTGAAATTTGTTTTACTGCAATTTGTATAAACACGATAAGTCAAATCATTGAGTCCACTATACTTACGCCCAAAAAATCAGTATCCGGTTTACCTTCATTATAGCAGCTCCATTTCCGTTAGTGTTTGCCAAGATAATGTAGCCAAAAAAGCAACAGTATGGCGCTCAAATGTTCAAATGAATCTATCAGCTTTACATATGCCGGACAATACATCACAATACGGAGCGTGTGTTATTAGGACAATGCCGTATATCAGGAAAAACTGTATTTGAAGGCCCTTAGAATCGAGTAACAAGACTTACCTAATGAAGGTGGTATAAATTTTAAAAGTTTATAATTATGAAAGTTTCACCTTTTTCATATTATGATTAGATATTTGTGGCGACAAGATGACAAACCTATTCAAATGGAAGCCTTGTGCCACCATCATACCTGTAGGCTACTATATAAAAGAATCCACATGATCATTCTATATGAGATACAATGTAAATCTGTAAACGTAATTCCTAGCTGGTTTAAATCGGATTAAATTGGAAATGATTTGAGATTGAATGCCATATAGCAAAAAAGCATTTCGTCAGACTACAATAGAAGTTGAAAGATAGTTACATAAAAAAAGAACAAGTTTAAAATACAAATAACTGTGAACACAGCCCACAAAAAAAAATATGAAGAGGCTTTAATTTAATATTAGTAACAGGGAAACCTTAAATAAATAATGTGTTGACGAACGGACCAACAAACGGACAGACAAACACTATATGATTACTATATATCTCCAGCTTTCAAAACAGGGAAAGTGTTAATATTATTCCCGAAACTGGTAGCTTGTTTTAAAATTGGAAAATTCATATAGTTTTTTTATTGAAATTTTTATTTCAAAACTTAATTGTGAGAAAAAAAAACGAATGTTTGCTATTGCAAATTAAAAAGGATTCAGTCATATGTATAACCATTGAAATAGACATCATGCACGAAATATTGAACTAAACATCAGTATTTAATGTCAACCAACTGAAGTCAGATAGATATCCACACATACCATTCTTTTGGTTGAGTATTGCAAATCTATACAAAAAGGAATTGTATCATAACATAAAATAATAAAAAAAGAAACTTTACTTAGAGATGAACAGTCTAAGCTTCATGGTGTTCAAAACCCAAATTTGAGGCCTTTGATAAACACTTTTAAAAAAAGAATATATCACTCGTTTTTAACGATTATTTGACGTACATGCACTCAATAAAAAATTGCTTCGTGCAAAAAGAAGGTTAAAAAAAAAGAAAAAAAAGTAAAGAAAAAAAAAAAAAAATAACAAAAAAAAAAATAACAAAGAACACAAAGTAACTAAAATCATACATACAAAGTAACAAAAGCAAATGAACAACTCGGACTTCACTAAAAACTGGCGATAGACGTTATATCGCCACATAATATATTTGAGGAAAAAAAAATTTGCATTCAATTTAAGTATTTTTGAATTAATGTTTTTGTATAACTGATATTTAATGGTAAGCGAATATGTACAATACAATTAAATGATGAAACCAAAGTCTCTGAATAACATACCATATTTAGTATTCTGTGCAAAGTTCATATTCGTGTCCATTTTCACAAGCGAGTCTAGAATTTTGCACTAAAAGAAATAGTTTTTACAATAATACCATTAAAGATCAACCAAATTATAAGGATGTTCTTGCAAATGACTTTTTTAAAACCACATTTAAAACAAATTATGATAAACATCCGATTTTTCTGATCTGTCAATATTTTGTTGATTGTTAGGTACCTTAATTCCTCCTATTTACAAATCAATTTGTCAAAAAGCCTAGATTGTTGTTTCCCAATAGTATGAAAATCTAAGACTTCATAGGATACCAAGAAACTAAACATATATTGTTTTGTCAAGTAGTCCAATGTCTCAGATTTCAAATGTTATTAATAAAGAAGCCGTCACAGTTTACGGTTTTTTAAGTCAAATGCCGATATCCCATAAAAATCACATAAATTGCCAACATTTTGTTCAATGTCAAAACACATTTTAAAGACGATTTAAGTTTCAGTAGAAGAAGGCTTTTTTGGTATTTTCTTTTCAGTAGTATAACATTTACACTTTTGAGGCACATTTGTTGACTCTTGGAGATTTCTATTATCATAATTTATTATAAATTGCCGATAAAGGATTTTGGGATACGGTGTATCAACACTACAGAAGTTTAAGTGCCAACATCACAATTAGATTGGCCGATATGAAGATGAGACAAGATATCTTCAATTCGATTCCAGGTCTTACCGGATTCACTTGCTACCTAACTTTACACTTGGTAGCTGCAGTAATATAGCTTGTTCGACACACGTAGCTAGATAAAACGATTCATTACAGTTCTCCATCACAATAATATATTACACTGTTATTGTGTGAATGCGTTGAAATGACTCAGTGAGTTAAATGTGTGTTAAAATTTAATTATGATTTATATGTCAAAGTGAAGACAAATCAAGTGGATGTTTTATATCGATTTTTTTTCAAATCACAGTACACGTCAATCTAATAAGACTGTGCTTTTGTATCAAAGTCGTGGCTTGTCATTTTCAAAACGCATTTTATGTTGAATTTTAGTTTTTACAGAATTAAATAATATTTTGGAAATAAGCCCTATATTCGAAGTATACAGATATCTATACGCAGGTACGGCCGAAATAAGTATTACTTTTTTTTCGATTGAAAAGCAGTTTAACTATTATTTAGAATGCGTTGAAGTCACACAGAGAGATACATATCATTTCCTTAAAAATCTTCAATTTTATTTTTGGCACGATGTTAATTTCAACGCATGATTAATGCTGTTATGTCAAGTTAAAGATCAAATACCTCCGTTTTAAAATACATAGTTGGTGATATGTTTTATGGTGATTTTTTATTGACAATGATTGTGGTTTATCGTCTATGTTCTTGAGTCCTGAACTTCACAAGAACCCATACAAGCAACGTCAAATATCTGGATATGCAAAATGTACCACAAAACCTCTTTAAAAACATGAAATTCTATACTCACAGGTGTCAACGGGGGTCTCCATTTCTATCACAACACATATTACTCCCAGTATTAATTCAATGTGGATCCTGAAAAAATCAAAAGATCTTCTGGAGACCCTCAATTCAAGATTATTATCAGAATATAATAGCATAAAAAGCCATAATTTTTCAACACTGTATACCTCCATTCCCCATACTCAGTTCAAATCCCGACTTAAAGACATTATACATCGTTGTTTCTCAAAAAGATGGTACACCAAGATGTTCTTAGTAGAGATTCCTCATACTTTGTTAAACAAAAATTCCAAATCATCTTCCCAATATAAAGAAGCTGTTTTCAAAATGCTGGAATTTTTGATAGACAACATTTGTCCAGTGTGGTGGACGCGTTTTTCAACAAACGGCTGGTATTCAAATGGGAACAAATTGGGCTCCTCTACTTGCTGACCTATTTCTTCTCTAGTATGAGGCTGACTTTATAGCTGATTTGATCCGAAAGAAAAAAATATCGTTTAGCTAGATCTTTTAATTTCAGTTTCCGCTGTATAGATAATGCATTATCTTTAAACAATCCTAATGTCGGGGATTTGATACATCGCATCTACCCCAAAGAACCTGAAATAAAGGATGCTACAGACACTGTGAAGTCAGCCTCATATCTTGATCTACACGTAGATATCGATGGTAAAGGAAAACTGTTGACCAAACGTTATGACATACGTGACGACTTTCCATTCAAAATTGTCAACTTTCCTTTCATCTGTGACAACATCCCTTCAGCACATGCGTACGAAGTTTGCATATTACACCTCATACGTTACGCCAGAGATTGCCGAAACTACGCAGACTTTTTGTATCGTGCTAGGCTTCTGGGAATTAGGTTTCTGGAACAGGGTTATGTTGCTACAAGACTGAAGTCATCACTACAGAAGTTTTATGGTCGTCATCATGAACTCGTGGATCGTAACGGTGTATCAATCTGCGCCATGAAAACTGATTTGTTTGACGTGTCATAGTTTTCCTTTCCTCTTTCGTCTACCCCTGAATTCACTTTTTTATGAACAACTCGGTGAGTGTTTCTAGAAAAGCAGAGGACGCTTACCCCGTCGGTGCACCTGGTCCATGATCCCAGTTTTTAGTAGAGTCTGAGTTGCTCATTTGCTTTTGTTGCTTTGTATGTATTTTTTTTTGGTTACTTTATGTTCTTTGTTGTGTATGTCTGTTTTCCATGTGCGAATTCTGAATTACATTCTTTTGTTTACCGCTATAATCTATGTTTCCTTGATTACTCTTTACTCAACTTTTGCGAGGTAATAATAAAAAAAATCCCAAGGTGTTCAACCAATTTTATTAGTCATTCTGAATTTACTTAGCAAAAGTATTGGATGAATCTTCAGAGACGTTAGCACGAAATGATTTTCTTTACTTTTTTACATTTTTTAGAAAGTCTCTTTTGAATCCAAACGTTGCGTGTGCACCCCTAAAATTTTGGTTTTGATAAATGAGGATTTTACGCGGATCGGGAGTGTACCTTCAGTATTTTCTTTCTACAATTGAGCTTTTCAATTTTCAGTTTTACTTGAAAAAATACACCCCATCAATCTAGTTATTGAAACACAAATAAACCATCCGTATAAATCATTTTTCAGATCCTGAACACACTGTGAAAAAAAAAAATACAAGGAAATGTCAAATGTATTACTTCGACAATAAATTGCAGTTTCCTTTCGTTTAAACAGCAAGTTACAGTAAGTAACACAAACACGTTCGTACATGATACACGGACATAAGGATTGATTGTATTCATATAAATTGTTAGATGGGGTATGAACTATAAAAAGTCAAACAAATAATTTTAAGAAGCACTGAAATCTGTCAGACGAACTTATATATATTCATTTCGTGCTGCCACGACAAATTATATTCAGATGTCAGGAATGACGGTCAAATTGGTATAACTATGGCACTTATTGTACAATATATTTCGCTCTATGTGCCTATGAAAAAAAAAAAAAAAAAAAAAAAAAAAAAAAAAAAAAAAACCTACATAAAAGACATATCTCATTTTGTCTATGTGATGTATATTGAGGTATTACATGGATAGAATTGGATGTATTATTGAGTGAATCTTATGGTGTTTTTGTTGTCCCAGTTATATTTTTAGTACCTTTCATCGAACGGGAATGGGAAGACTTGTATTTAAACCAATTCAAACACTCTTAATGAAGGAGTAGAGATGTAAAGTTACCAGTATAGCATTGTACATTCCTGAGCTGGTGTACGTCACAATATGGAGACTGCCTCTTTACAAACTAATGTTTTGTCAAAAGATATGAATAAAATAGAACACACATCACACTATAGAATGACAAACGTTTTGTTCAGAAAATTAAAATTATAACATTAAAATGTTCCACTGAAAAGGTTGATTTGGTGATTGGAAGACGAAAGCGAAAGTAGAGAAAATACATATTTATAGTTGCAGATTACTTTTCTTTCTGTCCGATCTTTGTTGATTTCCCCTACTTTTTTGCGGGAAATTATTTGTTCAGAAAAGGTAAATAAGTGAAAGTTTTATTGAATTAATTTACAATTTTTTTTGGAAAAATCCTAAAAATATGCACTTCACTATACAAGTCTATGGGAATATCAATGCGATACTGAGACATAAAACCTTGCTAGATCCCATTATCGAATCGGATGGCATTGAATGTAACTATTCCGATGTTTTGCAGATTCCCAGATCTATGCGTTCATGATGCATCAGTAATACTTTTGGACTGTCAAAAGTTATAAGAAAAAAACTTTTAATAGAACAGTATGCTTATATAACAATTGGAGACAAGTTTAATGGCCTAATGGACACTGTCGATTGGGACTTATTGTTAAATGACCTTGAGATTGATAATAGATGTAAAATGTTTACAGATACGTTTCTTTCAATAATTAAAGAGTAATCAAGGGAACCAAGGTTATAGCGTTAAACTAAAGAATGGACGAAGACCACACATGGAAAACAGACATACACAACAAAGAACATAAAGTAACTAAAATCATACATACAAAGTGAGAAAAGCAAATGAGCAACTCGGACTCCACTAAAAACTGGGAGCTTGGACCAGGTGCACCGGTAGGCTAAGCGTCCTCTGCTTTTCTAGAAACACCCGCCGAGTTGTTCATAAAAGTCAAGTCCGGGGTAGACAAACGAAGAAAGGAAAACTATGACACGTTGAATAAATCATGGTGCAGATGGATACAATGTGTTCCATTAAAAATAGTAGACATAAGAGTTAAAGATAAACCTTGGTTTAGTAGTGAAATAAGGAAGGCTGTACTTGATAGAATCTGGAAAAAAGTTAAAAATATGAGAAACAAAGAAATAAGGTAAATAACTTGAAAAGAACAGGAAAAGAAAAAAAAATGAAGAAATTCTAGATAACTTTAGTCATAAAATACGTCTAATCCAAAGGTTTATTTGAAAATTATGAAGATACTTTTAAAATCCGAAAAAATTCTTATAATATTTCCCTATTAACAAATGTCTCAGATATTCAGTCACTGGCGAGTACGGTGTTCGAGGACGATGAAAAGTGCATCGTTTTAAATGAATGCTTTTGTTCTATATCAAACATTTAAGAAGCAAATAATCCTTTACCAAACATGGAACGAAAATCAAATAATGAAATATTTACCATAATATAGAACGTTCCGCAATAACAGATGTTATCAAAATTTTAAACCCAAACAAGGCATCGGGTCCGGATATAATAAGCCATAAGATCCTAAAAATCAGCCCAGAAAAAATCTCAATCCCTTTACAAATAACATTTAATAAATCCTTTCAATATTGCAAATTTCCCTCCTGCTTGAAGAGTAATCAAGGGGACCAAGGTAGGTAGACCGTAAACGTGACTCCGATTTTTGAAAAATGGGATACCGCTTTACCGTCGAACTACATCCTTATGTCTTTGATTAGCTCTGTGGGCATATTGATGGAGAGAATAATTCATAAATATGTCTACGATCACTTATTTGAAAATAAACTTATGTACGAATACCAAAGCGGATTCCTCCATGGATATTCAACAGTGCACCAATTATTGCTTTATAACTCTAACATAGTGTAGAATAAAGGTTTATTGTATTAATTGAAATCATACGGCATAACTGGTGATCTTTTAAAATGGTTTAAAAATTATCTTGAAAACAGGAATCAAAGAGTTTTAATAAAAAATGCAATGTACCCCTTTTGTTGGATGTTCACAAGGGTCTGTGGTAGTCCTCTATTATTTATTATCTTTACAAACGATATATCTGAAAAGCTAATTATATGGACAAGACTTTTTGCAAACAATACATCATTCGGATTTCTGGAACCGATCTTGTACATATTAAATCTATCATAGATCATGATCTTGCTGAACAAGACGACTGGTCTAAAAAGTGGACAATGACGTTTAATCCAGATATGACGAAAGTCTTAATGATTTCGAACATGAGTATACCTGATATTAACATTAACTTCAATAATCAAGCAATTCCAATTGTTGACTCTCACAAAAACTTAAATGTAGCATTAAGTCAAAATGGCAAATGGACTACTCACATTGACAACGTCATAAAAAATGCTATGAAAAATATTAACTTGATTCAAAAGCTTAAATACAAAATGTTTAGGAATACTTTAGGAAAATTATCTAGTTTACGTATGGTCAATTTTCGATATGCATGTGAAGTATGGGACAACTGTGATGTAGTTTACTCGAATAAGTTAGTAAGTGTCCAACTTGAAGCAGCTAGAATTGCCAGAAACTGGATGGGAACATTAAAATCTAGACGTGAGAGAAGAAGAAAACTCCAAATGATGTATACACTAAACAACCAAATTGCACTCCATTTATGTGTAGTTTACTTCCCCAAACAGTTCAAAGTACTACTAACTATCAACTATGAAACGGTTCAAATATAATAGACTCTCTATAACAGCAGAATTAATAATTAGACATTGGAATAAACTAGATCAATCAACAAGAGATTTGGATTCGTTATCAAAAATTAAAAGCAAATTAAAACGTAAAATAAAAATCAATATCCCGAATAACTATGCTTTTGGACCCAGACAACATAATATTGTTCTAACACAAATTAGAGGCGGAGCCTCGTTTCTTAATTATGACCTCCATAAAGTAAACATTGTTGGTAATCCAAATTGCAGATGTGGATTCAAAGAAGGAACTCAATACCACTTTTTTTCGAATGACATTTATACCGTCTCTTAGGGCAGAAATTAATGAATGATTTTTCGTGGTTACCGGGAAATTTGCCAATTAATCTAGAATCATTTTTACATGGACATGAGGATCTATCCAACGAACACGTCGTATTATTATTGAAGTCTGTTTTGGAATATATAAAAAACTCAAAGAGATTCCTTGATGCTTAAGTTTATATTACTTCCGTTGAACAGGCACACCAGGCACACATGTCTCAGTTTGTTTATCTTTTGTCTTCCATTTTTAACCTTTTAAATCTTTTTTCTCCCTTTCTTCATCTGTTTTATATGACTAATTTTCAAAAAAAATTATTTCTGTATGCGCATGCTCACAAGACAAATTGTATATTTTTGTAACGGGAAAATGCTTCTTAAGTAAGATGTCCTTGTGTCTATCCCTTTTGTACGTTATTCGACCAATAAGATATATTTACACTAAACCTGAATGAGACATCAGTGATTCAATCATCATTTGCGAGTCAAGAGTTGCCTTTCTTTTTATTGGTAATCAGCTTTTCTTTTTTTCTATAACTCTAACATGTGTACATGCAATTTATATGCGTTAACATAAATATTTTATGATATTCGTTCGAGAAGTTGCTGTCCTAAAATCCACCATATTTTTTTCAAAACGCCGTTTCTATTACTTTTGTTGAACAGGTACACCATGACACAAAAACACACACGTCTCAGCTTGTTTATCTTTTGTCTTCCATATTTAATCTTTTAAAGCTTTTTTCATGTCCAACTTGAAGAGCTAGAATTGTAACTTTTGGTAATTACCTATTTTCACCAAGATAGATCTAATATACCGCAAAACTGTGTGGGAAACATTAAAATCTAGACATGAGAGAAGAAGGCTTCACTGTCCTAAAGGTACCGTTTTTACCAAATTCTAACATATGGTTTCAGATCCAATTTGTAAATTGTCTTGAGCTGTAGGCATGTCTATGAACATAATCCAGTTTGTAAGCTATGAATAGTTATTGTAACTGGAAGCTTCTACACATAATCCTTGTCATCATATCTGTTTACATGACTGAAATAAAAGAAAAAAACAATGAAACTTGTATATGATGACACAAGAAATAAACCAAAACAAAAGCAAAACAAAATAAAACAAACCAAAAAACAACCCAATGAAACAACAGCAAACCGTAAAGACCAATTTTTATTAAAAAATCTTTATAAACAAAGCAAAAGCAACAACAACAACGACAAACAATAAATATAAAAAAAAAATAAAAAAAAAACCAAAAAAAAAACAAAAAAAAACAAAAAAAAACAAAAACAAAAATAAAAAACTAAAACAAAACAAAAACAAAAACGAAGAACACACATTTAAAAAAAATAGAACATTGTAACTTCTTGGAACAAGGCTTCTGTTTTGATATCAATAAAAGGCAATTTATTATTCAACAAACCGTCGAATGAAAAGTAAAACTTCCCAGTTGAATCGTCTGGAAATACGTCAGTGAATCGTTCAAATAAGGTAACGCATTCCAATTTCAGGCGATGAAAAAAGAAGCTTTGACACCTTTTGTTTCTACAAGAAACACTATAGTGTATAAGGGTATATTCACTTGTAAAATTATATCTGCCAAAGTCTTGAACTAATCGTACAATCAGTGTTGTTGATTTTACTAGTCTTTTTTGTGGAAGAATACACCAGGACGAAAGAAACACACAAATAAAAATGAATCAGCTTTTTATCGGCCTTGATGGAATTTCACTTTGTCTGTTGAAATGATGAAATATTTCAAAAAAAAAAAATAAATAAATAAAATAAGATAAAGTAATAAAAAAAGAATAATAATAATGCGATTGTGTCTTATCTTTGAATTCTTACTTAAAGTTTACTTGCCTAGTGTTATTAAATATCAGAGCTCAATTACCTGGGGATCCTTCTGTTTAAAACAGTTCATTTAATCTTGAAGTTATAAAGTCTGTATAGATGTTTTATATAGAATGATATATTGGAAAAAGGATTCGAGTTATGAAAGTCATGTGTCATAATAAGTAGAAGCAATATAGTATATTCATGGAATAATATACGAATATATAGAAAAAATTGAATATGGGATAGGCAATCAATCTTTTTTTCTATTCAACTATACCCTTTATGCACTTAGTCTTTATCAAAATTTATGCAATTGTCCGCATTAAGAATAGTGTTAAAATTCTTTTTTCATACCTTAACACTTTCCAATGTAAAAATTCATCATAAATATTTTTTTCTTTTATGAATTCGCTAGGGAAGGCAAGACGGAACAAAAATTAGAGGGATGATTTATGAATTAAATTATCAAAATGATAATTTAAACATGGTAGTCACCTGATTCTCGTATGTTAAAGTTTCAGCTTGGAAACACATCATAGGTTTATGAAAAAAAAAACAACAAAAAAACAACAAAAAAACAAAAAACAAAAAAAACAAAAAAAAAAAGAAAAAAAAAACAAAAAGGAAACAACAACAAAAAAACCAAAACAAAAAAAACCAAAAAAAACAACAACAACAAAAAATCAAAAACAAAACAAAAACAAAAACAAAACCAAAAACATATGATTATCATATTATGCTCTATTTATAGATAATCACATGTTGCAAATGTGAATCTCATGTGTGGCTGTTCAAGTAAGAAGTCAAGGATTAAAAAAATAATCATATAGAAGTGCTAAAATAAAAAAAAGGGTTTTCAATTTATATAAATCTATATATGATTGTTACACATAGTGTTGCAGGTTGTTCCCCCAGCTCCCACATTGTCACAGGAGCATTTTAGATAAGTTTCTATAGCTTCATGAATTTCATCGTATTTTTTAAAATGTTTTGAGGGCGGCTATCTTAAAATAGCAACAATTGTTTTGAATTTTGATTTGACTGATAGGAAGCCATTGCAGTCGCCATTTTTTTTAAAACCGAGTATGAACCTTCTGCGATTGGTTTGTGTTTTTTTGATAATTTGTAAATGGTTTGGACGGCGGCCATGTGAAAATTTTCAAAACCTTTTTAGAAATTGGAGTGTTATTTAGTTTGGTTTCAACCCGTTTCTGAAGAGATGTGCAGAAGAAAGACGAATTTGTAAAGCAGCATTAAAAACAGTATGTTCCCCAACGTAGTTGGGTGAACATAGATATAAAAGTAAAGCATCAACAAAGCAAATTAGAAGAAAAAGATAAAAGCCAAATTGCACTGTACTTTTTTTGACAATATGATAAGCAAGCAGATTTTCCCAATATGTATGTAAGGAAATGAAATTACGTCAATATGTAACTCTTATATGTTGGTCACCGAATTAAAAGTTTTATAGTATAGAATGCTAATTTGCTTTATATATTTCAATGGCATTATATAGTTATCTGTCCCAGATTGATCAAAGTAAGCCTGGTAAATACGATAGCTTGTCTTATCTACCTACTGATATGTACTAATCAGAAGATTTTGACAATCTAGTTGAAATAAGACCTACGCTTTGTATCATTCTGCACTAAGGATCTATAACACTCCATTCTACTTTTCAGATTGCCATGTTAGAATCTTAGGGGTTTTACCGTTTGAATATTGTTTTTCAAAATAATGAAAGCTTATATTTACCAGGCCTATCACTAGGTTCATCGAAAGTTTTAGATCTTACATGAGGCGGCAAATAGTCTAATTTCAATTTCCCTGAACGCGTTTAATAAGCTATTCAGTTATTCCTTGTATTGCACACGGTAGAATTTCCGTTGATGAATATGGCTTTCTATTTCGATAGTTTTGCTTTAGAGCACTTCTTGTATACAGTTAATTGTTGAATTTGGATTTTAATGCTGCTGATGAGAGGTTTAACAATTTTGCAGAGCATATCGAAATTTGCAACATATATTATTGGGATTTGTTGAATTTTCTTATTTGCCTTTTAAGGCCTGATTTCAGGTGCCTTTAATGTAATATGATGTTGAACCAAAAAGATCAACATGATTGAACCAAACAGGTCAACATGATTGAACCAAAAATGTCAACATGATGATCTTAAACATAAGTGATATCAACGACCAAATTTCTATTTCTCACACTTGTATCTATGGATTGTTTTGATCGTCAGAGCCGCCACAATCAACAATAAAGTGTGTAGTAGAGTAATCAAGGGAACCAAGGTTATAGCGGTAATCCAGGGACAAAGACCAGACACGGAAAACAGACATACACAACAAGGTTTAGAATAGTTGATATTGCAGAAATACTCTTGTTTCTGTACTACAAATAACTTAAAGCGTATTGAATCTCCATTTTAGTACCAAAAACTACGAAATGCCAGTGCAATGCAAAGTTATTTATTAATTCCGCAGCCTCTATATCACTTGCCAGTTCAAACTAGTATTGTCATTTGCCTTTCAAAAAGACGCATGCTTATACTAAATGCAATTTCATTTACTAAACTGGAACTCAAAATATAGAATATTACATTGTTACACAGGATTGCTTGTATGCATCTTCAAATGGAAATACAATACATGATGTGCCATTAATACGTCAAGTCACCATTTTAAAACCTAAAACATTTACCTCAGAAGGACCATAACTTGCAAATAAATTATTGTCAGTAATACAAACAACATTAATGAATTATTAAAAAAAAAAACTTTAAGATGTGGCCAATAATATACACCGTTAGATGTTTAAAAAAATGAAAACTCTAGTGAACAGTAGACATCAGTAGTGCATTCCGAGAGAAATTAAAGCAGATGATAAAGAAAACCACCTAAAGAACAAAAGGCGTTACAGCAAACGCGAATCCTCTTAACTCATGTAAATGGATCATAAGTGTAATAATAATTTGGGTAAGGCTATGAACAAACCGTATGTTGTAGAATAGTACTTCCAGATAGTGTCATCTGCATATGCATAGATAGTAAAACGTTTGTAAATAACACATTCCCTCTTTATGCGATGATGAAAGAAGCTTGAACAACCCATATTTCTAGAAAATACACTACAGTGCACAAGTGAAAATACATAATTTTTCTTGTACTCGGGAAGTGTCTGTCGCCAAAGTACATTCGCCGAAGTTGATTTGACCAGTCGTTTTTTGTAAGAATATACATCTGGGGACGAAATACACAAGTAAAAGAGAATCAGTCGGATCACCATAATGAATGTCCCTTGTTTACTGGTTTGAAGTTTAGTTGAATGTTACAGAATATTCTATCTTAATTATGACTTTTTACATAATAAATGGAATGATTAGTATTCTAAGATTTATTTGATATGATAGGATTTGCAAATTGATTTGCATAAATTGAAACCTATGAGGAAGTAAATTATGCAATAACCAATGACCATTAAATTTGTTTGGCTTCTCAATAAATTGATCATATGAGAATTATTGCAAAATCTAGAATGATATAGCTAATAAAACAATTAAATAAAAGCAGCTTCCGTTTGAAAAGGCAAACAACCGTTGGATACACGCATACTTAATAAAGCTAAATATTGCGAAAAGCAATAAGAAATTAAAAGTATGATATTTATGATGGTATAAGCTGTACCAACATTTCCATATTAAACAATTAAATCGACTATTGGATGCAGAACATATTCTCTGTGACATTTTTTAAATGGCAGTATATCCTACCGTGGACAAATAAAAGAAAGGAAATGAAATTAATGAAAAAAAAATGAATTTATTAAATCAAAATCGTAATTTTGAAGAGATTTTATGTAGGAGAGTATTTTGCATAAATCGATATTATCTTTCCCTAAATATTACTACCAAAATTTTAGTCGACGGTATATAAAAAAGTATTGCACAGTCTCTTATGAGGTAATTGTATCTTTATTTAATGGTTGTTAGTTTATATTCATATTATATTAAACATATTTTGCAGTATTATCTGTAATTATTACGTTTGATTCACAGAGAAAAATACATGATAAAATATGTATCATATGGTGTATCATCCCGAGATATTAATATGAGCGTTAGGGCCTCTGACACGATGTTTTATATTGATCGATCGTAATAAGGGAACCCATACTCAGTTAAAATCCTGACTTAAAACATTATACATTGTTGTTTTTCCAAAGAAAATGGTACACCTAGATACAAATGTATAGTTCTTGGTAGGGAATCCTCATACTTTGTAAAAATAATTTCACATCATCTTCCAAATATACAGGGGGAGAAGTTTACAAAATGATGGATGTTTTTTTATAGACAACATATTTGTCCAGTGTGGTGGACGCGTTTTTCAACAAACGGTCGGCATTTCTATGGGAACAAATTGTACTCTTCTTGCAGACCTATTCCTTCACTCTTATAAGGCTGACTTTATAGCTGATCTGATCCGAAAGAAAAAATATCTTTTAGCTAGACCGTTTAATCTCAGTTTCCGCTCTATAGATGGCGTATTATCTTTAAACAATCATAATTTTGGGGATTTGATACATCGCATCTACCCCAAAGAACTTGAGACAAAGGATACTACAGACAATGTGAAGTCAGCCTCATATCTTTAGCTACACATATACATCGATGGTAAAGGAAAACTATTGACCAAACATTCATTATGGTGATCAGACTGATTCTGTTTCACTTGTGAATTTCGTCCCCAGATGTATATTCTTACAAAAATGTAATGATATGCTTTGGTGAAATTGAAAATGATGCAAATATATCACTGATTTTAAGAGTTATGTCCCTTACCCTAGGTCTACCTCCTTAAATTAGTGTTTTTATCTATAGAGGGTTCTCAAATATGATCGAGTTTTGGAGTTTTTTTAGGGAGGAGAGATTTTTTTTTATTTCAAGACAAATATGTCATTTTTTTTTCATTCTCATTAATCGACGTTGATCTAGTTTGTCCTGTGATTTGATATATATATCTAATTCATCATTTAATTGTTGTTTCTTCAATGGGTGGTACGTGTTTGGCAAAAAGTTTAACTTATTGAACCCTTGTGTTAAAATACTTGTTTTGACACAATAAATGCATTTGTCACATTAGTACACCATATAAAAGATTTTACAAAGAACGTGTATTTTTTCTGTATTTATTTAAGATTATTTTGCTACATTCCCTATTGTTTATCTATATAATGCAGTAAAAATCAACATACATGATGCTACTGATTTACATTTGTATTCAAGTTCATTCAACATAGAATCATAAAAGCGCAGTCAAGCAATTCCAAACCATTTGATTTTATTCATTGTGCCTTTTTACAAGGTGATTTATTCTAGACCAAATAGATGCGTGATACTTCGTTCAGCTGTGATATTCTTCACCCTGGATAATATGTTCTTTATGTCCTTAGCAAGTCGATAGCACTGGTTTCTTACGATCTAATGTCAAAACCGACATTTTAAATGTACTTCCTGTAAAAATTGCCAATCACAAACTAACTTGTTTTTTTAGATTGTTTTGTTTCTGTAAATCCCCAAAAAATTGAGCATGTTAATATGGATGTTGATATATGCACTTAACCGATTACATTAGACCATATTGAATTATCCATGCGCCTAATTATATTACGCTTAATGTCTACAGCCTCAACACTTTGCAAACCTGCTGGTTACTTCAGATAGACTATGTAAGCTTATGCAGAGGAACGCCATTTAGTTTTCAATCGCAAGCTTGTAGTTGTACTTAAAACGCAATGTAAATGGGGTTCTTACTACAATTTCGTAATATTCAAATTTTACAAAAAGGGGTACACTGTAAATGATAATGATAATCTTATAACTAGATCTACTTCGATTAAAACCCAAAACTCAATCATATTTGAGAACCTTCTACAAATAAAACACCAGTTTTAGGAGGTAGACCTACGGTAAGGGACATAACTCTTAAAAGCAGTGATATGTTTGCATCATATTCAATTTCACCAAAGCATACCAAGCTTTCATTTGAAACAGAATGAAATCCATTCAAGTCACTTTGATGCTTACACAAGATTGATGTAAAATGCTGAATTCAAACGTTCCAATGATTTGTAAGAGTTGTATCCCTTACCCTAGGTTTACTTCCTGAAAATGTTGTAATGTGAAAATTTCATCCTTGGTTTTGCTATTTTCGTTCTTATCCCTATTTTACCTGAATTAATTGTTACTATGATGCTAACCTAACGATAGTCGTGATCGAAAATTTCTTATTTTTTTTTATCAAGTTTTTAATTCTTTACAATACTAATATGGCGATTCGTCTCCGTGGTATGCGTAAGGTATCTCATGTCATTTAGTTCATTTGCACTCATCTTTGTAGAAATGAGTTATACCAACACTTACCAGTTTGTTTTAGTTCTGTGTAAGATATGTTTTTAAGTAAAACCAAGTGGATTCATCTTACATAACAATTCTTTTAATTTGTGACAACAAAGTCAACTAAGGTCTAAACTGAATTAATCGTTAAACCAATATTTGATTTTAGACCAAAGTTTTAAGTAGTTTCCACATTTTATTCACATATGATTTTCTTTGAAGTGTTCATGAGATATAACCGCTTCCGTAAGATAATGAAATACACTAGTTATCGGAGAAAAGTTTTCATCTGTGAAATTGAACACTGAATTACACTTACTGTAACAATTGATATTTTTCATATATCTACACTGCCGTCTGGATCTAATTTGAAAAAAAATATTAAACACAGTAAATGCAGCTGAAAGTGCATCCAATAGAATCGTATACCAAAATTCAGAATATTATGTTTTTTTAATACAAACATTTTACAAACATTCCAAACAAATCAAATAAAAAATGTGAGTTTTGCTCACAAAACTAATACCACAACTCCCCTATTCAGATTCACCCTTTGACCTTTAAAATACATATAACAGTAGGCGCACAATGGTAATATGTAATAATTAACCTGTGAAAGTTTCATTAAATCCCATTCAATGGTGTTAGATGAGTAAGAGAAGAGCCCCCTCTGCATAACGGAGAGAAAGAAGGAAATACGGTAAAAACAAATAAAGAAAGAAGGAAAGATTGACACCAAATCAAAGTAATTGTGATACTTAAATGAATACGTCAAGAAGAGATGACATGAGAGAGTAATAAAGAGAACCAAGGTTATAGCGGTAATCAAAAGAATGTAATCCAGGGACAAAGACCAGAAATGGAAAACAGACATACACAACAAAGAACCTAAAGTAACTAAAATCATACATACAAAGTAACAAAAGCAAATGAGCAACTCGGACTCCACTAAAACTGGGAGCATGGACCAGGTGCACCGGTAGGGTAAGCGTCCTCTGCTTTTCTAGAAACACCCACCGAGTTGCTCATTAAAGGTCAATTCCGGGGTAGACAAACGAGGAAAGGAAAACTAAGACACGTTGAATAAATTTTTTTTCATGGCGCAGATGGATACACCATAACGATCCACGAGTTAATGAGCTAAAAAAATACAGGTTATTGCAGTTGTTTCCTCACGAGATCTGATAAATTCGTCGTCGTCTAAATGTAAGAGTAAAAATGAAATTGACTTCTGTAAGATAGCTTGCTTATTAAAAGAATTATATAAACTCCAATGGTTATATACTATAACAAATAGTTGTTAGAACAATACAGAGTCATAAAACGAGTGACAATTAATTTTTAAAGACAGTTTCAAATTTGTCTTTTTCAAATGCTTTACAAACATATTGGATATTAATGAATTAAGCATGAATTATATGTCGTTATTAAGTAAAATCTTTGATGTCAGATCCTATTTTACGGACGGAAAGAATATCTTAATTATTTAAGGATTGAATTTTTACCAAGGCATGTGAAATAACCAACTCTGGGGCAATACACGATTCATGAATCGCGAGCGGTTTATGAACAAGCGTTAACTGCTCTAAAGTTGGTTATGCGAGTATAACTTGGTCAAAAATTTAAAACAACCCTTATGATTTTTCCCTTAACGCAAACCTTATTTAGTTTGGAATTATTTGAATTGCGAAATGCGGACCAATTGACGTTAATGACGTCACAGTACAAGTTATTTTATGGAAAATAAACTATCTGTACTCGGCGTCACATAAATAACATACTGCTAAAATTTGAATAAAAATATTTTCTGCGACTTAATTGACACCTACCGTCGTTTAAATTGTCTTAAATGACTTGCTCATTCGTTTAGCCAAACGGCTTCTTCCTAAACATTGAATCGTTAAATTCCGGTCAGATTTTAATTCTCGGTGCCAATATTTACATTGTAAAATGTCGGCCATGTTTACATTGATCCGGTTGCTAGGAGATGTTGTTTACGTTTAAATGGTTTGTCCAAAAACCGAAGAACCCAGAATGCATTGCGGCGTTATTTCGGATACCTCGGATTTATTTTACGCGAACAACGTACAATACCAAGAAGTTGATCAAGCAGACGATTGTCACCGGAGTTCGACGGGAACTTACGAACTTCGTTTGTAAACAAATCGTCCCGTAAAAACCAACATGGCGGATATTAGTATGGGATTTTCCCGTAAGGATTTGTTACGCATGATTTAAGCTAATAAGCGACTTGTTTAGGGAGAAGCTGTTTGGCTAAACGAATGAGCAAGTCATTTAAGACAATTTAAACGACGGTTGGTGTCAATAAAGTCGTAGAAAATATTTTTATTCAAATTTTAACAGTATGTTATTTATGTGACGCCGAGTATAGCTAAGATCAGAAATAAACAATCAAATTTGATTATTATTTTCTATTGTTACACTATTTTTGTCAGCCGCAACTCATACCAGACTTTTCATTTTCGAATCCGTTTCTTTTGCTGTAATTCTGGTATTCAGTATAGTTTATTTAGTTTACTCGTAAGCAATCAATTGTTAAATATGCTGGAAACAACTTCATATGATATTAAATCAGTTAGTATTATCAGTTGCAAGACCAAAGAACTATTAATTATTTGAAACGCCCAGTATGGTTTAAGTGTAAGTATTTGTAAGAATCAGGCAAAATGGGGAAAATCGGACCCATGCATGTCAAAAACCCACCGATCTGACAATGTAATATCACCCAAGAACACGTTCTCTATTTGAAAAGACCATTATTTGATCTCTGCATTACTGGCTTTGATCAGAAAAAAATTCAATAAAATCTTTGACAGAGTTATCTGCCCTCGAAATGTCCCAGCATGATATGGAAAATCTTGTCTGTTTTCCTTGATTCTAATGGTGCAAATATTCAAGTTACACTATCAAATTTTAAATGATGGTCTTTTTCATACCATGTTTCACCCACTGCCTGATTCTTACAGATACTAACACATAACATATCAATTCATCGATTATGTTTCATAACGAAAGGTTGAAAAACTCTAGTGAATTCGTAAGAATAACAGATCACCACTTTGTTTCGAATGGAGGTTGAACACTTCTTAAAGATGTTCAAATCTGTGATGTTTGTGTGAGTTTACTGTGCTTGCATATCGACGTAACATGACCAGGATTGATATTGGAAGTATAAACAGATAAATTGCAAGAGCTGGGCATCAATTGATTTTGAATCATGAATGAAAAACAATGTATTCTGTCGTATTTGGTCGCATCTGTATGTCTGCTGCAAGCTTTTGAAATTAGAATTATGAGTTCAAATATTAACACTGCTAACACAGGAGTTGAATTTTCAGGATCGATTGGTAATACTGTGGTATCCTCCAGTATTGAATGCATGGCAATGTGCAGTAGCGTTGATAAATGCGTAAGCTACTTTTACAGCGAGTCGATGAAAAAATGTGTATTTCACTCTACAAGTTTCACGTTTAAAACGCCGTCCGTGAGAAATACGGATTGGAAGCATTTTCATACACATGATGGTAAGTGGTGAATGAACTAAATTGGTAAAACAGTAAATTATACTAATGAATTAAAATCTAAAAATTCAAAAACCGACAAACAAATAATAAATATACAAAAAAAACAAAAACAAAAAAACAAAAAAACAAAAAAAAAAAAAAAACAAAAAAAAAAAAAAAAAAAAAAAAAAAAAAACGAAAAACAAAAAACAAAAAACAACAAAAAAAAAACAACAAAAAAAAACAACAACAAAAAAAGAAAAAAACAAAAATAACAAATCAAGTATCAAAAACAACATATACCCAACATTTTGAAATGTCGGTTGTTTAAACTTCATTTATATCGAAATTTTCAAACACTTTCAGTGTTTTTGTAACATCAATATACTTTAATTATTGTTAAATTTGGATAATTAAATACCCATGATTTTACAACCTCTTTCTAGCTAATAAATAGCATGCGATTTGAAATTTAAGATGCCAAACACCACATTGCATTAAACGGAATTGACCAGATGATCATCTGCATTGGTTGAACTTGAGTATCTCAAGTTAAATACCAGCTTTGCTAATGAACTCCTTTTAAATTTAAATGTCATTTAAGCATACATCTTCACTCATGCATTTATACTGCTAAAGGAAGATTTTTTTTTTCACGTGGAAAAAATTCAACTGTTAAGACTTTCATTAGTTGACTAATTGAGTAATCATACAATACTTTAACAATACAGTTGATAAAGATAGCATTTTCCATATATCCGTTACACCCTTCATTTCGTTCATTATAAAGCTAAGACAACGTAGCTTCGATGATATAATGTGATTGTCTTTATGGATATAAACCACAAAAATCCCCAAAAATCTTTCGTAACGCAGTGTTACAGTGTGAACCAATCAAACACACGACATGAGTGACGCTGACGATCAGCTGACTGTTCTAATACTTGGTGTAATTGTCGTTTTCTGTGCGTAGAACGTACACTCAATACTTTGGACTCATACGTGGTATCATGACCGACCAACGGATTTCTTAACGTCATTGGCGATTATTTGTTCATGAAAATCATTTATGTATTTTATTTGGCGAAATATTTTTATATAATTATCACAGAAGCAACTTTTTTTTAAATATGGATGAAATATATCCCCCGCGGTACCTTCTCTTTCTATGTCGTAAAGAAGTCAGTATTCGGAAAAAAGATTATTTTAATGGCGAAGTTTTTTGTTTCAATACTTTAGACGACAGCGTTTTCATGAAAACTGCGTCTACCTTCAAAAGAAAGTGAAATCTTATATAATGATCCCAGTAGCAATTTAAAATATGGATGAAATGTATGTTCTCTAGCAGTACCCTCGCTCTATGTTTTAAAGCAATTTTCGGAAGAGAGCCTATGCAAGTAAAAGGGATATAGTAAAAAGGTGACTTCTACATATATGTTTTAATTATTGCGTTTCAATACCTTAGTTGAACATGAATGCGAATGAATAATCTACCTTTAATGTTATACATCCGTGTACTATTTGCAACACGTTTGTCAACAAAAAAAATGAGAACTCGTGGTGCATCATAATTGGTAGCGGTTAAAACAATTCTGCAGAGGGGTTATTTTAGTTTACACTATGTAAATATCTTCTAATATTTCGTATGTTGTATGATTTAAAGAAATATATTATGAACATATTAGAATATTCCAATTTAACACTTTCAGCTTTTGAGTATAATTTCTCCGCATCAATAGAACAATTTTAATAGGGGTGTTTATCATTTCTTACAATCAAATTGTTTCATCATTTTTTTAAAATCAATTCAAAGGTTCAATTAACAATAAAGTTTTTAACGAACAGTGCAAATGCAGTTCAGACTAACCCAATATTGCGCGGGAAATTAGTGTCGCCATTGCCTGAGAAGATGTTACGGGAAAAAATATGTAATTTATTTTATAACTCAAGATGTGTTTAGTATTATTGATTTACTAAAAACAAAAGTTTTAGGTCTGATATGGTTACACATGGCAAGGATTAGTTAAGTCATCACTAGGATTTAATTCTATCTAATATAAACATGCACTATCAAGCAGACATTTCTATAAACAAGCACTCATCAAAATGCAAAAAAAAAAAATTCTCCACATATTGGTGCTACATGTGTACAATTTATTAGAAGCAATTGAGTGACCCAGATTTGCGAGTCTTAATTAACCAGTATTTGAAGAGTACATTATTGTTTTCAGTTATGTACATGTAAATTATGTAAAATTTTACAGAGGTCTATCCTACTATGCTGAAAATTTTATTTTTGTAATATCCATATATTTATTGCCCTATCATAGGAATCATATTACCAACTGAAAGGGTTTTCTATCTATACATGTAGCTACAGCATGTACTACAAGTATTATGCATGATTTTCAAGATAAAAGTTGAACTACCCTGTCTTTGTTTACACTACACACAATTACTTAAAAACTCTTCCACCAATTTTGATAAATTTGATTTATTGTATTTATTCGACTGACTTACAAAAAACAATAATATCGCATAATGATTTGACACCGTTCGCCGTTGTCAATGCATGTCCATAGACAGTTAGTTTCGTGTGATGAATACATGGAATATAAGTATTGTGTTCTTTCTCCTTAAGATTCAAAATGTCAGGAAAGTGGCAACAAGTTTTGCCCACTAATTTTAGTGGGGATTAATAGTGATAGAGGTGTCCAATCCTTCCTTCCGTATCTTAATTTTACTCCTCCTGCACCATTAAATGGAATTTAATGAAATTTTCATATAATGTTTTGGTTGCGAAAATTGGAAATTTTGCATTTGAAAAGGATGTGGTTACAGAATCACAGCGGCATCCCCTTTAAAAAAAGTATTGTAGATGAATAAAAAAAATCATGTAACAGTGAAATTAGTGTTTTATCATTTTCCCAGTGGAGTCCGAGTTGCCCATTTACTTTTGTTACTTTGTTTACATTATTTTGGTTATTTTTTGTTCTTTGTTGTGTTTGTCTGTTTGGCTTTGTCCCTGGATTACATTCTTTTGATATCCGATAGAATCTTGATTTCCTTAGTTACTTTTAAATAAAACAATTTTGACTACAGAGATTAAGCTTCATTATTACTGATTCAATAGATGAGTTCATTTAGCAAAACTGGTAATTACCTTGGGCTACTACAGTTTAACAAGGTCAGAGGTTAAGGTCGATTCGATTTAACTGAAGAGTAAGAGTCTATATATCTGAGTAACGGTGTACGAATGAGTGATTTGCATTTACAATACAATTTAATGGTAGGAAGATGTTTAAAATGCATTTTTTTGTTTGTTTGTACAAACTGTTTGGTGATTAATTGTTATATTTTGAATATAAGTTTGTACAATGAATATTCTTAAACTTGTGTATTTCAGAAAAAAATGTGTCTACGAATAACATTTTCCAAATACTTACAGGTTCAGGAAGGTGCCCTACAAGGTATTTTTACTATCGTAAACTGGACTTCTGTTACAAGGTCGGCTCAGCGGAACCAGTCAATTTCTTGAATATAAAGTCTAAATGCACAACATTAGGTGGAAAACACGCTGCAATTAATTCATTACAACAAGAAGAATATTTTATAGAGATTTTGGGTAGGTGAAATTCGAATTTTCTAGAAATATCAAACCTCAGAAAACCTCTTAATGCACAGAACAGTTGTAACATATGTTTTCCATCTATTTTAAGAAAAACATAAAAATCTAAGTTTTCTATACGCTTTAAGGCCATGATAAAAAACACACCAAAACATAAGTTTAGAACTGACGGCTTCATTCATGAAATTCTTGCGGTAATTTTACGTTTTCCATAAGGCATAGTATGGTTTCCGTATAGTATTGGAAAAAAATGTTTGTGTTTTGATGTGTACAGAAACAAATACTGCCATGTTTGTCCTAAAATATGTTTATACATGCTTCAAACGATATGATATACTCTAATTTGTCCCGTGTAGAATATCGAATTTTCTTGTCGTGTCCTTACATAAATGTGTTATAATGATATAACAAAAAGTACTGGAATAATGGATGGAGTGTACCGATTAGGCGAGTGTTTATATTTTTGGCATGATTAGTAAGCTTGTCACTTATCTCACCAACTGTATAAAAATAAATCATCCGTCTTGAAGAAAACACCATGTCAAAGAAGAACCAAAATTGTTTCATAAACAATGAACATTTGCTGCAAGCTCATAAAGAAGGGACCATTTCGTTCGTAACTGTTTCCTGGTCATTGCTGTTCGATTTTTAAATTGAAAGCTATTAGGAGCCGCCGAAATTGAGGAACCCATTAAGGTTCTTGGTATGACAACTTTTGGATAATTAAATAAAATAAATAATCGTTTATTTGCAAAGTAACCCAATATAAGTACAGGTCTGTGTGCACGTATATCACATACAAGGAAAATAAAGTCAAGTAAAGGAAACAGAAAAAAAAAACATTTTTTCTCATTTATTTTAGCTGGGCGTCCTGAGCCACGAGTGTGTCTAGCAGGAAACAAACAACCAGATTTAATGACATGGAAACTTGATGATGGATCGGAAATGACGTATTTTAACTGGGCGCCTACCGATCCGGATGGAGGTGCTAACCAGTTGTGTCTAGCTTTGTACAATGATCAATGGGTTGATACATATTGTGCTCCTACTTTTCTCCCATGGGATCCTGTATATTATTGTATGTATGTTTGTGAAGCTTAAACTCTCGGACAATATTTTAGTAAGCCTCTGAAGGTTTAATGATATTTCCTTTTAGTCTATGAAATAGATTGAAATCAAACAAATAAGTATTACTTTCCATAAAACGAAGGAATTCCTATGACGTATTTCATTTTTTCATATTATAACGATTATATATATTGAAATTTCCTGTAATCACTGTTTTTCACAACCTTTGAACTCGATGTCAATGCTTTTACGGTTAAAGAACATATACGTGTTACGTAAGATTTTTCAGTCTTTTCTCTCCAAATGTGAATTGATGTAATGGGAATTATTCCGTTTCATTACGTTTTGATGCTGATGCTCATAATAACATTTAGTCACCACATGTATATTTATTGATTCTTTTACTATATACTATGAAAGTACTTTAATTCATGCATACCGATTTTCGTGGATCAGGAAAAAAACACAAGTTCACGGATTCTTGAATTCGTGGTTTCAAGATTTTCAGTTATGCACATTAAAGAGAATCTCCTATTCGCTGGGAATCAAATTTCGTGGTAAGGCCTACCTACGAATACCACGAAAATTGGTTCCCCACGAACAATAGTACTTTCACAGTAGAATGTAATGAAACATGTTGTGCCTAGCGATAGATTAATTATGTTGACAACAAATGACACACCACAAAAAAAGTATTTATTTATTAATCTATTCTATCTTATTTGCCAGGAAAATATAACGAGAATAGGAATGGCGTATATGTCAAAGAGACAACAACCCCACCGAGATGAAAGTGTCAGCCCAAAGCCATCCAATTGTTTTTAATGAACGACGAAGAAATCCTCATACCTCAGGGCAGGCAGCAGCTGGCTCAAAACATCATTATACACAGGTATAGCGAAAGAGTAGCCCCTATATATTCAAGTAACATAAAAATAAACTAAAGGTGAAAACGAAACAAAACAGAAATTCCTGTCTTGGGACAGCCGCAAAAAATGTGGTGTGGTAAAAGTTATTTGGCGTGATCACAACCTTCCCTTTAATATGTGGCCACTGTGGGAAAATGAATATAAATTACATAAATGTGCAAACTAAGGACTACTAGCAGTTAACTGACATGCATATTTCAGTTATTATTCAAATTCTATGAACATAACATATTTGTTCATGATGATGATGATGATGGTGTATATGTAAGCTTTTAAAGTTTTTTTTACCGTTTGGTAGAGTTGAAATAATTTTGATTGTTTATTACTGAATCGTTTGGTGTTACTTTTTTAAGGTTATTTTATCGATCGATTCAACAGTTGACATTATTCGTACTTTCACTAATTGTCTCTGTAACATGTTTGAGGCCTTGTACTGTACTCTTTTTAAACAAAATTATTTGCAGCATTCATTGCATAAGCAAAACAGTCAAAATATTTATATATATTCATATATATATTTGAATTTCAACTCAGAAGTTGCAAGACAAATCAATTTAAGACACCAAAGGATAGAATTTCAGGTTCTCGACGGAAGGATGCCCGAGATTTGTTAGTTATGTAAGCTGTGTTCATGTTTTTCACACTTTTGAAACAAATGTTGTGATGTTATGCACGGGATGTCGAAATTCTTTTGTATTCAAGAAACGCCATAAAATATTTTTTGTGATGCGTGTTTTACGTCACATATGAGTGAGATTAGAATATTTAACATATATAGCTACATTCGTTTTGTATCCTTAAGATTTACATTGTTTCTTAAGAGAGAAATAAATGGTTTAATTCAGTGATTTAAACGTCATAATTCATAAATGTGAGGGAATATTTGTCATAATTCATAAATGCGAGGGAATATTTGTCATAATTCATAAATGCGAGGGAATATTTGTTATAATTCATAAATGCGAGTGAATATATATATATATATTCCTAGCTAGGCTATATATATAAAATTATGAATACACGACTAACAACTTATTTTAGGTAGTGATCTCAATATAGAAATTAAAAACAAAATATTGATTGAAGCTCAAAATTCATCCTTTTAACTAAAATCCCAAGGATATTGTGTTTAAGGCCCATACATTAACACTTGTAAACATTCAATGGGAAGGTCTTTCTTTTTTATTGAATTCAATGAATAATTATCTGGAATGAGAGTTAAAGAAATAGTAGGAGTATATATTACAGGGAATGTTTTTTTTATAAATGCAAAGAAAGCATACCCTACCATAGCACTGATTTAAGTTTCTGATCAAACCCATGATGCTCATTCTTTTGTGTGTGCTTTTATGGTTATTTCATGTTCTTTGATATTTGTGTGTCTTATTTCATTGTCTAGTCTTTAACAATGTTCTTTTGATTAACGCGTAATCTTGCTTTTAAAATTATTTGTCCTATTTTATATTAATTTGTTCTTTATGGTTCTGTCTAATCTCATAAAAAATAATTAAAACAAGTAAAATAAAAATAAATAAAATTATGAAAGAATTAATCATCTTAACATAAAATGAGTATTCTCACATGCAACTAAAAATGTTACTTAGGACAGCTGAACAATTGCAGATTTCAACATTTTTAGGATGTATATATATGACTACGGCGCTTTATTTTAATAAATATATTGCTACACCCATATTCTTTAAGAATTATTCATAATTCGATAGATTACTACAGGTTAATTAGTGTATCGCATTTTGAATTCGTATTAAACTAGCTTCTGTTTGCTTTAATTAAACTCGTTAGTCAATAAATTTTGAAGTGTTCTGTTAGATCATGTCAAGTAGAAAGATTGCATATATTGTCTCAATATTAACACACCGTAAGATGGTTTCCAGTTCTATTCTTTTTTTTATCATTTCACAAACCACAAATGTCATTTTATTTCAGACTAATAATCACAAATTAATTTAAGGAAATTCGTAAGAATAATGATATATGAAATATTTTTTGCACGTTTTTACGTTTGCACGTCATGAATATTTGCAATTTCAAAAATACCTTTCTTTTTTATTAATATATTTCATAACAATTTCATTCACGTTCTAATGACAGTATCATGAAATTCTATTTTCAATATTATTACCTCACGTTTTATTGTTTTTAATTTGATGTTTTTTGGTTTGGAAATATACATCAATTTGGCATAAACTATCAAATGTTCTAAATGCAGACAACTGCATGTCATTTAATTATCATTATTAAATGTTTTTCTAGCATGACGTGCTTCAAAGCTCTTAAAACAAAACGTAACGCTTTAAAGTTTACATCAACATTGCTCTGTTCGCTCGAACACTGAATGCTACATTTTATGATAGAATTTATATTATCTTATTTAGTCATCTAACGATATTAAAATTAGACATACATGAAAAATCCATAAAAAAGAGTTGCTTAACTGTAGAAACAGACAAGGGGACAAACTTATACAAAAAATTCACTTGAGGTAAAACTGATGACCGTAACGGCTGTTAAGATAATCTATTTTTAAGACAAATCTTTTTCCTTCACAATGTCGTTTATTCAAGATTTTGAAAAATAGTTATACTACATAATTTTTTTCTAGTAAATTCATTTAAAACACCGTTATATATGAATTAATTTATACATTTTCAGTAAACTATAGGTTTTCAGGTACTGATTATAAGATACCGATATGAATTCATAGATAGCGGAATTTATTCATTGATTACACTTTGAACAATTACATCATGTGTTACATCTGTTAGGAGTGCTGAACTAAAGTATTTATTATCGCTTACTTCGTCGATCATGTGACAATAACATGCTGCAGAAATATTTAGCATGCCTAAAAGTTTTATTTGATTTAATAAATTATATAAAAAATAGTCATTAGTTTATTTGTTATGTCTCTGGATACATGTAGATCTACGATGTTATTCCGGGTTATGGTTGTACTATACACTGTCCTGTTCTGTGGTATTGTATGGGTGGAAGCAGTAAGTTTTATGTGTTCTGTAAAACTAAGACTTTGTATAGTACTTTACGAAACAACTCATCATAGTAGGCGGACGTGTGTCAAGGCCGAGTCATCTTGTTCCTCAACCGGGTGATCAACGAATACGTGGTTCAGGCCGTAGTGTTTTCACACATCGCTGATAAGTTCTAGATTGAAGTAGAGCATGTAAAAAGGGGTCACCAACTGGGCTAATGAGGGGCTGTTATAGTCATTCTATATGATCAATCAAACTCTTGGAGCATTTGTACATTTTTTCCACCCAGCTGGATCCGCCAAAGATAGACAAAGAGATATAGGCATTCTTGTGTACAAATACATGAAAATCTCTATGTTATCATACATTTAAAACTTAAATATGGTGAGCCAAAGTGGACAAGAAGCCATCTTTTTATGATATTTATGATAATTTGATTACTTTCTTGTACAATGGTATATCTGTCGGTCCATATAACATTATATGGACTTGTAGAAAATTATATGGACCGCCTTGCTTTCAAATTAAGAACGTGATGTCATAATTTAATGTTTGTTTTGCTCTCTTTTTGTCACGCAAATGTTTAATATTAAACTACAAAATTATACTTAGAAATAAGATTCTTATCTGTTTACTTTCTTAGATACAAAATAAATGTTTAACTGTCAGTCCATGTAACGTGAATTATATGGACCACCTCACTTTGAAATAAAGAAGTTATAATGTAAGAAGTTGTGTATGTTTTCTCTTCCGTTCCGCATGAATGATCCAGAATAAATGATTTATGCATCCACTTATATTGTAAATAAGGCGCGATAATCACACCAGGCGACCGCTCGGGAGGATACGTGTATTACATCAGTAAGTAGGTTTTTTAATCAAAGAAACTCAAATGGGCAACATACAAAATATTACTAATCGTAGAACGCAGAAGAATGAAATAATAAATGCAGATTTTCAAAAACATAATATGGCAAAAACAAAAAACAAACGAACCAAAAACAGAAAACAAAACAACCAACCAAACAAACAAACAATGAAAAAATAATAAAAAAATCACAAAAAAAACATGATAAACACACACACAAAAAAACAGAAAAAAAAACAAAACAAAAAACATCTCCCACCAAAAGAACTAAAAAAAACCCCCCAAAAACAAGAAGAAAACACAAACAGACAAACGCATGAGTACTTGTAATTTGTTTATGCTTTATACTTTGTTTTAATTCCGACAAATAACTCCTCTTATTTAGTGCCTGACTTGAAAGGTCACATTTTATAGTTGTTAAGATGGAAGTGGTAAGCTCAGCATTGATTAGGTTGTTATGTTGTGCAATTGGCTTACCCAGGAATGAAACACCCTTTTTATGAACAGTTTTGAAAGTATGTGTATGGACAATACATGGGGTTTTAATTCAACCAAGGCAAAACAAAATTGACACATTTACAATAACTGCCATGAACTGATGTATAAAAAGACAACAAACCCAATTTTCCTGAATAATTATAAATACTCATTTAAAGACACAAGAAAAAATAACTTTGTCATCTATTGTATTGATGCAACACAATGCAATTTAATGTGATCGTAGTTGTTCTATGACTGTTAAGATTTATAACATTCAGAATGTAGAAGCCATCAAGGATGCCACCATAGTCTAACCTTTAAATCCACAGCCACACAATATACCAATCAGACTATTATAACAATACCTTATAGGTATATGTGAAGGACATTTGAAGCCGAATGGGAAAGTCCCTGTTCGTTTAGTTTCTTTGCTTAGGTCTGAAATTATAAATGATTTTACATAGGTCAGATCAAAATGTTATTTAAGATAAAAACGCTACTTATTGTATGTTAAAAAAAAATACAAAAACGTTTTTCATTAAACACCAGAAAAGGGCAAATAAACTAAAAATATAAAAGAAAAAAGACATAGAATATCATAAAAAAGCTGTATTCATCAAGTGTTAGAAAAACCACATCTTACTACGATACCGGAAGACATTTAAAGTATAATAATGTAACACATGCAAAATAAATGATAAATTTCAGCAAATCGAATTTCTTTGAGAATTTTATTTTACACCCTTTTGAGTCATTAAGGATGAGTAACATTTAAGCAAATTGCTTATCAAATTAAAAACAAACTAATCGATATTAAATGCATTAAATAAAAAAAAACAAACAAAAAACAAACAAAAACAAAAACAAAACAAAACACACACACAAAACACTAATAAAAAACAAAAACAAAAAAAAAAAAAAAAAACAAAAAAAAAAAACGAAAACAAAAACAAAAAAACAAATAATAATGTGTTGTTAGAATAATACAGTCTGCTTGTTGTCTCCGTGAAGATTTGTTCTTAAGACTCATACACTTAAAGGCTGTATAAGAAAAATGATATTAAATTATTGCATAACATTTTAACATAACATTTTTCAACTTGATGTTGTAGATTTCTTTGAAAAAATGTTTGAAAGCATTCAAAATCTGTAAAATAACTGATATCAGTTTAACCTTTAAAACAAAACAGATATAAAATTCTGGTTTCATTGAGGCACTCCAAAATATAAACGATAGACATTATTTATCATTAAATTGAAATCTTACCTCTAAATGGAATAACATTGTTCATTGAAGTTGTCATAACTGCAACAGTATTCATAATCAAAATGCACGACAAGATATACAGTACATTCATTTTCGTTAATTCCGTTTGTTAGCTCTTTTAATATAGTATCATATGAAAAGCCTTATATAGTTGTTTCACACCTACTCTTTTTATAGTTGACGTTACTAATGTACTGAAATTATTAACTACAATAATGGTTGCTTATACATTATTACTCTATTAAGTATTATATTGCAATGACTGATGTCGAACTATTAAACTAATACCTTAGCGACTTTTGTAAAAAGTTCAATGATAAATCTCAACCAAAGTTTTGAACTTAAGAGAAAATTGATCTAAATTTAAAATTTGTTGAATAAAAAAAAAAAAACAAAAAAAAAAACGGAATGATGAAAATGCCAAAACATATCGGAAACTACCTAAATACCGCTTCGATTGTTTTTCAATTATTTAACTTGATTTAATATAATTTAAAATGTTTAATCAAAGAGGTAGAGTTTGTGTTTCTTTTGTACAAATTGCTGCCTTCAATTGTACTAATTTAAAACACATCTTAGAGTTTCAATAACAAAACAAAGTTACGAGACCAATACCAAAAAAGTAAAAAGAATAACATAAAATAGAAATTAAAAAATCCGTTTCATTCTACAATGACATGAAACTTCTTTAATGTAATCAAATTCTGAAGTCTTCACCCTTTATAACATCTTTACATCTTTCAGGATACATTATCATTAGTTAGTGCACATTAACAAAAATGTGTTTTACATTGTAGTTAGATCAGGTTATAGAGAGTTGTGATTTGTTCCTATGAAGTACCTGATGCCATAAAACTGAATTAATAATAATAAAAAAAAAAACCACTAGACTAAGAAACCCCCTCCAATCTCCAAGAAATTGTTTTCGGATTTTATGATCAACAGATAGGAATTTTCTTTCATTTTTTAGGTCCCACGACACTGACAGTGCATTTCAATTTTTAAACAAGAATAAGCGATATCGCAAAAAATATTCAGTGGTTACCCAAGTGTCTTCTTCCCATGTAGAATTTTTCGTCCAGTTTAAATGAAATGAAGTACATGTATTCAAAAGGAAAGCAATGAAGAAGTGTCGTTACCCTGAGGATTGGCAATGTCCCTTTTTGAAGGATTTTTTTTTATCAATATGTCTACCTTGTATTATTAATTTACACGTTAGTAAACATAAATAGCAGTAATCAACTATTGTAAATATTCATAAACATAATTCTCATTTAACACTGAAGGTGAAATTTCATTTCACGATATAATTATAGTACTTGTTTGTTTTATTACTTCTATATAGAACGAAATATTCCTTGGTGTTATTCCATTCAACAGCAATTAAAGATCAATACCAAGACGCCTAAGATTAATCAAAGGAATCAAGATTCTAACGTATTACAGTTATATCATATTCTCTGATATATCAAAGTAACCAATCTAAAGTTTTATAAAGATCCAAACGCGAAAAAAAGTGTATAGGCTTAAAAATCAACAAGGCTTTAACAGTTAATATCATAGTTTTAACAGATGTATTAATAGGATGCAATGATGTTAAATACAGTAAAAGCATTATGGGTATTTAAGTGCAAGTTTTTGTACGAATCGTGCAAATTTGAAAAAAAAAATCAGAAACATGCATGTCAAACCCACTAATCTGACAATATAGTCTCAAGGATGCATTCTTTATTTGAAAACACAATTTTCTTCTCTGCATTACTAACATGTTACAAAGTGAGGATTTGCTTAGACAGAGTTATCTGCTCTTGAAATGTTCATTTTCAGTGCCTTTACTCAGTTTTCCAAAGTAATAGAAATTTCTTATTTTTTCCTTGATTCCGGTTGTGAAAATAGTCAGCTCAAACTTTCAAAATTATAGTTTTTTTTCGTACCATATTGCAGCTACTGTCTGATTCTTACAGACAGTTAAACCACAAAAATGCCCTTTTTAAAAGGTTATTTCTCGAGATTAAGAATATTTTTCACTATTCTAAATTAACAACTTAAAACTTAAAACACTTATTGCAGTTTAGCCATTATAGCCATCTTATAGAATAATTTCTATCTCTTTTGCAAATAATGAAATTAAAAGTTCTCTGAAGTCGATTTAAGACTAACATAGTTCTAGAAGTAACCATATTTTAAAATTGACTGTTTTTTTGTATTTTGCTTCATTTGATTAATTGTTTGTTTTTGCCTTTTCCGGGCGGTTACTTTGTAAACACTACATCAAAGTCTGCAATTATCTGCAAATATAGTTTTCTAGCCAAATATTGTTAAATCTAAAATTTCATGCATGACAAGTGTATAACTGATCAAATCGTTATAACTGTTATTTTATTAACGTCGTCGTACAATTGACATTACTTGTTTGTAGTTAGAACACTTATGTTGGCAATTCTTTCAATTTGATGACTTTTAATGTCAAATTAATTGATACAGAAATAGATGTTTGAAATAAGAGTTTTCCGGCTCAGTATTAAATATAGATGTTCTTCCTATTCTGGAATAAGTGTGAAATTCACAGTGATGAAGACACTGTTCAGGTGTCAATTGCTCTGCTCGTAGTATTATATAAGGTTGAGGTTATAGACTCTTTTTTTGGTAATCTACATGATCTGTATATGACTAGATAATTTTTTTGGTCATAATTTGATAAAAAAAATAAACATGCTGCCTGCATTGGATTGCATATGCTGTACAAAAGGCAATTTATTTCACCAGTAGCGTAAGGACACAATACCTAAAACAACTTTCGAAATCTTCACATATAATGTTTACCTCTTATCAAAACGTACTCATTTAGACTGACAGCTCCTTTGAGTTTTATAGCGTTATACGACATAGCTGTTTGTTTGTTTATGATATTCAGATTTTTAAGATTATTAATTCATTTTTTAAAATTTAAAACAGGCCAAATCGTTCCCTACATAAGATTGCTCATTTTCTCCTTTTTCTCATGGTATGCAAGGTTACATTTTCTGGTTTGATAACGACACTATCTATAGGTCATTCGTGGATGAATCTGGAGAAATGGAAGTAATAAATAAGTCCAGTGTTGCCCACTCACTATCCATTGATCCCGAAAACGGATGAGTGCATCTCTTTTTCAACATATGCTGTATTTTATTTTCTATATAAGAAAAAAAAAAAATCAAATGTACTTTCGTAACCAAAGTGCCATATTTATTAAATTCATGCCCCTTTTTAACGAATGAACTACTATGTTGCTATCAGTGATGATATATATTGATAATGGTAAAATATCAAACGAGTCGTCAGAGTCTTATTTCCGATTTCGGAAATAAGGATAAACCTTAAACTTTGCGGTTAAAAGATTGCATTATGCAGTATGAATAATAATTACATAAAGGATATACTTTAACATATTTGCTCGTGTATCGTTTTACTAACGACATGGAACAGCAACCTGAAGAAATTGAATCAAACAGCACTTTGGCGTACGTAGAATACACAACATCTTCTAAATAGTGTTATTGTGGATTGAGTCTGACATAATCATTTTGAAAGTGCAGATCAAATTGATATCTAACCGGCAAAAGTTTGTGTTGACGAAATAATCTAAATAATTTTTAAATATTATTTCTTCAACATTTTGTTGCAAAAATCGTCATTTCAATATTGGGCTGAATATGACCCAATAACGACAGGCTTCAGCCATTATTTACTTACATTGCCAGAGGTTTACTTTAGCCTCACCAAATACCATTAATGATTCTCTATATTGAACGAGACAAGATACACACAAAAATTCAAAATCTTTTCACTGCTACTTGTATTGAAGAAAAGCCATGTGTTTTATTTTCAACTATGTTAAACGTTTGATAACCAGGTTGTTTGCATGCCGATCGATTTTATATACATACATGAAGATCAATTTTAGACGTTACATCACCGATACCATAAAAAGGAAGTGTTATTTCATTATTTCTCATTTTTGATAAATCGAACTGGCAGCACCCCAAAAAGTACATTTTCAAAGGAACTTAGTATCAACCAATGTTTAATGGTGCATACTGATGCAAAAAACTGTGTTAAACTAATCAGGGCCTTAGAAATGTCTTCCTGTTTTCTTACAGTATTCACCTTTGTATGGTGTGTGTCCATCCCGGGGTTAGATTCACGAACACGGTCACTGCACATTTTTCGGACGGACTGTTGTACGGTAGGATACCACTTATGCCGGCTGTTAGTTTATCAGACATATTTTACAGCGTCCAAATCTTTTAATAATAAAATATAAAGTATGCTATATAATGAGGAAAAAATGACCAGCTTTTACGCAAATTTAGATTACTCGCATCAAAGCAGTTATGTGCTTTTTGTTCCATCTAATAAGGCTAAGCTATTGGTTTCCAAGATCTCAACGACTTTAAACTGTTGTTTATACAGGATAGTTTGTGTCCTCATCTTTGAATGGCTTATAACCTACATGACTGTTTTCATAATATCTATATCGCCTAGTCTTCAGAAAAGGATTATCTACTTCTTCAGAATAACTTCTTAGCTTCTTAATTTAACCTAGCTGGCATTTCTTTACGCTATATAATCAACGGATCATTGAGAGCCAATGACCTTAATCATGATATCAAAAGGTTAATTAAGTGTCAGTCCCTGTAAGAATCAGGCAATAAGTGAAACATGGTATAAAAAACTCATCATTTTGATAGTGTAATTTGACTATTACACCATCAGAATTAAGGAAAGCAGACAATTTTCCATATTATCCTGGACCATTGAGTTATAATTTCATTTTTTAAAAATGTACTGAAAAAGAACATTTCAAGGGCAGATATCTCAAAAACCTCATATTTCTAAAAAAAATCTTATCAAATGCAATGATGCAGAGATCAAATAATGGTCTTTTCAAATAGAGAAATCATCTTTGAGTGATATTACATTGTCAGATAGGTGGAGTTTTGACATGCATTTTTCTGATTTTTCCCATTTTACCTGATTCTTACAAATACTTACAATTAAAATAGCTTAGAGATAAATTTTTGAATAACATTTTTATAAAAAAATTAATAGAGGTTGAAACTAATAGCTTGATTTTCAAATTTGTTTAACTAATAGTTTTAGGCCTTGTATCGTCTAATTTGACCTTTCAGTGCGCATTTACTTAAACATGTCAAATAGGAATCAGATAAGTTAAAGTTTTTTAGTCATATGTTATTAATTTCATGGAGATACATGAGTATTAGCTGCAGAACCGAAACTCTTTTATTTCTTATCCTATATATTTGTGTAGGACATAGATGGGGGTTTTATTTATACATTACCTAAAGTGTCTGTGTGTTATATACACATATACTAATTGTAATGTTCGTACAGTTTGGCCCTACGTTAGTTGCAAAAACACAAATGTGATGTCCGTTTTTTTTCGGATATTAGGAGTATGCAGTAGGTCTTAAACAAGAAAACAAGAAAAGCTATTATGATTTTTTATGTGTTAAAGTGGTTTTATTACATTGACTATTCGATAAATGGAATTTAGAAATGCCGGCTGAATGGAAGTAATTGCTATAGTATTATGCTAATATACCAATTCCTCGGTTTCACTATGGGTATGTTTTAAAAAATATTTCTCGACAAGATAGTATCAAATCGAAAATCTTAAGTATCTCAGGTCAGTATTTCCGGTCTGGCATAATGTTTTCATTTTGAATCGAGTACAAATAGATCCTTTTTGATTTGATTTTTTTTTGTTTTTGTACATGTCATTTTAGTTATTTCATATTCTTTGTTGTGTGTGTCTGTTTTCATGTAACAATGCACATAAGGTTAAAATGATACACATTCACCAGATGCATATTGATAAATTTGTCACTTACACCTGGACCAGACTGCATTCATTTACCCACAAGAGCATTGAATGCCAATTGTGAATTAATGGTCCTCTAAATTTCTTTTTTACAAAATATTTGAGACAAATTTACGAAATGAAGATTTAAGTTAATGCAAAACATGGAGGAGTCATGCCTAGTAAAATACTGAATAGAAACAATCTCCTCCCAGACAACTTGTGCAAAAACAAAAAAAAAAAAAAAAAAAAAAAAAATAAATATAAAATCTGCAGACAAACACAGTTAATATACAGATCTTACAAAGCAAAACAAAACAAAATAACAAAAATAAGAACAGAGAAAATCAGGAAAACATATTAGCCCTCTAACAAAAAAGATGAAAAGAGAAGTTGTAAGTACACAATCTAGATAAGATCACATCACTCACAAAACATAACAGCAATTTAAAATCAGCCGAAATTATATCAATATTGTTGAAAAGAAATGTTAAATGACAAAATTATTTTGAATTAACCATGATAGGTGACTGTTAAAATCAAAACCTTGCAAAAAAGAAGGTTTGTCGTCCTTTTTGATTTGATTGACATTCATATAATCAATAAATAGAAAACAAGAAAATTTAAAGGTGTCGAAAATACTTCTGATAGTTTTCGTCTATACAAAATTATTGTTCATTTTCAAATTCGTGAGAACTTAGTCTTTTGTCAAAAATCAGCACTTAGCAACAAAAGTGCAATGACATTTCTCGTTAGGAATAATAAAATTCTTTGATAAAAGACATATTAATCGTTAAGTATTGATGTTTGTTTTTAATAAACGGAGAAACGCATAACAAATAAAAATAAAAACAACTCTGTCTCGAAAAAAAGAACGGCAGAAGACAATTATAATTAAATCGAAAATGGATTTGAACTGACGTTGAGTAAAGTTAACCATTACAAACCTAGTCGGTATTATTTCTATGATAAATAAAAATCAAATATAGCACTTTTACACTGTAATTCATATGTTTTTAGACTCTATATTTGTGTCATACAAAATTTAAAATATAAATGATTTTCTGATTGAAGAAAGTATATCTTGTCATTCATACATAGGAAAAAAATGTCATTTTTTAAGAATTGAATGAGATATTGTCAATGCATCATTCATCTGTGAACTTCACAATAAACTTTCATTTTGCTTTTTGATATAAATATCGCAGCGTATGTACAGTACAGTAAAAAAGAGAGAATTGTGACTTAATTTTAGTATTTCAAGAATTTGCTGTAGAATTTGGCAACCAACCTGGCATGCAATTTCCAATTACGTAATACTAGCATGCTGTATATTCAAACAGATCAAACCATTTTTACCGTGCAAAAAGGTTTAGTTTATCAATTCTTAATATCATGATCACAATAGGTCGTATATTGTAAACAAAAAACATGTGATAAGATCTATTTCGCCATGTTGAAGTTCAATATGGTTACCGATTTTCATATATCCATTTAGTAGTTTTAGCTACTGTCTTGTGTCATGAAGTATGATTCTCACAATTGTGGTTGATATTAAAAAAAAATACTTGCCTTTTCTATTGATCGCTTTGGCTGGTACTGACATTTTATATTATCTTTTTTTTTTCTACACAACTGACTTTAACATATAAACATATAAACATAAGATAAATCCATCTTTTAAGATTCGAAAGTTTAAGAAGGAACGTTTTCCTACATTTCTTTTGTACATTTTAATATTTGGATATGAATACCCATCCTATTTCTAAATCATTATTTTTCTTGTATCGTTCAATTTACGCCATATCAAATTAATATAGAATTTAAAATGCTCTTGACTTACTTTTTGAAAGTAAAATACTTGTCATATTGAAATGACACATGTAAATATAAACAGAAAGACTTATATAAAAGTCTGATTGTCCATATTTACCATTTTCTTTATATTAGAAACTTTTTGGCTTATTTTTTTATTATATTTTAGATTACAAGTTCTTAACCACATATTCATTTATAATTTATTTTAAAAACCCTTCCTCTATCAACACTAGCATCGATAAGAGACGAAAAGAAATGGATTACGACAAAAATATAGGGGTAAAGAGGTGAATTAAAAATTGTTATTTGGTTTCGTCTGAAATGTGTAAATATGCATGATGGATGAGATTTGCTAGCATTTGTGTTAAAATTATCTAGCAACTCTCATCCATCATTCATATTTGCACATTTTTTCGACGAAACCAAAATTGCAAGTTTTAATTCACCCCCGCTTTTGAAGGCAACAGATCGATTGACCATTACAATAAGTTCGTCAAAAATCACCCATATCTCCATTCTAAAGCTGTGGTTCCAAATGCTTATCTAAAGGTGTACAATGCTGCAAAAACATGCTCGTCTGATGAGATAAACAATCAACACCAATGTCGTTAACTACAACAAGAAGACGAAGATAAAAGGATTCGAACGAGCTTTATTATTATTATTATTAGTTACGGTTATTTATGTAAATCAATGCAAACAGAAAAAAGAAAACAAACAAACAAACAAACAAGAGGATCTTTTTATGACGGATAAAAAACTTTTCTGATATAATATCTTCCTACAAGCAAGGCATTAAATATTCTATGTTTCCCATATTCTACCCTATGCACCTTGCCTGGCATATAGTAGACCCGCGAGTCAAAGGTGTGTAAGAGCTGTGATTTCTACAAAATGAAACTAATCAAGATTTGTTACCAAGCCGTCACAAACCAGAATACACCATCTTTTGCGATGTGTTTTGCATATTTACTTAAGACACCTCATGCTGTTTGGCGAGAGAGGACTGCTTTGAACAGAAAACATGTGATAAGACTTCATTTGTAAACCAGTCTTGTTATATTCAAAAGCACGAAAGTCTGATATATTATCATATTATAGCATCTTACCCAAAAATCAGTTTAAATGTTACCGTTGAAGTTATCAAATATCATTTTACCCATCAACCCCAAGTTTGGAGTCAGTGTTCCGATGTCAGTTTAATATCACCTCTCCTGAGTTGTATGTATATGATATTTTAGGGTACATCAATAGAAACGAAGTTAAAAGAATGCAGCAGGTTCCCTATGAGGACATACACTCAACAGTTTAAAGAAATTCAAATTGGATTGATGACTACCAGATGAATATGAAGGAACATATTAATTTCTGAATTAAAAATATTTTTCCATTAATGGCAAATTTATTTGCACAATATTAATGTGCCTAAATGTTTACTTTGAAACAAATGTGAACACGGCAAGGTTCGATGTTTGTGAGTTTTGAGATAGATATAAAATATAAGGTATGGTATTATTGCCAATGAGATAGTCATGTTCCAAGCAACGAACAACTTCTTCAGGTTACCACACGATTTTCAATGATGTTCAGAGCCCATATCATAAGGGAAACTGTAAAATACCTAATAGTAAATGATATGACCTATTTGTATGAAACAAAGCTAAAAAGAATACTTGAACTATGATTTCAGATAATAACAAAGTCAGTAAATCATGTATAATGCATTTAGCATATTGATTGTAAGAAAGGTAAGATTATTAGAATAATTAATTAACGAGTGCCGAAGAACGCCTAGATTTAACGATTGTGTGGGACGTGTTCAGCGCACAAGTGATTACATTTTGGTTATAACCAATTGATTATCTTGTTTATTGTATATTCGTTGCTGTTTTCAACATAAATTAAATTTTTTTTAGAAAAGTCGCGTTGTGACATTTTTTTTTCGGGAAAAAGCCCAAGAGTGAAATTACATAATTTATTTAACATTGTGAAATATCGAATATTTGTATACTGGGAATGTTTCGTAATTAACTGCTATCTATATAATACAAATTTTTGCAAGAGTGACCTCCCTTCCCCAATGCAACACATGCACATACCGATATTTGCAATATTTATATGATTATTTCATTTTGTATCTACACCTACATGTATAATTATGAAATGTCGATCAACTTCATAGAACAGACACATTTTAATTGTATGAGGCATAAAATAGACCTTGTGAGTTAAGTGCAGAGCATATTTGTAAACATCACACGTTCAAATGGAGCAACCGTTTTCGGATTTCGTAGAAAGATATACAAGCGATTGGTATACAAAACAAGTTAATAAGATCCTTACCACGTACCTGTTCAATTTCAGGTTGTCTGCGCATTTAGACTCACGGAATCTCTATACCGGGACCATACAAGAGAAGGAATCTCTATACCGGGACCATACAAGAGAAGTGCAACATTTGAAGCTGGTTTATTTGTAAATGACTTTCCATTTTGCATGCAAGGAAATGTTATCTTGGAATCACATCGTATAATTAAAAAAATACATTGTTGGTTAATTTTCCTAGAAAGGTATGTACTAAGCAGTGTACGTTTTTGCTATTTTTCTGCCACGCAAATTTACGTATGCATCACTGAAGGACAGTCTATTGTCATCTCCTTCCGTACAAATGTCCCGGTTGGCTGCATTGCGTCACATATCAATCTAACCTCACAGAATTCGGGGTCGCTCAACGTTCGTTCGTCTCAACTCTTCCTCTCTCTCCTTCCTAAACGGACATCGTAGTAGCATTTAGATTCCAGACATTTTAAAGTCTGCTATTCAGTTTCTTCAATATTGTACTAATTTTTGTTTTTCTACCTTTTTCTGACGGATATTATCTATACTTATCTATATTATGAAAGTGATTATAAGAGTTTGCTGTGTTCTACACGATGTGAATTTAAGGATAGATAACAATATCGAATCAACATGAATACGGGGAAAGTCTAAACAACTCTTTACACATTGCTCTATATCATCGGCTAAAAAGATTATAAGCTCTGTATGCAATCTAATATCAGAAACTTAGTAGAGTTCTGGATGAATTTTCATTTTTAAAAGGTGATTGATCGATAAATATACTAGTTTAACAGACTGTGTCAGTCAAGTTATGATCCACACATCTCTAGATGTGAGCCTTATTTATTCGTCATAAAATTGTATATCAAACAACAATAACAATAATCTTCAGATTATTTGGACAGCTATTTGGTCAAAACTTCAATCGTGAAAAAGTGATATATGACTTTATTATATAGTCTATAGTATTGTCAATTGAAGTTGAATGCAAACGTAGCAAGTTGGAATTTTACAACCAGATACTAGAGTGCTTGTGATAGAATATTTACTAAAATATATGTCTAGGGACAAATTTCGATAAAACTATTGGCTATCATACATAGGGTTTATCTGTATGATAACCTCATACTAGAACTATAGACTAATTTGCATTAAAGTTTAAAAAACCACCCCGTTTTATTATATGTATATGCTGTATTGACTATTTTTGGAGTTGGTTTGGATAGTTCAGCTTGTCACTTGTCACCGTTAAAACTGTAGAGCAGTAGGAATAGAATGGACAGTTTATAACATCTTAATGTCAACCAGTGCTTTCATTTTAAATTTCCCGAAATACTATGATAGAATAAATATTTCTCCTATAAAATTCAATTTTTTTTAAATGTAACTGCGCCGTGTCACTTAATTAATTAGACTAAAACAATCTTTTCAATCTCCTTTAACAATAAAAAAGGAGTTTTGATTCTGTGCATTTCAGATAAGGTTACCAATAGGAACAGAAATCACATTATCAATATCCAGTTGGTCCGGTTTTATCGGGTCAGTTACAATCAAACGATATATGTATATATGATATTAGAGTAGCAAAAGTATGCTCCGTAATAATGGACCAGTCAATGATTATCAAGATTTTGCAAACTCTTGGAGATGGTACTAACAGTGTCTTTCATTACAAAAATAGATTTCTTTCAATATCGATTCATTTTTCATGTTTTCAGCCCTATTATACCTATTATATCATTCTAATTTTCTTCCAATACTGTTTATATGTTTTCATATACGATTTGAATTGTCCTAATACACTTTTCGATTGTCATGGTCTGAGATTTCTACGAACCGAAATGCTCAGCATTCATAAGGAATTATAAGAAAGACTGATGACGTCATTCTAGTAAACATTTGGATCCCATCATTTTACACGCATTCGGTGATTCAGTTGACTGATTCGGCATCCCTTTTAAACTATAATGATTTGAATTGTATGTAATCAGCCAACGAATGATTTCCGAGACTTGTTAGGTTCTTACTCACATTTCAATAATCGCTCACATATACGAAAATAAATTTGCCTATTGCTATTTTCAAGCTCCTGTATAGAGGGACAAAGCTGATAATGTTACTTACTCAGGACACAAGTATAGTTAACCCAAATAATCGTTAACGCTAGCGTAGGGAGCATATTATTATGATAAACATTCCAAATAAGTAGGTTGTAATATTTTAACGTTTCCTTTTCTTTATCTGTCATTTTCATTGATATTCATTGTTATATTCTATAATAATAGTTTAAACCAACAATCTTTAGATACATACTGTCTTTGTGAGAATCAGGAGGGAAGCACTCAGGACTTGACAGAATAAGACATAGTCCATTGTAAAATCACAGAAAGTACAGAATGCTGCTCCAGTGACTCGACCTCAACAACAGGTAGTGTGGTTACCTATCAATACAAGGAATGCAGATCTACACGTCGTCTCGTCGGTCTATACTTGAGAAATCCGATGATGCTTGAATTTTCCCCTGTAGAAATAGATGACAATGATATAATTTCGGTAAGTCATAAACGATCGACACAGACAGGACACACGTAACTACCCACAATGGGTGGCATCCAATGCTCAATACAGGAACATATTTATAATGACAGTTGACCTACATAAAATTAGAAGCAAGAGGTCAGCTACAGAATGATCGGAACCAGACGGTTATGACATCAGTCTTTCCTACGACGGATATAATTATGGAGGAGTAATCAAGGGAACCAAGGTTATAGCGGTAATCAAAAGAGTGTAATCCAGGGACAAAGACCAGACATGGAAAACAGACATACACAACAAAAAACATAAAGTAACCAAAATCATACATACAAAGTAACAAAAGCAAATGAGCAATAGACATTCTGAGACGTTGTATATATACATATATATAATTAATCGTCTAAATAATAGTCAACAATCACTTTTACGGGGTGATGAATCGTTAAAAAACGATGCGAAACATAACAATAAATTAAATAAACGTCTAAATATGTTTAACATCACCAGAAGATGGTAAAATTTAAATTGAATATTTCGGATAACAGATATCCTTCCTCAGCATAAAACTCATACAACTATATGAGCATAAAACTCACAAAACTTAACGAGCATAAAACTCACAAAGTTCAAGATCAAAACAGATTCAGAAGCTGAATCACGTACGCTGTGGGTGATTGTATCTTTATCAAAGGCTCACATAAGCAACTAATGAGGAGCCTGAATGAAAATAACAAAGAGGGTCTTTTTTATCAAAGTTACAATTAACTGTGGAAAACAATTTAAAAAAAATAAAAAGTCCAAATATAGTAGTGCGGCGTATTGATGTATAGCAAGTAGTGCTGTACCAGCCTTAGACCAAGACCTAAAAATGAATTATGTTTTCTCGTTAATTCCATCTGGAGAATTTGTTTGCAATTTCTTCATCCGAAAGCTTTCCCGATATACTCTTTTACATTTTGACCAGTTTTTATTATGTTCTATGATCGTCACAACAGCGCCCTAGACCACTATATAGCCTAGCTGGCCGAGTGGTCTAGGGCGCTGGACTTTGTGCAGGTGGTGTTGTCATTGATGGCACAGCGGTACAAGTTCGAATCCCGCGGAGTGAACGACCAAAAATTTGACAGTTCTAACATCGTTGGGAATTTTTTAGACCTTTCTATACGTTTACATGTCTTCTCCGTATCAATTTGTCCCGATGGAGCAGTGTAATGATAGAGTCGTCACATATTGAGACGTTGTATATATATATATGATTCAGTTTCAGACAAATTTAAACAAAATGAATTGCGCTCAGAAAAAAGGAACACATAACTGAACTTTGTCTATATGGGCATATAGTGTATGGTCTATAGGAGACGAATTGACAGTTCGTACGTCTTCGAAATGTCAGAGGATGCAGAAAAGCGATTGAAAAATTTCAGTAGGTAGATAAACGGATGAGAACTAACATTAACGTAGAGCCTACAAATAAAATCTTTCGCACAAATAATCTCGACTTGGAATTTCAAGAAACAATTTCTTAATATTTCATGGGGCCTAATGATTAAGTAGTTTCTTAGCTTCAATGACACTCCAACACAACAGTATCGTTTATGTTGTTTATTCGATGTCATGTCCCGCGAAAGCTGAATAATATATTCGACCTTTTGGATTTGCCATGGGGTCATAATAACGATCGTAAAACTTTTGAAGAAATAACCTTCGATCATCATTATTCTATCCCGAAAAGATGAGCCCCGTAAGGCTTTATTCTATCCACTGAAATAATCGCTAAAAATCATAAATTCGGAAGAAAACTAAATAATAATGTAACTCATATTGTAAATTTTCAATTTTAAGTTCGTAATTTAAAAGGCAACGATTGCGAAACGAATATTCAAAGACCGCCTGAAAGGCTATTCTGTAAATAAAATGGCATTTTCCCACTCTTTTGCCTCTTATTTAATAATGAGATCCAGCGTTAACCAAAAAAAAAAAAAAAACAAAATAAAACAAACAAACAAAAAAGAAAAAAAACACAAACAACAACAAAAAACAAAAAACAAAACAAACAAACAAACAAAAACAAAACAAAAAATGAAACTGAAAGTGTGCATCTTGTTAATCTTTCTACCGGAAAAAAAGGATTTTTTTGGCTAACGCTGGATCTCCTCTATGTGGTCATTTCAATTCAAACATTTTACCAGAAAACTAACTCTACATGAGAATTAAAATGAAACACCTGCACGACTGGGAAATCTAAGATACCCGGCAGTTTATTTTGTGTTCTTTTCACTGTGAGCAAGCAAACCATTCTAACACAACTTGCTACTTTTTTCAAATAGGATTCAAAGGGGAGAAAAAAGGTGTTTTTTTTTTTTTTTTTTTTTTTTACATATTTTTAAATCTCAAGAGTTAAGTTAATTACCACTATTTGAACGTTTTTGTACTAAATAAACTATTATTATAAAAAAAAATTGGCATTTTATTTATAGAAAGTTGAACTAACTTGTTTACAAAATTTGTAAATTAATGTACGTTGAAACTGATTGAAACTATACTCGGCGTCACATAAATAACATACTGTTAAAATTTGAATAAAAATATTTTCTACGACTTTATTGACACCAACCGTCGTTTAAATTGTCTTAAATGACTTGCTCATTCGTTTAGCCAAACAGCTTCTCCCTAAACAAGTCGCTTATTAGCTTAAATCATGCGTAACAAATCCTTACGGGAAAATCCCATACTAATATCCGCCATGTTGGTTTTTACGGGACGATTTGTTTACAAACGAAGTTTGTAAGTTCCCGTCGACCTCCGGTGACAATCGTCTGCTTGATCAACTTCTCGGTATTGTACGTTGTTCGCGTAAAATAAATGCGAGATATCCGAAATAACGCCGAAATGCATTCTGGGTTCTTCGGTTTTTGGACAAACCATTTAAACGTAAACAACATCTCCTAGCAACCCGATCACTGTAAACATGGCCGACGTTTTACAATGTAAATATTGGCACCGAGAATTAAAATCTGACCAGAATTTAACGATTCAATCTTTAGGGAGAAGCCGTTTGGCTAAACGAATGAGCAAGTCATTTAAGACAATTTAAACGACGGTAGGTGTCAATAAAGTCGCAAAAAATATTTTTATTCAAATTTTAACAGTATGTTATTTATGTGACGCCGAGAATAACAGAATTGTAGATATACCCACGTATAAATGATACGATTGTTTATTTTTTTGGCTAACGCTGGGTCTCCTCTATGTACATTTCACAAACAAAAACTCTTCAATTAATCACGCTTAAAATCGCTTAAAATGATTATGTCTCACAGTCTAACAGAATGAAATAAGTCTGATATAATCTTTGATCAGATGTCGACTTTAATATAGCCACTGCTATGAACATGCATGCATGTACCTGAATGCACTAACTTTGAACCGCGTCACTGTCCTTTACGTTAGCTTTTTTTCCTATGGATTCAACATTTGAATCTGATAGTTTTCAATGTTTGTTTGCTCTAATATCCGTATAATTTCATCGATGAAAGATTGCTCTACGTCCAGGTCTACTTTTGCATTGAATGTAGTACAAAAATGAGAGGCTTTAAGTTAGCTCGTATAAGCATAGCATTAATATATAGAAACCTGTAGCACGCTGTCTTTAGACAATTTTGTTTGTTCTAAATGTCGCAACGAATATTATTTCCTCACGCAATCCGGCAAAGTTTGAAACACTGTTATAATATCAAGCGTAAATAATGCTTTTTACTCGCTTCTGTTTTTGTTTTGAAAATAGGATAAATAAAAGCCATTTGCTTTGTTTGCCTGTAAAATTCACCTCTGGGTATTTATCTATTGCAATGATCAACACCTTTCTATATGACAAGTTCTTTCAAGGCTGCTTTCTCTATCCTGGAAAACATCTTCAATACATATACATTTACAATGTACACATATCAAATATGTCCCAACATGTATTCGATAAGTTAATATTGGCAAAATGTTTGTTCAATTTTACACATTTTTGTGTGCATAAAATCCTGTTGCTAAAGTTTCTTGTATATCAATTAAATTTTCCAACATTTTTTTCGTATTTAGTATACACCTACATATACGCCAAAAAAAGCATGAAGACACTTAAAATACTCGTATTTACATCAGAACTGTAACCTGATAAATATTTTGATGCACCCCCCCCCCCGAGGGACTGAATGGTTGTACAAGTAAATTCTTCATGTGTAAATATCTGTGCTTAATAGCCTACATGTAGTTTTAGTATTTGTTATGACAGGTCTGATATAAAATTTGTGCCTAGTGGTCCTGTCGTGGTAACTGTTGTCCGCAGTTCAGCTTTTTGTCGTCTTTTCCAATATTTAATGCACATTTTAGCTTCTATATTTTGTGTGAATGAATTTATATTTTTTTTTCAGTCAGCTGTATCCTGTGTTTTATTTTATTTTTGTGTTCAAAATACGTCTCCGGATTCAAGCGGGGGCGTGGCAGGCGTGCGCCTCCTAAAATTTTCAAAGCATGGGTTGTCAGGGGTTGATTTAGGTGGTTTTAGGTTAAAACTTTAATTTCTCACTAATTTTACCACAAAAAATACGTTGTACTCACTCTAGAAAAAATATAACTTTATAAGATTCTTTTAACTGCGCGCCCCCTTATAAAAAATCTTGGATCCGGCTTTGATTAAGCACGAATAACATTAGTGACTTTTAACTAGTTATGAAGATGTATATAGTCACTCATGCAGTGTTATCATGTAGTTGAAGAGGAAACGGTAACCAGGAGCGGATCCATGATTTTAGATTAGTGGGGCGCACAGTTAAAATTTCGCCAAGCGAAATTGTTTTTATGTAAGTTTATATTATATATATCCTTATATCATATTTAATGAGTTTGTTATGATTGTTACAGTAAAAAGCAGATAAAAATATCCCAGATATATTGGTATATTCACAACTTGGGATTAACGTTTCATTTCTTTTTTATTAAATAAAAATAATGGAACCAATCCTCCCATATAAATACACTAACTTTATGTTTAATCAATAAACATAGTGCGTCATGAGAACAAAATGCTGTAATTATAATGAATTGTGTTTTTATGTATGAAAGATTAGCTGTTATAAAATTGCAACAGTCATATAACCATGTAGCAATCGAAAACTGTCAAATATTTGAGGTATGACATTTTCTTTTTGTGTTCATTGATATGTGTTACGAAAAGTAAAGACACAAGAAAGTTCTAATTTTTTGGATGTGAGAGATTTCCTTATCTTACTTATGGGTTAAAACAGAGCGTTTGTGATTGAATATAGAGGTAATGAACAATTATATCCTACCAATATCGAATACGTTTTTAAAAGTTCTTTTAAAATAATGATTTAATGGTGAATAAACCATGATTGATTAATTCTTGCAGTTTGTTTATACTGTTTTTAAGTGACCCAAATTTAAGACTTGGCCGTGACGTATCACCAGCCTGATACATCACAATCAGTTTTAAATGCTGGTCATTTCAATTCAAACATTTTACCAGAAAACTAACTCTACATGAGAATTAAAATGAAACACCTGCACGACTGGGAAATCTAAGATACCCGGCAGTTTATTTTGCGTTCTTTTCACTGTGAGCAAGCAAACCATTCTAACACAACTTGCTACTTTTTTCAAATAGGATTCAAAGGGGAGAAAAAAGGTGTTTTTTTTTTTTTACATATTTTTAAATCTCAAGAGTTAAGTTAATTACCACTATTTAAACGTTTTTGTACTAAATATATTATTATTATAAAAAAAATGGCTTTTTATTTATAGAAAGTTGAACTAACTTGTTAACAAAATTTGTAAATTAATGTACGTTGAAACCGATTGAAACTAACAGAATTGTAGATATACCCACATATAAATGATACGATTGTTTATTTTTATGTATATATATTTTTATATAAGGAATGTAATTAATAACCATCATTGGTTCGATTCACACATGATATAAACCGCTTCGCGGTTTATTCTACGTAAATCAAACCTTAGTTCTTTATACAAGATAATATAATCAGATATAAGTTACACTTCTCTTTGTCAGACAGGATTGTTTCATTGGTAAAAGTAGTCCGGTTACATGGGATGGGATTTCAAGTTCATGACTTTATCATTGATCATGTGATAGGAAAATTTTGTATCCAAGATAAGATAAAGACGACGGCATTTTTTTCAAACAATAAAAATGGTCATGACAAATTACTGATTGTCAGATTTTTTGTATGTTGTATGTTTCATCTCCAGTTATTCTGACTATATCTGTTAATGTTGTTTTTGACATTGGCTAGTTGATTTGTGAAAAAAATGTTAATATATTATCGAAGGAGAGTCTTACAAATACATTAATCTTTCGAAAGACAATTTAAAAATAATGTAAAAGATGTAAAGGTCCCTGTATTGCAGATAGTAGCATATTATCGTTAATTGTCTATCGTACGTTTCTGTTTGGTTTATATTTAATTTGATGCGCATTTATCACAAGATTGTTTTGATTTTACATTGACAAATATTAAAAGTTTAAATTGCGTTAAATTGTAATGAATAAAAAACTGTCATCATACTAAACATATGGCATAAAATTCGTATATATCAAATTTTGCAGCAGTCACAAATCAACATATATCAAAACTTTCAACAGGCTGTGATTGGTAGTTTACGCGTTTTTGTATCCCGTGCATTATCGTTGGAAAAATTGTTTTGGTTAAATCGTAAATAAAATAGTTGTAGTGTGTCCTGATATGAAATACAAATATGTTCCAACCAATATATTGGCACATTTTGAAATAGAAATCCCGAAAATTCTATTTTTATTCAGAAATCAGAAGTCCTTGCAACTATTGGAAACACACCTTTTGAAAATTGGCTTTTTTTAGTTTTTCTCTTCAGAATTTGTGGATTATTTTACAAATGTTGCAATGGTCCATGTATGGTACAAACACATATATTAGATTAATGTATAATTAGAAAGCTATCGTATCCACATATAGTACTTCTTATGGTAATATATTTTATGTTTTGCCTATATGCTTAAAGTTTTCTGCTTTGTTTCCCATGAAACACAGAGACGTGTTCGCAATACACCTTAATGAAAGAAATAATAACAAAATAATCAAAATAAGAATTGACGGTTTGTTATGTCCTCAACAAGGGTTCAGTCATTTAATTTTAAACTTGATTGTATGTAACTTTGTATAACTTATTGAATTTTGAGTTCAATTTGAATAAAGAATGTATTGAATTATATATAATAACCTGCTTATTATCAACATACTTATGCTGGCAATCTTTCAATAATGATGAATTTAAAAGTCAAAACAATAGATACAGAAATATGTGTTTGAAATTGGAATTTTTCAGCCCAGTATTATTTCTAACGTTACATTCTGGTCTCGTATAAGCTTCAAATCCTCCATAATGGAAAGGTTGTACTGTCTCCTCTTTTTTATTTCAATTTCGTTATATAAAACTGAGGTTGTAGATTCATTGACCGGTAAGAGATGAATTCATTTCTTATAGTGGACGGGAAGTTTAAAAGCCAAAACAATACTAAAGCAAGTTAACTGCGTTTGCTAGTTTTCTTAATACTATATGCTAAATTAGTAGCGCCAGCACTGAAAACCGTTACAGTGCAGCGGACTGCTAATGATTTTTCGAACTTCAATTGACCGAGAGGGAATATGGATATATTACATGTCAATGGAAAGATAAATAAATGGCGTTTTTGAATATTATTCTTTTACAACTGGTAGGTGGTAAAGTGTTCTGCTATTTTGCATTAATTAGAGTAAAATTTCAGTAAATTCGTTCATTGTAGGTATCGTGAAACAAGTAATGTGTAAAGATCACATGTACAGAATTTCAAAAATGTAAAAAAGAACTTTTTTTCCGACAAAAAGTTACTATTTAATCAACGAACAAAATTGCCCCTATGGTTGCATATTAGTGCATTTTCAATGATTATACGATAAAAAACACTGTAGAATGTTACAATGTATATCTAAATATTTTGTTCTGAATTACAAATAAAATATACACAAAGTTCTCGATCTTCAACATTAGCTTAGCAAAATGCAACTACTAATTGTACTAAAAGTTTAAAATACGAAATCTATTCCCGGACAATCTGTTCTGTTTCCGAACTGTTGGAACAACAGAAAAGCGTGAATATTATTTACTTTTTTACCACGATCAATATTTTAAGTGCTTTTTAAGCAGATATATAATAGTATGACATTTTTTGTTTCTGTTATTCAAACATTTAGTGGTCAATTGAGTGCTGTTTTGAGGAAATTGGAACGAAGAACAGAATATTCAGAGTCAAGATAAATCACCAAAAATGGAAAAATTAGTCACAAGAATAACGTATATAAATTAAAAGATCAACATAGGCTTCATTTAAAACAAAACTGGGGTTTGTAACAGATCTGTGGTATGGTATTGATTTTAACGCCTTTTCTCTGTTTTCCCAAAGGCACCCGTCGATCTGTGTTTATATAAATGATGTCATTCCGGATTTAAACGATGGGGAGACTCCGGCATTGCTTAAAAGTCATCTAGTATGTGATGGTGAAAAAGAACGTTACAAAGTTTTTTTTGTAAATGGATTATTTCATATAAAATTTTACTATCACATGGACCGACCCTGAGCTGTGCAGGAGGGTTTGCCGGCCCTTTTTTATCCGAAATTTTGTCGCTTTCATGAGAAAAATAGACACAAATTCTAAATACTGTCCTAAAACCCCTTTCTTTTGAGAATTCCCGGTTGGCACCCCTCCTTTTCAATGTGTGAATCCTACCCTGCGGAGGATGTTGCATTGCAACCATCCGCCTGGTCCACAGTAAAACATGATAAGATATTTATATTGTACAACATGCATGTATATGTAAGCACAAGCTTCCATGCAAGTTCAAATTTTACAGTTTATGTTTTGTCAAATTTAATATGAAATCCAGCCTTGACATGGAGCCCTGAGTCCCATTTTTTGTTTGAGATTCCCTGATTCATGGTTAAATCTTGAACGTTTTATTTGAATCATATAAAGACAAATGCGAAAAAATACGACTGTTTCTGTATGTACCAAAACAATCTCAATCTTCAGTCTGTTCGCCAAAACGTTCTGTTCATAAAACAGTACGAAAAACTCATTTTGTAAAGCTCATTTTGCAAATCAAATCAAGAACATTGAGTTTGTTTTATTTAATATTCAGTACAGAATACAGAATACATTGTAATAGACAACGGTGTCTTATTATCTCTTGACAATGAAAATGCACTAAAATGCTACCAGTTTTAGGGGAATTTTTGTTTAATCAACTTTTGTCGAAAAAAGTTCTTTTGTACATTTTTGAAATTCTATATATGTGATCCTTACACGTCACTTGTTTTACAAAACCAAGAATGAACGATTTCAGTAAACTTATCAAATTACTTATCAAATTAAAGTGTATCAAAAAACCTCATTTATTTAATTTTAATTGACATATGCTATAGTCGTATATCCTCTAGGTCCATTCTACTCGAAAACTAAAGCACTTTTAATGCCTGTCCACAGTACTATTTACGTTACGTTATCAATTGCATGTACTTAGTCATGATAGTAGATTTTTTAAAATTTTTATTTTTTCTAAATTCTCCAACAGTCATATACAATCATCATTACATAAAAACACAACTTACATTGTTCACAAATATCACAACATGAATACATATACTCATTAAGAAATGTATATATTGTTGAAAAATATTTTTTGTAAAATATGGGTTATTTGTACAAAAAAATTAGAGTACATATAATAATAATAATAATAATAATAATAATAATAATAAAAATGAAGGAGAAATAAATCAGAGAGAAAAAAGACAAACAAACAAAAACAAAAGAGGAGAAGTCCTGTTTTCTAATTTGAAATACTTTTATAAATCTTTAATTTCACTTAGATACATCCTAGACATTAAACATATTTTAGAATTTACTCAACTTGAGATTGAACTTAGTAATATACTTATTTTTTACTGCTAACATTTTTTCTATCTTATACATATCTTGCAACTTACATTTTAATGCTACTATAGATAAATTGTTTTTTTAAAACACCTTGTATCATAAATATATTTCTTGATATTAAAAAATATAATGTTTTTGGGACCATTTTAGAAAGTTTTGAGACATCACCAAAAATGAAACTCAGTTTTGTAATTGGAATACTTAATCCATGTGAAAGAAACCAATATCTAACATTATGTAAAAATCTCGACCAATGTTACAATTCCATAGCAAATGTTTTATTGTTTCATTTTCTGTGTGACAAAATGTACAATAAGAATCATCAACAATTTTCATTTTGAAAAGAGGCTTTTTGTAGTAAGTATATAATGGTTTATTCTATACTAAAGCCACTGGCGTTTAGTATTCTTAGTGACTATAAATGGAAGCTTAAAAATACAATTCCATTCTAAATTATGTTCACTTAGTAGTTCACTCCATTTTTTGTCCATTTGGACAGATATAATTTTTCACTAACATATTGTATATATCTATTGACCCTTTCTTACTTCTAATAAGGTTTTGAAATACAGAAAGGATACATGGTCTACATAGAATAGTGGTACCTTTTATAAAATATTTCGCTGCTGATTTTACAGCTGCTCTCAAAATATTGTATTTCATAACATCAATATTTATTCCATACTTTTGTTGTAACTGTTTTACAGTACAAAATGAACCATCAGAATTATACAAATCATTAATATATATAGTACCATGATCAAACCAATCTTTGAAACATGGTGGCTCATTATCTATTTTAATTATATTGTTTAACCATATAGGATTTGAAAGAAAGTATTTCCAATTTGTGTCTCTTTTTCTATCAATTAACATTTCCCAAGATCTTAAAACATCTTTCCAAAAATAATTTTTTATCTTAAGAAATAACTTCTTTATGTAAACACAACCACAATTAAACAATTTGTTTTTGTCAACATAAGACATAAAAATATTTTGCCATTTACAATTTTGTTGACAAACTCTTCTGAGCCAAGTTGATTTCAATGCAATTATAAATACATTTAAAGTAATCATTTTTAGTCCACATTCTGCGTATTCTTTACATAAAATATCTTTTTAACCTTATTGACTGGTGAGTTCCAAATAAATGTAAACATGAGTTAATTTATTTTCTTGATAGGTTCTTCACCAGGATTTGGTAAAGAAATTATCAAGTGGTTTAGTATTGGCAGAACTAGAACCTTTATGGCTGTAATTCTACCAATAACAATAAGGTTTCTTTTTGACCACTGTTTTAACAATGATTTGATCTGCTCGATTCTGTCAAAATAATTTATTTTAACTACTTTGTTCAGATCAACGTCAAAATTCACACCAAGTAGTTTAAAAGATATTTCACCCCAAGAAAGCTTTTTGTCAGAACACAATATATCACTACTATATTTTTTGCTCCCAATCCAAATTACTTGGGTTTTAGAAAAAATAATATTCAAGCCAGAGATTTTTCACCGCCATCCAAAATTAAAGATGTGTGATCAGCAAACATTTTATGTTCCGTCTGCAAAACCTGAATACCATATATCCTTATTACCATGAATGTTGATAGCAAGAATTTCTGCACATGAAATAAACAAATAAGGTGAAATAGGATCTCCTTGCCTAAACCTACGTCCAATATGAAAAAAAAATCTGAAAGATTTCCGCCCTGAATAAGAGAAGATTTTATACTGTATACTGCATAATATTATGAATAAGTCGAATATTATCCCCGATATAACGCCCGCTAATAAAGCCTGTCTGATAAAAATCAATCAACTTTTCTAAAACTTTCTTAAATCTGTTTGCAATAACCGCAGAGCCAATCCTATATACTGCATTAAGCAATGAAATGGGACGCCAGTTTTTCGAAAAATGACGAGGTTTTTTTTTCCTTTTGGTAGACAAGTAATAATTCCTTGTTTCTGAGTAAGAGAAAGTTCACCTATATCATAACCATAGTTTAAAGATTCCACTACAAAGTTTTTATGATCTTTCCCAAAAAATTGAAAAATTCTGCTGAAAATCCATCTGATGCAGGTGTTTTATTGTTTTTGATTTTTTTCAATACAACACCTGCTTCATGGATGGTAATTTTTCCCTCTAGATTGTTTTGTTATCACCAGTTGAAATGCTATATTATGTTTGATATAAATCTGTTTCTAAATCATTCAGATTACAACCAGTATAAGAATCTTTACATTGATATAAGTTTTCATGAATTAATTTCGCTTCTTTTAATATTTCAAACTGATCTGTTATAACTTGACCATCATCTCTTTCTACTTTTGGAATAATTTTACTGACAAAATATTTTGATTCCAGTCCACAAAAAATATCCTGAAGGCTTTTCACATTCTTCCACCCATTGTACCCTTGACCTAATTAGTTTCCCTTACATCTTTTCTTTACGTAGATTTTCAAGTTCATGCTTCTAATTTTTCTATTCCTGATTCTAACTGCATAATTCTATTTCTTAAGTCATGCTCTTTTTTCTCAGATTCCCTTTTTTTAAAACTAGAAGAGGATATGGTTTTGCCACGAATTTCCATAAGTAAAGTTTCAAGAAATAGCTGCATATTTATCCTAAAGTAAATATCCTCATTATTCATAGTATCAATATTGTCAAAGTTGTAAACAAGAGCAGCATACTGTTTTTTTTAATATTTGAAAGTTTGTTTTTGACATTTTTCGTATATTCTGAGTCATACAATAAAGAATAATTGAATTTCCATAACCCCTTACCACGAACAAATGGATGGAACTATAAATCTAGAACTATCATAGAATGGTCAGACCTATAGCTAGGTTCAACAGAACAGTTTTTTAAATGAATCGATGTATTCTCTGAGAGAAGAAAAAAGTCTGGTCTAGCCTATTTGAAAGGTGTTCTTTTTCGCCAAGTGTACCTTCGTACCTTCGAACCTTTTTCTTCTATTAACTCAAGAAGCCTATTTCTAGCATTAGGATTGTTAATATGTAAATAATTATAAAAATCTAAGTAAGGGTTGAGAACAAGATTAAAATCACCACAAATAACAAACTTTTCATTACCAAAGTCATATATTACAAAAAAAAAATCATATCATAAAAATCAGGGGAGTCTGCATTTGGTCCATATATACATACCAGAGTTATTTTTTTTTTGAACTACAATATCTAGGATTAAATAGTTTCCACTTACATCTCTCTTTTCCATTAAAACACTAAATTCAAAATTATTGTTGAAAAACATTGCTACTCCTCTGGAGTTTGAATTCAGTGAGGAACAGTAGCATACATAGCCCCACATGGATCGAACATTTCTCTCGATTTCAGGTGAAAAATGTGTCTTGAAGACAATAAATATTACAGTGTTTTGATTTCAACATGTTAAAACATCTTTTCTCTTTGCAATGTCTCTCAATCCCCGACAATTAACTAAAAGGAATAAATGTACATACATAAGTTTCTCCTTTGACGTAATCTCAGTTGAATGTCATCAAACAGTCCAAACTTCAACTGAAGCCCATCTTCTGTTCTACCATAAATTCCACAATTATAGTACCAAACTGATTCAAATCAATCAGTTCCATCAAGTATTTTAATAAGTTCCAAATTTTTCCTAGTGACATCATCAACAAATCTTATATTGTTTGTTAAGTTCTTTCTTTCCCTTATCACACTTCTTTTAGCATCACTATTAAAAAGATAGTAAATTTGATTTTTCCTCAAACCTTACTTGCGGAATTATTGCATATAAAAGATTCCCCATTTTTATCATTTTCAGACATATACATCTGTATTCATCGTTATGATACGTTTTGATATTTGCGAAATAATTCGATTACATAAATTTCAAACAGATCACTCACTGATGATAGCTATCACAGGGGAGATATCAGTAATAGACCCAGAAAACGGTAACCTTACAGTAATTACCAATGATGTTTATCGGCCGAAATCGATTGACTACGATTCCATCCATGGCTATGTTTACTTCATTGACAGTTGGAATATAAACAGGTAATAATAACAATTATTTTCATTTTTCAATAAGAATAATATCATAATTTATGAAAGAGTAATAAGGGGGGCGGAAATCAAAAGACATGAAAATAGACAGACACACAGCAAAGAACACTAAATAACCAAAATGATACATACACAGGAACAAAAGCAACTGAGCAACTCTGACTGCACTAAGAACTGGGAGCATGGAACAGGTTCACCGGTAGGGTAAGCGTCCTCTGCTTACTGAGACACCCGCTGAGTTGGTCATTAAAAAGTCAAGTCCAGGGTAGATGAAAGAAGAAAGGAAAACTGTGACACATTTAACAAATCAGTTTTCATGGTGCAGATGGATACACCGTACCGATCAATGAGTTCATAATGACGACAATAAAACTTCTGTAGTGATGACTGTAATCTTGTAGCAACATAACCTTTCTCTAAAAGCCTAATTGTGAGAAGTTTAACGCGATACAAAAGTCTGCTTAGTTACAGCAGGCTCTGACATATCTTATGAGTTATGAAATTAAAACTCCATACAAAGTGCCGAAGGAAAGTTACCAATATGGAATGAAAAGTTACCGTGTTTTGATGTATGGTCTGGTCAATAGTTTTTCTTTGAAGTCTATCTCTAAGTGTAGGTCAAAATATGAATCGACTAAACAGTGTATGTAGTATCCTTTATCTTAAATACTTTTGGGTACATGTAGATGCGATGTATCAAATTCCCTAAACTTAGATTGTTTAACGATAACACGCCATCTACATCGATTCCGGGGGTTATATGTGTAGATGCATTATTGTACTAAATTCTATATTGATCTTAGCTGCGCATGTGATATGTCCACAAGTACAGACAGATGGCAGTTTGTTGCGGCCTTTTTACCACTATTATGGTATTTCTACAACGGCCATTTACATTAACACGAAAATATTATCGATACTAACTTTGAAAAAAATGTAAATGAATAAATTATATTTCTATAGGTTTCAGTACCCATCTTCAAGCAAAATTTCTATTGAAACAGTAATCTCTAACAATACGGGAGCACAACCTTTATGTGTTGCTGTGGATGGTCTGCATGGTTACATATTCTGGTCAGATAATAATAATAACACTATTCAACGGTCCTTCATGGATGGATCTGGAGAAGAGAAAGTCATAAATACCCCCGATGTCGCCACCTCACTATACATTGATCCTAAAACCAGGTGAGTACAGACATTGTTCGACTTGAACTGTACGTAAATTTCCTATATTGAAAAAATAATTAAATACAATTGCATAACGAAAGTGCCATATTTATTGATCAGGTCTCCCAGTCTTAAATTAAGTCCAAATGAGTTTCTATTTTGTTTTTATTATAATTTATTGAAACTGGTAAAATGTCGAACAACAACAATTATTGGCTAAAGTTGTCAAAGTTTCAGCTTTTTTCAATAATGATAATAAACCTGAAGAAAAAAAGATTGCAATGTACACGATGAATGATTAAGTAGCAGTCTTTCTAAAAACCAGACAGACGGTGATTTATAAAAGTGAAAAACCCACCAAATTCAGTTTTATATTAGAAAGGGTAAGGAATTACATAACCAGTCTTAACTTTTCATTTGGTTATTGCGCTTTTGAGATAAAAAATATATAGATTTTACATGAAATTGGCACTTTGCAAGAGTTGTCGTTCTTTATTTGCTTTCTTTTGGTTAATTTTAGTGGGAGATTAAAGCATGATTTAAAAGAAAGAGCAGATCTGAATGTAGAAATGTTTATCGTTATGTAATAAGTATAACATATATAGACTGAAAAAGCATCGTTTGTATGGTAGGTTCAGTCCTTTATTCAAAGTTGTCCTTTTTATTTGTTAAGCATTTGGTTGTTCACAAAACCAATCGTCAGTAATTACACTGGGATATTTGTGAAATAGCTGTATATTAAACAATTTTACAATATACCTCCTCTATTTTTCATTTACTTTAACATTATGTTAAGCACGTTAGCAAAAAATGAAACTGCCAGTATTTTCTGGATTGTATGAGTGTACATTCATTCCTTATTGAAAACCACATATATAAAATAATGATTTATTTAGATGGCTTTATTACACTGTTGACTTTGTAATGAACGGGATTCAGAAATACCGGTTGAACGGAAGTAATTCCCACAGTATATTGTCAGAATACTTCGTCATGGATTTCACTATAGGTATGTTTCGAACTATATTTGTTTAGCATAAATGCCTGTGTTGAATTTTATACCTATATATACATTGAGGTCAGTATATTACGGATTTTCAAAGAAACAAAAAGAACAAATATTGTTCCCGTATTTCCTAAAAAAATAAAGTCCCTGAATAAATATGATGAAAATAGAAGTAAAACAATGTACTACAAGACATAGGTTGAAAATGCATAACAGTATGAAATCATACCATACCTGGAAAGAATAATAGACATTGTTTGTGCAACAGAATATTACAAAGATGCTTTTCATAATTGAAGGGAAAATTGAAATCTAAAAAGCTCAAGAAGAAAACACAACAATTAAACATCAATGCAAAATAAGTCATGGTTGAAAGAGCATTAAATTGGACGAAATAAAAAGGCAAGGCAAAAATATCCCGACCTTTAACAAAAATATCTTAACAAAAACTTGTTCAAATAAATGAGGGAAAATACAAAACCATGATCACCTTCAGAAAATGGATAAAACGAGAACAAGAAGACATTGATTCTCTTTCAGAGTGGTTGAAGGCGGTGAGGTCTTTAATTTTGAAACGAATGAAAGTTTTAAGTAGGTCAATGAGTGCCAAGATTACACCAGTTTTCAAAGACCCCGATGTAGCAAAAACATTGTCTACTATACATGAAAAATATGTAGTCGTACCAGCAGACAAAGCCCAAAACAACATTGTTTTTGTCTGCAAAACGTTTTATATCCAATGTTTATTATCAGAGGTAGACGTAGAAAATAATAGCAGTGATAAGACCTACACTGCTACCACTCTCTCCAAAGAAGAGATTGTGGAAAACCATAAATCTGTGCTATCCTCTTTTGGTCTCTCTACCAAGGACGATGATTGTGATTTGCCGTCTATGTACTGGATTCCTAAACTTCACAAGAATCCATACAAACAACGTTTCATAGCTGGATCTGCAAAATGTACCATCAAACCTCTTTCAAAACTTTTAACTTCTATAATCACAACTGTCAAAGAGGGTCTACAGTCCTACCACAACACTTGTTACTCCCGTAGTGGTATTAATTCAATGTGGATCCTGAAAAATTCAAAAGATCTTTTGGAGACAATCAGTTCAAGACTATTATCTGAATATGATAGCATTAAAACCTATGATTTTTCAACACTGTATACTTCTATTCCCCATATTCAGTTAAAATCCCGACTTAAAAACATTATACATCGTTGTTTTTCCGAAAAAAGACGGTACACCTAGATACAAATATATAGTTCTTGGTAGAGATTCCTCATACTTTGTATGAAATAATTCCAAATCATCTTCCAAATATACAGAGGAAGATGTTTACAAAATGCTGGAATTTTTAATCGACAACATATTTGTCCAGTGTGGTGGACGTGTTTTTCAACAAACGGTCGGCATTCCAATGGGAACAAATTGTGCTCCTTAACTAGCTGACCTATTCATTCGCTCTTATGAGGCTGACTTTATAGCTGATCTGATCAGAAAGAAAGAATATTGTTTGGCTAGATCCTTCAATCTCAGTTTCCGCTATATAGATGACGTGTTATCTTTAAACAATCCTAATTTCGGGGATTTGATACATCGCATCTACCCAAAAGAACTTGAGATAAAAGATACTACAGCCACTGTGAAGTCAGCCTCATATCTTGACCTACACTTAGAAATCGATGGTAAAGGAAAACTATTGACCAAACTTTACGACAAATGTGATGATTTTCATTCAGAATTGTCAACTTTCCTTTCATCTGTGACAACATCCCTTCGGCTCATATCACAACTCATACGTTATGCCAGAGCTTGCCAAAACTACGCAGACTTTTTGTATCGCACTAGAACTCTAACAAATAGGCTTCTGGAACAGGGTTATGTTGCTACAAGATTAAAGTCATTACTACAGAAGTTTTATGGTCGTCATCATGAACTCGTGGATCGTTATGGTGTATCCATCAGTACCATGAAAACTAATTTATTCAACGGGTCATAGTTTTCCTTTCCTCGTTTGTCTACCCTGGACTTGACTTTTTATGAGCAACTCAGCGGGTGTTTCTAGAAAAGCAGAGAACGCTTACCCTACCGGTGAACCTGTTCCATGCTCCCAGTTTTTAGTGCAGTCAGAGTTGCTCAGTTGCTTTTGTTCCTGTGTATGTATCATCTTGGTTATTTAGTGTTCTTTGCTGTATGTCTGTCTATTGTCATGTCTTTTGATTTCCGCCCTTATTATTCTTTCATAAATTATGATATTATTCTTATTGAAAAATGAAAATAATTGTTATTATTACCTGTTTATATTCCAACTGTCAATGACGTAAACATAGCCATGGATGGAATCGTAGTCAATCGATTTCGGCCGATAAACATCATTGGCAATTACTGTAAGGTTACCGTTTTCTGGGTCTATTACTGATATCTCCCCTGTCATAGCTATCATCAGTGAGTAATCTGTTTGAAATTTATGTAATCGAATTATTTCGCAAATATCAAAACGTCCTAGTTGCTCATTTACTTTTGTTACTTTGTATGTATGATTTTAGTTACTTTATGTTCTTTGTTGTGTATGTCTATTTTCCATGTCTGGTCTTTGTCCCTGGATTACATTCTTTTGATTACCGCTATAACCTTGGTTCCCTTGATTACTCTTTCTGAACGTTTAAATCTTATATAAATCACACACTAAATTAGAACGTGAAAATGGAAAAGAATAGAACATTCATTCAAGAAGTGCATACATGATCTTTATATCTTGTCAGATTCCTGGAAAAGAGGTTAACAGGACAAACCTGACATAAAATTCTAGAGGTAGGTTGTGTGGACATACACATGTAGGTGAGAACAGTGAATACATTTCACAAAGACGCAGATTACAAAATGCGATGGCGAAGAATCGAAAAGGTTCGAGTGAAATGAATTAGTCATATTTGCAATATATACAGAAACTCGTACATGCTGCAAATCGTATCCATCTAAGGATAATGCTTTGATAATTGTTTCTGTATTCTTTTAATTTCAGATCGGGCAACTTCAATGATCTACTGTTATAATTATTTTAGCAGCATATTTATGGCAACCCTTGAAGGTGATTTCATTCGTTGGTTAAGGTCACCATTATTTATCAGACAGATTGATGTGTTTAATGAAACTGTTTACTATTTGGGATATGGAAATAATATTTACAACTTTGACACAAACTCAACTGAATGGAAGCATCTATGGAAATCTTTCTCCACTATTTATGATATGATTATTGTCGAACATGTTAGTAAGTATACAAATATAATTGTAATGACAATGGAAATAAGTTTACTCTTACCCAAGCCTTGTTTAAAAGATAGATTGCTAAAAGAGGTTAAATTTTGTTGATAAAAACGACTGATTTGAATTATTGTACAAATCTCTACTCTGTGTTTATGATTAAAGCTATGGCTTTTCATAAAGTTTTCACTGGAAAGAATGGTCATATGGAGTATGAAGAAACGAAAACACATGATTTAATAATTAGTTTTAAACATCAAATTTCTCGTTACATTCCTCAAATACATTTGTAGAAGGGTACGTATTTAACTGTAACCTAATTTTAGCCATGAAGTCTTACATACCAAGTGGTGGTTGGAATAAATTTTAAGTCATTTCATATATTAAATAAGTGACTTTAGACTGATGATCGGAATTTCGTTTATGGTTTTAGTGCTTAAGAACAAAGATATTTTTAAAGAGCTATGCATTCTTTCTAAATTTCAGCTAACTTAAAATGCAGAGAATGTTTTTTTCTTAAATTCGGTCTAAAATATTTTAAACACGCAAAAATAGAAAAGCCAAACCTAAAAGTCAGAATAAACTATCATTAACGACTTTTGAATCAAATCCCTGCCCTTTGATAAGGGTATGAAACGCATAGTTCTATACTACGCTATTTGAATAGAGTAAAATAGCTAACAAACAGCTTGATCTGCTGTGTGAAAATGTCATTTTTTCCTCGAAAGATATTAAACAAAGGGCCAGCAGACCCCCTATCCCCTAGAGGGATTTTATATTTCATAATTGATGTATTTTGAACACATTATTTCCAGTTTGCAAAAAATAAGGCAACGCTAACTGAGGTATGTAGAAACAGTGAAGGTCATGAGTAGTGAAATGCCCAAATTCCGTAATAATTGTTTCCAAATAAACAAATATAGATTCAAGAATGTTAGATGACATTGAAAAGTTAAGTTTTCAGGCCTACCGGGACACCTTGCCCATGCTCCCAGTTTTCAGCGGAGTTCTAGTTGCTCATTTACTTTTGTTACTTTGTATGTATTATTGAAGTTTAAGTTTTTGTGTGTGTCTGTTTCCATGTCTAGTTCTTGTTCCTGGATCTCATTCTGTTGATTTTTGCTAGAATATTGGTTGCCCCGATTACCCTTTGAATAGCCATTTGGTTTATAATTTATATCTAAACGATATTGCCAAAAATGATAATCAAAAATTACCCTCCCCCTAAATTTCCATGAAAAATACAGCAAATTTTGAAGTGACTTCGGTCAATATAGGTCAGCAAACTCGAAAGAGGACTTCTTTTGCAGACAAAGTTTTAAAGCTTGTTGATTATGATTACCTCTGCAACGTTGAACATTTAAGTCAGGTTGTATGAAAAATACCCCATAATTTAGGCAATAAGCTGATCACGAAAACACTATAAAACGTATTTCAGAGGTTTTCATAAGCAATAAGTGCTTATGTTTTGGTAAGAAAAATGTTTGATAGAAATATATTGGATCAAAGACTCGACACTGTTTCAACTAATAACTGAAAAGTCCTTACAAATTTCTGTAACTTGAAATCACCATAAAGAATGAACCCGTTGCATGTGCTATTGCATCAGAATTACGATGTAAACTATAGCTAATACTTGATTGGAAACCTAATGGTAGTAAATGGAACACTGAATAATCCTTCAGCACCTGCCTTTGGAGGTTTCATATCACAATTCATACGTTATGACAGAGCCTACCGTAACTTCAAAATTTGTTGTATTTTTCATGGAAATTTAGGGGGAGGGTAATTTTTTATTTGTATCGCGCTAGACTTCTGAGAATTAGGCTTATTAAACAGGATTATGTTGCCTCCAGATTGAAGTCATCACTACAGAAGTTTCATGGTTGTCATCATGAACACGTGGATCGTTATGGTGTATCAATCTGCACCATGAAAACTGATTTGTTCCATGTATCATAGTTTTCCTTCCCCCTTTTGTCTACCCCAGACTTCATATGAGCAATTCGGCGGGTGTGTTTAGAAATGCAGAGAACGACTACCCTACCGTTGCACTTGGTCCATGCTCCAAGTTTTAAGTGTTCGAGTTGCTCATTTACTTTTATTACTTGTATGTATTATTTAAGATACTTTATGTTCTTTGCTGTGTTTGTCTGTTTTTCATGCCTTGTCGCCTTTGTCCATGGATACAAATCCTTCAACTTCCACTAGAATCTTGGTTCCCTTATATATTCTATTGCCCCAATATTTAACACACACATACATGTGTTATAGGATAATTTCACCAGTTTCGTGAAAAAAGTTTCACACAAAAAAAACATAAAGATGTATAAAAGACTGAGTGGAAAACGGATATTCTTTGAAACACTTGTAAGCATACCAAATTGGTATTTTTGTATTTCACCGTACGGTCCAGGAGTAAAGTGGGGAGGGGGGTGAAACTTCCCAAAATATCATAGTAAGGGGATGTGCCAAAATATGGGTATGGTTTTCCGATTTAGATATATAAATTTGATAGTATAAATTAAGATCAACTGGGTTGGATACTCAACTGGGTTGGATGGTTTCTCATAAGTACATATACATATGCAAAAGTTATCATGTAGAAGGAGAAACAAATAACAAAAAACAATACTTTTCTAATGTTTTTATAAGTGCTTAAAAGCTTGGTTTGTTTATTTACACCCACTAGTTTTATCACAAAACTTGTTTACTAGTCACACAAACCGCATCACACCTCTGTTCATTGTTCTATTAATTAGACAACCAAACCGATAGACACGAGACCCTTCTCATGAACTCAAATTACTGACTGATATCCTGTGTTATATTTTCAAGTCTTTTGTATATAGTCTGAGCTTTGATTTACTTTATTATATGCCGTGTTCTATTGTAAGACATCAACGATTACCAAAGAATTGCACCATTAAAAGCTTTTGGAATACGCACCAACTCTTCAATGGAATTGAGGTGATAAAATACCGACCTATGCATTTAAAATATATGATAGTAAATATAAACACAAGAAATATGTATATATATATATATGATTTAAAAATTTCAAAGCATTTTTTTCATCCGTTCTAAAATTAACGTCAGGTAACATATGTATCGGTAAAAATGGGGCTGGTAAAGAGGGAAAAAATATTGCATTACGCGAAAAGAACGGACGGACACGTAATTATCCACACATTTTCTGATGGCATCACATTATACCTTGCCACTACGTTTGGCAAGGTATAAAAACTATAGATGATGAAAAGACAATATTTTATACGTCCTATTAACTGTAGCGGCTAAGTTGCTGTGATGACGCCCTGCCCCACTCCCATACTCTCCTACACAGTCTTGACGTATTTTTGTTAAGATTTTTCAGTATATTGTAAGACGACTTGTGTTAACATTGAATAGCGGTTTTGGACTAGCAATACGAACAAATACTTAATAAATTGGATTTTGAAATAAGTTCCAATCTTACAAATCAAACAAATCTTAGTCTTTGTAAATCTATAAAATTTGATGAGGAACGCATATTAATCGAAAATTTATCAAGTGCATAATGGTAAATTCTAAAGATTAGACTTGATGGCTATGAAAAATTTGCAAAAACCTTTAATGGAGGAATAGGATTATCTAAGTGTGTTCTCAGGGAATCAAACTTTCATCGTTAAAATTAGTCAAAAGGGACGAACAAAATATGTAATGCCGAATCAAAGTGTATACATTTGTAGTGCATTTTGTGATCATTGTTGGAAAAATTCACATTTGGCGGCAATACAAAGAAACTAAAGTGATAACAGATACTTGTTTTTTTTTAAAGATTATGATCACAACAATTTTGAACGGAAATAAGACATTTTTATTGCTCTTCAAACATATTTGTTAGACGAAAATGTATCAGAATTATTTATTTTTGTTCACTGTTTAGTATCAACTTGGGAATGTTGTAAAATGTTGAGTTTGTTTAAGTTCTTTTTTTTAAAAGGTAACATTTTTTACATCTAATTTGTAAATGAAAAACATCTAGGCTTTCTTTTGATGTCATTTACATATACATATTTACATATGTTTCACTTGGATGAAAAGATTTTTTCAAAGACGAATACACAGAAATGACCTCGTAACCAACTTTAAGACTCTGGTTTTCATGACATCGCTGCACTTGTTTTTTTTTTTTGCAAACAGGCGGATTCATGGCATATGTACATTTCTATTAACCTATATAGGAATAAAAAAATCATCAAGGGAGAGGATTTCGTCATCTGGCTAAAGGACTGAAGATAAGTTTTCTGAATATTCCATTTTATTTATATAGTTTCCGAAGAATGTAGAAGCTATACTGAGACTGATCAATTAGGGAAACGCTCGTCCGACTATGAAATAGACCTGTTCATGGATTTACCTATCAGTGATCACACGATTATAGAAGGATGGTACAGACATAACAGCGAAAATGGTGACGTCATGCCAACATCACCACCTGGCGTTAATCATTGTGGAACTATGAATCCAGTTTGGCTAAATGGTTAATATAACTCTTATAGATGAATGCATATTTTCATAAAAACGCAATCATGCATCCTTAGAGAAATAAAAAAAATACATTACTTTTCAATGATGTTTTCTAATGAAAATAGAAATATGAACCAAGTATGGACATGTGGATTACTTCAAAATTCTTACAAAACTTCCTACAAAGTTTCACTGTGATATTATTACTATAAAATATATATCCCATGGTACAGAAGTGGACAATGAATACTTTATGGTCGTCATCATGAACTCGTGATTCGTTATGGTGTATCCATCAGCACCATGAACACTGATTTATTCAACGGGTCATGGTTTTCCTTTCCTCTTTTGTCTACGCCGGACTTGACCTTTTATGAGCAACTCGGCGGGTGTTTCTAGAAAGGCAGAGGACGCTTACCCTACCGGTGCATCTGGTCCATGCTGCCAGTTTTTAGTGGAGTCCGAGTTGCTCATTTACTTTTGTTACTTTGTATGTATGATTTTAGTTACTTTATGTTCTTTGTTGTGTATGTCTGTTTTCCATGCTGGTCTTTGTCACTGGGTTACATTCTTTTGATTACCGCTATAACCTTAGTTCCCTTGATTACTCTGACAGTGTAGATTAATATAGTTTGCTAAATTTATATCACAGTTAAGGTAAACTACTTTTACGGTTATTTGTGTATATATACATTCCTCCTCGTAGGATTAATCTAGAGCTGTAACTTAGTACACGATGTATGGTAATACGGGACAATTTATCTAAGTGTTATTATTTAGGATAGAGGATCAAATTAATGATGAACGTCACAACAAATCAATATTATACAAACGTCTCAGAATGTGACGAATATATTCGCTACAATGCTTCATCGGATCAAATTGATACAGGGAAGATAACGTAAACTTATAGAAGGATCTGAAAAATTCCCAACGATGTTAGAACTGTCAAATTTGAGATGCAAGTTTTTGGTAGTTCCCTCCGCGGGAACTAGCCTTGCTGGCCGAGTGGTCTAGGGCAATGGACTTTGTGCAGGCGGTGTTGTCATAGATGTCACAGCGGTACGAGTTCGAGTCCCGCGGAGGGAACGACAAAAATTTGCTTCGCAAATTTGACAGTTCTAACATCGTTGGGAATTTTTCAGACCCTTCTATAAGTTTACGTTATTTTCCCTGTATCAATTTGATCCGATGGAGCAGTGTAGAGAATAGAGTCGTCACATTCTGAGACGTTGTATAATATTGATTTGTTGTGACATGCATCATTAATTTGATCCTCTATCCTACATAATAACACCTAGATGAACTGTCCCGTACCACCATACATCGTGTACTAAGTTACAACCCTAGATTAATCCTACGAGGAGGAATGACCCGGCCAGCGAAAGCTATATTTTTATAGCCTAGCTGGCCGAGTGGTCTACGGCGCTGGAGTTAGTGCAGGCGGTGTTGCCATAGATGTCACAGCGGTACGAGTTCGAGTCCCGCGGAGGGAACGACAAAAATTTGCTTTGCAAATTTGACAGTTCTAACATCGTTGGGAATTGTTCAGACCCTTCTATAAGTTTACGTTATTTTCCCTGTATCAATTTGATCCGATGGAGCAGTGTAGAGAATTGATTCGTCACATTCTGAGACGTTGTATATATATATATATCGGATTAAATGTAAACACGTCATTCCCTTTCAAATCACTGTTAACCTGAATTGAACGTTGTTTTTTGAAAGAAAAAAACAAATGAACCATAGACAAACACGTTTTCACAACTACTACTTTAAATTGGTTAGTTCATAGCTCCAGGAAAAAATGCATCCTTTCTAAACGTGCAGGTAATTCGGAACTAATAAACAGAGTTTACACAGTCTGTTGTGTTACACAACATAGATTGATTAATTGTTGGGGTTTAACGCCCGAGCAGCAATGTTACAGCTATATATAAGTGAGAAATATTGAACATTAATGTTAAAATAAAAAATAGAATATATAATGTACCATTTTACATACAATTATATGCGTTTTTATTTTCAAGGTGAACTTCCTACCAAACAAGACGGGAATGTATCGAGGGAAGTTTGCATTCAATCAGAGGACGATATCTGCAAAGACACCTTAGAAATAAAAATTTCTAATTGTGGCAGTTTCTTCGTTTACTACTTAATACCCACGCCAAAGAATGATTCATACTGTTTTGGTAGCCTTTATTAATTAAGTGCTAAGATGAAAAACACTGTGACAACCAAAAAAAAAAAAAAAATAATAATAAAAAATAAAATAAATAAAAAAAAAAGCGAAACAAGAAAGAACAGTTATCAAGAAATACCGATTTCTGTAAGTATGTACTATTTTTATCAGGGTTATACGATGGTGCATTTGTTTTGTTTCATCATAGATGTTCATTTTTATATCTGAATGCTAAGTCACGGGATTTAGCTGTTTAAAAATTATTAAATAGATTTATTAACATATACGTATTTTGAAACATCTTATGTCATTTATGAACAAATATTTTACAGGAAGTGGTGTTGTTGCTTGTCCAGGTGGAATGTCTTCGGAAACTGGATACTACCCAGGGTGTAGCTGTGCGTATATTTATAAATGTTGCCTTAGATGTCAGATAAGAGAAGGGATTCGAATCCCACTGAGGGAGCGACCAAACTTGCATCGCAAATTTTCAACCTCGCATCGATTCTAGAGTTGGGGTGTAGTTTAGACTTCAATATATATATGTGTGTGTGTGTAAAAAAGAAACAAAACAAAACACCCCCCCCCCAAAAAAAAAAAAAAAAAACAAAAACAAAAACAAAAACAAAAACAAAAACAAAACAAACTTTGGCTAACTTCAAAACGATTACTTGAAGACCTTTACAAATGCTTTTAGCGAGTAGAATTGAATTCTCCTACATAATTTTATTGTGCTATACTGGCTCAAACAGATATGTTTTATTGATATATAAAAAGAAAAATTGCGTTTATATTGGTGACATAATATTTTAACGGGATAATTTTCAACATAATAAATGAAATAACCCTGTAATACTCATAAAATACCGATATATAATCACTTTTACTTTGGATATCATTGAAATGAGGTAAAGTCATTGTAAAAATCGACTGCTGTTTTAATAATGCACCATGAGGCGATAAAAACACATCTGGGCTATTTATTCAAGCCTCACCAACAAATACTTCTATCGTTCAGTGTGTATTACCTATTTTCTATGTATTTCAAAAAATAAAATAGAAATAGAGGTTTTACATTCGATTTTTTATCGGCTTCTAAACTTGATTGCCCTTGGTGTGAAATAGAAGGCTTGGGTTGATACGGCACGTGACACAGATTTTGGCATCGCTGTAATATTCAGTATATATCATATCGTAATTTGATACATCAATAGCTGTGGTCTTGATACCCTCAGGTTAATCTAACTATGCTGATATGTTTCGAAAGATCTTCAACGAGAATAATAGCGATTTTTATCCTTTTCAAGTACGCAATTCTGAAAATTGTCATATTGTAGCATCTTACCCAAGGGTCAGCGTATCTGTTACCGTGCAAGCAACCCTGACGGAAGGTAAAAGTTATCAGATACCTTTCTACCCACCAACCCCCAGTCTGGAGTCTGTTTTCAGATGCCATTTTGATATCTCATCACCTGAGTTATATGTATATGATGTTATTTGGTATATCAATGGAAACAAAGTTAAAAGAATGAACAACGTCCTGTATGGGAACATAAACACCACAGTTTTAAGAAATTCAGATTGGATTGAAGATTACCAGATGAATATGGAGGTACACGAAAAGTCGAATATTTTATTGACGACTCGATCAAATTTTGGGATGAACAAGTTGCATTGAAATAACATTAACATGCCTTGTTTATATAACCTTATTTAATGTTGTTTTATCCAATTAAGCAAAATAAATCTGATGGCTTATAAAGGAAAAATAAATACCGTGCAATTATCTTTATTATGCAATCACCTTCTGTTATCGAGTTAAACGGATCACCATTTGAAAAAGAAACACATTTTGTAAAGTCAAAAGTGAAGAACAAATGAAGAGCCAACATGTAATTAACGACTTTCATTTAAATCAACGATTATAGAAAGCATCTTAGGTAGTTGAGTAGTAAAAAAAAATGAAACTTTTCTAGGTACACTGTGCATTAAGACTTAGAGAAACAGCAAACGCAATACCAAGCCCTTATCACAGAAGTTCAGTATTCCCAGCGGGTTTATTTGTAAGTACATTTTGTAAAAATCATTTCATTTATCTCTAGTAATCTTCTTGAATAAGTTAAATGTTTTCTGTCTTGTTTTAGATGATTATTTATTTCATCAACGAGTCAAATTGTCCATTTTACAAACAAATGTCCGAGTATTTCCTAGAATAAAATATATTTATCGATGTTTTAACGCTACTTGCGAATCTGGGAACATGCATGCATTAAATCTATCTTCTTCGGATAGTTAAATAATCGATCGTTTAAACGATAGTCCTGTTATTATGTTGTTTTTCTTTACATATGTTGAAAGCTGTCATCATCGTCATTTTGCAATCTGTAGACAGCTAAGATACATGTATTTCATTATAGTCATTTTGCAAGTAAAATATAGGCGGTTCTACAAGAACAATGTGTTCCAATAAACCAACGTTCTCAATGAAACACATACTTTACTGAAAATATACTTAATTGATGTATGCATGTATATTTTATAATTTGTTTTTGGTTGTTGAGCTTCTTAACAGTAGCTATATATTACTATCCATTAACTCCATATTAATGACGGGAAAAATATTCCGAAGCTTTAAAATTAAAAGATATTTCAGAATGGTGGAAAGATAATGGAAACGATACACCATGCAAACAAAAAACAAAAAAAAAAAAAAAACGCTTCAATAGGTTACAACTTTTGATTTTTTTTGTCATTTCCCATGTTTGTGTTTTTTAGCCAGACGAACTTGAGTATACTGTTGTAGAAGGCCAGTCCGTTCACATTTCTTTTCGTGCAACTGTCCCTGTTGGCTGCATGGCGTCACATGTCAATCTTACGGCACATTGCTCACAAAACCTGTATCTTCATCAACCAGACAAAAGCAATGTACAATCAGGTTGTGTGAATAATATCGCAAGTAAAGACATCATATTCAAAGCACAGTTCTGTGGTATAAAACTGTCAACAAATGATTGGAAAGACGAGAAATATTTAGAAGTTATTGGATATAGTGATGGATTATACAATAATAAAGGTCGCACAACGTTCATCCATGTCGGTACTTCCTCTCTCTCCTTCCTGAACGAACACTGGAGAAACATTCAGGTTCCAGAAATAAAAGTATGATAATTAGTTTGATTAAATTTGTTTTATTGATGTTCTATGTAATTAATATATAAATAACGTCAAATTATGAATTTGCGCTATTTTCTAGATGATATGAAGACGTTATCAATAACAGAACGACAAAAAAAAAACAAAACAAAACAAAAAAACAAAAAAACAAAAGCAAAAAAAAACAAAACAAAACAAAACAAACAAACAAACAAAAAACGAAAACAAGAACAAACAACAACAAAAAAAAAAAACAACAACAAATTAATTCATCCCCACTCTAACCAAAAAATGAAATCAAAGATGAAATTATATACAATTACATCGCTTGAAATCGTCGGATATGTTTTGTATCATAATCTAATATCAGATAGTTAGCAGAGTTATAATCAGGAATACAACAATTTTCTTCTGTAAAGGTGACTGTGATCGATAAGGATGCCACCCTAACTAACAGGCTGTGTCAGTCAAATAATGACCCACACATTTCCACCTACGATGGAAAGTATTATCATTTTATGGACATTGGTGAATTTGTTATGTACAGAAACGATAAAGGTCCTTACTGGGTAATGTACATTTCACGATTTATTATAAATAATATAAGTTGAACCAAATTCATACGCCATTAAAAGTAACTTTTATTTTCAATTTAATGATTAAAATTTTGAAATTGTAATACGGTGAATATACTATTATTCGTAAAAAAAACAAACAAAACAGCTCAGATAAAATTTCATTCGTTCAAAGTAAATTGCAACTTGATTATATAACGTAAAATAACGTTCAATTTGAATGTTAAAAAACATGCAAGTCACATTTCCAACCTGATGTTCAAATACCTGTGATATAATATCTATTGAAATGTTTCAAGTCTAGTGCCGCAATGATTTAAATTAGATGCCAATAAAGAGTATTGGTATCCATATCTCGAATTTATCTTTATATTGAAAGAAAATTCAATAAAGAAAACTCGAATAAACAGACTGTTTTAAATCACCTTATTGTTTTCTAGGTTCATGCACTATTGACTAATTGTGGATTTGGATGGGATGGATCAGCTTGTCACTGTGGTATTGCAATCAGAAGTCGTCAGTCAGTCAGACAAAGAAAGAATTACTACCAAACCCAATAACGAACGTAAAAATATGTGACGAGAATGATCTACATATCGAAAGTAATCGGAATAAATATAAGGTAATACAATTTATGACATCGTTATGTCAGACATTTTCTCTCATTCTTTTCAAAAAGCCGTACCAAATGTTTTTTTCTCCACAAAACTCCGTTATCTTTACCATGTAAACTCACCTAATCCTGTATTAATGAAAGACTAATGAAACATTTTCTGACTTCAGAAGTAAAAGTTGATCTTTTTTGCATTTTAGATAAAACTTCCAATTGGAACAGAGATCACATTATCAATATCCAGATGGTCAGGTTTTATAGGGACAGTTACAATCAAACCGTCTATTTATGATATTGATGAAGCAAAAGGACTGTGTGGTTTCCCAAGCGTCTCTAGAAACCCATCTGATGATTACATGCACCGTTATAATGGACCAATCAATGATGATCAAGAGTTTGCCAAATCTTGGAGGTAGTACTTACAGTGTCTGTTATCGAAATTAATGAAAATGAGTAAGCTTTACAGATGATGTAAACCTCTCTTGAAAGAGGGGAAATCATTCCTATTTTGCACAATTTACTTCTGCCGCTCTAAAAAGGTCTGTATTCTTGATAATTTATATCCCTATTGTTTTATATAACTACATTTACATACATTGATATGTTGTATAATGTATTGTTTATTTGTTCCTCTATCCTACATAATGACACATAAATGAGCTATCCTTTACTACCATAAATCGTGTACTATGTAACAACACTAGATCCAACCTTCGAGGAGGAATGACACGTTCATTGAAAGCTATATGTTATATAACATGGTTAGCCTAGTGGTCTAGAGCGCTGGTCTTTGTGCAGGCGGTGTTGCCATAGATGTCACATTGGTACAAATTCTAGTCTCGAGGACGGATCAACGACAACGAAAATTGCTTGGCAAATTTGACAGTTTAAAAATCGTCAGGAATTTTTTAAACCCTGATATTTATATATCTATGTATATATATAGATATGCACACTTTCATCATAGATTTTGCCTTATGTATTAATAGATATTAATATTTGCAAAACACAACATTTGTATTTTTTTAAATTAAATTTTAGTTGCTTGGTCCGATCGAACTACGGTTCGACTTTTCGAATATTCTGTTTGGTGTCAGGATATTGCATAAATTTGCTCTCATGGTGCAGATATATATACCGTAACGATCTACGAGTTCATGATTACGACCATTAAACTTCCGTAATGATAACTTCAATCTTGTAGCGACATAACCAAGTATCAGAAATCTAATTGTAAAATGTCTAGCGCGGTACAAAAGGTCTGTTTAATTGCGGCAAGCTCTTGCATAACTCCTCAAAAATCTGAATGTAAAAGACCAGTCATAGTATACTGAAATAAATGTGCATGATCCTATTTTTCAACTCCCCAATGAAGGTGTAAAGTGGATATTGAAACTTGCTCTGGAAGTAAGTATATTGAACCTAATGTGATAGTTGAGCTATTTACGATCTATTCAGGGACTTATCATTATCCATACGTCAAAGAAGAAGGTTTTGGTATGCACACGTTCCTTTTTCTTAATGTTACTTTGCAATTTAATATATAACACTAATATGCATTTTAGATTCATACTTTGTTCTGAAAATTAAGTGCCTTTATTATATTATTCATAAGAAAGAAAAGTTAAGGATTATGTTGTATTTTTAGATGACTCAATAAACGAATACACTGGAATATGTCATATTAACCATTCTGAAATATAACAAAATTGTCATTGTTTTAAATATTTTGTCTGTCAGAGTAACATCATCTGATGAACAACTATTCGTCGAAGAACCACAGTTTCTTACTGACTACGTCGTTGGACTTAATTATGATGAACATCAACAATCGTCGTCCTTAAATAAATATTGTCTTTGCGAAGACAAGGCAGGGAGTACTCAGGACTTGGGACAGTTCAATAAAGTTAATTGTAATTTAACAGAAAGTACCGAATACTGCTCCATTGACTCGATTTCAACGACGGGTAGTGTGGTTACTTTTCAATACAAAGAGTGTAGATCATCACGTCGTCGTCGTCGGTCGTTAGTAGAGCAATCAGATGATATAATTGAATTTACACCTCTAGAATTAGATGACGATGATATAACATCGGTAAGTCGTAAAAGGAATAAACTGAAGTCATATTATATGGTCTTTAGGTTACAGACCACCAATTCAACCAATGAGCATTTGGAACGTACGCAAAAATAGTCCTACGCAGAAATTACCCCTGTTCCTCATAGTGCTGTGAAAAAAGTTCTCATCTTATTTAAAAAATTTAAACAGTTTCTGAAAGGAAAAACATTTCTGTACATTTTATAGGTGCATTTTGCTTCTTGTGATGTGAAGCCTAATCTCCATAATGATTTTTAAATATACCCCTGTCTTGTGAAAACACTGGGATTTCCCATGCTATTTATAGACCCTTCACTTCCGGTGACCAGTACTGCACTGCAAGTCTGCTAACCCCACATGCCATTCTGAGGATTGTGAGCTGACATATGTAGAATCATGCTGATATATAGTCCTCTGTAGGTTAAAGTTAAGGTAAAGTCCATAGAAGCCATTGAATATTGTGAAATTAGCATAGAAGCCTATGGAAAGTGGAATTAGTGGTTTTTAGCCTTAAGATGAAGCCATGGCAAAATGAAAAGTTTCTTGAAATAGCTTTAAACTACTTGAAGATCTTGTTAACTTTGCCATGAGAGGAATACACTACAAAATTCCTTCAAAATATGCATTTTTTAAGTTATAGGTCCAAATTATGGAAAATTGGTCTTTTTGGCTGATTTTTATGTCCTATCTTGTAAAAAGTGTAGAAAATTTAGTAAAAATATCAAATATTAAACTTTGAGGGCTATATTTACCTAAATATGGTGGTAATAAGCACTTGAAATCAAGTTTTGTGTAGATTTGAGCAAAAATTAGGTTAGAAATGAGGAAAAACTCACTTTCATTACTGCGGTTAAGGCCATATCAGTATTCCCCTATGGCAACATGGAAAATCCATTATTGAGTACTTTTTTTGCTTTAGGTGCCCTTTACTGGTCATGTTTTAATGTGAAAACACTGTATTTACAAATTTAAAGCCAAATATATCACCTTTTGTGAAAATTTAAAGATTTAGGATTTTTGACATGTGATCAAGAAAAAGGGGGAGGCATGTCAGAAATAAATTTTTAAAAATAGACCAATTTCTCAGAAAATGATTACTTTTAAAACTATTTCTTCATTAATATTGTTAAAAAACAAGTTGTGATTGATATTTTTTATTTGAAAAGTCAGAAAAAGTTCTTTGCAAATATTTAATGCATTTAAGTATGGTAGAATATTGTCACTTTTTTGCTCGTACAACTTGGTTACCCTATATTTAAAAATCAAATATTTAAAAAAGTGCTTGTCACATTTCACTGAAACTTTGCAAATGCATTCAGTATGTGTGTTGGAAGATACCTGTATAGTTATTTATTTTTTCTAAGACAAAAAGTGACTCTTTAGGTTACAGACCACCAATTCAACCAATGAGCATTTGGAACGTACGCAAAAATAGTCCTACGCAGAAATTACCCCTGTTCCTCATAGTGCTGTGAAAAAAGTTCTCATCTTATTTAAAAAAATTAAACAGTTTCTGAAAGGAAAAACATTTCTGTACATTTTATAGGTGCATTTTGCTTCTTGTGATGTGAAGCCTAATCTCCATAATGATTTTTAAATATACCCCTGTCTTGTGAAAACACTGGGATTTCCCATGCTATTTATAGACCCTTCACTTCCGGTGACCAGTACTGCACTGCAAGTCTGCTAACCCCACATGCCATTCTGAGGATTGTGAGCTGACATATGTAGAATCATGCTGATATATAGTCCTCTGCAGGTTAAAGTTAAGGTAAAGCCCATAGAAGCCATTGAATATTGTGAAATTAGCATAGAAGCCTATGGAAAGTGGAATTAGTGGTTTTTAGCCTTTATATTTGTAGTTGCATTTGTTGTTTAATGTTCTTATTTTAGGTAAAAGCTTAGTGATAGTATTAAAGCTTCTGAATTATACAACATTATTGAATAAAACGTGCCTTGATATTACAAGTTAAAGAATATGCGAGTTTTTCAGGGACCAAGGACCTTTAGGAATAACTGGACTAGAGAAACAGCTTATATCGCATGTCAAGAACAACTAGAAGAAACTATACCTGCTGACACTTACAAGGAATTTTTAGAAATATCGGTTGACAATTTCATAGAGTCATGTGTAAAAGATATTGAGGTATGGTGTTTTAATACCCCATATACATTGTGATAATTTTTATAGTTTATACCACTTTGGTTAGAAAAAATAACTGCCTGAATTTCATTTGCTGCATGGAACATAAGATATCCTTTTCAAATTGATATAGCATTAGCACGTTCAATACAGTTTGATGTCATTTTATGTAGTTTCATCAGCTCATCTTATCATTCAATATTTTTAGCTGACGGGAGACACATCATTTTTATCGGACACTATTGATGCGATGGTGGTCAATATAATGACAGAATTAACCAGGAACGAGTCATTGTATGCAGTAAATTCTACTAAAGAAGGGAAACAAACGATCTTAGAAGATATCACAAGTAGATTGTGTCTAAATAATTGTAGCTCAAATGGGAAATGTGTCCGAGGTATACTGTTTTTTTCATCTGTACTCTGAGAATAGTTGATAAATAAATATCTCCCCTTTTGTTTTATGTTGCTTTCGACTGTCCATGCTGATCTTTTTATATAAAAAATAAGTATATTTTCATTGTGATTTCCGTAACTGATTCGCACAAAAATTTGTTAACACTATTTATTCAATGTTAATACATGTATCAACATTCCAATTTAGTCGATTCTGCTGATCATCAATTTTTAACGATAACAAATCCAATGTTTATCGATTTTTATAATTTGAATTAAACATGAATGAATAACTTTCTTATATCTCATTTTACTGCCTTTTAACAAATACAATAATTTTATTTCATTTTTTTAAAAAAATATGATAATTTTTATAACATTTCGAACATGTATTTCTGATAAAAACATTCATAAAAGTATTTTATGCTTGGTCGATGAGTTTCAGTTTTAAATTTTATCAATCGATTAATGTTCAAAATATGGTAGATTTGTGCGAGTAAGTGAAGGCGTAAAATCATGTCTACATAGTCATATGTATCATTAAGCGATATTTCATGTAAAAAGTTGTATAATTTTGTAGGATTATGTATATGTAATGTTGGTCATATGGGAGACGATTGTTCGATTGAGAGTTCAAATCCGCCACGTAATATTAGCGTCCCTGTGTCAGGTCTATGTCGGCTTGGGGAAAGGGAATGTAGGAAAACGAACCTTTATGGGAAGTTTTTATCAGAGGATGTTTGGTACAAAATACGGAAATACAAGGTAGGACTCTAATATTACAAAAGAAAATAAAACTGAACTGCATTTAAATACTCAAATCAACTCAGTACCATATTTTAAGCAGTTAAATTCAAACAAAGTATCATCATATATGTTGAACAAGGTATTTCAAAAGACGTGGAGAGATACAAACTATGTTTGAAATTGCAAAAAAAAATATCAAAAGCAACGCATTGTGAATAAAGTATGTAATTAAAGTTATTTTTGCTGATCAACAGATTGGCGAATCAGATGTTCAGTACACCACAGGCTGGGTGTCACATAAGGCAGAATACAGGAACATGTTTATGGTCACGGTTGACCTGCATGAACCTAGAAGTAAGAGATCAGCTACAGAACAACCATCAAAACCAGAAGGTTATGACATCAGTCTTTCCTACGACGGGCAGAATTATGGAGAACATGTCGCTGTTATTGTATATGATGATGAATGCTATTCCTGCAACTCCTCATTCGTCTGTATTTCTTCGGTAGGTTAATATAGACTTAATATGTGCAAAATACGATGTTTCTCTTACATTTCTTTGAACTGTCAAATGACAAAATTTATAAATTTATAAATAAAGGTAAATAAAACTGCATAACTATCCCCTTTCATAAAGTGCACGAATTTACATATAAATCTTTTTACTTTGGTGAGGTGTGCCTGTTTTTCGTGAAAAATACCATTTCCTTTAGGCTTTTTATTGAATGTTTTTTTGGCGTATGTCGCATTTGCATCATGATATTTGTATTTTACATATGGAAAACATATATATTCAGATCTTTATATGTTAAGACTTATGTAGAAATATTTTTTTGTGTGCATAATAATGCACCTTGAAATGAGATTTCTTTTCTGTTCAAAATCCTATAGGAAATATATGATTAATATATGATTTTTTTTATTAATTTTTTTTCATCGATTAATTCGTTGTCCTAAACATATGTTTTTAAAATATTTTTTTTCAAAACATATGAAAACATATGGATTTTTCCTGTGTATAACAAGGTTTAGAACAAACGAGAATACAATACGGTGTGAATTTTAATGTTGTTACAATCTTTGTTATAGGGCAACTGTGATATATCCGTGAGCAATGACCATGCTGACAATAAAAATGGTAATTTTAACAGTTAAAAAACAAAACAATATAGAAATTAAAAAAAAAACTACATAATACAACAAACAAACCAACAAGGTAAAAACAAACTAAACACAATAACTAAATGAATCAAAACGTTGTTCTAAATTCCCAAATCTTAAACTGTCGCAAAGGAGACGCATGCTAACATTTGTTTTGTTTAATTTGATTTTTAAGTGTATGTTTAATGAATAGAAAATGTATTAAAACGTATATATCATTTCTGTATTGAATCATGTTCCAAATATTTGTACACATTACACTTTGAGCTTTTAATTGTTTATTTTTGAAGGAATGATTCAATTGGCAAGAAAAAGTATTCTGAAATAAGAGTTATCCGTAAGCTACGCCAAACTAATAACGACAAAGCAGTTTAAAATATACACTGTACTGAAGATGACATAAATATTGAAATACTCAGTGTAGTCTTTTAATATTCTATCAATATGGTATTTATTTGTAGAAAAATCCAAAACTGTAACAGTAATAGCTGCTGTATCATGTATTGTTATCGTTGTTTTATGTGCAATCATTGGCTTTGTTATCTTTAAACTCAAGTTTGCAGGTCCAAAGTAAGTATACAATTTTTACAAATAATTTGTAAAATGTACTCTGTTTTCATATCTATTGACAGACACAATACAAAATTGGCATTCAAAGTTTCCGTCTAATATAAAGTTGTATACTATTGTGCATGTTCTATATTTTGTTCCTTATATGCACATTCGTTTGACTGTATCTATTCCAAGAAAATGTTGGCCTTGTATCTAATTTGTCCTTTTGTTTGAGGTTCTTGTAACAAAATAAATGCTAGTCCTTACTAAGTGCTCAGAACGACACACAAGAAGCGAGAAAATATCGACAAAATAAAATATGTTTTTCTTTCTTGTAGATCAAAAATAGACATTTTTAATGAGCAGATTAAGGGCCAGGGAACAAAAAATAGCTTTCAGCGAGAGAGCACAACCAGTGATGTTCACCTGGATGGAATCTTTTTCACTCCGTATGATAAAATTGACAGACAAGTGCCCCCAAAGAGTTTCGTCAAACAACGGGATCACTTTAACCAATAATATCATACTTTTATTATTTTCTATTGACAAGATGTTTTAACATTATGTAATACATGACAAACAAGTACAGCACTTGATTGAATTCAAATATAAGGGCTATTTTATATTTTTTTGTATCATTTGACTAGATTGTTTCATGTTTTTATTATAGATATATACTAATATGGTAGGAGTATATTGACTTAGAGACTTGATTTTTCAGCTAAACACATAATGTCTCATTTTTAAGTTTAGTAAGCTGTTGGGTGAAAATAATAAAGAGAACAATTTTTACCTAGACCAATGATAGATAACAAAATTATTTGTACACTATTGTAGTTTTTAATTACCCTACCGCTGCAGCTGGTCCATGCAACCAATTTTTTTAGTGGAGTCCAAGTTGCTCATTTGCTTTTGTTACTTTGTATGTATGATTTCAGTTACTGTATTTTCTTTGTTGTCTATGTTTGTTTTCCGTGTCTGGTCTTAGTTCCTGGATTACATTCTTTTGATTACCGCTATAAACTTGGTTCCCTTGATTACTCTTCAAACTAAAGATTTATTTTATACCTTTGGAATCTATTACATGTTAAGACTACGTCTGTCGATAATTAAAAACAATAGACGATATGTAGCAATTAAGATTTTATTTTTACTAACAAAGTGTTTGCTTAGTTTCATAATGAAGTGTATTTCATAGTGTGTTATTCAGCGACAAACAGTAGTGTGACAATTAATAGGGACAGCATACACAGCAAATAGTGTCAATATTTTCTTTTTTACAGTTTACAGGGCTTAAACTTCGTGAAAGTAAAAAACAAATTAATGTCAAGTACTCTAAACATACAGAAGTTGGTAAGAACAACAATGATTTAAAGCTACAGTTTAGTTTCCTACAAATATGACTGCAAAAAAATATATTTCACACATATAAATTCGTCTTTGAACTCTTACGTAAAAATTCAATAACAAGTTCTAAACATGAAAACAGAAAACCAAGACGATCTACATACGTAATGAGTAAATGAAACAAAATAGAGTACACATAAAAACTGGATATGAGTAATACAAGACGTCACACAGAACAAACTGAAGCAATAGCAATATCAACTCTTACAAAAAACTGGGTGTGACATCAGGTGCTTCGGAAGTGCAAGCAAGTTATGCTCCCCTCATATTGTAAGAGAGAGTAATCAACGGAACCAAGGTTATAGCGGTAATCAAAAAAATGTATTCCAGGGACAAAGACCAGACATGGAAAAACAGACATACACAACAAAAACAAAGAGTAACTAAAATCATACTTACAAAGTAACAAAAGCAAATGAGCAACTCCGACTGGGAGCATGGACTAGGTGCACCGGTAGGGTAAGCGTCCTCTGCTTTTCTAGAAACACCCGCCGAGTTGCTCATAAAAAGTCAAGTCGGGGTAGACAAACGAGGAAAGGAAAACTATGACACGTTGAACAAATTAGTTTTCATGGCGCAGATGGATACACCGAGTTAATGATGACGGCCATAAAACTTTTGTAGTGATGATTCCAATCTTGTAGCAACAAAATCCTCCTCAAGAAAACTATTTGTTAGAATTTTAGCACGATACAAAAAGTCTCGGCAAGCTCGGGCATAACGTATGAGTTGTGATATAAACATTCCATACGCAGGTGCTGAAGGGATGTTGCCACAGATGAAAGGAAAGTTGACAATTTTGAATGAAAAGTCATCACGTTTGTAGTAAAGTTTGGTTAATAGTTTCCCTTTACCATCGATTTCTAAATATAGGTCAAGATATGAGGCTGCCTTCATAGTATCAGTAGTATCCTTTATCTCAAATTCTATGGGGTAGATTCGATATTTCAAATCCCCAAAAATTAGGATATGTTAAAGATAATACGTCATTTATTTAGCGGAAACTGAGATTAAAGGATCTAGTTAAACGATATTCTTTGTTTGGGATCAGATCAGCTATAAAGTCAGCCTCATAAGAGTGAAGGAATAGGTCAGCAAGTAGAGGAGCACAATTTGTTCCCATTGAAATGCCGAGCGTTTGTTGAAAAACACGTCCATCACACTGGACAAATATGTTGTCGATTAAGAATTCCAGCATTTTGTAAACATCTTCTTCTATATATTTGGAAGATGATTTGGAATTGTTTTTTAAGGATAAGGAATCTCTACTAAGAACTATGTATTTGTATCTAGGCGTACCATCCTTTTTGGAAAAAAAACAACGATGTATAATGTTTTAAAGTCGGGATTTTAACTGAGTATGTGGAATAGAAGTATACAGAGTTGAAAAAATCATAAGTTTTAATACTATTATATTCTGATATTAGTCTTAAACTGATTGTCTCCAAAAGATCTTTCGAATTTTTTCAGGATTCGCATTGAATTAATATCACTACGGGAGTAACAAGTGTTGTGGTAGGACTGCAAACCCTCTTTGACAGCTGTGAGTATAGAAGTCAAAAGTTTTGAAAGAGCTTTGGTGGTACATATTGCAGATCCAGCTATGTAACGTTGTTTGTATGGATTCTTGTGGCGTTTAGAAATCCAGTACATAGACTGTAAATCACAGTCATCATCCTTGGTAGAGAGACCAAAAGAGGATAGCACAGATTTATGCAATTTTCTACAATTTCTTCCTTGGAGAGTGTGGTAGCAGTATATGTCTTATCACTGCTATTATTTTCTACGTCTACCTCTGATAATAAACATTGGATGTAAAATGTTTTACAGAAAAAAAAAAACAATGTTGGTTTGGGCTTTGTCTGCTGGTACGACAACATATTTGCCATGTATAGTAGACAATGTTTTTGCTACATCAGTGTTGCATTGGCACTAATTGACCTACTTAAAACTTTCATTCGTTTCAAAATTTAGGACCTCACAGCCTTTAACCACTGTGACAGAGAATCAATGTCTTCTTGTTCTCGTTTTATCCATTTTCTTGCGTAGTCTTCCACGGCATCCATAAGAACTCTAAAGTTATGATTCCAATTTATTAAGCACGGTTCACGGTACTTGGGACCTTTATAAAGGAGATTCGTTTTCGATAATGGACAAATCACCCGTAACGACGTGACCGGAAGGACCATATTTAAATGGAGAGTTTTTACAAGAACAGTCAGGTGGTTTAGCTTTGAAGTCCTTGATCCCAAGGTTCTACAATAGCCTTAAATAATTGATATTTTGGATGCAATGGGTGAAGTATAGGAATATGAAATAATTGGTATCGATTTGTCTTTGAAATATGGGTTAACTTTGTTGGTAACGTTTTTGTGGTGGCGGATGTTAGCCAAATTAATTGCATCTATACCTTTGTTGACAAACGGTAGTGGAAAAAATGGTCGTTTTTCCTCATCTTGAATTTCTCACAAACTGGTTTAAAGAGTCTGTGGAAACCAATATCTAAAATGATGGCAACAAGTCTATATAATGATAAGGTAGGTTCAGAAACAGGAGTGTCAAGACTTGTTTTGTAAAGGGGGTGTAGTAGAGAGAGAGGTATAGAATAGAGTTTAGTTAGAATGTGATGAAGGTGTTTTTGTATGAAAGGAAGAAGACCATCTATGGAGACTCTTAGGTGACGTATTAAGTTAGTTGATTAGCAACTTAAGTCATCGTGACTTCTTGTGTGAAAAAGTTTTGTCCGTAAGGGTACTAGTGAAGAAAGAGTCGGTTATTAGAATGTTGCATGTTTTGAAATTTTTATACCATATTTTGTTATAGTACAATGTGGTGTGTCATAGTTGTAGTCAAATATACCATTTAAAGTGATGGAACATGGTTGGATTACGTTGAAATAGTCGGATTTTTTTGTACTGGAATAGGAATGCTGCATACTGAACGTGGTATTAGGTGCTTTTTTCGAATTGACAGGGCACTATCCGTACCAGATGGGAGTGTGCTATGATTCCCACATGGAGATACCACAGTCTTACAAGACAAGGGTGTCTGGTCTGTTGTCAGGTTCGGACCTTTTTATACTGGGCGACGTCTGTACCAGTTTTTCATGCATTCGTCTTGTTAAAACCTATAATTATACTACTGGGTTGATTTGATGATACCCTCGGGGAAAAATCCACCAGCAGCGGTATCGATCCAGTGGTGTGAAAGAGTAATCAAGGGAACCAAGATTCTAGCGGAAATCAAAAGAATGTTATCCAGTGACAACGACCAGACATGGAAAACAGACAAAAAAATATATATCTATATCCAAAATATAGAGGCCCTATGCATGCAACAAACATGATTTACTTTTCATTAAAGACTAAAGGAAATAGTTAGAAATGGAGATGATATCGCAGTGATCTTGGACATAACCAGATTTCCAAAGCTGATTTCTCTAGTGACACAGCTCTGTAGATAAACATGGAAAACACAAAAGAAGAGCAAAAATAAAATAAAACAAATAAGATATAATTCAAAATGACTATTACACGTGGAAAATAATCCATAGTAAATTGGTCAAAATCAAATAGGCAAGAAAATTAAGGCAACAAGAAAATAACCAAACACTTTTCTGATCCATAGTCCCAGAAAAATCAGGCAAAATAGACATAACACCCACGGAACAGCTGGTACCGCAATGGTCCTGACTTGGTACAGATATTTCAATCGAAATGGTTTGTTAAATTTGGAAACCCACCTCTTCTATTGCTGTGTGAATATACTGGCGGTGATTAAATAGTACTCGCATGCTTTTGTGTCATAATCGATAAACAGCGAAAACATCAGGACACAGAACAAATTATAGAAAATATTCATTACTTATTATTTAAAAAGAAATTTTATCTCTAAAAAAAAAAAACAATTTGGAAAGCTTTTGATACGCATTTCCTCATACCCTTGATTCAGGAATCTGTTACGGAGATCTTTATGACGTTCAACAAGATCAGAGTAGTTAGCACTTGCTCTAGCGGAGCGAATCCACTGTGGAATGTAAATACCATATGCAGGAGATGAAGGTATATTGCTGCATAGATAAGGAAAATAAATAATATCCACACATTGGTCTTCAATGAATGACGAGGAAATAACTACACCAAAGTGCAGGCTTCAGCTGGCCTCAAACAGCAGTATACATAGGTATAGGCACAAGTTCCTGACATTGGGACAGGCGCAAAGAATGCTGTGGAAGTTTCCTTTGAAAACAGGAAATATATTAACTGATTATACGCTACACAAATATGCAAACAAATTACCACTAACAGTTAACTGACATAGTGTTCCAGACCAATGTAAACCTACAAAAGGTTATGTCCCCGTAAAAGTGTACATATGTTGGTTGGACATTACATTAACGGATGTGCTAATACAATGAGTGTCCAAATCATACTTTAAAGTAGTAAACAATAAAGAGGTTTTGGATAATTTTCTTCAGTAAAAAATTTGGTATTTCTAAGGTATTTTCTTTACAATCCTTTGTAGAATGAGCATATGAAATATTTTTAAAATATCTTACAAACAAGGTCAACAAGTCAATATATGAATGGTGTTTTCTAAAAGGAATTGTATAAATACAAAAATACCAAACATCTGTATATTGCGTATTTTGGTATATCGTGCACGTGCTCACGATGTATCATCTCATCTGCAGCACAAGAACCAAATGTATACTGAGATCTAAATCCCAGAATGAAATATCTTCATAAGTCTAAGAAATATTATCGACTAATTTTTTTTGCAAAAGCTTTTGTCATCCTAGAGTATTTCTGTGTTGTATCAGAAGACTGCTTTAATAATTCAGATTACTAAAGGGTACGAAGAGTATTGAATTCCTTTCTTCAATTGTTGAATCCCAGTTACAGATACAAAAATAGCCATATCAATGAAATTAATGACAATAATGGGTATTTTTGAATTATTTGAATACTATTAGTCGGGAATTTCTAGTTTAGTTGTATTTGTATGTAATATCAAATAAAGGTAAGGAACTTCCATTCATAATATTTAAGTACTTCTTTGTCTAAGAATCGGGGAAAATGGTATAAGGTGTGGCACACGAAAAAAAAACCGTAGAATTTGTTTGGCATTGTCCAAATACTTATACCTCATAACCTCCAGGTTATGTTGCTACAAGATTGAAGGCATCACTACAGAAGTTTTTATGGTCGTCATCATGAACTCGTGGATCGTTATGGTGTATCCATCTGCACCATAAAAACTGATTTATTCAACGGGTCATAGTTTTGCTTTCCTCGTTTGTCTACCCTGATGCGTCATGGAAAATTTAAATAGCTATCAGTTATTTCTAGATGTATGGAATATATTTGAGACAAAAAAAATATCATAATGAAGAAAAATAATGTGCCACATACTGCCCGATTCTAACACTGAATGGTACTTAAACACTATCATTGAAGCGTACAGAAAATACTGTGAAATATATACATATACACACCTATACACAAAATAACATATACAAAATGTAAAATAATAGTAACTCGATTTTTCACACGTATGGGAGATACAAAAATATCTATTACAAAATCAGAGGTAAAAATTAGAGCTTGCCGATAAAAATGAACTTATTTTCAACAATACTATATTATCTATGGTGGTAGATGAATCAGAAACAGCCTCCGTATCCGTGGTTATTATTGTCTGTTGTGGTGTTGCAGTAATTGTAGTTTTTGTCATCATAGGCTTAGTTAAGCACAAACTAATGACTGCAAAAGCTGAGTAAGTGATATTCATGTAGCAAACAATCTTTAAATCTATTTATATATAAAGAGTAATCAACGAAACCACGATTCTGGCGGAAATCAAAAGAATGTAATCCAGGGACAAAGACCAGACATGGAAAACAAACACACACACAAAAGAACATTAACCAAAACCAAAATTAACCAAAATATTACATACATAGTAACAAAAGTAAATGAGCAACTCGGACGCCACCCAAAACTGGGAGCATGGACCACGTGCACCGATACGGTAATGACAATGACTAGTACAATATATGATATTATGATCTGTTAAGTTTAATTTATTTGTTGTATTCATAATGTTGTTACTTTGTCATTAGAAGTTTTCTAATTCGTTTTGTGAGTTTGTGTAGTTTCTACTACATGCCGTAAAGAAAAACTTTAGTGTGGAAAACACGACAAAATATCATTTATTTGTGAAAATGATGATTCCACATGAGTTACATAAATGCGTTTTTTTATACAGAAATTGCTCCAAATGAAACTCAATACACTCTTATTAACCATTGCAATGAATTTAAAAGAAATATACCATAAACGAAACGTTCTGTTTTGTAACATATTCTGGCTTAAAAATGTGTCAGTTAAAAATGTAAGCATTGTTTAAGATTTCGTTTGTTGGAGGTCAAAGACATCGGAACAGCATACCAATATAGGAACAAACACAATCACAATTAAATGATCACAGATAGTCACGGTGTAGAAGATAGCTGTCATAGACAGCACTCCTTTTAATAAATGTAAAAAAAAACGCAATTACCCTCATTTTTATTGTAATAATAGTAATAAGGTTTCAGACTTTGCCAATGAGCTTGTAATGAGTCTCATTTTCACATGAAGTAAGAGTTATACATCCCTACCCGACTATCCTATAAAGTATTTGTTAATAAAATAAATTATTCTTTTAATTAAGTTCATCAGCGCAGTTGAATAAATTGAAATTCAAACTATATCTATTTCAAGTTATATGTATGGCTGTTATGTTTGCCGGTGATACTTACTAAAATAATGACAGAAAGTTATTAATTAACACGGTAATCAAAACTGTCAAACGAGAAACGAGATGAAACTATAAACCATGGCTTTTTCTTGTTTCACTCAAAAGTCATTTTTTCACCTAAATCTCATGCGGACATCATATTAAGTTACGTGAATGGTGATTTCGCATTAAACTTAATTCACACGCTTTTCATGATAATAATTTGTGTATGTGCAAACACAAAAACAATCCAAGTACGACATTTTTAATTTCTGTTTCTTAATTTGATTTTTGAAAAGCGAGCCAATTTAATCAGGTAAACAAACAATGATAATATTCGTTGAAGCGGTAAAACAGATATAGGCAACGAATGGAGTATATTGACTATGTCATTTAAGGAGAAATCAAGGGAACCAACATTCTAGTGAAAATCAAAGCAAACATAATCCAGGGACAAAGACCAGACTTGGAAAACAGACACTTATAACAATACATACAGAGTAACAAAAGTAAAAAAAAAAGCAACTCGGACTCCACTAAAAACTGGGAGGATAGACCAGGTGCACCGATAGGGTAAGCGTCCTCTGCTTTTCTAGAAACACCCATCGAGTTGCTTATAAAAAGTAAAGTCCGGGGTAGACGAAAGAGGAAAGGAAAACTATGACAAGTTGAACAAATCAGTTTTCATGGTGCAGATGGATTCACCGTAACAATCTACCAGTTCAAGATGACGCCCATAAAAGTCATAACGTTTGTGGTTAAGTTTGATCAATATTTTTCCTTTACCATCGATCTCTAAGTGTAGGTCAAGACATGAGGCTGACTTCATAGTGTCTGTAGTATACTTTATCCCAAGTTCTGTGGGGGTAGATGCGTTCTATCAAATCCCCGGAACGAGGATTGCTTTACGATAATACATCATCTAGATGAGATTAAAAGATCTAGCTAAACGATGTTTTTTCTGTCATATCAGATCAGTTATAAAGTGAGCCTCATGGGAATAAAGGAATGGGTCAGGAAGAAGAGGAGCACAATTTGTTTCCATCGGAATGCCGACCGTTTTTAGAAAAAGACGCGTCCACCACACTGGACAAATATGTTGTAGATACAAAAGTCCAGCGTTTTGAAAACATCTTCTGTATATTTAGAAGATGATTTTGAATTATTTTTACAAAGTATGAGGAATATCTACCGACTACTATATATTTGTATCTTGGTGTACCATCTTTGAGAAACAACGATGTATTATGCACTTGCGTCGGGATGTTAACCGAGTATGGTAATAATCTGGAATCGAGGATCTCCAAAAGATTTTTCAGGATCCCCATTGAATTAATACCACAACGGGAGTAACAAGTATTGTGGTAAGACAGGATACCTTCTCTGACAAATGTGAATATAGGTTTTGAAAGAGGTTTGGTAGTATATTGTGCAGAGCTAGCTATGTTACGCTGTTTTTATAGATTCTGTTGACTTACGGAATCCAGTTCATAGACCGCAAATCACAATCATTGTCTTTTGTAATATTATTTAATATCAACTCTTGTTTATATGTATCTGAATATTTAATTGCATAACTTATAATTTTTTTTTTCATGTTTTTCTAGTAATTTCATCTTAATTTTCATGATGTTCTCTTTGTTTGTGATAACCTCGCCTGTTTTTATTAATCAATATTATTATTCTTTCGTTGTTGTCGAAAATGATTTCCAAATGTTCATAACAGCATTTGCGGTTTCGCATAAGTATCGAACAATTGCATGTGTATTGTATACGTTAAACAATTTTGTTTTAATATGGGTGTCTTCTCAAATGATTCGTATATTTTAATGTGTGAAAAGTTGTTTTCATTGTTCTGCTTATATCTATCAATGTACGGATTATTGTGGATAGACAAACAATCATTTATTGTAAATTTGATGCTTTTGGGGTTATGTACTATAGCAAATCTAACTTCGGTTGTTTTGGTTTGTCAGCTTTGACAATGCAAGGATTGTACAGGTCTATTATCGTTCTTTGTGCTTTATTAACTAAGTTAGAGAATACTTTCTCATTATCTGGTTTGATTCATTTTCTTTGATACTATCTTCGAATGCCAGGACAAGCAAAATACTGATATTAGGGATAACGTTATAAAATCTGACACATATCTGATAATCGGTAACAAAATATAAAATACAGTGGCAAAAAGTAACTTGAAGTTGAACTTGCATAATGCATTTTTGTGCAGCATGTTAATAAAACAAAATTTCCAGCTGGTACATGGCCTTACATAAGAACCTTTGAATTTGCCAAAAACATTAAAACATCCTTCTTTTTTACAACTTTGTTATTGAAGACATGTTAACCCTAACTTCTTCTTTATTAGATTGCACGTATTATCAGTTTTCTGTTAATATCAACCAAGCTATGTATAGAGTATGACACGCATACTTTCGGAAATTTCTGAAACTACTACATGTAATATTAATATCAAATTAACTCATTGTAGTATGTATGGTTGCCATGGTAACGTGGTCGAACTTTTTTCCGCCAAAAAATGTCCAGTTTTAACAGGCACAACATGTGAGAACTTTTCAATTATCAGTTGTTTTTATATTTACTCTCATTCTATTTATTTCTTAACTTTTTGTCTCTCAATTATTTTATTTATAACAGACTGTAACAAAAAAATAGCTCCTCTGTTGATGTTTTCAAAGAGAGGCTACATTCATTCAGCCCTAGAGCACCTGAATGCTTCAGCATAGGCAAAAAAAGGAAAACATATGGCTCTGTCAGTTGAGGTGTTAGGTTGGCAACCTGAACCTTCCTTTGAAGCTTTACCACTTGACTGGTAATCCAAACTATACTCACTCCCCGTGCAGGTCCGGGTGTTAAAAAATAGGCCTGCAGCAGCGCTAAGCTTGTGGTAAAAGGCGACTAAATGGTGCTCAGAAACCTAGCCGGGGGCTAGACGCTCTGGCCACAGAGCAACTGGGATGTGCGCACCAGGTGGTGGGTTCGGGTAGCCCTGGCATGTTACATGCGGGGATTGTCAGGCTATTATTCGGAAAACCTGACAGCAAACCATAGTGGTGCACCGTGTTGGGAAATATGCCACGTTCCTCGCACGTTAAAGAACCCTGCGTTGGTATTCGATAAGAGTAGGAACCTTTGCGCTCTGCCACAGGAGGCTAAATTGCCCGATCTTACCCATCCCCCTTTTTCTAGTGGCAATCAAAATTTGTCAACCCTATTATCCTTGTGGCCATCCCTTGTTTCATTTCATCATCATTCATGTTCAGTGTATAATCCATTTCATGTTCATCGCCTGAATATAGCTGAAAAAATGCTGCTCGGGCGTTAAACCCCAACAATCAATCAATCAAACTATCCTCACTGTGGAGACACGTTGAAAGATAACCATTACTATTTCAAAGTTTGTCCATACTATCAACTTCACAGGTAGTCACTGCAGGATGTCTGTATGGAACTACAGATTGACTTTAATTTTCAAACATACTATATGGTAATGAACTCCTGACGTATAATAATAATGTTAAGATGATGTTGGCTGTTAAAATGTATATCAAGAATACTATACGGTTTTAGCAGTATAAAATTATATGGGCTGATGGTAGTTTTATGGACAGACCAAAGTATATATTTAATTTCTATTTTGTTAAATAACAAAAACGAGAAGAATGCACATGTACAACGTGTAACTACTTTGGCTTTCTGTGTCATGTTCTTTATAGTTACACGTGTATATACTAGGTGCCTTTAAAGACGCATTAACACACACAAAATGAAATAAAAAATGAATTTGTTTTATTTTATAGATCAAAGAAAAACGTATTTATTATCAGATTAATAACAAGAAAACTAACCATAACCTTCGGAGAGAGGGCATCATCGGTGATACCCAATTGATGGAATTCTGTTCAATCCGCATGATCATATTAAGAGTTGTCCCCAACGAGTTTCTTGAAACAACGCGATCATTATAACCTATAACTAATTTTACTATAAAAATCATTATTTCTTTGTTTTCATTTGTCTGGGTGTGTTATCTATTACATGACAAAAAGCAAAACAAAGCAATTCACATATTGTAATCGGAGTACTTATATTTTGATATTGAGGAAAGATTATAAAACGTCTGTGTTATTCTTTTAAATTATTTCATGATTTTAACATAACAAATGCACACACACACACACACACACACACACACACACACACACACACACACACACACAGATATATATTACATTGAAAAAGATATTTAAATGTAAGTTTTAAGAATCAGGCAAAACGGAAAATCAGAAACATGCATATCAAACCTCACCAATCTCTGCATCATTTAATTTGCTCAGAAATTTTTCAATACTGTTTGGGAAAATGAGGTTTTAGACAGTTTTCTTCCCTGCAATATTTATTTTCAGTGCGTTTCAATGAATTGTAACTCAAATGTCCAGCATGTTATGGAAAATCTTTTCTGCTTTCTTGTTTCTGATGGTGCAAATAGTCAATTAACAATATCAAAATTATAGTTTTTTCATACCATGCTTTACCTACTGATTGGTTCTTATAGGGTTTAAGTATTTAAGCAAAAAAAAAGCTTAATTTTTCATTTGTTTAACATCCGTTAAATAAGTAGTTGGTGAAAAAAAGAAAACACCTGTGACATATCATATTACGTACTACTTCCATAACAACTATTGACGTCAAAGAATTTATACACATATTCGTACCTTTAAAAGGACATTTTATAGCAATACGTTTTTACACAGCTTTGTAAGGACAGAGGATAGAGATTTTTTTTCTTAATTCAAAATATGAAATATAGCAAAACATGTATTCATTATTAATAATTAGGTCATATTTTACAATATTTCATATCGTAACAAACGATTTAATAACGATTAGGAAGTAGGTAGAATTGTCTTCTTGTATTGCCTTCTGGTGAATGCTGTATTAGTTATCAAATGACGACGTCAATCATAAAAAATCAGCATCAAATTTATCAAATAAGCAGAATACGTCACGGAACAAACAAAATTTCTATAATAGTAAATGAATATTACTTTTCATATATGATAGATTGACTGATACAAAGCCGCAAAACAGTCATTTTGTCATATAAAAGACACAACTTCAATTAGTTGACGCATGACAATCTATTGATGGATTAATAATGTTCCTGGAACCGGAAAATTTATCCATTACCGCTTCGTCTGATACTTGTTGCCAGCTTTGAGTTGTTCGAGCAGTCCATTTACATTTGTTGTTATGTGCGTCTGTTTTCAGTGTCTTGTCTTTAATTGTTCCTGGATTACATTTTATTGATTTCCGCTAGAATAATGGTTTCTTTGATTACTAATTCCTTATTAAGATAGTTCACTTCAATTACTTTTTCAGCAATTTGAAAACAGCACAAACCCACAGTGAATGAATATCAAGGCTAAGGATAATAGCACAAAACACATACAAAAACTATAGCTATCTGATTATTACTATATCATAGATGAGTGGTCGTGGAAATAGGGACAAGTCCTCTGTATATTTATATAGAAAAAAAAAAGATTCAATACGGGTTTGGAAAAGGAACACTTTTTTCAGGTACAACAATCAGTGTATATTATTTATTATTTATACTGTCGTTTTTTTAACATTAACGTTTAATTCAAAATAGACTATAATAAATATAATTTTTAATTAAAAGTCTACAGAATATGATAGTTTGCACTTTGGTTTCGTAAAAAATTAAACGCATCATAACTGAACACTCATAACGTGCATTCAAAGGCATAAATAAAAGAATATCCCTTGCGTGCATTTTAACGCACGATAAACGATTTCATCATTGAGTAGGTTTGAATGCGCTATAATCGAAAAATTATGTCATAATTTCAATTTGTTCCTTTTAGAATGGCTTTGTGTCATTTTCTTAAATATGTTATTTCTAGCTGAATTGTAAATAATAAATTATTCATTATTTTCTTTTGAATTGTCAATTTCATTCATTTTGAAGGTTTACCCATTAAAAAGCTGAAACTACCATATGATTTTTATGTGGAGGCTAGGGTGGTAATTATGGAAAAACATGACTATACTGGACAGGTCATACATGTAAAAAAGCAGAAACTATTATCTATTTGTTGAAAAAGATTTCGACACTTTTACATTTCAAAAATGATGTCTATTTTTTTAATATTTTAAAATGAAAACAAAGGATAACAAATCTCTTACTGGTCTCTGACCCAAACAGACATGTCATTATTCAAGGGTTGAATATTTTTTTTTGTTTTGTTTTTACGAAAATTATATAAAATCATTATATTTAATTAGTATTCTAGATGATCCAGTACCTGAATAAAAACAGGTTTTTTATGTTATCATGAAAGAACTTGATCCAAGCTGTAATATTCATGTGGCCTTTGAAGTAATATTGAATTTATATGCATGTATGCTTAATACACACAATTAGATTTAAACGAGACAGATGACAAATAATATTAACAACAATAATTGAATGAAAAAAAAAAAAAAAAACGAAATGATACAATGAAGAATAAAATTTAAGAAAATACAAATTGCAAAATAACAAACGTAAGACTTATACATAAAGCAAATGATTAATATGTAGCAATATTAATGCCCTATTATAAAGAAAGCTTCCCTCGTTTGTATAAACAAAAAAATTCTTCTCGAACCGTAGAACGGCAAATACGTTTCAAAATCCCAAAAGTATTTGTCGAATACGTATTATTTTTTTTCTTTATAAATAAATAATATGCTGTTGAGCAATCAATATACAACATACTTATATAAGGTAAAAAATAAAAATCGGATATTTCCATTAAAAGTGCTTTATTTAAGACTGCAGGCTTTTGATTCACAAGAACGTTTAAACGCCTTAAATGTTGTATCATGGTTACTACATTATAAAACCAACATGTTGGTTACATGGGCTAATTTTAAAGCTTAGATACTGAACAATTGTATAAATTTACATAAAACCTTGTCTTGACTATGTTATTTCAAAACAAATTGACAAATAACGGTTGGAATAAAAAACTCTTTTTTAATTTCCCAACTAAGTTTTCGTTTATATATTGTATCACAAAAGTTTGACTCGAATACATCGTTTTTATCTATATTATAAATGCCTAGAATATGAGTGAGTTTTATAGAGACAGGGATTATATCTTAAATTTGCCTAACAATTCGTACTTGTACATACATATTTGATGATTTCAAATCTTCAAAACTTATAACACGCAATTAGATAGCAATTTCAATGTAGCCATATAGCAATTACAGAATGAGTTGCAACGTTTGTTGTTATGTAAATACAAAACAATTTTAATATGAAAATATAATTTGAAATGAATAATTCTAGATTACAATTTTTCTAATTCATGCCCCATGCCCTATGAACATTACAAATTCATATTTACAAATGCCAAAATCTCGAATTATGCATGTAACGTGTTTGATTTTTGATTATTATTTAATAAACAAATACATTTTACATATATTTACAACGTGCACAAAACATTCTGTTTAAACAAGGTTTTCCAGATTTTACAAGGTACGCAAAATTTTCTCTTAAAACAAGGTGTCCAGATCTAATTACATGTCACAATATTCATTACATTTCATATCCCCATACATACATGTAACTTAGTAGTATCATACCCAATCAAGGAAAAGTTTATATCATCTACCCTGACAACAAAATGTTTATTGTTATTTTAGAGATCTAACTGATCACATTGTCTCACGAAACTCCTCGGAGGAAGCTGTTTGTCAAATTTATTCTCGGGAAAATGAATAACGTCATTGAACTGAAACTGGATATCACTCAGTGAATTCTCTCTTTGACGTTCGCCCTTCTTTTCCGTATACTGCTTATTGAGAACATCGACCTTTGACCTGCACAAGGAGGCAAAAATGTTTTCATGTTTTCACATGTAAGACTTAAGGAAATAGTACGAACTTTATCTCGGGCTTTTTTCATGCAGGTGTACTTGTAAAACCTGGCATGTTATTACTTTTATTTTAACAGTATCAGTCCTCAAGTTATTATTATAATGAATTTCAATGGTTATTAATGTTTAAAAAATGTTGCCTGTAACTTTATTCACGAAGACATAAAACGGGTACGATACGTCAAATTCCTTTGATTCTGTTCGATTTTGATCGAAAATTGTGACTCCAACTACACAAATATCACAACATTCTTTTATCATTGTTTGCATTAATAAAAAGAAAAACTATTTTTTTCTTTTTTTTTTTTTTGTTACGAAAATATATAACAGCAGAGAAACATATAGAACATGTATTAACGTGATCCTTAGAAATGACTTTTTCATAACTTGTATTGCTTTACTTCTGTAAGTTATTGCATAACATCATTTATTTTTATGTTCTCATAATTGACTCGAAAAAATATCCACTTACCTAGGAACTGTACATTTAACTTTATATATGATTACACCAAGAACGACACAAATTCCAACGGTAACTGCACATGACACGGTGGCAGCTATTATAGTCGATGTCTTATCTGCAAATACATTATCATTACAGTAAACATAAGTATTTTGTTCATTTGGCTTCGATTTCAATCTGATAAAAGTCCTGTATGTTTGGTTTTAACAGATCCAATAACGATAATTTCTTTTTGTGCAATACATAATTTTGATAAAAAGAATTTGTCCATGTTTAATGTCAGAAGGGATTTCTCGAAATATTTCTTTTCCAAAAATGTAATTCTCTTTCCATTGCTTTTTTCTGTTTGTACAAACATTGTGAAAGACAAGTCTTGAAATGTCTAACTCATTTTGTAATGCTTGTGAGAATTACATATCAAACATAAAAACCCTAACTGTTGATATAATACACCAAACCATGAAGTAAATAAGTAATTTGAACTTAAAAGTCTTTTGAAAATTATCAACAATTGTATGAAAATGCAAGATAAAGAATCCTATATGCACATTACAGATTTCTTCTTCATCAGCAGCATTGGAACCAAATGCTTAGAGAGGTCGAGATCCAAATTGAAAATGTATAGAAAAATAAGTAGTATCAAAACTGTAGAACAAGAAAGCTCAATACACCATCGAGTGAAGTAAAGTACTAAGAATGACGCCTTCTTGAAGCATTCTTATTTTTTTTTCAAAAACTGCTATATATCGAACAGTTTTCGCAGATGATCATGCATTTGTAGGAGACCACACTTTAAAAAACGCGGTTCTATTGATAACAATAAAAAGTTACATAAATTATAACAGTACGAAGTTATTCATAAATTACTTACATGTACCTGGGCACCGTTTCACAAAGCTTACATAAGACTTACAAGCATGCAATTCTTAACAAAACAAAGAGACTTACGTGTACATCAGTCTTGTGTAAGTATTGTAAGACGATGCCCACGCTACTAAATTACCCTACGTACGTTCACTTATACAAAAAGCAGTACTTTACATTCGATTTGGTTGAGCATAATGTGTATGACCTGATAAAGTTGTTTATAGTTTCAACAGAAGTTTTAAAGGATACATAAAATCTGTTGATTTTCTTCTTTTTACTCAGACGTATTTGAGAAAAGAAGTTTTTCTCCAGGGGCTTTAGATGTGAATTGCATACGCAGTTGCTCAGATTTTCCACATGTATATCTACTTAATTGGGAATGTTTTATTAATCAAAATATTGACATTTATCTTCATCAAAATACAGCTCAACTCGTAAACAATTCCACGCTTATTTCCTTATTTTAATCTTTACAGGTAATGTACATCTCACTTTCAAAATTTAATATAGAGGGAGAGTTGAATGTAAAAATAATCAAAGGGAATCAAGATCTTAGCGGAAATCAAAGGAATGTAATCTGGGGACAAAGGTCAGATATTGAAAACAGACATACATAACAAAGAACATTAAATAACCAAAATAATACATAAAAAGTAAGAAAAGTAAATGAGCAGACTCCACTAAAACTGGGAGTATGGACCAGGTGCACCAGTAGGGTAAGCGTCCTCTACTTTTCTAGAAGCACCCATAAAAAGTCAAATCCAGGGTAGAACTATGAATAACTAAAATATATTCTGACGTAAGTGAAAAAATTTGTCGAAACGGTAGTAGACGATTCCGCAAGTGTGGAGGCTTTTTTTTCTAAAATATGACATGGAACTCCGTCCGTCAGAGGTATAGCCTAAATTCATATTAGAGTTCAAAGGAAAGGAAGTATACCACTTATGTATAAATGAATACTATTATAAATATAGTGTTGTCAATCATTCGTGATTTAAACTTTTCCAGTGATTCATACATATCGGGTTCATTTTGCAATTCTGAATTTTACTTCCGCATAAAAACGAATGAAATTAAGAATAGACTAATAAAACCAAATTGAATTGTTGGTTTACCTCCTCAGGGTCAATCAAATCATTTCATCTTACCTTTGGTATGATGCTCTTTTATCGTCTGGACATTACAATTTCCCTAAAACAAAATTTAACCGAATTAGTTGAACATTGTATGTTATATTTTTAGTTCCTAATATTGTAATTATTGCCACATTATTCTTTAGTCGTACACGTAAGATAACCAGTTTTTTTTTAAATCTTTTCTATAACCATTTTCCATACTTCCAATATAATGACATGCACATAATTTTAAAAAGTTTTTACAATTTACGTTCTGGTTCTTGCTACTTTTACGTACCGTAGAAACACAGAAGAACGAAGAGTTGCAGGAATAACATTCATCATCATATACAATGATAGAGACATGTTCTCCATAATTCTGTCCATCGTAAGAAAGACTGATGTCATAACCTACTGGTTCCGATGATTGTTCTGTAGCTGATCTCCTTCTTCTAGATTCATGTAGGCTAACCGTAACCATAAACATGTTCCTGTATTCAGCCTTCTTTGATACCCAGTCTGTGATGTACTGGACATTCGATTCATCAATCTGATTCGTCATAGTAGTTATATAAGTACATTTATATCAAAGTGATACAAATTGGGCTTCACAGGTTTCAAAGTATAGCCATAAAGTATAGTTTTTACATTTCATTTTTGCACAATGTGAATTTGGATGATGTCGACTTTATGTGTGTGGTATTGTTTATGATATTTTATTTTATAAATAAAGAGTTGAGGTATTCGGTCGTATAATTGTACAATTAGCACTACAAGAAACCATTTGGAGGTGTCAACTCGATTCTTTGTCTTTTAAGAATATAGAGTACATATAAAACATATGAAACGAAACCAATTATATTAATATTGCTAATCGTTTTATTTATTTAATTATATTTTTTTTGATTGTTTGTTTTTTTTTTATATTTACAATTTCTTGTTTAATTTATTTAGGAAGGAAAGTAAAACGTAATCGGAGTTAAATACAAATCTTCAAGAAATACCTGATACAGATTTAATAGTATTATTGTCATTGTTTTTTTTAAAATCATCAAGTACACTGCATGGACAATGATGAAAACGAGCAGATTGTACTTTGAAAATTTCAACATGCAAAATCCAACATTTATGTTGGGGCCTGCAATGTTTATTCCATGAGAACCGGTTTGGTCATCGGGTCATAGTCCTAGTTTTACCTCGTCCTACTACCTCGGATATAACATTTTATGAACAACTCGGCAGACATTTAAACAAGTACAGGACGCTTTGCTCTTCCGTTGCGCCTGATTTACACCCCTAGTGTTTTATTGGAATTCGGGTTGCTAAATTAACTTTATTTCAAAGCGCATTATTGTAGTTATTTTTTGTCCTCTCTTAAGTCTTTTTGTTATCTTATCTCATCCCAGGATTATGTTTTCTAGATTTTTCTAATTGTTTGGACTATTTGGAATACAAATATACTTATTGAAGATTTAAAGGATAGAATAAAACAAGCTTTAACTGGTGTCTTTTTTGTTATGATTTCATCGGAATTAAAATATCGTTTTTATTGATTACCCTCTTACTGAATTTAATCAACATGCGTCATTCTTATACCTTGTATTGTCGGATTTTGTACCATACATCATCCGTCAGAAAGTTTCCATAAAGGTTTGTTTTCTTACAAGCTCGCTTCCCGAGCTGACATAAACCCGATACAGGGACGGTAATATTACGAGGTGGGATAGAACTCTCAACTGAGCAATCATCTCCCATGAACCCAGCATCACATGAACATGATCCTACAAAAACAAACGACAAATATCAATAATGTTTATAGTAATAATAATAATTATTATATCGATGACAGTGTTTTATCGATTGTTTCCAGAGTAATAACCTCACTGTGAAATAAATTCGGTAATTTCACTCTCGGACTACCTCCCGTCAAAACGTCACCACTTTGATATCAATCATTTAAAATTCAAATTGAAAATATCGATAAATTTTGAAGAAAATATATATAATAAATAGGATAATCGATTGGTTATCGTGAATAACCGAAATATGATCACTCGTGCCAAGAACGCATGAGGATTTAACTCGTGCTCGGAACAAGTTCCGTACACTCGTAAAATCTAGGTATCTTCGGCCTCGTGATAATATTTTGGTTATTAACAATTAATTATTCTATTATAATTAAAAGACAAAACATAAGTGATCAAGTTGATTCCATTACCACTCGCATTAACTGAATGGTTGTAGGAAGTATTAAATAATCTAACCAAATTCGAATTACAGCGTGTTAAACATAAGAATAGTACCTTGAACGCACTTTCCTTTTGAGCTGCAATTGTTAGAACATAATCTACTTGTTATTTCGTCCAGTACTGTTTGTTTACTGCCCTCTGTGGAATTATTAACATATAATGATTCATTCCTTGACAATTCTGTCAAAACATTAACAACCATGGCGTCAACTGTGTCAGACAAAAAAGACGTATCGCCCGTCAGCTTAAAAGTAAAAAAAAAAGGAATTGCCCAATTTTATTGTCATGATAGAAAAGACTCAACCTTTCGTACATTAAATTTGATTATGTATATAAAGGGTAATGACAAAACTACCAAACTGAACTGATATTACTATACTGGATAATATATAATGTAAGATGTATTTTTGAATAAAGTACTACCTCGATATCTTTAACACACGATTCAATAAAATTTTCCACTGATAATTCCATGTGTTCGTTGTATGTATCTTCAGGCAACGCTTCTTCTAACAGTTTAGTACATGCCGTAAAAGCTGTTTCTCTTGTCCAACCATTTCTAAAAGTCCGTGCAACTTAAATATATATAACAACACTCACATAGATGTTTTACTATTTAACCAACTCTTTTGATTCTTGTTCAATCGTTGTGTTTCAGGCTTACGAGTAAATATGTACATCAATTAAGGTTTGATTTAACCTAGCAGAAAAAAATATCTAAGATAGAGGCCATAAAACTATTTTATCACCACTTACAGAAGCTGATTCATCTTCATCAATTTCTAAAGGAGTGGATTCAACGACATCATCCGAATTCACAACAACAGATCTCCGACGGCGACGTGATGACCGACATTCTTTGTATTGAGAAGTAACAACACTACTTGTCGTTGAGGTCGTGTCACTGGAGCAGTATTCGGTACTTTCTGTTAAATTACAATGAACTATATTGTAATCTTCCAAATCCTGAGTACTTCCTGCCTGGTCTTCGCAAAGACAATAGGTATCTAAGGGCGATGTCATTGGATGTCCACCTTCATTTAATTCAACTACATAGTCCTTGAAAAAGTTTGGTTCTTCGACAAAAAGTTGTTCATCTGGAGATGTCACTCTTAAATTTAAGATGTTATTTGTCTATTACAAGTCAACCATTTACTTCAGAAATCTAACAGTATCTTAAAATCGACTTTTGAACTATTGTGCGGGATAATTTTGAGCTTTGCCGCCCACATCATGATACGGTGGCAGTATATAGAACTATGTTCTGTTGCATCAAGTGTGTACACAATACAAAATTTTTAGCACACTTGAAAACAGTTAATTCTGGACACAACGAATGATTGGGAAACAATAATTATGATTTAAATTTCATTTCAAGTTGAAATTTCTGCGTTAATTGCATTATGTCAAAACCTTGAAAACCATAAAAGATATCTGAAATCTCCTTGAAAAATGCAGGCACGAATATATATGAAATTCTAAAAACAAAAAGTCAAAATTGGAACAGAAAAAAGTTGTTTTTATGCGTGGCCCGTTTAAGTTTCTTATTATTAAAAAAAAACGCAAGAGATATTTAAAATCTAATTTAAAATGCCAGGCAAGAATTGAAAAAAAGAATCTTAGAAAATACAATTTCAAAAGGGAACCAAAATTTAAATAAAGTGAATTATATTTGCTTATTATTCATGAAACTTTGCAAATACATATTTAAAATCCGACTCTTAGCCCATTTTCAATAGAGAGGAACAAATTAGTTAAAAAAATTATCGGTTCTCCGCCATGTTCTTATGAACATTTGGAAAAAAAATTCTGAAAGATGCGAGAAATTTATGGACGACAAAAACGACAACGATGAATGCGACGGCACAATACCATTATACGAACGCAAAAATTGCACGATCGTATTAAAACGACATCGGGCATATATATGTGTTCACTATTAGTTTTGTTTTCTACTTTATAATTAAGACTTACAGAGTGATTGCATAATTCAAACATTTTCTGTAAGACATAATAAAATAAAGATAAGCAAAATTGAAAAAAAGAGAGTTTTACCGATAAAGTATTATGTTTCAAGGATTACCTCCAAGATTTAGCGAATTCGTGATCATCAGTGACTGGTCCATTATTTCGGTGCATGTAATCATCAGATGGATCTTTTGAGACACTTGGGAAGCCACATAGTCCCTTCGCTTCTCCAATATCATAGATAGACGGTTTGATTGTAACTGTCCCTATAAAACCTGACCATCTGGATATTGATAATGTAATCTCTGTTCCTAAAGGAAGCTTTACCTAAAAGCATGCAATCAAATATTTTCTACAGTATGGCATGCTATAGTGGTAGAGTCTGAACAAGCTTTCTTGGTTCATATGAAAGAAAGAAACACAAACTTATCATTTTTATCCTTAAAAATAATAGAAATTGATAATGAGTCAAGTGTGCTAATAATTTACCAAAGAGTAATCAAGGGAATCAATTTTATAGCGGCAATCAAAAGAATGTATTTTAGGGACAAAGATAGCACGTACATTATATCTATTCCTACTGCTCTCTACAAGCAGGTCATTTTCGTCGCAGATCTTTAAGTTCGTTATTGGGTTTGGTAGTAACTCCTTCTTTGTCCTTGAAATGATCTTACACGTTCTTAGAACAAACAACGACTGTCGACTTCTGATGGCGACACCACAGTGACAAGATGATCCGTCCCAACCAAATCCACAGTTTGTTAGTAGTGCGTGGACCTTTAAAGTTAACAACAATGAGTTCATTTTAAAAGATTACATTGTTAAATAATAATTTGCAATAATTTAAAAAAGAAATACCATTGCAAAAAGATATGTTACCGTTCAATCCAACTTCATTGATACATTTACATTTATTCTCCAAATTTTGGGTAGGTCTTTTTGTGGAAATAAGCAACTTTTTGGCCAGTTTGCACTTTATAAACTGCGAAGCGGTTTTTAAACAAGCGTAAACTGTCCTATAGTTGGTTATGCGAGCAAGATTTGGTCAGAAATTCAAATCATCCTTATATTTAATTTCTAATAAGTTAAAGTCAACATAAAACCCTTTCTCTTCATTTTAATAATTTTTGAATTATTTAAATTGCGGATTGCGGGCCGATGAGAACATAACTGTGGTTCATTTCCGATTGTTATAAGAGCAGTACGCGACTTCTTGGGCGTGGCTTGTGTATGGTAAATTACTGCCCAACTTAATGATGTAAACAAATACATGCAAATCTCCGTTGTGTTTCAGCTGTTTTAATTCATTTCATCAGCGTGAATGAACATCAAATTCATATTTGATAAGAATAAAAAATGTTATGTTTTAGAAAATTTGTATCATATTCTGTAAAAATCACTTTCACATGTACACGGCAGCACCCGCCACGTGCCAATCGTCAATGAATGAAACATTATACCTTATAATGCAAACAACTATTGATATATCTAACATCGTTCTACTTAATATACTCTTTTCTGCATTATAAAAATGAAAGTTTCACTAGCGACCATTCAAATGACATAGCGTAAAGTGTACATGTACAGCAAAATATGGACAAATATGGCGGGTCTAAGATTACCGTAATAAGTTACGAAATGCAAAAATGTACCGTAATTGTCCTATTAGAATAAAATTATTTAATTATATTAACGTTTGAATTCGGAAAAATATAACACTGTATGTTTTAACTCGTATGTATGATATTACCCAGTATGGACCTTTATCGTTTCGATACATGACAAATTCGCCTATCTCCATAAAATGATAATACTTTCCATCGTAGGTAGAGATATGTGGGTCATTATTTGACTGACATAGTCTGTTAGATAAACTGGCATCTTTATCGATCACAGTCACCTTTAATATATTTAAAATATGAATATTAGTAAGATGTAGCTAAGGCGGAGTCCTTATTATTTAATAAACAAATTTGTTTTACAGTCAACTGCTGGAAATGTAATTTATTTCATTTTATCATTTTTTTCTGCCACTGTGACTTTTAACAAGACCAGCCCTAAAAACTCGACATTATCACCAGTACTACAAATAATATATTTTGTGACAATGTATCCTCATATTTCAGGTTAACTTCAATCGTCCACACTTGTTAAGCGCCAATCTGTGTACGAATCAGGCAATTGATGACACATTATTATTTCAAGATTAATCAAGGGAACCAAGGTTATAGCTGAAATGAAAAAAATGTAATCCAGGGACAAGTACCAGACATGGGAAACAGACGTACACAACAAAAAACATAAAGTAACTAAAATCATGCATACAAAAGCAATGAGGAACTCGGATTCCACTTAAAAAATGGGAGCATGGACCAGGTGCACCGGTAGGGTCAGTATCCTCTGCTTTTCTAGAAACACCCGCCGTATTGCACATAAAAAGTCAACTCCGGGGTAGACGAAAGAGGAAAGGAAAAATATGATAAGTTGAACAAATCAGTTGAACAAATCAGTTTTCATGACGCAGATGGATACACCTTAACGATCCATGAGTTCATGGTGACGACTATAAAACTTCTGATGTGATGACTTCTATCTTGTAACAACATAACCCTGTTCCAGAATCTAACTGTAAGAAGTTAAAACGATACAAAAAAAACCTGTGTAATATCGGCATGCTCTGGTATAACATATGAGCCGTGATATGAACACTCCATACGCAGGTGCTGAAGGGATATTGACACAGATGAAAGGAAAGTTGGCGATTGGGAATGGAAAATTATCAAGTTTGTTGTAAAGTTTGGTCAATAGTTTTCCTTGACCATCGATTTCTAGGTGTATGTCAATATATGAGGCAGTGTCTGTAGTATCCTTTATCTCAAGTTCTCTGGGGTACTTGAGACGTATCAATAGATTTGGTCTTTTTTAACTAAAATATATTCAATACATCTAGAATACAACCAAAATACTTCTTAATTTATCCCGAAGCATCTATGACATAGATATATTATGACTGCTTATATAGGCAAAATGTGCTACAAAATTTTCCAGCCATTTTTCTTCAGCGTATTTCAACTTAATTTGACCTATCAATATCATGAAAAGGCAATCTTTACGAAACACTTTAATGGTTATTTCTGGAGGTCATGTGGTATAAATACTTGGATAATGCTATAAAATCTCTACGTTCTTTTTCTTATACACATTTTGCCTGATTCTTAAACAGAGAAGTATTTATGTAATTATTTGTACTGTGTACAAATGACGCTAGAGCTACAAATGCTTAGTTTAGAAAAAAAAAAAAAAAACGGCCTACTTTTACGTCTGGAACGTGTATATTCTTCCAATGTTCATTTAGAAAAGACAAAGAAGGAGTGGAAATACGGATGAACGTTGAGCGTCCCTTTGCGTTGTACAATCCATCACTAAACCCAAAAACTTCTAAATACTTCTCATCTTTCCAGTCATTCGTAGAAAGTTTTATGCCACAGAACTGTGTTTTAAAGACGATGTCTTTACTTGCGATGTTGTTTACACAACCTGCTTGTACACTGTATTTGTCTGGTTGATGAATGTACAAGTTCTGCGAACAATGAGAAGTAAGGTTGGCATGTGATGCCATGCAGCCAACAGGGACTGTTGCCTTAAATGGAATACTTATTGACTGGCCTTCTATGACGGTATACTCCTGTTTACCTGGCTGAATAACATATTACAAGTAAATTAAAAAGAAAATGCAATCAGAACGTAATTTATTTGCAACATTTTGTTTTACAAACGGTGATGACTCTTATAAGCATTATATAGACGAATTAAAATGTAACGTCAAATAAAGAATATATTCATGTAATATTTTGTTTGTGTTCAATATGGTAAACAAAGTTGATGACATGCTAATCATTCTTGTAGCAAGCACTTATAAGTACACATTATTCCCATTCAAAGCCCATATACTAAGAAATTGTTATAAGATATATAGAAATTTAACCAGCAAATTGTTCTGTTTATTTATTGGGGACTTATATATTATATGGTGTGAAATAAAGTGATGTAAATAACCCATTTACTAATTTCGTGCAATTGCAATCGGTAATACAATGCGTTTAGGTATAGTTGTTTTGGCCTTTATTTTAAAGATGATGCAACGTCAAAGCAATAGGAAAACTATAAACAAATAATCATAATATTTTTCATAGTTTTCAGCATTTTGTGCAAATATATCAAACCGAACTGTTATGCCTAGAGACAATGACTGAAATTGGGATATAAATTTCAAAATATGTAAAAGTCATAACTGAAGTTCAATTTTATTCAGTCTAAAGTAATGTTAAACAATATGTATATAACATTTTACGCTAAAATCTGTTTTTTTTATTAGTCTATAGCTTTAAAAGTCAATTTAAGTTTATCAAGATGAATTTGTGTATTCAAAATTAACCTACGCTATTTATATGGTTTATATGGCCTTTACATGTAAACAAGTGGTTACTGGACATTAACTCGAAGTCTATGCAGATTGCATATAAGAGAGGGGTGACCGTAATCAATTATGTTTATGATTGAGTCCTTACTAACACACATTTTCTGTTTGGGTCAACGAATTAATTGAGGCCCTTGAAAAAAAAAACGTGAAGTGCGGCCTATGAGACGGTGATTTCCTTGTGTATAAAAGGGTTTGCGCTTCTTTTGCGAACGATTTAGGTGTAAATGAGCCTTTTTGTTCAGAACCTTTGTTTCTAATTTCCAGGTAAGTTTTAATTAGAACCTTTACAACAATATTGACGATCTTGGGATTATGATTTATAAGTTCTTTGAGAAAAAAAAATCAATCAAAATTTATTTAGAAAGGTTATGGAAGATTCAACTTTTAATAAAGATTTTTTTAATACTTAAATTGCAACTCTTATGTAAATACTTTATTCAAATTATGTATTTTTGAATTTACGTATATCAATGTCTTCCGGTGTAAATAAACCCTTTTGTTCAGAAAGTCCGTTTCAAATTTACAGCTGTAGCACACCCAAGCGAAATTGTCAGAGCTGATGTTTATCTCTCACAAGCCAATCGACAGCAACATATAAACACAACAAAAACAAATCTGTCATGAGCATCCGATTGTGAGTTATTGTGTCATTGTCCACTAAACACGATATTCATCAATGCACGTAGAGAGAAACAGCATACGAGCTTGTAAAACAGAACCCCCCTGATATGCCATGAAAAACATTTTCTTTATGATAGAACAAATTCTGAAATTCTGAATATTCGCATTTTTCCGATTTTATAGTAATTGTTACCCCAAAAGGAAAATCTAAGCGCCTGAATTGATCAGATATGTTAGGTTCATCATTATCTTAACTATGAATGCCTAACATATGAGTTATACAATGTCAGTATGCTGTGAATGAGATTTCTGTTTGGTACTGAGACCGATTGTCTTGGGTAGGGGTAACATTTTTAACATTTTTGGAAAATCCTTTTTTGCAAATTAATTTTGTATGGTTTATTTATGTAGAAAATTTTTTGAGACGTTTTGGTTGAATAATACCTTGTAGTCGACTTTATTTGACTTTTGACTGAAAAATCAAAAATCCCATTTTTTTGCATCTTTTGATAAATTCTGACTACGAAAATCGCCAAAATATATTAAAAGAAACCCAGAAGTATATTTGTGATAATACTAAACAGAATATACAAAATAAGCCAGTTTTTACTGAAGCATCAATACTCTAGGGGTTTTGACATTGAAAAATGTGTCGATTTAAGCGATATTTCGGCGGGGTAGGGTTAATTTTTTTTCATTTCACCACAAAACCCTAGGTTTTACTGCAATTGGTACCATTGTAAAGCTGAGATATTGGGCTACATGTTGGTACATAATGTATGTCAGTTTACTTCTTTTTTGTAGAAAGAAGAAGTTCGTAGAATCAGAAAACTTTTTTTTTGATTTTTTACTCAATGAGGTATAAAAAGCAGAAAAAAAAAATCAAAAATGCATTAGTTTATTTTTTTTGCAACACAAAGTTTCGTGAATGGGAGGTATAAGGGTATTGTGGTTAATGAGTGAGGGGTGCACGGGGGGGGGGTGTGGTTAGCTCAGCCCACATACTAATGTATTTCACATTAGAGGAAGGAAATAACAATTCATTCAACTACGGAAATAATGGAAATCTTACAACAAACTTACAAATAAACCAGCGTCAAATGGTGTACTTCTCTGATATGGACTGGGAATTGAGTCAACCGATGCTCTCAGTCGTAATGAACAGCTAACCTTTTAATATGTATAATGTAGTATTTAAAGTTCTTTGATCAGTTGAACGTTTTAATCATGTAATTGTTACATTTAAAATGAAGTCATTAGTTTGAGTGTTATATATTTTTCCTTTGATTATTCAATTTAATATTTCAGAAATATTTAAGTATTTTTTTTTCTCTCTAGCACCTTCTTTTTTTCTTGATTTTTTGTTTTTGTTAATGGTTATGAAATAATGTAGAATTAGTCTTTGTATATGCAGGGTGTTGTTCTCGGGAAAATAGATATGTGGTTCAATACACTAATAAAATTTTAAACAACGTACCTTCATATTTAGCTTGAAGCTATCAACCCAATCAGTATTTTTCAGAAATGTGGAGTTAATATTTTCGTACAAGACGTTCTTGTTCCTTTTTACTTCGCTCCCTTCGATATACCATGTTACATCATAAACATATGACTCCGGGGCATTGATAGTGAAGTTACATTTGAAAACTGATTCTAGGCTTGGGGTTGGTGGATAAGAAGGTATGTTGTAACTCTTTCCCATAATAAGGTCTGGTTGGACAGTAGGAAACACTTCGATTTTAGGGTAAGATGCTATGCAATAAAAAAAAAGGATTTTATCATGTATTAACTAAAGTATTTTCGTCAAATAAGAATTTGCCAGATGTGCTTTAAGAAAAACACTTTTTAATATAAATGTTGTCTACATTTGTAGTTTTAGTACTTAAATGATTGTCTTGTTTGTTTTATTTTATATTTCTGTTAACTTTCGGCGTTTTATCGATATCATAAATAGGAGTGAATTGTAGCATTCTTTGAAAGAATAAACATTTTCTTCAGCTAGCAGTGTTATTGTCTAATATACTTTCAACAATATTTACCCTCGACAAAGTGTGCTACCCTATATTTTGTCTAGTGCTGAAAGGTACGGTTACTTCACCGCTAGTAATTTTTCTTTTCGGGAAAAGCAAAACACTTTGTTAACCCTTAAAGAGATGTTATATAATGCTGGAATTTATTATTGACAACATAGTTTTCAAGTGTGATGGCCGAGTTTTTACACCGATGGTAGGTATTTCACGGGATAAATTGTGCTCAACTACAAGCTGAATTAATTCTTTACTCTTTTGCAGCTGACGTACTTTATAGCTGATCTTATCCAAGGAACAAACAAAAAATCATCTCTTAGGAAGATCCTTTCATCTCAGTTTCCGCTATACAAATGACAATCTTTCTTTAATTAATCCAACATTCGCGGATTCCGTGCAATGCACACAGGACTTGAGATAATGGAGACACTTTTAAGACAGCTGCATATTAGCATTTTCTTTTAGAGCTACGGAAAGGATAAACTCATGACTTAACTTTACGACAAACGCAATGATGTCTCATATCGTAATGCCATTTTCCTTTTATCGGTTGCAAAATTCCTTCAGCACCTGCATAGGTTTTTTTTTCACAAGTAACTCCTTATGCCATTGGCTTCTGGAACAGGATTTTTCGCTACAAGATTATGGTTACCAATATGTCGTCATCATAACCCAGTGGACCTTAGGGGTGCTTCTATCTGCACCATGAGAATCAATTTGTTTCCCACTTTAAACAATCCTAATTTCGGGGATTTGATACATCTCATCTACCCAAAAGAACTTAAGGTAAAAGATACTACAGACACTGTGAAGTCAGCCTCATATCTTGACCTACACTTAGAAATCGGTTGTAAAGGAAAACTATTGACCAAACCTTACGACAAACGTGATGATTTTTCATTCAGAATTGTCAACTTTCCTTTCATCTGTGGCAACATCCCTTCGGCTCCTGCGTATGGAGTGTTCATATCACAACTCATACGTTATGCCAGAGCTTGCCGGGACTACGCAGACTTTTTGTATCGCGCTAGAACTCTAACAAACAGGCTTCTGGAACAGGGTTATGTTGCTACAAGATTGAAGTCATCACTACAGAAGTTTTATGGTCATGAACTCGTGGATCGTTATGGTGTATCCATCAGCACCATGAAAACTGATTTATTCAACGGGTCATAGTTTTCCTTTCCTCGTTTGTCTGCCCCGGACTTTTTATGAGCAACTCGGCGGGTGTTTTTAGAAAAGCAGAGGACGCTTACCCTACTGGTGCACCTGGTCCATGCTCCAAGTTTTTAGTGGAGTCCTAGTTGCTCATTTACTTTTGTTACTTTGTACGTATTATTTTAGTTACTTTATGTTCTTTGTTGTGTATGTCTGTTTTCCATGTCTGGTCTTCGTCTCTTGATTACATTCTTTTGATTACCGCTATAACCTTGGTTCCCTTGATTACTCTTTGAGCATTTTCCATGCACTCAGATTTTAGTGGAATGCGGGTTTCTTATTTAGTTTTTTTTCTTTTTATGTGTTATTTTGTGTTGTTGATGGTGTTTTTGTTGGGTATCTCTATTTTCCATGTATTGTCATTATCCCTGGAATATATTATTTTGATTACTGTTCGAATCTTGGTTTATTTAATTACTAATTTGAGAATTGGAAGATTGTATCAAATATTTGTCTGCGATAGATTTCAAGTATATTGTAAATTGCATTCACAATATAGAGTTTTAAACATAAATCAGAAATGTTAGACAAAGCTCGTTAACTGTCGGCAAAAGTATTTATATGCACGTGTTGACGAGGAGGGAATTTCCGTGAGATTTCCTCGCGAGTTGTTTAAAACGTCATATGGCAAAAAACGTGGTGAATACATGTAACAAAGTCGCCACCGAACATGAAATATGTACTTGTTAAGTAACGTCAAAATAGACAAATAGGCAATCGTGTCTTTAAATTATATGTATTATGTGATCCTATAGAAATCATTTTCGTTAACCAAAAGACAAGAAACATCTAACAGTTTCATTATAATCTCCAACACCAAATGCGCACACGTGTTTTAAAGGCTGCAGAATATTCATTAATAAGTCATCAGCTAGTGTCTAGGTCCATGTTTTAATGGCACGCGATTGTTACCTTGATCTTGTTAATGTACTTACAACTACACCCTGGATAGAAACCTGTTTCTGATGACATTCCGTCTGGACAGGCGACTTTACCACTTCCTGGAAAATGTTCATTGTTAAAAGGTCGGGCTATTAAGATAAATAAAGCAAATGCCAGAAGAAAAAAAAAATGATAGCGATTGATATATACTGTCGAATTGTATTAAAAAATACCGTATTGCAATTCATTATTATACTGTATTCTGTAATCAATTGTGATGAATATTTTCAAATCTATGTAAAATATGCTTCTGTTTTAATTTGAAGGGACTTTTAAAAGTCATTTTTACACCTAGAAATATCAATTTTGCATATCATTCTTAAACAATGTTACCAAAACAATAGGATGCATTCTCTGGTGTAGGTTTTAAGTAATACACGTAAAAACCGCCACACGCAGAAATCTCTATTTGTAAAATTTCTTCGCAAATATCAATTTCGGTCTGTACACATGCCTCTCTTGATACATTCCCCTCCTCTGGATTGGGCAGTTCACCTAAATATAGATGTTATGAACAAGGTCTAAAAAAACACTATGAATCAATACACTCATTCAGTTTGTATGTGGCGTTCAGCCAAGAAGTTATGAAAAAGCAATTAAATACTTTTCTTATCCTTTGGAGATTTTTTGTTTTTGGTATATAGATGTTAGCAGAACATGTCTGAATTTCGTCAAAATTAAACATTTGTCGAGCACTGCCATGGGCAAAAGGTGCGCCATGAAGTATTTTATGCATAACTAAGCAATCCCGGATATTTACGGCTGCAAGAAGAGGGACAAAAGAAAATGGCAAAGAATAATCAAGGGAACTAAGATTATAGCAGCAATCAAACGAATGTAATCTAGGGACAAAAACCAGACATGGAAAACAAAAGAGGAAAGGACAACTATGACACGTTGAACAAATCAGTATTCATGGCGCTGATGGATACACCATAACGCATGTAGTGATGACTTCAATTTTGTAGCAACATAACCCTGTTCCAGAAGCCTATTTGTTAGAATTCTAGCGCGATACGAAAAGTCTGCGTAATTTCGGCAAGCTCTGGCATAACGTATGAGTTGTGATATAAACACTCCATACGCAGGTGCTGAAGGGATATTGCCACAGGTGAAAGGAAAGTTGACAATACTGAATAAAAAAGTGATCACGTTTGTCGCAAAGAGTGGTCAATAGTTTTCCTTTACCATCGATTTGAGGCTGACTTCACAGTGTCTGTAGTATCCTTAATCTCGAGTTCTTTTGAGAAGATGCGATGTATCAAATCCACGAAACTATGGTGTTTAAAAGATAATACGTCATCTATATAGCGGAAACTGTAATAAAAGGATCTAGCTAAATGATATCCTTTCTTTCGGCTCAGATCAGTTGTAAAGTCAGACTCATAAGAATGATTGAATATTTCCTCAAAATAAGTTAAAAATAGTAGAAATAAATGTATCTCTGTATTTCAAGGAACTCTTATTTATGAATGATACAGAACTTTTCATGGAAAGTGTTTGACTCAAGTAAGAAATGAAATTCCCGTCGTTTTTTTGCTCAATTTTCATGATGAAGCAACAAGTTACTTAGATAATGTTGAACATTTTAATTCATCATTCTAAACATCAATATCTGTTTTGTGCTAAACAAGTTAATGTTGCAATTAAGGTAAAAACATTTATAATTTCGATCTATTATAAACACAAACCCTTCCCCGTAGATATATCTACCCAAATAATACATTTGCATAGATAAATAATGCGAGAAACTGCTTTTCTTGCAAAATAAGTTATAACATTATTCCCAGGTTCGCTTTTCGAATAGTAGATCCCCAAGTGTTTGTGACTAGACGGATCTTGTGTGTCAGCATGCTCGGTATGCTTACGTGTAATAAGCATACTTTTATTATTTTGGCCAGTTGCATTCCATTAGCAGCTGGGGAGATCACTTACACGTATCAATTACACTTTCAAGGGTAAAACCTAATGAATAACATTGAGGCATAGGCAAAAAAGTGCATTGATGACGATGATGATATCTTCAAGACATTTGGGAATTTTTTGTATATAGACCATAGATAAGCAATTAATTCAAGGTGTTTGTTTTACAACCGCAAAATTTGTCTTTATTTTGTTCAATATATACCATTAAGCCAAATTGGATACAGAGTTCCGCAATGCTTAACACCAGGTGGTGTTGTTGGCATAACATCACCATTCCGACTACTATGTCTGTACCATCCTTCTTCGATCGCGTGATCACTGATTGGTGTATCCATTGACAAGTCTGTTAAATAGCCTGATGATCTTTTATCTTTACCATCAGTTTCTATATGACTTTCACACTCTACAGAATCTTGAAATATATAAAGGCATGCAAAGCGTTACATTTTAGTTCCCTATGTACGTGATTTCAACAAATCTACCAGTGCTTTTTTTTGAAAGGACAATAAAGAATCTTTCAAAAATGGTGAAAGAATATAAAAGTAAGAACACAAAATTTTTAAAATCTAACACGAGTTTTCATTAAAACATTTAATTGTCTATTCTTGTCAATTATTGTTATTGCTATTTCATTTGTTTTATGCTCCTATTCACAATACTACATACGATATGCATGTAAATGTATGTTATATTGCATGAAGACATTCGAACGTTGAAAAGTTTTGAATCCTTGGTGTTAATTTATTGTTTTCGAATCCTTATATAAGATACTGAAAATGTATTTATTAACGGTTTATTTATACTACTAGAACTGCTGGGATAAAGTGCATGTATTGGTATTTTTTTTTATTATTTCTCTGTATGTTTACACTATATAAATCAATACCAAATATACAGATTTACCTCAACCAATACCATTGTCCATTTAACATACTATACTTTTGCCGTTATAATAACAGACTAGGTTGACTTAAACAATTAAACCTTAGGTTGTATTAGAATATCTGATCAATTCGACATTAGAAATAAAACAAGTATTAATTCCTTTAAAAAAACCATGTTAAGATTTGTTTGGAATTCGAATTAACTTCGGTAAATAAACAGTTCAGAAGTAGTATTGCTTTACTAATCGTTATACAACGTAACACCACGGTTGCATCGCAAATACAACGATATAGTTAAATTTAATATATATATATATATATATATATATATATATACAACAAAACATGACTCAAAACAGTTCTCTTGAAAAAGATGTAATTTGGACGTGATTTTTTGACCTTTTAACACAAACGCAGAGTTATATATTACTACTCGGTTATCATGAATATACATGTTTGCAAAGTTTAAGTATATTAATTAAATGCAATAAACCTTTCCCAGAATTTCAGGATGTAGTCTATTATATCATCGATTGTCGCATCGAAAATGATCAAAACGTTGACCAAAATGAACTGACCCTTAGCGTTCATTTATGTCTACTTTCTATATAAAGCAGTCTTAAAGGAACAGGTAAAAGTAAAAGTAAAGGTTAATTTTATTTAACGTCGTTGAATAAAAATTTATGACAGTTTGGCTAATATAAGTCTCATATTTAGGCCATGCTTGTTGAGGGAGGAAATCCCGATATTCAAGGCAGGCATCAGTGAAACCACCGGACAAGGGTAGGTGGCTGGAAACTTTAACACGTGTAAAACCCAAACCCACAGTGGAGTCGACATTGTGATTTTAACTCTTGCACTTTAAATACTCTGTCACAGTCATTTTTTGTCTTAGTCATGCCTTGTCTACGTTTACTTATTTTCAAATATTAAAGAGTAACCAGTATTTCTGTGAAGATAAATGTCATGATTTATTACATTGTGTAGATGTCTTCGAAGTTTGCATTTCAGGGAACGAATCTACGTCAGCAGTTCCCATTAAAGGTGCGGGAAAACACAGTACATTCCTGTATATAGGGGAAGGCCGCGCCAAAAAGAAAAATGAAAAAGAAGTTATTTTGAGCCAAAATTACCCCAAATTCAGAATCCTTTAGTCAAACTGTATTTAAACATGTTTGAATAAACATTTTAAAAACTAAATCCGCGATATCTAAGCTAAGGTAAGTGTTTTACTCCTTGATATTCCTCCTTTTTCATCGCTAAGATAGGTGTGTCATGTGATAAGGTTTGACCCCAAAACGTCACTTCCGGTTCCAAAAATATCCGTTGAATGAATATAAAACCACGTTGGAAACAGCTGATTACACCATTGAAGTTAAAGGATTTGTCGAAAAATAGTGAGTCAAGAAAATCTAATTGATTGGTTAATAGGATAAGGATTGTTGCTGAATCTGAGCCGTTGCATTTGTAATTTCTGTAAGGGTGCATTTTGGGTAAAGAAAATACAGTTCATACAGCCGAGATAACTACATTTGGAGGTGTTTAAATAAGAAGTGTAACAGGGAAAATATCTTTACGTCGTGGATCTTGGTTCGAAAATCACAACCTAACACTGGAACAAATTGTTTACATAGCTTTCTGGGTTTACAAGTGTAATCAAGAACTTGTGATTCACGAAATTGAAATTTACCAACGGACAATCTTTGATTGCTATAATAACGCCCGAGAAATTTACATCAAACTCTTAGAAAAAAGAAATGGAGACGTTGTTAGAAGTCCAGGAAAGACATTTGAAGTAGACGAAAGCAAATGTGGAAAACGTAAATATCACCGATGAAGAAATGTTGATGGTGTATGGATATTTGTTGGCATAAAACGTGAGTCTATGAAGTGCTTTTTCACGTGTGTTGCACACAGAACAGCAAATAATATTGTGTCTTTCATAAAATATCACATTAAACCAGGTACAACAATAATCAGCGACCGTTAGAAAGCTGATAATTCTCCTGATAAAGAAGGATTTCACATCTGACTGTAAATCACTCTGTAAATTTCGTTGATTAAACCAGAATTAATTACCGACTCCCTTATCCCTAGGGAAAACAGAACCTACTTTAAAAAAAAACAAGAGTTCTACTTGCCAATTTAACTGACCTGATTAACAGCCTTGATGATTTCCAGTAAAAATGAGTCAACATTTAACTTCACGCTCCGCGAATCTCAAGCCTTGGCTTTTTTAACCGGTTGGTGAGTTCTCAAGCATAAATGCTGGCGGTGAAGCCTTGGCTTGGTTCGTATTAAACTTATTTTATCGATGAACACACGAAAAACTCGAAGCGTACACAAAGTTGAAAGTGGCGGCGTCTTCGATGTTTTCGTAGCAACAGCACGTAAATTCATCGCACATGCGCGTTTATATATGTTATTCTAAATTTCCGGGGACTGGTAAAGTAAATTCTTTCCCATTTCATACATGCATTTTAAAAACATTTCTGGTAATAACATATCAATAGTGAAATGCAAAATAAGACATCATGGTTAGTAAGAATAATACATTTTTTATACCAATCATTCACTTCAAACACCAATACTTACCTAATTCTTTCATAATTGCAATATCATATAAAACCTCCGACGATCCCCAAATAAATTTAAACACATTTGACGAGTCGAGGCTGTATAACAAATAGCTGGATTCCAAAAGGTATAAAGTGCTATTTATGATGTCACCTTTTCCGTATATCCAAATAAACGGATGAAAATAAACCATAGAAATGTTACCTCCTTCAAGCGACGCAGAAAATAACGCATAATATTGACAGTAAATTTGTTGAGCTGCCCTGTCTAAAAAAATAACAAGAAATATCTATATATATATATATATATATATATATATATATATATATATATATATATATATATATATATATATATATATTGAGAAGTTAACATTCCGATAATTTTAGTAAAATCAAGGAAATCATGTTTAAAACGGGGGTACACCTCCTGAAACATGTAACGTTCCCAATCCCACGCACACAAAGCACACGAAACACGAAACACGATCCCACGAATCACGAAACACGCACACGAAGCACTAGATACACGAAAGCCACACGAAACATGTTGCACGAAGCACGATAAACGAATGATTGTGTCCACTGGCAGGAGTATTCTTCTCAGTAATTGGTATATTTCGAAATCTTACTTGCAAAACGAAACTAATAATAATTTATGATATACAGTGTACGTTTTCGTCGAGTTTTGTTGATTGCTAACATCTTAGATTTAATTTTACATTAATGTGAAGTATTCTTTAATAAATACATTCGATATACACAATTTTCAAAGTTCTATTAATGTACATTGCGAAAACATTTTGACTGGTTTCTGAGTATGAAAATATTGAAATCTCAGAAAATTTGAATAAAGTATACTCAATTTTTAGATAATAGAGTACTTTTGACTGATGCGATACCATCTAATAGCTGTGAAGAAAGTAATTGTTAAGTGAAAAAAAAGTGGATATTTATTGTACATAAATCATTGTGAACACATTTCCTTGGTCCAGGAGAATAAAAATACCAAAAATTTATAGAGTACTCTATTTTGACATAATTTAGCTCTTTTAACTAATGTGATAAAATCTTACTTGTCTAAAAAAAGATAATGATATGAAAAATATCCATTTTTATTATATATGGTACATTGTAAAAACATTTTGACTGGTCTCTGAGTATGATAAAATTAAAATGTCATAAAATTGGGGTAAAATATACCTAATATTTAGATAAAAGTGTAGTTTGGTTATGCGATACCATCATATTGCTCTGAATATAGACAGGAATTTCTATCTGAAAAATGTCCATATTTGTTGTATATGGATATCAAAATTTCATAAAATATTTGAAAAATTACTTTTTTTTTAATATAATTTAGCTCTTTTAACTAATGCAATACAATCTTATTTGTCTAAAAAGGAAAATGTTGCATTGTTGATATGAAAAGTGTCCATTTTTATTATACATAGTACATTGTGAAGACATTTTCACTGGTATTCAGGTATGAAAATATTAAAATTTTATAACATAAGGGTAAGATATACTTAATTTTTATTCTCGAAAGACAAACTATTACCTCTAGGGGAATGATCGACTTGAAATCATAAACAGTTATACATGTAGTTTGGAAAACTTTTCCCCGATCATTCCGGAAGGCCATTCAAATATTTACAGTATTTTGTTATATATACAAATAATGTTCGAATGTTTGAAACCAATTAATTAAAGTATTTGTTTCTGACAAAATATTGTCTTTTCAATGTAAAAGGAATATGAATTTTGGCAGGGAAAACGAAATTACAACGGTATTCCGTAAAATTGATTTATCATAGGAGCTATGTTTATCATCCACTCAGAGAACAGAACCGTTGCACGAAGAACGTTGCACGATACACGAATAACAAAGCACGAAGTGCGCACATGAAAGGCACACGCACGCAAAGCCCACGCTGCACGATACACGATCCCACGAAACACGCACACGAAGCACGCTATAATGGGAATGTTACACGTTTCAGGAGGTGTATTCATAATTTGGGGACCAATTCAGGACAAAATAATGTGAATAAACCAAGTTATAAAAGTAACACGTAAATGCCCCCAAAAAAGAAATGGGCAGCCACACTTTTCTTAAATTGGCATTTTTGACCATGCCAACCGGTAAGGTAAGCCTCCGCTGATTGGAACAATTTGGTCAATAAAAGTTGCCAATCAAACTATATAAGTCGCAGTCGTGATTTGTTTCAAGTAAACAGTCCTAGATATGGGTTTACTAAAATATTACAGTGAATAGTTCAGTTTTAATTTATATGTCAATGCACAAGTAAATCATGTTAACCACTGAAGACGTCAGTGTCACATGGGAAGATGTAAGATGTAAGACAAATATGTTTGTTCAGTCACACACCATCCCAAAAGTAAATTACACGCAAATTGCGTTCAGTTTCAATTATCATGACTTGCTAACAAATGAACTCTATAGAAATCATCGTGATGTGTATTCCAAAGAAAACCATGTTAAATGATAAAAGGTTATTGTTTGTACTGCTCTCTTTATGATCATTCTATATTCATATAGTAATGGTCAAATATATGGGTATTTTCATATGGGTTAAGAGTTATTCAACTTTTGTTATAAGTTGAATCCTCGAATTTCGGTAAAAAACATTAATATGCAAACTGTAGGCAGGAATTTGTAGAAGGTGTGAGTGTGTGTGTGTCCTTAGGCTAGCGAGGTGCTGTTATGGCCGGGGCTCTTTGGTTTTAAGTGCAAACCTGCAATCTAGCATGCTCTGATGCAAAAAAACAAAACAAAAAAAAAAAAAAACAAAAAAACAAAAAAACAAAAAAACAGACAAACAAACAAACAAACAAAGGACAAAAAAAAAAAACACACACAAATACCTTTTACTTATTTATGATATGTATTTACTTACATGTTAAGTGTACACATATATGTACATATCCTCTGAGTTATCGATGTGTACAACCGGGCCCATTTGCCGCGAATGGAACAAAACAGTTTGTGAGAAATTTGGTTGCCATTTTTACAAATATTGTACGCATGAGTACAATAGCATTTCGTTCATTTCGTTTTATTAAAGCACATACCGAGGACATTCCTTCATGATGAAAACCTGGTATTCAATTCCCTGATGTGACCTGAACTTCTTAGTAAAATATACATTACTTAAACTACTGTATCACAAATGTAGTTTTGTATTGAAGCATTGACAGAATAACAATAAAACAACTTTGTTTGTCGACATTGGAGCCTACTTATTGTATAGCAATATATTGTCCCAATAGAAAACAATGCAACGTCTGCGTGCAATAAATTGCCATATTGCACTAGTTCAAATATAGCTATTTTTTGTGGTGGTTTGGCGTTATCCGAGTCACAAATTCATTTGAAACAATTTATATTGCCATACAATTAAAGAATGTTTGCATGAATACTGTAAACTCGCAAACTCGTCCATATCAAATTCTACCTGCGATAATATTCCCCAATATTCATGCAATATCACCATATCAATATATATATATATATATATATATATATACGACGGGAAACTGCCACTAATGTCGATTATAAGTTATATTTGCCATGAATGTTATTTTTTACTGGCGTAGCTGTATCCTAAGGACTGACTCACTGTTCGTTTAATAGGTCAATTTTGTTGTACAGAAACATTTTCAGAGAATTGTTGCAGTAGTGAGCTATGTATGATAGAACAATAAATAGATCCACATTATAGGGTTATTGCATGAATACTGGTGAATATTCCCGAGCAGAATATTATATTGCACGAGCTTGCGACAATGTGAAATCTACATTAAGACTTCGTGCAAGTTGGCAAGACGGGGATGGGTCTTCCGACCAAGGTTTTGCTATTTTCTAACTATCATTATAACGGTCAATATTCTGAATAAAGCAGATTCTGCCAAACAAGGAGGGAACGACCAAAAATTTGCATCGCAAATTTGACAGTTCTAACATCGTGGGGAATTTTGCAGACCTTTCTATACGTTTACATATCTTTCCTGTATCAATATGATCCGATGGAGCAGTGTAGCGAATAGAGTCGTTTACATTCTGAGACGTTTGTATAATATTGATTTGTTGTGACATGCATCATTAATTTGATCCTCTATCCTACATAATAACATCTAAATGAACTGACCCGTACTACCATGCATCGTGTACTAAGTTACAGCCCTAGATTAATCCTACGAGGAGGAATGACCTGGCCAGCGAAAGCTATATTTTATATAGTCTAGCTGAAAGAGTGGTCTAAGGCGCTGGACTTTTCTGAACTAATTACAAATATTCCTTAATCTAATGCGTTAACTACTTACAGTTCAGAAAAAGAATATCTTTGCATCTCATTCAAAGTATATTGTGTAAAAATGTTGTAGTCACTTACCTTAGATTAAAAATTCACAATAATATCCGGACATTATAGTATGGTTATCATTACCATTCAGTCGACACTTCTGAATTCCATTCGTTAGTCCACCGTCAATGTAATAAAGCCACCTGCATAAATGAATATTCCAGGGGTTTATTTCATTCAAAACACTAATCCTCGATGCTCATATAGCCCATTTATTACACTTTTGAGATAAAAACGCAAATAATAAATAAAACAGGAGTAAAAGTTAATAAGACCATCTTTATGCATATGAATTTGTGTCGTTTACTACAAAAAAGCAATTGATGGAAATTAAATTGTTATGCCTTTATTTGCTGGACTGTTTTTTTTACTTTCCAGTTTTTGTTGTGATATTGCTTTTTTTATATGTGGTCTTTCCTTTCAGACTGTTTCTTTTGAAAACTACCTAGATTTTATCAGTTCGTTGATTGTTGTAGAACATGTACCCTTCATTGAATATAACCTCAAAAACAAAAGAAATCCGCACTCTTTGGAATACAAAATAAATATCTTTAACAAAGAAACGCAAAGAAACGAAACCATTTGATGCATAAGAATGCTGCCACCAGAAAGAGTTACTTAAAGCAGTTGAGTGATCTACTACTTCACAAAACTACGTACAAAATTAAAGAGTCACTTAATTTAGACTTGACTTTTAACTTCTCTTGATAAAAACCACTATTGCTGCATTAAAGGTAAAACACAAACAACATCAACATTTGGGTGTTAGTATGAGGCATATGGATCGGATATTTAAGCATTGTAAAATCGTATTACCAAATATTTGAAATACTTAAAATAGTACAACTGAAAATAAGTGATGCATTTCTACTAAAGTATAGTATACATACTCATTAAAGGGATCAACCGACAATGAGGAGGCTACGCCAACGGTATCAATTACTTTTATTTCTCCAGTACCATCGAGGACCGATCGCTGGATTGTGTTATTCTTGGTATTTGACCAAAAAATGTAACCATGTAGATCATCAACTGCAAGGTCTGTTACTGTAACATTTTTGAGTATAGTTTCGACAGAGATATCTCCTGGTGATGGGTAGTGAAACCTTTACAAAATCAAGACACATATCAATATGTGTATAAAATACATTTGACTTATGTGTAAATCAATATTGATACTTGATCCAGCGTCGTAGCATATGATGTCTAAATTTCGTTTTTAGAGCGCGATGAGATTTCACGAAATGTTTTAAACCGTGTTATTTTTGTCTTATGAAAATTAGATCAAGGTTATGTTATTGATGATTCCAGTCATCACTGCAAAGTAACTACGAACTCAGTTGCAGCTAGAAACAAATGGATAAGAATTATGTGGTCATCTCTTCCCATAAAGCTGATTTGTTCATCGTAGTTTTCGTGTTCGGTATTGACTCTGCGGACAAAACACACATTTTCATAGCTCTTTACTTGTGTAAAATACTTATTCTCACAATCACGTCCACATATAAAAAAATATTCATAGAAAGAGTCTATCTTTGTGTCATATTATGGTTGAATGAATGTTAGTTCGATATCTGTGATGTATTCCTGTATGTTCCTGTATGTTCTTAATTGTTGAGTTAAGTTTGCATCCAAATACATATAACAAAAATCGTGCCATTTTATATAAAAGAGACGTTCAGCGAGAGTGAAAATTAAGGTTTTTTTTCACGTACAGACTGATTTACTTTAGTGTGTAGATTACGATATTTTATTGTCATCTTGGATTATAACACACTCGGCACAGTCACTGGCCAGTAAAAGAAGCAATTATTAATCGTACCTATTAATATTTCCTCTGTCAACATAGTAAACATAGCTGTGAACGGGGTCGTAATCTATGGACGTTGGTTCAAAAACATCCGTGGTAATCACAGTATAGTTACTACCGTCTAGGTTAATGACTGATATCCCACCTTGCATAGCAAGCATGACTTTGTGGTCTTATGATGTAAAACAAATTCAATCATTACAAAACTTTAATCTAAATCTTGAATCAATTAAATGAATTCAATATTAAGAGTTGAGTTGAGAGAGAACTACACAGCAAGTATCTAATTATCAATATGTCATGCGGTATGGCATGTTTATAAGTTTCAAGGAGAAAACATAGCGTTTGTAATTATAATCTAAAAATTGGGTACTCTCCATTTTCAATACAGATATACCTGGTCGTTGTCTATTATACAAAGATATACATTGATTCTAGTTATCAATAAAAATGTTTCACTTGAATTATGGTTAGTTGGTACAAGAAATGTATTGTTAAAATTTTATTCATGTTACTGAAACTTTTTCAAAAAATCTTTGACATTGGTTAATTCGTAAAGTCACGTAAACATTTTGTTCTGCAGACAACTTGACCTCAATTTTTTATTCAATATTTTATAGTATAACATATCCTGTGGTCACATATTTAGAATATATGATGTTTCCAGAAAAGTAGAGGACGCTTACCCTTCCGGTACACTTGGCCCATGCTTCAGATTTTAGTGGAGTGCGAGTTGCTCATTTGCTTTTGTTATTTTGTATTGATGATTTTAGTTACTTTATGTTCTTTGTTGTGTATGTTTGTTTACCATGTCTGGTCTTTGTCCCTGGATTACACTCTTTTGATTACCGCTATAACCTTGGTTCCCATGATTACGCTATAAAACAATATTAAAAAAAACGATTTTCTTACCGGATGATGATATTACAATATCAAATGTACATAATAAAAACAAGAAACATTTTAGAGCACAGTGCATTTTCTCCATTCGTAATCGTTCTGTGCATTTAATGTAACAGGAAGTTTTGCTATATTTAAACTGCTGTAGAAAATTCCCAATTCAAACTGTAATTGCATAGTAGTATGTACATATAGTGTACCAAATGTAAGTTAACTAACCTTTAAAATAATCAATACCTTAGCCATACCTTTAAATATGACTTCAATTACACAAGTGACGGAAAATGGGACAGATATACGATCAGACTGTATTGGTACAGTTTTGTTTCCCAAAATGAGATCAAATGACTCAATTCTTACATGAAAACATAATTATAAAGTCAGTGCATGTTATCTTATCATACCTTGTATCTGACGTCAGATGCCCACCCCCCCCCCCATGTTACTTATTTAAGTAGATGCACGGAATGTAGGGACCGAATTTTTAATATGCATCGACAAGCTAAATCAAAATTCAATTAGAACTTCAATTGAACAAAAGTAGTATGTGTATTGTTACATAATTTCTTTCTTTTATAGTTACATATTGTGTTTCGAAAAGCATATAAATATTCTTAAAAAAAACATTTGAATCTCCGAAGAATTTTTTTTACTATCTGACTTTTTTACGATTTACAATAATTAAATAAAATCATAGCCGAAGTGATGTAAAGTAAAGAAAATGTATCTTCCCCGATCGAAATCTTATCACGTAACTGAACTATTTCACTGAGAACCAAGATTTTGAAACAAATTTTAATATTGAGAAGTGGCTGAATGTATAGCATGACATGTTTAATGTATTTTTATTTCAAATTCGCTATGTAGGTAATAAACTGTGAACATATTTTATTAATGGATACCAATTTTTGTGTAAAAGGGAAGAAACATAAGTTTGTGCATTCTTGAATTCGTGGTTTTGAGGTTTTCAGTAAACACGTCAATGAAAATCTTCATTTCTTCAAATTTGATGCAATAAATGTTTATTTGCAGTAACTTAATAAAATTGTCAAATATGAAATATTTAAATTTAACTCGTTTTTTTTTATTATTTAAACCAGGCGTAAAAAAATCAAAGCCATATAGACCAAGGGCCAACATAGCCCCTATCTCCTTATAAATGTATTCAAAACATTTCTGCCTGTTTGACAAAAAACCTACAGTGCTAGCCCGTCCATAATGAAGGCCGTGACGTCGTGAAAATTTAGTAAATGAAACTGAGTTTTCGAGTAAAAAATTTTCCCTTGAAATTTTTTGAATTCGGAGATCAGCAAGGGACAGTGCAGACTGGCAATATCTTAAAAGAATGTTTGCAAGCAGGCATATTTTCAAAGCCTGGTTTTATGAAACAAAACCCTATCTGTTTGTTTTAATATAACTGCATCGTTGAACTTCTAATGAAGGTTGAATGAATGCCCCCTCCCATCCCCGATTAAGGCAGTATATGTGTATCGTAAATATTAAGGTAATAGATAGTTATTTTTTTTAAATATATCATAAATAACTCATTTCAGAGCTACGTATGAATTACAAATGCTCAATGTGGCTAAAATCTATAGGATTGAAGAATTGAACCCGTCCATTTTCATATAAGAACAGATAAGACGCTACAAATTTCTAAAGTCATAATGTTACCGCTGCAAACAATAATGACAAGGATGAAATTGTTATAAAATCACAATAACAAAGTGAACAAAAGCTAATGTCTCATATAAATGGGGCCTGCTGATGAAAAATGGGAAATGTTGGACTTGTACTCTTCAATCTTCATTAGTTAAGTTCTTTTACTGTAGATAAAATGAATCAGTTATACTAATTTCTTTCCCGAAATATTTAGTGTTGATTGTAATAAGATATTTTAAATCCATGCTTGTTCATTAAACAAGTTAAATTCTGATTTTTTTCTATTTCATTTTGCAATTTCTTCTATTCAAACGCTTCCCACTTAGCAAAAGAATACAGTAAAAGTTAGGCATATAATGTTATATCAAGATCACAAATATAAATTGTTCTACAGGCGCCACAATTCACTTGTCAATCAGTATGAAGTGTAAATCAACGTTAAGAGAAATTTGCATCATTGGGTAAGATCTACCCTTTGGACATGTTTCGTAAAGCAAGGACAAGTACTCTACCAACGTATCTGTATGGTCGTCCCTATCCTTCAGATGGCAATTGTTTTGTGTTTGTTTGTTTGTTTTTTGTTTGTTTGTGATTTGCTCGGTGTTGTTTGCGCTTCATCTCCTGATATGATTTCTCAGTTTACTTTAACCGTTTTTGCAATTGACCTTATAATAACTATCTATAATTTCACAATCACATTTTATTCTTTAATCATTTGATTTACGTCGACTACAAATCAAAAATAAGATTTTTTTAATTCCATTGTGTGTTGAAAATGAGCCTAACAACAAATGACGATAGTGCAAAATGTAATACATGTACTATAAAGATAAAAATAAATCTTTATATAGTACAGTCAGGTTTCGTCATCCTATTCGGACGCAATTTGTGTTGTAAAAACTTTCGTTTAAGTAAAAACCTAAACATAAGCTACTAATTAAATCAGAAATTTAGACATGCTAAATGTAGGAACTCTTCCCATTCAGATGTATGTGTGTGTATTTTTTCATATGCCCATAGCGAGTCTCGCTATCCAGAATTGTCATTCCGTGGCGAAAATTAACATGTTATGCTCATATAACAAAGCATATATTTACTGCAAGATAATCCTAGAGATTTTAACTTCCAGTATTAGAATTTCAACTTTCTAGATCCACAGCTAGATATCGTTACAACATTCAGTTATTTTAATGGTATTGTATAAACATTGTAACATATTTTGACCAGTTAACTAAAGGAGCTGTAGTGTTAGATATTGTTCACAAAATAACTAACTTGCTTGTTGTTTAAGTGAAATCAAAGGAACGAACCAGAAAAAGAATGGAAATCAAAACAACGAAATTAGACACACGCAACAGTGTATATGAAATCAAAATGACATGCATACAGCGAAACATTAAATGACCATTCCGGACTAATTGCGGACTAGTTTTGGACAAGGTGCATCGGTAGGGTAAACCTCCTTTTTTTATCTAGTAACCCATCGAGTTGCTCAAAAATTGCCACGTCCTTGGTAAACAAAAGAGGAAAGAAATACCATGACACGATGAACAAATAGGACCCCTTGGTGCAAATGGATACAGCATGACGATCCTCTAGTTCATGATATGATGACGAATATGAAACTATTGTAGTGTTGATTTTCATCTTGAAGCGACATAATCCTTTTTAAGACGCCTAATTTTTGAAAATTCAGAACGGTACAAATTTCGCCAACCTCTGGCATAACTTATGAGTTTTCAGATGAAAACATCGTACGCAGGTTCTGTCGGGATGATGGGGCTTTGCGTTTTTTTTTTGCTTTTTGTTTTGTTTTTGTTTTTTGTTTTTTGGTTCTCAGGTTTTTCCGTGATTAAATAATTGATTATTAAACGTAAAACGACATAAATCAAATGCTCTAAACAACCATTGAAAACAATCATTAATTCATATTTAATTTCTAATCACCTTTGATTAACAAGTTTGTAGAATATACTTATAAATCCCTATAGTATCATACTATTTACCTGTGTTAAATTAAAGATGTAGAAGTTGGTAACCATATTCCAGAATCAGCAGCTCTTGCAGAAATTAACTTCTTTTTATTCCTTCCTCACAATATTGATCAATTTTATTTTGAAACAAATTCACTAGCGATTATAATGAAAGAAAAATATCCAAAGAGTAAGCATGTACTATTGATTTCAATTTGTCATAATATAAGACAGGTAAAACCTGAAGCACTTTCAGAAAACCTGAATCCATACCCTTTGATACTCAGGGAGAAACTTGGTTAGTTTAAACATATTTTATTTGCGTAATTATGCAAAAGGGATCAGACACAAGTTAGACAAACTCATTAAGTCTTCTCCCATATACAGTGTGTAACAATACATATTGAAAGCATGCAAAAACAATACAATAAATATATAAACATAATATTGACATGATATAACTAGCAAATATTGTGATGATGTGATGATGTATGTGGTTGTTATAAATATACTTACAGTATCAATGATACTGATTATACAATATGAAACCTCTTAGATCCTTTTATATAATTATATACATGACTAAAAATTATTGTATTTTGCTCATCGGTAAGAGCCGGGTGATCACACGTTAAGGTACTAAAATTTACTTGGTCCGATCAGTTTTTAGTCTAAAGGTTTACATGTTATGTTGTGACCTCATACATTCGTCGGAGTTTGAGAAAAAACACTTCAGAATTTATGTTTGACATGTTGACACACTTACACATTCATCAACTTCATAGGGATTTTTAGGTTCCTATACCTTTAATTACTGAATCATCTTGTCGGCAAAGAATATTCTCGGATTCCAGTGTAAGCCTATATTTGTGCCCCATTGCCGCAAAAGGCCAAGACTTTTGTGACTTAATTGTTCGATCGTCTAATTTGGTGTGAGAAAATTTACAGACACCCACACATCGCATATATTATCGCATGCTGTTCACATGGCAATGAAAAATCTAAAGTACTGTGGTGTAATCACAACCATTCCCTTCTTAATCTGGCCACTGGGAAACAAATTACACAATTAAACACACCTCAAAATCAGTTCAAAATGGTCTGAGTACCTTGTTAATTCATAAATAAAGGAACTGATTAAACGTTACAAAAATGTACAAACAAAGGAACCCCATCAGTTAACTAACATTCCAGCTCCAGATCTATACCAGTTTAAACCTACAAAAAAGTATGTCATTATCTCCTTACTGAATTTGAAGATTATGTAATTGATAAACATGAGTAAGCATTAAAGTTGCATTTGATTACATGTTAGTCACGAATGACCACTGTGATTACATAAACCCGAATGTATATTCGACACAAAGCTGATTAAAAAAAACCACCTTGAATAGGACTTTTCAACATCATGATTATATATTACATTATGCCTAGTGTATACAGTATTAGAATATAATAATATTATTTCAATGGAGAGCTTGATTTATTTTGTTTCTATTATTTTAGTACTTACCATAAAGTCATAGGCAACATTAGAAGGAACCAAAGTAAAAATTGTCCTTCTTCAATAATATTTTGTATCACTATTTTCAGATCTAAAACTGGTATTTAATTTTGTATTCAGTCATACAATAGTTGAAATGATCTAATTTGTTTTTAAACTAAGTACGTAGAGCACATAATAATGTTAGCAATGATCGGAGAGATATTTCACATGAACCCAAAAAAAACGCAGGTAAGACAGTTACAACGAAAGATGTATAACTATGACACATTTGTACTGAGTGACCATGATAGACATGAGAGCACGAAACAGAACAGTTGTGACAGAAATCCTAAAGAAACTGGATAAGTAAGTAATCTTAATTTAGAGTCAGAAATATGTGCAATCAACATTATAAACATGAGCTGTGATGACCTCTTTCACCGAATATTACATAAAACAACAAACACCACACATGCATGCAAACAAGAAGGCACATATTACACGAAGCAAGCCAACGCAAAATATTTACTCAGGCTTGAGACAGGACAGGTTGATACGTTCAAGTATTACAGTGACATTTTTGCTTTCCGCCAAACCAAACGTTTATGTAAGTTCTAAACTGTTGGTTCATATCTTATGGATTTTCTTACTGTAAATAATAGATACTTTTTTATCAGTTACCAAATTCTGAACAAACACTGGACATTGTTTGTTTATAATTTTGAAGATCCCCAAGACAATTATGCTCATTCTTCTTGTATTTAGAGATGTATGTTTGACAGTTCCAGCAGTGAATTGTCAGATTTTGTGTTATATGATAAATAAAACGGAGCGTACACTCTTGATTTTCTCAGTTTTTGAAGTATAGTGCTCACTACAGAAGTGCCAAGTAAGGGGCAAAAGCTAAAATTCGACATAAAAAGTAATAATATGTCGTGGGTTTCCAAAGTCTATTTAAATGTTTTCTGTTAAATGTTTACCCTGAAAATATGAAATATCGATAATAATATATTGAATTATTTATTTTCTTTATTTTCAGCTCAGTATTGCCTTAAGACATATTTACCTGCACATTTTTGAAGTTTCAATATTTTTCCTTTCACAACATATAAGTTATGTATAACTATATTTCATATTTTTAATGTCATGTTTAATTCAGAATCTGTTTCTGTGTTTGTCTCCAGTACCCGGACGATATAAGTATATGATTTTTTTTAAGAACGCCAATCGATGGTGAAGAAATGTTATTGTTTTTCAATGACAGTGCATTGTACAAAATTTAGAATTTCTTAAAGAAATACAAGTAATATCTAAGCAAAACACAATAACTTTGTTTTTGTATTTTTATTATTGCTAAATTGGGAGGGTCATTGTGTGATATATTTTTTTCTAAATGTCGTAATTAGCGATTATTTTCCTGTCTTAAAATCTTAGAATTTAGAGAGAAGTTTCCGACAAGTCCCTTCAACACTTGAGAATATTACTCCTGAGTTTGTACAAAACCTGTACACGTTATGAAAAGTCTGTCATACCTTCATCAGACAAAAATAAATATTATAACCTTAGTTTAATAAGAATTAAATCTAGTTTTTAAATGTCGTCATATTTGGAATATGAAAATGAAATATACGATGTGAGTCTTTGAAAATCTGAATGCAGGTATAACGTGAAATGAGAATTGAAGAAATTCAAATATTCGGTAAACTGATACACCTAAGGTTTGTTTAATATTTTCAATTTTCGTAATTAACCCGAAAACGTTGGTAGTTAATCATAAAAAGATACGAATTTATTTCAAATCTGCATCTTAACCTTTTAATTATTTTATTGGTATTCTAGTGATTGTTGATAGTTCCTTTTTCAAAATCATATACTTACCATAAATATACTCTATCATTGCAAATAAAATGCAATATTCCATTTGCTTGTTTCTTATTATCAATGCATAATTATTTTAATTTTAGGTATCCATCATCACTCAAAATATCTACGAAAACAGCGTTTTGGAACGATGCGGCAGTATGAACTACGACAATTGATGTCGATGATCTGAAGGGTTATCCTTTCTAATAAAATGGTGACAATTTGTATTTTTATCTCTGGGCAACGAAGCTTTGTCCATGTTTTTGGTGAATTTGCTGAACCGGCTTTATCATTCAGCCAAGCTATACATAGTGTAAACAGTATTTTATTCATTAATATTACAATATCAATAACAAGTGAATATAAGCAATATTGGGATTGTAGAACAAGCGTCGAACAATTTTACAAACTCCTTTCCCAGGAAAACATAATCAGAAATAGCTATAGACAATTATGTATGAAACATTTCAAAATAAGTGATGACCAAGCACTATAACAGATATACAAAATACTGAAGTCACATGCTTTTAAATGCCTTACATAGATTATGCCACTCAAACAATTGAAACAGATGTTATAAAATTATGCTTGTTAAATAAAACCTTTTGTATTTAAAATGGATTCTTCTATCACAATGATATTGTCAGAATTCTCATTATCAGAAATGTCAATAAACTATATTATTCTAATGAAATGTGCGAAATAATCAGATCGTGCTACTCTTTTGTCTTTTTAATATTTAAGTCCTTACAGGTAACAGAAGACCGTCGGTGGGTGGTGTAAATCACAAGACAAGGTACATTAGTAACTTAAGCTCTGCTTCAACTCGTATTCTGTCACGGGAACTTAGTGCAATTTCTGTGGTATAAAAGGGAAAAAAATGAAGAATATTTGAGAAACAATTTTTGCTCATTATCCGTTTCAACAACAAATCATAAATCTTAACAAATCTATTATAAAAAAGGTTTGATATTCTTGCATATAAAAAAAAAAAAAGGTTTTCAAGTGTCTCTAGTTTACAATAATATTTCCTCAAGTACTGCAAGCAATAAAAATGTGATTGGATAGCGTGCCATCAAGTCGTAGCAAAACGTATATGCCAAAGACTCTCTGATGTCTGCAAGGTAAACGTAAACATTCTGGATTTGATTCAGATTGATATCCTCAAATTAACAATAAGATAATGCGACGCTCCCATAAAAATATCATGTCAACCGTCGCATGCTCATCTATTGATATTTTTAGAAACCAAATTTCAAATGTTAAAAATCAAATTTGAAGTGTTATAAGGAAAGAATGTTATTTAATCAGTCATTAGCCATGAATTGTTAACATTGTGTTTATGCATTGCAATGAATGAATGTAACTTTGGTCAGCAATTCATTTCCTTGGTTTCTGATCGAAATATTCAATATTATAAACATATACATAAATAACAGTGACTAGCTCGAATCTGGTATACCTCAAGCGTAAACCTCGTCGTTAAAGTTTCTAGTAAGTGTATTGTTGGTGGAATGTTCAAAACATAATTATTAGAACATTTAAAAATGTGGAAGGAACTTCTGAAGTAAAAAGAAATGCTATAAAGGCTTAAAGTTGCTTTTTTCGTTACATTGGCGAAAGTAGTTGCTTTGCTTCTTTGTACTGTTTGGTATATTTTTGCAAATGATATTTGCAAACATTTATACTTTAATTGCCGTGGGTAGAATTATACTAGACATCGACAATTTTTCATAGTTGAATAAGTACAAATAGTGTTTGGAAACGATATCTCAAATATCGGTCAATATCATATTCAGTATTGCAACTGGTCACTCATAATTTCAGAATTAACAGATTAACAGTCTGGATTCATAATGAAATTCCGTCTTTTCATATTCCATTCTTTTACGAGTTACCTTTCCTTGTAGGTAGGTATTGTTGACTTCCGATTGAAAGTTTAAAGGGCGGCGAACCTAAAATGGAACGATTGATTAGCTTATATACTGTTGAGGAAGTTTTATATTTTAAAATGGCTGATATCAAACATTACCGGATATTTAATGGTCAAAAGGTATCAGGTTATAAATTAAAATTGGCGAGTCGTGCCTGCAATTTTATAAAATTGACACAGTCAATATCAGATAGTGACACAGCTTCATGTGGGCCTAGCTCTGAAAACCATGCAAGTTACAAAATGTAGAAACTTATTTTATCAGTAGCAACCACTGAGTCATCGACCATAAGAAAATAGAATGCTACCGAAAGTATATATGTGGGTTTAATTACTTCAAAGAGAAATATATCCATAAAGTTATGATAAATGTGATTGGAGGTGACATACCATACTGCTACATCAAGTCAAACTGTTATCCTTCAATGAAAGAAGGGGTATGTCTTCAGTGGGTTTTTGTGACAAAGAATTCACCATTAAGAGTTTAAAAGTCCTATTGTTCATGTCCAGCAGGGTACGGTTATAAAAGGATATAATACGATGATGGGAATTTTCATAGAAAAATTTATATGTCCAAAATAAATATAATATTGACATGGGTATGAAACGGAAATTCACAGTCGGGATTTTTTGTACTAAATTTAAAAAAAAATGCCTTTTATGTCTTGGCCTTATTGGCAAAAATGTCTTAGATGGAATTGCGATATAATTAAAAAAAAAACATAAACTTATAAAATGAAAAAAATAGAAGTTGTTGCCGACAATTATGCTATCGCTTGCTTCTAAGAACTTAACTGACTTATCAAATGTTGGAGTATCAGATAAAATATTTGAATACTAATTGCCGTGGTAAACTTAATTCTTCTCTATTGGGTAGCAGTAATTCGAAAACTGCCACAGTCCCATGAAAGTGGAAAATTTGGTCTAGCAATAATCCATCTGAAGAGTACCCCTGGTTGGGACGAAACAGTCAATATTCACATCAAGCATAAACGTAATCGAAGTTTATATGGTCGTCGAACCCTTACACACAAACCACTAGGAATAAAACCTGTGCAAGGTTGTTTGCTTCAGAATTAGTCAGAAAAATCCTAGAGAAATAAAGAAAAAAGTTCATGACGTTAGCAATGTATACACTTTGATCAGGATATGTACATACCTAGTGTTCCAACATACAATTTTCAGTAGGTTGCAGTGACTTAAATTAATTTCCAGTTCATAAATACGCAGACAACGGTATCTACATCGTTTTTAGTTGATCCTATTGCCCACTCAATACACTATGATCATTTTGCACCTTTTGTTTCAGCAATACTTAGGATTTTTTTTATTGCTGTGCAGTACTGCGTCGAAAAAAAAAAATGTTGTGTTTCCTATCAACCCTTTAAAATTTTGTAGGCTCAGTAGGTAAGGATTAAAAAAATATATTTTATTTTTGAAAAAACAATAAAACTTCACACTCAGAATACAATAAAAACTGCAAAGATTAAATATGTAATAAACTTTGTCCCATGGGCAAGAGCACACTCACATGTGTGTTTACAGTTAATTCTAAATAATCAACAACCAGTATTTCTAACTCTTTGTTTTTCAATCTAGAGAAAAAAAGACTTTTGCTTTATTTTCTTCTTATTTTCTGTAAGACAATCGGCAGTCTTTTTGATATATACTTTTTTTTTCAAAATCACTTAAAAACGTTCGGGAAGGGGGTCTGAAGGAGGGTCGGTAGGGTGACCGGAAACATGAGAATTTTTAAGGCCCTGCTTACCGCGTAAATATTATAAATACAAACTTGTATTGCATTGATTACTTTTGATTTTAATTTTGCAAGGCTTAAAGTTTTTTCTTGTGCATTTCTGTTTATTTTTTATTCAGCTTAGGTTAAGGTTGCACATATGTCGCAGGTTTGTTGCTTAAATTTGAAGAAAACGCGAGAATGGAGATGAAACTGTCGCATCAACATCAAAACCACAAAAAATGTGGTAAACCGGTTAAAAGGTTTGCAATACCGTTGTTGGTTTTCTGCGTAATATCTTTTTTAAAGGTCCCAAGTACCGTGAACCGTGCTTCATACCATAAATTGGAATTATAACTTTAAAGTTCTTATGGATGCCATGGAAGACTACACAAGAAAATGGATAAAACGAGAACAAGAAATTCCCTGTCTGAGTGGTTAAAGACCGTGAGGTCTTTAATTTTGAAACGAATGAAAGTTTTAAGTAGGCCAATGAGTGCCATTACTACATCAGTTTTCAAAGACCCCGATGTAGCAAAAACATTGTCTACTATACATGACAAGTATGTTGTCGTACCAGCAGACAGAGCCCAAAACAACATTGGTTTTGTCTGCAAAACGTTTTACATCCATTTAGATGTAGCAAATAATAGCAGTGATAAGATCTATACTGCTATCACACTCTCCTAAGAAGAAATTGTGGAAAGCCATAAATCTGTGCTAACCTCTTTTGGTCTCTCTACCATGGACGATGAATGTGATTTACCGTCTATGTACTGGATTTCTTAACTCAAGAATCCATACAAACAACGGTACATAGCTGGATCTTCAAATTGTACCACCAAACCTATTTCAAAACTTGTAACTTCTATACTCGTAGCTGTCAAAGAGGGTTTGCAGTCCTACCACAACACTCGTTACTCCCGTAGTGGTATTAATACAATGTGGATCCTGAAAAATTCGAAAGATCTTTTGATGACAATCAGTTCAAGACTATTATCAGAATATAGTAGCATTAAGGCCTATGATTTTTCAACACTGTATACTTCTATTCCCCAAACTCAGTTAAAATCCCGACTTAAAAAACATTATACATTATTGTTTTTTTTTTCCAAAAAAGATGGTACACCTAGATACAAATATATAGTTCTTGGTAGAGATTCCTCATACTTTGTAAGAAATAATTCGAAATCATCTTTCAAATATACAGAAGATGTTTACAAAATGCTGGAATATTTATTCAACAACATATTTGTCAAGTGTCGTGGACGCGTTTTTCAACAAACGGTCGGCATTCCAATGGGAACAAATTGTGCTCCTCTACTTGCTGACCTATTCCTTCACTCTTATGAGGCTGAATTTTCAATCCGTTGAGAGTGCGTGTGAAGACAGCACCATCTGTTGCTATATAGATGAGGAAAAAAAATTGCAACTTAAAAGTATTACAAGCAAATTCAGGGACACATGGCGATATGCAAGGTTGAAAAATGTGAACTTGTAATTAAAACATCAAAAGATTTAAAGATTTTTGAAATTATAATTATTTTTTTTTGGGATGAATTGTTAGGAAAGCTGAAAGCTTTTTGCAATGAACATATTGTACCTTCATAAATGAAATATAAATATAATCATTGAATCTGTGATAGATACAAGTTTAGAAATTGTGGCAAATATTTCCCTGAAAAAACTGTTATAGTTATATTACTGCTCATATTTGTTGTGTGTATTGTTTTCACATTTTTTCTACTTCTACAAGTACAAGCAGTTGTTTGTTTTAAATTTGAATTACTGAATAAACACATTTTGTCTTACTGTGTACTCCTACACACGAAGTCATCCATCCATGAATCATAAATGATCAAATTTACATGTATATGGAATGACATTATTAGATTTCCCAGACTAAACATTTTAAAATTTAAATCATGGATTTCAAGAAACCAGATTTTGGTTGAGGTAATTGAGTTTCAAAGGTGTGCAAATTGTTGGGCATAATACATACATGTATACACGTACAAGGTTTAATTTGTAAGACAAAATATTTCATTTAACTAATGAAGGTAATAAGTTCGTGATGGCTGCACTAACTAAGAAAACATTATTGGCTATTGGACTTAAAGCCAAACGTAATATCCCTCGTAAAAAGTTTTTTTTATATGTTCCATTTTCCTTTCAACATGTAATCAAGCAGATGCTATGCGTCTTGTTCATACCATTTCTTCCTTACTAAATTGTTCCTTGGACTTAAATGGTGGACAACACAGTTTGACTCCCTTTTTACGTAAATCAGAGTTAATATGGATGAAACTGCATCACCTGATGTTAGGAAGTAAAATAATCCACTTTTTCTGCTTATTTCTACATCAGAGGCTGAACCTCCATAAAATTTCGATAAAAGCACTACAGCAACTGTTGTGTTGATACCAACCATGGGTTTGAAAATGTTATGTGACTTGTAGTTTGAATACATTTGACGTTGGTTTTATAGAGGACGCTTACCCTACCGGTGCACCTGGTCCATGCTCCCAGTTTTTAGTGGAGTCCGAGTTGCTCATTTGCTTTTGTTACTTTGTATGTGTGATTTTGGTTGCTTTGTGTTCTTTGTTGTATATGTCTGTTTTCCATGTCTGGTCTTAGTCCCTGGATTACATTCTTTTGATTACCGCTATAACCTTGGTTCCCTTGATTACTCTTAGAGATGAATGGGTTTAAATAATATACATGTACAGTCTAATATAATTCTTATAAAAACTGTTCAAAACATGGCGGAATATAAGATTTAATTGCATCAAACGATGGAAGAAGAATTAACGATTTAATACATTTAGACATTACATCTATCCACTTCCCAAAAATTCTCGAAACACTTGAATCGGAATTCCAAATCTTTAACGAAAAGTTTGCTTTCCAGGCTATTGTTCATGGTCGATCCTTGTACGGAAGGCTTATTAATGCAACCTGTAATCTGAGAGAACGCCATCATTATGCTGAGCTGTTCCTTATTTATATGGGGGACTGAGCTATAGAACAAACGATTTTATTTCATGAAGATAACCAGTAGTTGTGCCGGTAAAAAGCAGAAATACTTCAAAATTAGACAATTTTATGAATCCATTTAGAAAATTGGTTCTAAAATCCCTTTAATCTAATGTTCACCTCAAACCTGAACACATTTCTGATCACATGAACTTGATAGCTGATAGTTCATCGAGATACAATAGCCTATACTTACATGTGTACATTTCAATGTGAAGTTCATATGATTACTCAAGTAAGGCAAAATATTAACTCGGCAGGAAGTTTTGTCTTTGTTTTAGTTACGTTTTTTTTTTTAATGTTAGATAACCGAATAGCAAAAATACAAACAAACACATACACATATAAAAACAAAATACAAAAAAGTAATTGCTGTCCCAGTACATGTTTCATGTTATATGGATCTTGAGCTTTCCAAATTGTTAAGTTTTTTTTTATTTCTTAGTTGATCTGTGTCATTTTGTATGAATTATGTTTCAATATGCTTTTAAATTGAAATCATCGACTAACCAGACCCAGTTCCCGTACAATATGTATTGACGTTACAAAATATAAAAATGAAGTAAATTTTGGCTTGCAAAAAATGTTCTTCAATACCCGACTAGCTGAAGATTTGAACCGAAAAGACATATGCATTTTGTCAATTTTGGGCACACTGATTTATTGTTGACCTAGATAAATTATGACAATATATATATATATATATATATATATATATATATATATTTCAGCAACAAGTTAAGTAAAGCAAAACCTCTTGCTGTAATGTAAAAACTGATACTTACTAATGAAGATGTTTTCCTGCTTGCTAAATATCCTATTGATCGCATTCTACAGAATGGAAATAATACGTTCATCAGATGGTAAGAAACTTTATCAAACCCTAGTACAGTATATTTATTTACAAATGTAATAGACTTTGTGGCGAAAAAAACCAAAAAAAAAAAAAAAACCAAACAGACAAACAAACATTGGATACGTTGTAAAAGGCCATTAATCTTCAAAAAATAATTCTTAAGGACATATAATAAAAAACACATTTGCTATATCACATTATGTTCTTAGATGTGTTCATATTTTTTTCTGTTTTTTTTTTTTTGGTATTTTATTGCTTTGTATTTGTTCCGTGTTTGTTTGTTGTCTTTTTGTTTAATTTAAAACATACTAGAGGTTGCGATACCCAATAAAATTATTCAATAATAAAGTATTTATGTTTTTATTTTTTAGCAATACTGTAACAAGTATTTTTCCTCATAAAGGACACGAAATATTTGAAAAAAAATGAATTATTTTATTCGCCAAAACATCCTTAAAAAAGCTGGTAGAGGTAATCGTTATTTTTTTATTTAGTATATCAAATGGCCTGCAAGACAGCACTTTAGTAAAACAAAGTCCAGAATATGACTGACACAAATACAAACTAACTCCTCAATCTGTTTTTTCTATTCGTACTTTCCTTGCGGCCTGTATTAAGACTAAAATATTGCTATTTTTAATCTGAATCATATCTGGTATTTCTAAAAAAGTATTGGCAGAAATTTGACAATACATTTTATTTATACCAGGAGCTTTTCCATTTTTAGCACTATTTTAAAAACGTTTAAACCTCTTCAAATTTAATATCAGAATCTAAATTTTCATCTAATTTAACATAATTATTATCAATAATTGACACATTACTATTGTCTGTATTTAAAAGATTTTCAAAACCTAATTTCAATTTATTTATTGCAATAATAATGTCCGAGTCGAATGAATGAATGAATACTTTATTGCATCAGCAAAACAATGCTATAGCAAATAACACAACACACATACATGACAAATATGACAGAACAAACAATATGTAGATAATATGAATGAGTTATATGTAAATGTAGTAAATATGTGAAACAAATATTCAATTTTATGAGTATTAGGCCACGAACAATAATATTTATGTTAGCAATAACATCTCAATGACCTAAATGTAGGACTTGTCAAAATGGAATGATATTCATCTTCTTGACAATTCATATAACATCATTTCCGGATTCTATTATATCTATGTGTTTTGTTCATATCTACCATTTTCAATACACAATTTCAATGTACCATTATGTAGTTAATAATACAATATTATAGTCATAATATAAATACTTCAATCAATTTAATATGAGCTATAAAATATAATTTTTCACAGTTAATAGTGTCCGAGTTAACAGTTCCATTCTCAAGCACCACTTCCACTGGGTTGCCCACACCAAGTTTACCAATCTTTTTTTTTCAAAAATGCATTGGGGTCCTTCATCTGAAAATGGCAAAGTTCTTGTTGGTTGCGATACTAATACTGTCGTTTGTCTTGTTGAGTGTGCCTATCAAACTCTCTACAGTTTGATGCATACTTTTGTCGTGCATATTTGAACGCATTATTATAAGAATTGTCTTTGACTTTTTTAGGTTCTGTATTTATAACCAAATTGTTGGTAATTTACGCTAATTTATAAGGCGTACGATGTTCTCAATGTTGGTTACATCACTGCACTTAGTTAAAACTAAAAGGTATCCTAATTTTCCTGTAGTAAAAAATGCCTGGTGTCAGTTTCACAAAAAGTCGTAAGTGTAAAATTGATCGTGAGTAATGACGTCATAAACTAAAATAGCATTGTGACGTCATGATTTACGATCAATTTCACACTTACGACTTTTTGTGAAACCGACGCCAGGTCATCCTGAAATTGGTTGATTAGATTGACAGGAAATGAGAGACCTCATTGTATGAGGTATAACTTTTGCATTTTTATCACGAATCAGTTAAAATAAGTACCAAAAGAGAACAAGGTGTAAAATCAACATGTTTTGGTAAAAGAATGAATGTATGAAATATCAGAAAATAGCTTTCATGTGTTGTCTTGATTTATCCATGATATTCCATGCATTACAAACACGAAAAGCCTGTAGACATCTTAATCTTATTGTCGTGTTTTTCATCTTTTTTTAACACGATGAATCATGCATAAGCGATACTTGTAATTGTGATATTGTATTGTTTTGTCTTAATTTTAGTTATTTTTTCTCTCTTTTTTCAAAAATGTGTCTTCTTTTCATTTCTTTCCTCTTCTTTCTTTAATTTAATTTAATTTATTGTTTTGCCGTAAACAAGTTTAAGGTTTCATGACTGCTGTTTCTTACTTGAATAGACCACAAAATCCTGATAGGTATGCTTGGAAAGATATCAGTAATGGACCTTGATGGTGGTAATGTAACAGTCATTACCGAAGTTGTAGGTCGCGTAAGGCAGTCGATTATGATTCTGTCAATCGCTATGTTTACTTCACTGAACTTTATAATCTTAAAAGGTAACATTTCTATTTGTATACGAATATTCATTAATATAACTTTCACTTTCAAACATGAACACGCTACGTTAATGATAAGCGGAATACACCAGAAACTTGGTAAGAAATTATCGGTTTGAAACAATAAATATTTCTTCAAAACTTCAGTTTACCACACTGCTTATCACAATTTGAAATTGTGGATTTGAGGATCTGCTACAAACTGTACTTTAAGCTAAGGCATCATTTTAAAAACCCACTATACCATCTTGATCGTAAACATTATAAACTCGCGCTGGTTTTCAAAACAACACATCTGTTATCATTCTGCAGATATGTCAAGCAAGTCATGTAATAATCTGATCAAAACAAAGAAATCATATTACACGATCAAATTTTTTTTGTGTATTTATCATTATTATTCCTTTCTAGCATTGCAACAAATATATGCAGTTACACCCATCTTAAACCAAAAATTGATTTAGTTTTTAGTTTACCTATTGTGACTAATCAATGTATTAAAATTCATCAATCATTTAAACAAAATTGTGAAGTTCTCAATAGCTTAGCTTTATCGTTTCGTATAACCTATAACTTTGTCACGCCTCTAAATACGGAACTACTTCAATGGGGTATCCAAAAACACTAAAAGCATGCATGTTAATTACAACCGATTGACAGTTGATAGACGGTATTGATCCGTGTTTTAAAAATGCTGATTCTATATTATAAAACAATTTGTGGTTTTCATTTTTCTGCTTTTTTTAATCAAATTATAAAAATTCTTTTCAATTTTTGATAGATATTAAAGTTAAAGTTTATTAAAGTTACAATATAAACCGCTTTTCAAGGTATACGGACCAAAAGAAAGTCGCTTATATCCCATTTTCTAACTAACAATTGAAAACAATCCTTAAAAAATAACAATGAATAGTAAACGAATGTGCAAACGAAGGGTAATTCGTTGATAAAACAACACCAGCCAAATAAAATACACAACTCAAATTAACCATAAACCACACATTGAAAACGTACAGCACGAATCTGGCTAAAACCTGGATGACGTACCTTTCTATGAGGTGTTGCTTCTGTGAGCTAGCCCTCTTAATATCTGGCTTAGCCTGTCTGACTAATCAAAGCAGGGTCTTGTCGATTTGTCAATCATTCTGAAATATATAAAATATCTGCAAAAGGATTTTGATTTATAACCAATCAATCGCACAGTCAAACAATGTTTTAAAATAGTTTTAGTATACAGCTTTTTTATCGTATATAATATTGTTGGCGTATTGACAATCCAAACGTCTAAATTCGAATTTGCAAGATTAACAAAAAACAAAAATGCTCCATTCGAAATGAATAATATATCTTAAATTGTATTAAAGTACGTCAGAACTCTATATATATTATATGTCATATACATTAAAATAAAACTTAATGTGTCATATTTCAATTTAGGTAAGGTGGACATTACATTAAACGTTTAATAAAAGTGCTGCAAGCTATAATATTGTGTTGTAATATCTAGTATTTATAAAGTATTGAAAATGAAATTATGACGGCATAAAATGTTGTCATTACTACATGGATAAGTGTATTCTACGTGTTTTAACGATTTATTTCCTTGGATATTTCTATAGGTTTCAGTATCAGTTAGGTGGCAATGTTTCTATCGAAACAGTTATTTCTAACAGTTCGGGTGCTCGTCCCGGATATTTATTGGTAGATAATCTGCATGGTTTCATTTTCTGGTCAGACCTAAATGACTACACAATAAAACGGTCTTTCCTAAATGGATCAGGTCAGATTGTGGTGACAGATATCGTCGGAACCGTCCAGATGGCCATTGACCCAGAGGAAGAGTAAGTATATTTATATAGGAAATAGAGGCAAGTATCCCATGCTAATTCCGAACACAATGTCCATTTGGAAATGTTCATTTAATCGATACCATATATAAATATGAAGTTGATTCATAATCAATCTCCTTTTACACATCTAATTTGCTTAGAATAGGTCATAATGTGCTTTACATACTTATAATTGGTCTTTCGATATCATCCATCAAATAAAAAATGTACATCAACTTAGCATGAAATGATAAATAATCTACATAGATGTAACACTTTATGTAATCAATTTGGCTAATCGCTGCAACTATTTTCAAAATTTGTTCCATAGAGTACCTAAAAATGTAATTTTCAATTTAGTCATTTTAAGTGAGATGATTGCATTTGTCTGTAAAACGATGAACAAAATTATCACGCGTTACTCTTTATAAATATAAAAGTGAATAAGAACTCTTATTATGTAGTAAATTCGCAGTTAAAAAGATACAAGCATATAATATTGCCTTCATACCTTTTAATGTTTAAATCGTTGATATGAAGTTAAATACTTCATTTTATCCGTTATTACACCAACATCATTTAAGGACGTTGAAATTACAAACAATTATTTCATTTCCCTTGAAGTCTTCCAGTAAATTAATGACGTTGTGTCAGTAGTTTGCATGATATATAATGCTAGGTTATATCAAAGATAATTATCTACCATGTGCACTTTTTTTCTTTATTAACATCATGATTCGTTGTTAAATTAAATGATACAATTATTTTTTTTCGTTTTATATTTAACAAAACTAGAGTATGTTTAGATACGAGTATAACAAACCTTTTCTCATCAGATTACCGCTAAATAAAGTTAGAATGATTTATTTGTGTTATCATGACGACCTTATTAATATGCATAAATGAAAACCGGAAGTAACACCCACTTACCATATATGGAAGTGCTACGTCATCCGTTCTCAATCCCCATTTGGGTGCATGGAAAATGTATACACGTGTCCGAAAAAAATAATAAATCTTCAAAAATAACTTGTTTATATAATGCATAGTGGTCCAATGATCTGTGTATGAGTCCGGTAATCTTGAAAGCAAGAAGAGTAAGTTCATCTCGTTTTCTGTTAAGTTTTCATTTTCGTTAGGCATACATCCCCGCGTGGCGAAACTCAACTACTTTGCACACTTTTTTAGGACTTGTACAGGTGGGTGCAAATTAAATAGTGACACTGTGTATTGTTGTTTCTTTGCCGCTGGGTTATATCAATTAATAAGCCCGGTAGACTTAATTATGGCCATGAGAAAGCGTGAGTGGCTTCTTTTATCTTTACATGGTTCGGCGCCTCGTGACACAGGTGTCGACATAGGTGTATGACTTCGATAATTGAAATGAAATAGCATTTCTTTTGTCTTACGAATTTAGAAATAAGGCAATTTACATGAAGAATTTGACACAAAACACAATTTATAAAAGGCGACCCTGGTTGAGTTTAAGGGAGCTTTTCTGGTACGAACAATATTTTTTATAGCTCAGTTTAAATATTTAATTTTAGCAAAACAGATTTGGAACACGAGGAAGCTTCAGCACGAAACCTTTATGGGTTCTCAAATAGAATTATCAAAAACCCCCCAAAAAATGATAATAATAAATAATTTCGTATTATCATATAGCTGTACTTGCGGGGTACTGGTACACTTGTCAGGCGTAACGTTCCGTAAAAAGGGGTGAAATCAATATTTTCATTGCAGATCGAGATCGGTAAAGTTTAAATATTATAATGTGAATTTAATTTACTTTATGTAAAAAATTCAATTGAATATTTCAGAACATCATGAAATATTTCTTTGTAATCTTCTCAAAGAAGTGGTGTCGTCTATCTGTAGAGTCTAGTCTTCACACATATAAAAGTTAAATATTTCTGTCATTGTTTATCATTGCTTAAATTGATACAACTGTAAATATATATTTGCTGGCAAACCAAAACTTTCAATATTTTCACTCCCATTTGTAGAAATCACGTGGAAAGTACAGAAGCCCCACGCATTTCAACCACTCGATCTATGAATTAGCAACCAATGACATAGCACGGTCGCGTGACCACATGGCTAATTAAAATTTGTATGGCTCGGGTCATCGTCGACTTTTAATCAATTTATCGTAATTAAACAACGACACAAGGGGCGTTTTTATGATACATATTAGGTGTCCAAAAAATAAAAAATAAAATAAAAAATAATAAAAAAAAAAAAAAAAAAAAAAAAAAAATTGTCATGTCTCCTTTAAATGATATCGCCCAAGTGTCAGTCAATTTTGATGATGGCGGACGACATGCTAATCTTCCCGTTGGCCCTGATGGCATTCCTGTTTTTTTTTTTGGTGGTAGTAAATATCATACGTGCTTTTTTCTTTTGTTTTCTGTTACTTTGTATGGTCAATTCTATATGTATTGTTTTCTATTCGGTTCGCTACATTGTATGTAGACTTGTAGTCTTTCTTAAAATACTTTGTTTTAGGTGGCTTTTTTTCATTGATATCGGATTAAACGGAATTCAAAAGTGTCGACTAGATGGAACAAATTCTCACAGTATAATGTCTTGGATCAAATTTAGATTTTTTAGCGTAGGTAAGTTAAGGTAGTGTATGTTTCAACATTTCGAGTAATATGTCGATTTTCAACAATTAAGATATCTTTCCACATGATATTTCAAAAACGCGTTTAGGGATATATGAGTTTGTTTGCCACTATAAAACTTTAAATGTCATCCTTATAGCAAGTATCAAATATTCTACGTCTTTTTTACAAAATAAATCTGGAAAAATAATGTCTTGTAAATTGACTTCCGCTTTTTTTAAGTACCAATTGAACATGTTAAAATGATTCGACGGTTCTCCAAAAGCAGTTATGTTGCTTTGCAAACATCAAGAAGGAAATCAGTAATGCTAATGCACTTTTGAAGGCGGAAACATTTTCTAAACTATTTTTGCATTCCTAGAAAAGGAAAACTTTCTCCATCCGTCAGATTTATTTGTGAGTACAACTGAAGTTACGATTGCTGCATTAAATGTATCGTGTGGTAGTTCTTTTAAAAGACATTCGTTAGTTTTTCGACCTCAGAAAGTTCTATGCTATTATCAGCAATGAATCGGGCAAAACTTAACTAATTTGAAAAAAGGCAAAATATTGAAAGAATAAGTCTTCTTAATCTATGTTTGATGACAAATAGTAAAACTTCAGAAGCAAAGCAAAAGTGTAGTCAATATATATATCATTAATTATAAAGCACTTAAAAGCATGGGCGATTTTGCAGCTATAAGTTATAAAGTTTTTTATCAATATTTTCCAAGCTACTCCATGTATTCCACGATTAGATTTTAAGCTAGTTTGTAAAATTTTCTGCAAAATTACTGAATATACATTGACTCTTAACAAGAGGTCACTAGCGTTCATTAAGTTGGAATTATAGAATATGCACAGGAAGCAGCATCGTCGACGTTTTAAGAGAATATTGTGAGATTGGGTGGTCGGGAAAAAATATGTCTTACGTGCTAATAATTGCACTGTAAGTTAAAACGACGAAAAGGTTAATCTAACCACGTGAATATAATTAGTAAAAAAAATCGGGATTACTCGTTCCTTTCTTCAAAACGGAATATTATGTATTTTTCGAATATCACGAATAACGATAGGTGACAAAAAACAAGATATTAATACCAATTATATATTATAAACAAATGGTCAATTTTATATGACATACTTTTGAGAAACCGAAGAAAGCTTATTTCAATCATTTCCTGGCATGCTGGTGTCTCTCTGGTAATCAGAATTGATGTTTACTATCTGTATATACCAGCCTTGTACTACACAGTAGAAAAAAATATTTACTTTCCGATTTGACCTGATGAACTATCCTGGAGTGGTTAAAACCACCCGTTTATCATTAAGCAATACTATATGCATAGCAAATAGACCTCAGTGTCTTGAGACATATTAAAATAAAATGTCTTGAGACACGTCTATAGACACGTCTTATAGACAAGTCTTAAAGACATGTCTTTAAGACATGCCTTGAGACATATTGAGACATGATTAAATCTTAAGATCATGTTCATTTGTCTTTTAAGACACATTGAAACACAACTAGTGACCAGAATTTCATGTATAAAGAAATCAATATACATGTGCATGTACATTACTTTAATATTTTAAGACGCTGTATCTTTCTGCAAGTCACAATATATCTAGTCAGCTTTTACAAGATAAAATATATCACTTTATTCATTAAAGTTAAATGTTTTTAAACAGATAATGATATAGGCTTGATACATAAGTGCTTCCGGTTGCTAAGGACAGCTAAATAAACATAGAAAATTCTTGGTTTGCCCTACTAAATGGATGCATGAGGGCGTATATAACACCGTGTTTGATGCATTACTTAAATAATATTTATTTTGCATTGTTTTTTTTTTTAAATTTACTATTTGCCAATTTTAGAGAGTGCACTTTCCCCTGCCTCAATCTACCCCCGATCCAAGCAAAATTATTGCATCTGAAATTATCTGTAGTAAAAGGCAACATTTGGCGAAATAATTTCAGAGTTATTCGTGTCTAGTACCATTCATATATAACAGACCATATTTGCAATTGATATATCACAATTTTTATCTGCTTTTATCTTTCAGTAAGTACAGAAACATCAACATATATAATAACATCAAATCAATCTTTTTATACAATGTACATAAAAAACAAAAATAAATAAGAAATACAATGTTCTGCGGAATATGTATATTGAAATGCCTCAAAAGGCTAAACAGATGGGGCAAATATGGACACATCGAATTTAATATTTGACAAAAATCTAGAAATCCTTGAGATGAAATCCATCTCTGTGGATCCGGCCATGACAATTAGGCCATATATATAATGTACGAAGTAGATTTGGGAAAAGCGTACCAACTCAAAATTTTCAGTTTTTAACGGGCCGTCATATTCAGTAGAAATATGTACCAGTTGAGAAAGAAGTATGGAATATATCCCAGATACAAATTTGTCACTGAAAAAAAAGGAATTTGGCATTGAGGTCACATTTCAAGGTCATAGGCCACTAGCCTTGGTATGATACACATTCTTTAGGTAATCTACCAAATTTCCAGATATCAAAAGCCCACATCAAAAGACAAAAGGTTACAGCCTGGACACAAGTTTGTCAATGTCAAAACAGAAATGTGACCTTCAGGACAAAGTTCAGGGACATAGGCCAATATCCATAGTATGTGACAGACATTCTTTAGGTGATCAAACCACATGCCATAATAAAAGCCAATATCCAAAGCTAAAAAAAGCTACATCCAAGACATGAGTTTGTCACTGAAAAAAAACTGGAATGTTCAAAGGTCATAGGTCACTATGGTATGCAACACGTCGTCTTCAAGTGATCTACAAAAATGCAAAGTATATAAAGCTTACATTGAAAGACACAATTAAATAGCTATCTTCACATAGCTGGTCAATATTCCACTATTGGATAAAGTCACAATATGCTTTTTAAAAAGTTTAAGAACTGTTTTATTATGTTTTATCCCAACAAATATAAAAACATGTTTTAAGTATTTAGGGTACCAATGAAGTTAAAGAAAAAAAACAAAGTGATATATTTTATTTTAGTAAAGCAAGATAAGGGAAAAAAGAAGATTGACTTAAACCAGTTGAAGTGCATAAAAACAGATTCAATTTGTCTGTAATTGTATAAGAAAAGTTTTTATTGAGTTTTGTGTTTTAAAATCACAATACCAGTATTTGTTTATTGTACATTGTACATTTGTCAAGCATGTGGCATGTGTTTGCTGACCGCCTAGTATGTGTCTAGGTATGGTGCATGTGGCACAAAAAATCCCCTAAAATCCCCTAAAACGTTTGCCATTTACGTCGAAACTTGTTGAAACTGGTTTGATACAAGACAAAGAAAGGATATCAGATTAAGAGACTATAAGGACAAAAATCGTGGTACTAATCTTGTGGAAAAACATATCCAGTTATAGAAATATATGAAATGCTTCTATAATGTATGTATCAGTAAAATATTCTTTGTCATAATCTATTCAAATTTCTGTTCCATTGGCTTTCATTGCAATGTCTCTGATCTTAGGCCTGTCAATCTCGGTTGACTTCCATATAAATGAAGAACTTTTCCTGAAAAAGATTTAATGCGAAATGCGTTTACGCTCAAGGTTAACACTTAAAAGAGAAAAAACATGAACTTCTCTGTTTTTCACTATAGACACAAGCAGGGAAACAAGGTATGGTAGGTTAATTGTCATAGAGCTGGACAAGTCAGGAAACACTTCTCTGTCATATCTGTTTAAATAATTTTATTCCAACTACAAAATATAAAAATTAACCACAAAAGTACCACGTTTTAAATATCATTTCAGTCTTATTCAACCGATTACAGGTCTATCATCTAGAAATATCCTTGGTCATAGTAATAAGTCATTTTTACAAAGACTATAAAAAAATATTGGTAGTAGAATAAACAATCCTGACATCGTTTTCCTTATTTATAACATAATGATAAGTTGTTGTAAAATTTTGAATTCTACAATACTAGGCCAATACTGGAATAACAATTCTGGAACAAAATTTTATTCCAGTATTGATAACAATATCGGTATACCAGGATTGTGATCGCCAAGTACAGGAGTTTCATATTCTTTGTAAAATAATATGTGTCCATAAATTGGGTGATCAATTATATTGTGGAAAAGTGGGACAAATTGAATGTCTAGCTAGTACATGGGCTGCAATAACCCCCGTGCACTCCCCACTCATCAATAAAAATATGATTTTCAGGTACCCTATTACTCCCATCTACATAAAAATCGCTGAAATTGACATACTTTTCAATGTCAAAACCCCTAGAGTATTTATGCTCCAGTAAAAAAATGGCTTATTTTCTTTTTGGCATAACAATAACTATAAAATAAAAAAGAGGAATTTTCAGAATCTCATAATTTCTTCTATATCACCCGTTATTTACCCGTTATGTACTATTATGTTAGTTATCAATGTATCATACATGTCGTCATATTTCAGGGGCGTATTTTGCAGTTTCAAGTTGACAATAATGAGTTTTTCATAAAAAGGTGAATTTTCAGAATTTCATATTCCCTTCCATTTCACCCATAATTGGCATTTCTTTTCAAATACCGTGGTTCAAATACAGTTATGTAGTGTCTTAGCTTTGTAATGAGCGTAGGTTATAAATACTTGAACTTTTCAAAGTCCAATTATGTGAAAAATTGCCAGAATTTTCGGATTTTAATATTTTCTTCCATTTCACCTGGTAATGGGCAATGTTTTTTTTTAAGTACCTTACTTCAAACAAGCTTTTGTATATTCATGTACACATGTATGTAACATATTAGCATTCTAATGAGCCAAGGCAATGCACAATTAAACGTATTCTAGGACATTTGGGCAAAATATTGTACCCTTACCCACTAAAATCTGCTCCAATGTGAAAGAAAATGATCGTTTATAGCATACACAAACTGTGCACAATGTCTGTCTGGCATTTCTTATTGGGATGTTCTTGTATCTATCACATTGTCCCTAAGACGACACATTATTACAAAAAGGGAAATTTGAGAATAAATAGATCATCACGCATTTTAGCGCGTAAATTGTATAATTTTTGTTTAAAATATCACAGTTTTTACATGATTCCATTTTATTTGGTATCATTATTTTTTTACATATAATGTTTCAAAGAAGCAGCTACGATGAATGATTGATATACATCTATCCAGCACCATTAAAAAATGCTAATTTACTACATACAAATTCTGGGGTTTTCACGGAATTTTTAATGGATATGGGATAGCATTCTTTCGCCCAAATGGCTTGGAATATGTTAACGTATGCGATGCCTTGGCTCATTAGAAAGCTAATATGCTACATAAATGTGTTTATATATGCAAAAAGTAGGGTACTTGAAAAAAAATATCAATTACCGTTTAAATGGAAGAAGGTAAGATAATCCGAAAAATTCCAATTTTATGAAAAACTCATTATTGTCAAATTGAAACTGAAAAATACGCGCCTGAAATGATATGTTGAATACGTCGATAATTAAAATTCTAGCACACAACATGTTTATTGTACACTACTGATATGCCAACAAATGAACATTTTAGTTCATGATGAGGCATTTTTTATCATGGGTAGGGATGGCAATTTTCTACCTAAATTGACTTTGAAAAGTTCAAATACTTATTAAATGGGCTCATTATGAATCTAAGACATTATATTAATGAACCGTATCACACTAAAGCTTCTCTAAACTACGGTATTCTGATAAGAGACAATATCGTGTGATATAATAGAAAATTCTAAAATTCTGAAAAATACCCATTTACCGACCTTATAGCAATGTCACCACAAAAGGAAAATCTAAGCGTCTGAATTGATCAGATATATTAGGTACATCATTATCTTAATTATGAATACCTATAATATGAGTTTTACAGTGTCGGTATGCTGTGAATGAGAATTCTGTTTGATATTGAGACCAGTTTTCTAGGGGTAAGGGTAATATTTTAATATCTTTTCTTGACAATTACTTTATCGTGGTTCATTTATGTAGAAAATTAAATTATCTATCGAATTATACCAAATTTGAGAAGTTTTGATTGAGCAATAACTTGTAGAGTAGAAAAAATCTCATTTTTTTGCATTTTTTGATACATTCTGATAACGAATATCGCCAAAAGTCATCAAAAGAACCCTAGAAGTATAAATTGGGATACTACTAAACCGATAATTATATACCATATAAGCATTAATACTATAAGGGCTTGACATTGAATAATATGTACATTTAAGCGATTTTTTGGCGGGGTAGGGGTACATTTTTTCCATTTTACCGCAAAAACCTTAGTGTCCCCGCAACTGTGTTGGTACCATTGTAATGCTACGGAATTGGTCTATTTTGTTCACACATGCTATCCCTATAAGGCTAAGATGCATGCTCAAGGAATTGTGTCACAAAAATCTTTTTGACCCAATGCGGTATAAATATAGACTTAAACTGAAAAAAAGATTCCGAGAATATTCTTTGGCGACAAATAGATTCGGTAATGCGAGGTATTCAGGTACGGGGAGGGGGGTGCACGGTGGACCGTCCCAGTCAATGGACTAAGTGTTAAGCCATTTCAAAGCACTTATATAAATGTACCAGCCTAAACAAGAGATAACAAGACTATTTTCTTATTTCCAAGAATTCAACAAAGGTTAAATATGCACGTGATTAAATTTTACTAATGTTGTTTTATTAGTAAAAGAATACACTTATAATAAACCGTTGGTACTTGTTTACGCATGATGTTTTGTGAGTACAACTACAAAAAGCGTGGCAAATTTTGGGTTTCATACGAATTGTCATTAAAAAGTGCAGTCTCAAATTCATTGTTCAACAAATGAAAAAAAAAGAAAATACTTATCTGACTCATTGTTGATCATTTCTTCAACCATAAAGTCTGCATTTCACAACTCGCTAAAACACAATTGTCCGTGCATTTTAACTGGTGCCGTATTTCAGAAACCAGTCTAGTTCCAACTACTAGTTCGTACCCAGATAGGTTCGCCCCTTTTAACGTTCACATTTTATATAAATACTTGATCCTTGATAAATGTCTACATTAAAATTTATGTTTTAAGTTATTACATCCCCACAATAATTAAGATGGAGTAAATAAACTGTGACATAAACTGACCTGATTTTTTTTCTTTCTGAGAGGGGGCAGTAAAATCAAATATTGTTAAAATGAGTCTTATTAAAATATGAAGTGCATACGTTTGAATACAAGCAGATATGGGCTTACAGCCCATAAACGAAATCCATTTTCTTTGACTTTATTAATGTAGTTTCTTCCTTTTTGCTCCTGGCGCGACTTCTCGGGACTCATTGTAATGTATCTCAAGTACACGTGAAATCATTTTTACTATCTATACTTCCAAACTGTGTAAAAACCTATTCTTAATCTATAAGACGGCTTTAGTAACTACTAATATTTATAATAGTATGGATTATATTTTTTTTTGTTTTAACGCATCTTGAAAACGTGTGTTCAAGACACACTTGACGTGTCTTCAAGACGTATGTCTATAAAACACGTCTTCAAGACATGGCATATTCCTATTAACTGAAATAAGTTTAAAATCCATTTTGGAGGCCCTGACCATTTTTTGACATCATGTCTTTAAGGCAAAACATTTTTTTCGTGTGTCTTGAAGACATTGTTTATTCCGCTGATGTCTTCCAGGCATCTCAAGACACAAAAGAATCGGAACCATGTCTCAAGACGTTCCACTTATGTCTCACGACATGCATGGGTATGCCTCAAGACGTCTCAAGATGTCTCAAAACACTGAGGTCTATTTGCTATGTGTGTATCTTTTATATTTCTATCAAAATAGTCCACCACTGTTTGAACGCCATCTTGGTCTCCTGTCCCTTCTGTGTTGATCGTCCTTGTCTTTTGCTTTCCATGTCTTTTACCACCATGAATCTTCTGTTGACTTTCATTTCCGAGTACATGCTCTTTCTATAATGTCTTCCTTTAGAGAGAAATATCCCATCAATAAAACAAACAAACGAAATTTATGAGTGATAATAGTTGCAGTGTTAGTTCAAATTGATAAATGCATCTGATTTCCAGAGATTGAAAGATGAATTGAACCACGCGGACATGTTTAATCAGAAAGACCTGGTTCGCCAATAACTTCCATGACAGCTGATTACATGAAACAGTTTTTTTTTTCTGTTCATTGTATTTATTCTGAACACTATCGGCAAATGGTGAATATAGCACTGTAGGTTATCTGTAACATAGAAAGTGATTTGTTTGCAAATGATTTTGATTTCAGATACTGCAAATTCAGCATTATACATCGGTCGAACATTCGAAGGTTTGTACACATCATCTTTGGACGGAAAACACTTGGCAAAGATATACAATTACCCGTATCTCCAACACATTGAAGTATAGAATGATATAGTATATTTAATCAAAAACAATTCTCGTGTTTATGGCTTCAATACCAAGCTATCAAACATTAAACTTTTGTGGACAACGTGGTCATGGCAGCCCCGTATTTTTGATATAAAAGTGGTGCAGCTACCTGGTAAGAACACTAAAATTAAGTATTAAAAAACATTGCTTATGTGTATTACATTAGTTTGTACCTATTCTGTCGTCATGTCAGAAATTAGTTTTGTAGTATTTTTCAAGTAATGAATAAATATCGTAATTATAACAGTTTATACTTTGATATAGATAAATATCAAACTTGCAGCTTAAATGTCAATTGAATAAAAATGGTACATTGTACTATCATTGCGTCCTTACATACTTGTATGTAAATAATTTTTTGGATGATTTATAAAGAGCATATATTTGCCAAATCAACTTTATAATAGTTTTCAAGATTTATTTTTACATTTGTACGCACAGGCTTTTGATTAAGTTTTTTCTTGAATTAATCACAGTCGGGCACAGTTTCATTCATAATGACATAATGAAGATAAAAGAGTAATTTATATTCATCTCGATGTTTAAAGCGGATTAGGTGTGCGTATAACATGCTGTTAACTCGTTTTAAGAGTTTTCATGGGTTCAGCGCCGTTTTGAAAAAAAAATGGTGACCCATAGAAAGTTATTATTCAATGCAATAAATCTTAAACTAATTACGGATATAAAGATAATTAATTCAATCCACCGTTAATACCTCAGGTAAATAGGTTATTTATGTAATTTATTAATAGTCTTTTTTTCATTTTGAAACAGTCTTAGTTAATAATCAGTATTGTGTAACTTAATTTGTATTACGGCGAATTGCTACATGAGTTTTAATGTGTCACAAACATGTTCAAAAAATTTCTTAGGTTTGGTATTAAAGTTTAAAAAGATAGGTTTCGTAATTAGTGAAAATGGAATATTGCAAAATATAAACTCAAGTTATAATTTTATTTCAACATCAAAACAAACATACCTCGGCAAGTTTGTTATTATATCGAAATTAAATAAAGAGAGTTGATGTTTTGCAAATTTCAACCTTTTATGATTTTTATTATTTATGCTTTTTGGAACATTTTAGCCGTTTGACTTTCGGAATCATACCAGACATTCTACCGATCGTTCATCCATGACGTCATAAGCCTGGATAATTCAGGTTTTATAGAAAACGGCGAAATTTGCATGTCACTAATTTATATCACATCGTCTATTGCGTGATATCACAAACAATCAACTGTCAAAGTAGTATATAAAACGACCAACTCATACCGAAACACCATTATTAGAACTTTTTTCCTATCTTGTCCCATAGGAAGCATGTAGTTAATATATAGCTTTTACTCACGTGAGTTAAATCGCTTGTGTTTTTCATTACTTTCATTTTGTCCTTACATATAATTTAAAGAGCTAAACGGATCATATGAAAAACATATGGTGGAATGTTGTTTTATGTATGCTGATAACATAACAACATTCAGAAAATTCAATTCATTCAACAACTTTGAATCCAGATCTCGAAGAATGCATGAAATATACTAAGACCGACGGTAATGAGATGCGCTCATCAGATTACATAATAGATTTGTCAATGGATACACCAATTAGTGATCACATAATCAAAGAAGGGTTGTACAGACATAGTGGTCGAAATGGTGACATCATGCCAACATCACCACCTGGTGTGAATCACTGTGGAACTTTGTTTCCAATATGGCTGAATGGTAAGAAAATAAAAATACCAAAACAAATCCCAGTCATATATATTGCAAATTTTAATGATGTTCCAATGAGTAACTTCTCATCAGGAGCATCAGAATAAAATATATAGGAGATTTCAATCCAACAAACAGTGCATGCAAGACGTACTCAAAACTATAATTATCCGATTAGGCAGCCTAATCCATCACTGAAATGTTTTACCGTGTACATTTCAGGGTATGAGGTATGAAGCCTCAGTTATAGGTACATGTATTTAAAAATGTGTTATACTACAAATATAAAGTTATTATTTCTAACCAAAACCCTAAAATACAACGAGTATGGATGTAGCGTTTAAAGAGACAACAACCTCGCCGGGTTGAAAAATTTCAGATTAAGCCCTAAAAGTTTACAAATTATATTAATCGCCTCGTTTTTTTATGTGATCTAACATACCTCTAATTCGCTTTAAAATTAATAATAATTTAAACATCTAAATAATCATCAATGATGCAAATGAGAATTAATATTACATTATTGTAAACCGTGAAAATTACCTAGAATGTAGCATGATCTTCTTTGAGAATTATCCCATTATCACTTAAATACTCTTCTGAAGATAAATGTTTCAAAGCTGTTCATTCGTTAACTTTTTTCTGCCAAGACGTAAAGTGAATATATTTGTCTGTGTTATTGATGACTATTTAATAAGCCATAGTTTTGTTTAAACATCATTCTACATTTATTTTAACTTGACCTTATAGTGCTAAGGAAATGTATGAAAAAAATACTTTAGTTCTCGAGTTAATTAGGACTACTTTGTATACGTTATTTCATAATCCAATTGAGTGAAATGTTTGAACTTCATATCTTAGTAAAAAACAGGAAAGTTTTTTGCTATCTCAATTAGACAGATAAGTGATAAGAGACCAAGACGACTGTAAGACATTTTGACAGGTAATTGAAGTGAAGTCGCGCATTGCAAGTTTAATGAAACGCGTGACATGTAAAGACCACTTGTATAGAATTTTTAAAATGCACAAAAGAATGTTTTTCCGACAAAACTAAACTATGACATTACTCAACAAATTGCCTCTTAATTCATAATAATAAAAACAAAACAGACCAAAAGCCTTTCCATTTGGCCTAAAACCTTATATAGTATGCTATTTAAAAATTACATTAAGTTTTTTTCCATTGAAATATTTTATATAGCCATATTACTACTTCAAATATCTTTCCGCTGCACTTTACTCCAATGTCGTCTAAACAAGAATAAATTTTATTGTTTCATAAAAGTGTCCCTTGTTATAAGTCTGATAATAAACCTTGCGGCATCTAAACAAGAAAAAAATCAAATTTTAGGCTTTAGGCACCCCGTTCTTCTAACTTAAATTATTCTAACCAATATAAGAGTAATCAAGGAAACCAAGGTGATAGCGGTAATCGAAAGAATGTAATACAGGGGCAAGGACCAGATATGGAAAACAGACAAACAAATATACATAACAAAGAACATAAAGTAACTAAAACAATACATACAAAGTAATAGAAGCAAATGAGCAACTCGGACTCCACCAAACACATAGACCAAATACATCGGTAGATTAAGCGTCCTTTGTTTTTCTAGAAACACCCGCCGAGTTGCGCATAAAAAGTCAAGTCTGAGGTAGGCAAAAAAGGAAAGGAAAACGATGACTCGTCGAACAAATCAGTTTTAATGGCGAAGTACGACGACCATAAAACTTCTGTAGTGATAACTCCGATCGTGTAGCAACATAACTCTGTTCAAGAAGCCTACTTGTTAGAAATCTAGCGCGATACAAAAAGTCTGTGTATTTTCGGCTAGTTCTGGCATAACGTTGTGATATGAACACACGATACGCAGGTGCTGAAGGGATGTTGCCACAATTCAGAATGAAAAATCATTACGTTTGTCGAAAATTTCGGTCAATAGTTCCTTCCTTATTATCGATTTCTAAGTATAGGTCAAGATAAGAGGCTGAACTCACCTCACAGTGTCTGTATCATCCTTTATCTCGAGGTTTTTGGTAGTAGATTCGATGTTTCAAATCTCCGATCAGCTATACAGTCAGCCTCATTAGAGTGAAAGAATAGGTTAGCAAGTAGAGGAGCACAATTTGTTCCCATTGGAATGCCGGCCATTTGTTGAAAAACGCGTGCATCACATTAGACAAAATTGTTGTCGATTGAAAATTCCAGCTTTATGTAAACATCTTCTTCTGTATGTTAGGAAGATGATTTGGAATTATTCTTTACAAAGTATGAGGAATACCTACCAAGAACTATATACTAATGCATTGTTCAGTTTTGGAAGTTTTGTCGGCTATAGAGCATGGTCAGGCATTACCTTCTGCCGAAAGAGGAATTCCTTCCTGCTAACCTGCCTTAGATTCATTACAAAATATAACACAAAAAATAAACCATTTATGCGTACTTGTCAAAAATGTAAGCATAGCGAATTAAAGATATAGTTAAGACAATTGAAATAGCAGTAAAATTCAATATTTAGTTAAAGCTAAAATTTAAAAAATACAACACAACAAGCAAATTAACTCAGTGATTCCATTACTATTTGTCTACCCCGGACTTGACTTTTTATGCGCATTTCGGCAGGTGTTTCTAGAAAAGCAGAGGATGCTTACTCTACCGGTGCACCTGGTCCATGCCTCCAGTTTTTAGTGGAGTTGCTCATTAGCTCCTGTTACATTGTATGTATGAGTTTAGTTTCTTTAATGTCTGTTTTTTGTTCCTGGATTGCATTCATTTGATTATCACTATAACCTTAGTTCCCTTGATTACTCTTTCTAGCTTTTGTGAGTAACTTAAAAGACACTCTACATTATTATGTATTATAAAGTTTCAATATTCAAACGAATATAGTTCGACTTTCCATTTTCTGCACCTCATCGGATGGATAGTTTAGCTTATAATTAAATTGATAACCATGAGTAATCAAAGGAAAAACTAGCAGTTTTGTTTTCGTCTGTGTGAAAGGTTGATATATATTTGATTTTAATTTTGTATTGTAAACCGAGTGTCAAAAGAAAAACATAATTTCGTACCCTCTGTTCTAAACGTATTTATCTTTGTCTTTTGTAAGTACGATCGTTTTAATGAAGGATATAAAATGTTAAGATCATTTAACTGTTATATAATGAATGCAATAATTACTTTATTTTTCGAAGTTGTAAAAAGTCTGGAATTGCCCCATTGTTTTAAGTTTTGTTGTAAATTAATTTAAAGTAGACATGCCTTTCCTTTTATCATTATTTACTTAACCTTATTGTGACGTTGTTTTTTTCTTTTAGTTGATATGAACCTCAAACTGTTAATATACATGTATATATATCTATTTAAATTTTGAGGTTTTTATCATTTTTTTGTATCGACATTTTTACGTTTAAATCAAAAAGGTTTTTAAGACCATTTGTATATAAGATGTTTTATTTGTTTCTTTTGATGGAAGAAAATATTTTCAAAAATGCTCAGAAATAATCATGTGGCACACTTTTCGACATTTTGCAACTTATATTTTGAACAGCACAATTTATGTTAAATGTAAATATCTTTCAATCTATGTAGGTCTGCAAACAATTCCCGAGAAAGAAGTTACGTTATCTGACTCAAAGAGTATCGTTGAATAAAAATAACAACTCGAAACAGTTTTTATTTCCTTTTCATGATTCAAAAACTAACTGTATTCGATTAAACTAAAATTTGCTAGTTTGAAAATTATCATTAGTTCTAAGCGTAAAAGAAAAATAAAAAGATATTGTCATGAAAAGAGTAGATGAATGAATATTCGAAACTACAAAGTAAAAGTCTTGATAATAAACGAATAACCTTATTCAAAATGTTCATTAAACCATAAACTGCGTAAAAGTTTAACCATTGTTCAAACATTCAAAGGTGAGTTACCTACACGAGAAGACAGAAATGTGACTAGAGAAGCATGTATTCAAACTGATGATAACGTTTGCAATATGACTTTGCCAGTAAAGATAACTTGGTGTGGTGGATTCTACGTGTACTACCTCATTCCTACGCCAGAGAATTCTGCCTACTGTTTTGGTACTGTACATGCCATATGTGTTTATTATATAGTTAGCTATGATTTTATTGAAATCCCCAATACTGGAAAAATTATTTATCATTTATATGGGAGAGGGAAATATGAAACATCTGATTACCATTGTCTTGTTATTTTCAACGATGTTGTGATTTTTTTTTGTTTTTTTGTTTTTTTTTTTCACTTTACGAAACTTCATAAAACTTCACAAGTGTAAAGTTATTACCTTCTTACATCAGAGACAGTTTAAGGAGATCAGGTTTTCGGATTTGTTTGAGCATACTTTTCAAATACTAAAATGATTTCATAAAATTGAAACCACTTTTCATACCATTAATCTCCTTTGACAACAACGCCAGAAGATTTCAATCGTGATCGTATTTTTGTTATTTAATTGCGTATGAAGGTATCCAGTAATTGCTGAATAACTACTGTTTAGAATTTAACGTGATTATATATAAGAAACAAAAACTGACATGAACAAAAAACGCTTTAAAAATTATAAAATTAAACTTTCGGCTTAAAGCAGTAATCTCAATATCACTTCTCTTGTTTATATAGCGAATGTTCAACAACCTGTATCCGTTTTTCATAAATATTTTAGGCAGTGGTAGTGTAGCCTGTCCAAATGGAATGACTCCGGAAACTGGGTACTATCCAGGATGTACCTGTAAGATATTTAATTTAATAATACCTTTTATTTTGTTTTAATACTCATGATGAAACATAATATTATATATTGACAAATTTGACTCATGCATGAATAAAGCAATTCTTAGAAGGAATCAAATTTGATTTAAATCATAATCAGGATAAATATCGATTTGTTTCTACAGTAAAGTTAGAAACCTTACGAGTAATCTTCGTTCAATTGACAGTATTCTACTGAACATATGGATATATTACTAGATTACTAGAGATTCCATTCACAATCTACGTACAATCGTACCGAAAAATAGAAATTCACATTGTTGTATTCACGGAAAAATATATTAGCCATATCTTCTTCTACTTATCAAACACTTTAGGATAACAATAATTACAGGAAGGGTTAACATAAACAAAATATTGCAAAATGATTCAGTTGCATAATAAATTACTTTCAAGTGGTTCACTTTATGACTTATCCTTAAGCTTTAATACACTACTTGTGTTATAAACTAATTAAATGATATACATTTCTCAATAACAGAGTATTTGTGATAGTCGTCATCATGAACTCGTGGATCGTTATGATGTATCCATCAGCATCATGAAAACTGATTTATTCAACGGGTCATGGTTTGCCTTTCCTCGTTTGTCTACCCCGGACTTGACCTTTCTATGTTTCTAAAAAAGCAGAGGACGCTTGCCCTACCGGTGCACCTGGTCCATGCTCCCAGTTTTTAGTGGAGTCCGAGTTGCCCATTTGCTTTTGTTACTTTGTATGTATGATTTTAGTTACTTTATGTTCTTTGTTGTGTGTGTCTGTTTTCCATGTCTGTTTTTTGTCCCTGGTTTATATTCGTTTGATTACCGATATAACCTTGGTTCCCTTGATTACTCTTTTAGCATTGTATGTGAAACTTACAGTCGTTCCTTTTGTACAACCGGAATTGATAGAAGACCAAAACAACAAAATAAAATCTGTCCAATCAACATCCAGTCTGGAAGCAGTGTTCAAGTGTCAGTTTTATATTACCTCCCCTGAGTTATATGTATATGATGTTATATGGTATATCAACGGAGACGAAGTGAAAAGAAGTAGCAAAGTTCTTTATGAGAACATCAACTCCACAGTTCTGAGAAATTCAGATTGGATTAATAGTTACAGGATGAATATGAAGGTACTAACAAAGCTAATTGTAATAAAAAAGTAATATTGATGAAGTGGTAGATATGATACAAATCTGCCAATTTTATGAATTTTGACCAAAATATCTGCTCATACTTTGCATTAACAGTATCAATAAAGAAAGTGTGATAATAAATGAGAAATACTTCAACATTAGGCATCTGAATTTCCAGTAATTTTAAACTATTGATAATTACTCGGGGTGTTTTCATTATTTAAAGTGGCATTAATTAGTCAATCTCACACAATTTAATTGATTTTACAAACAAAAATGTTCGTAACGGTCTTAAACTCTATGGATATTGAAGACATTTTTATGATCTTAAATAAAGGGGATTCAACAAAGATTGAACCTTTCTAATCATTCAACCTGATCGTTATATCTATTCTATAAAACATCTCCCGTTCTTCCCGTTGTTAACTGGTCCATTGAAAGTTGTAAAAGATAGCAACGATAAGAGTGGCATTATAAAATCCTGTGATTGTGACCAGGGAGTTTGAAAGTTGATTGATTGGAAGAAGACTTTTCCTTAGACGCTCCAATGTAGATTTAACTGCTTGTGATATGATTGTTTTAACCTCTCTCTTCTTGTACACTTACAGGTTGCTACCCGTCAAGAGATAGATCATTTTTAGCACTTTTGAAACTTTGCAAGTTGTAAAAAAACAATCTCGTATACTTTGCCTCTGTTTCTAAGGGTAACTGTGGATAAGTTTATATAGATAAAAGATATACGACGCATGTTTCGCCCTTACAGTAGCACAGTACCTGTATTGGATAAACTTCCCATTTTATGGGGTATTGGACAATGGTGCATGGGGAATGGGGTAATGGGGGATGGGGCAATGGGGAATGGGGCATTGGGAATGGGGTATATAAGTAGGGTAATGGGGAAAATGGGCGATGAATAATTCTGATTGGTCAATCAAAAAAAATGTTCTCCCTTTTTTCCGCAAGCAATGTACCTGTCATATATCTATGACAGCAATTTAAAGAGTTTCAAAAAAGCTTGTTTTAGAGTAAATCTTGATGACTACAGGTGTCGCAGTTTATTATTTATTGACATTAAATATTTACCGGAAATACATTCAATTTCTGATCATTATAGGTTGAAAATGTTCGCGCTCATACGATTTTTAAACATGCCATTTTTTGAAATTTTGGATTGAAATAATTTTGTGTTGGGGATGATTTTAATAAAGACAAATTACGCATTTTGAGCAAAAATAACAAGACCATTTTTTGTTTGTTTGTTTGTTTGTATGTTGGGGTTTAACGTCCGAGCAGCAATATTTCAGCTATATTCAGACGATGAAGATGAAGTTAATGACAAAATGAACATGAAATGATGAAATGAAAAAGGGATGGAACACAAGGACAATGGGGTCGACAAAATTTGATTGCCACTGGAAACAGGGAAAGGTGGGTAGGGTCGGGAAATTTAGCCTCCTGTGGCGGAGCCCTATTGTTCCTACTCACTCCGGGAGAATACCACAGTAGGGTTCTTTAACGTGCGAGGAACGTGGCATCTTTCCCAACACGGTGCACCACTATGCAATTTCCCTTTCAATTGGTAAAAATATGTTATTTGTCGCCACCTCGAAACGGATTAGAATACTGCTATTATTGATATTAAAATTGTTCTCATCCTTACGATCTGCAGAAATATTTCATTTTTTGAGAAATTGGACTGACATTAATGTGTCTCTGCCACATACATGATGCTTATTTTCACAATTTTAACGTTTTAACAATAATATAAGACCATAAATGTAATTTCAAGTGTTCAATTTGCAAAACAATATCTCATTTTCAAGACTAGTCGGTATATTTAATGTGTTCGCACGCATACACTATGCAAAAATATGTCATTTGGGAGATATTTGTCTGAAATATGAGAGTCGTAACCACCAACCGGATACTTATCTTGTCATTTTCAATATTTTAAACAATAACTTTGGACTATTATTGAAATTAAAATTGTTCGCAACCTTACAATCTGCAGAAATAGGTATTTTTTTAGGATTTAGACTGAAATTAATGTGTCACAGTCATACATATGATCTGACATTTTTGTTTTAGATTTGAAACAATAATTTCATTTTGTCATTGAAATTGAATTTGTTTGCATCCATACATTTACAGAAATATGTTATTTTGTGGAACTGGGACTGAATAGGACACAATGTATACATTTGGAAAAGTGTTTACCCATTTCAGATTTGAATTAAAAATAAGAATATCTATTTGTAAGAATCATTTTAGAAATTAAATTCAGTCACAATTTTTATATACATCTATAGGTTTAAGAATATTATGCATGATTATTTCTCATGCAGATCGGAGTTGCGATAATAGATGTAAACAATGCAAATATCGCGAGATTTTGGTACTTGTCGAATTCGGCAGCGAGATTCTAATGTCTATATTGATTGCACAAAACTGTTTTGCATCCTTATGCATTGTATGTGTTTGATAAAACATTTACTTTACTTTTTCTTTTCGATATGGGGAATAGCATTGGACAACAGGAAATGTGTCTACGTAATTGAGGATGGATCAATGGGGGATGGGGCGATGTGGTATGGGGCAAATGGGAAGTTTATCCCATAGAGGGACTGTACATGGATACGATTTCACAAAAGCTAGAAATTGATTATGATTAAAGACTGAGTGCTAGTTTTGGGCGCTTTGGAAAAAAAATTCCATGGGCATAGATGATGCTTAATCAGCACCAAAGTGAGGAGCAAGGTAACTTAAAAAAGACACAATAAGTGTAATACTTTTGAAGTAGGTTTCGACTTTCGAAGGCTTTGAAAATTCCATCTATCCGATTGCATTAAATAGCGTCGCTGAAAGAAATGCCCCTCTTTTAAGCAGGTTGGTGGGTGTTTATTGGTGATAAATATTGGTGTTGATCTGTAGGTTCAGAATGAATGCAGGCGTTAATTGTCCTCCCGATGGAAAAAGAAGTATTGTAAATGTCAGGAAAATGACATTCAGTACAATGCGCGAAATCGACTCATTATTGAGACACGCATTGTTAACAACGTAATGAATGGTTTTAAAGATTTTCAACTCTGTAACTAATATACAAAATTAAGAGGGTCATAAATTAGTCCACATATTTGTCAACTATCTTTATATATGTCATTGTTTCTGCTTTCGAGATTATAAGTTGGCAGATTCCTTTAGACTATCTATACTAATACAACTTATACAAATAAATTTTAAAAAAGTTTTATCAGAAACGAACTAAAGTTTAAATATATGGAGTCATGTTAATATGCTGTAACGATAGTCCTATAATTACGTACTTACAACAGTACTCCATTTCTAGTCCAGACAACCTGTCATCAGCACTTAATGTGTCTGTCTCTTCAAATGTTTCTGATTTAAGTATCTAATCTGGATGTATTTTGAATTCAGAGATTATCTTTTCAAATTAAAAAAAACCGTTGCATTAATGGGTTAGCAAATTGCTTTCTAGCAGATTTGGAAAGCTGCATATTCTAAACAATGTTGATAACAACTAAACTAAAAAGCTGTTCTTGTCTACGTCAGCAAAAACGAAAACAATCATGTTTTGTTTCATACAGTCGATGAGAACCACTGATTAAAACCAGTGGCTGACACGAAACGCATGGTGTATTTGGAGTCTTTGAAAATGGAACGTTAAATTCATTTACGCCAGAAAATCACGTAAAGATCAACAGAAAAAGCTGAAACATGTGTATGGTATTGAGATGAATGCATACCATTTCATTTCATCTACTTCAAATATTCACGGATCATGAAACATATAACCGAAGAATAAGGTATCGAAACTTTTAAGTGAAATCAGAATATTTGATTAGCAACATTAGTGAAATAACTGTTGTTAAAACTTTCTGATTTACTACGTTACTCTAGGTTACCTGTGTATTAAGAATAAGAGAAACCGTCGACTCAATACCTGGTCCGAATCAGATAAGTGCAGTTTTTGACGCTGGTGTATTTGTAAGTTGGTATTATTTTTTTATTTAAATCAACAACTTGTATATTACACTTAACAGTTACAGTCACATTGAATTCCAACATTTCATTTTATCACAAAGAAAAGAAAAAAAATCAGAATGGTTTTATATTGATCAAAATTTAATTAAACTGTCACTGAATGAAAGTTTTTTACAACTACTTTATTCAAGGTTTCCTTTACAAGGAGAGTGTGTTTTGTATTCAATATCCGATCATATTAACATGCACGTTGCTTTTAGGCCCTAGAAAATTAAAATCGGCTCACAAACACATATGTGCGGCAATTATATGAGAAAACCATTTTTAACCATTTCAATTTGAGTGGTGAAAAATCGAAAGTAGTGTAGTGAATTATACATTTGCTTTACTGTCTAGAGATTCCTAAGCAATCAAAGGGGTCATAACTGATCAAAAAAAATCAAAGACAAGTATCAGGAATCTTTTGTTACTTAAACAACATAGAATAACACAATTATGTTAATGTGATGTAGCAACCATTTTTTTGCTACCTCAATTAAAAATTTATTTTTCATAATCAATTGACAGTAGACCGATGTACCTCAAAAATCCTAAAATATTAATCCGCGAGTTTTGAGTTTAAAGGGATATCTCAGCCCATGTGGTATACCTGATGTCTGTCAACATACCAGTTTCCTCATAGCATGCCTTGCATACTCTAGTCAACACACCTGAGTGATATTTACATTTACTCGTTTATCAGGAACAACATAGTAATGCAAACAAAGGATGTAACGGTTTAGCTTATTACGTGAACTTAACCTTGGTATTTGTATCATGTAGTTAATGTTCATACTCCATAATGAAATTAACTTTGGTGTGTTATTTATTTCAGCCAGATGCGCAAAAATATACTGTAATAGAAGGCCAGTCTATCAACATTTCCTTCCGTGCAACAGTTCCGGTTGGCTGCATGACGACAAACCCTAATCTGACATCACATTGTTTTCAAAACTTGTTCATTCATCTTCATCAAGACGAAAAAGACAATGTGCAAGCGATATGTGAAAATGACATAACAACTAAAGACATCATCTTCAAAGCACAGTTTTGTGGAATAAAGTTATCAACGACTGACTGGAAAGAAGAAAAAAATGTAGAAGTTTTTGGACTAAGTGACGGATTGTATAACACTAGGGGGCGTTCATCATTTATCTGTGCATCAACTTCCTCTGTTTCCCTTTTGAACGAACATTGGCATAATATTACAATTCCATACATACAGGTATGCTATTCTATGAAACTAGGTGTTTAGCAGTATCTGAATACAGTGGTAGATATTACATAAACTTTTTGCTTTTGTAGTTAATTTATTGTCAATTAATTGTGTTCATTAAAAATAAAAAAAACAGTAGCAAGGCCTGTAATGGAAGGAAAATTTTCTCTAAAACAAAAAATTAAATCATAATTAAGAGTTATTATTATATTTAAAATACATTTAACCTTTTATTAAAGGTGACTGTCATTGATGAGGATGTCAGACTTGCTAACAGAGTATGTCAGTCAATGAATGACCCACATATCTCTACTTACGATGGGAGGTATTATCATTTTATGGAGATTGGTGAATTTATAATGTACAGAAACGACAAAGGCCCATACTGGGTAATATTAAACATATGATTTAAACTACTTATAATCAGTTGTTAGAAATAAGTTTTATTAAACTCTAAAAATTATCGAATGTCTTTTTGTAATTAAAGAACAAACATCATGATTGCACACAAACATATTTTCGCGAGTGAGTTTTTTTTTGGCCAATGTGTCACAAGAAAAACAAGTACATCGAATTAAATAGTGTATAAGAAAAGCGTAAGTCACCAAACAAACAGCAGCAATATTGAATTCATATCCTGAAACGCATTAATATGTATTAACGAAATAAGTGTGTCTACCTAATGGGTAAAGATCAGAAGGATTCAATATACGTAATATGAACACATCAAAGAAGATAAAACATATCTCAAAAGGTCATTTTTGTCAATATCATAATATTCTTCTATGCATATTTATCATTATGTTCTACGTCACTCTCTGTTCTTTCATACACATGTATAATATTTAATGTTCCGACTGGCACAAAAATGAATATAACTACGCGAATAAGGTTGAAAATAAGAATACTTTTACACAATGTATTAAAGATTACGTTTGTATTATTCGTAACAGTAGTCATCTGACGTATTCCCGAACAAAAATATTTGACCATATAGCTGTTATTTTAGGAAGACATGTATAATTTTATAGGTGCACACACTTCTGACAAACTGTGGATTTGGCTGGCAAGGATCATCTTGTCACTGTGGTGTTGCAATCAGAAGTCGACAGTCATTGTTTGTGTTAAGAACATGTCGAATCATTTCACGGACAAGGAAACAGTTACTACCAAAATCCAATAACGAATACTCAAATAAATGGCGTGGGTGACCTGCATATAGTTATCAGCAGAAATAGATATAAAGTACGAAACGTTTTTAAGAGCTTTGTAAAACCATTATGTATGTGTTTTTTTTTTAATTTATGTTGTTCATATCGATAAACCTAATTGTTTTCTTCTTGTTTTTTTTACGTGTCTAATATAAACTTCCATTGAACTACCATTGAGGCATAACATAAAGCAACGGAATTGCTTGTATTTCAGATAAAGCTTCCAATAGGAACAGAAATTACATTATCAATATCAAGATGGTCGGGTTTTATAGGTACGGTTACAATCAAACCGTCTTTATGTGACATTGAAAGAGCAAAAGGACCGTGTGGCTATCCAAGTTGCTCAAAAGATCCTTCTGATGACTATTGGCATCGTTACAGTGGACCAATCAATGATGATCAAGATTTTGCAAAATCTTGGAGGTATTCGCTTACATTTTTCCATGCTGTTGTAGGAGTGGAAATCACCTGATATTTTTTTTCGTCATTAACTTGCTATTCCAATTTGTTGTTACCATTATATATAGCAACCTTTGCGTTTATTCTTAAATGAAGAGTTACTTTTGCTGTATGTATAAGTTGTGAAATGTCATATGAACTACAAAACAACTGTTACGTCTTTTTTCACAGTGAACACCAACCAATGTATATTATTGGTTCTTCTTGGGTAAGAATGTAATCACACGTGAATCAATTAATTATGCATTCTTATCCTACTAACAGATACTGTTAAAATTCAGGGAAATGAAATTGGAAGTTTTTTTGTTTTATTTTGTCAGAGTCAGTTCCTCTTGCGAAAAACTATTTGTTGAAAGACCACAATTTTTCCAAAACATCCGAGCCAACTTCTCAAACCAATGTGTGTCCGTCATCACATCGCCGTCATCGATCTATCGAAGAGAGTTCTGATAATGTTATTGAATTTACTCCTTTACAAATTGATAATGATGTGCAGCCTAATGTAAGTAGTAAAAACGATAGATGTGAACTTTTGGTCTTCAATTAGATAATGTTTTGTATTTCCCACTTTTATAAAGATAAAACATGTATTTTTTGTTTGTAATTAAGATTGTAGAAGAAGATTGAAAAAACTTTTTACTTAGCTCTTTTTTATGGTGCTGCTGTATTTAATAGATCACTCGGACATTTAGAAATGGTTGGACAAAAGATACAGCTTATACCGCATGTAAAGAGCAGTTGGAACAATCTTTGCCTGAAGATACATATAAAGAATATATGGAATTATCAATGAATGATTCTATTGAGTCCTGTATAAAAGATATCGAGGTATTATTGCTTCGCCTAATAACATATGCATTCACACATTCTCTATCATTTGTTCAATTAATTTACCAAAATAAATAATAAAAATATAATTAAGATTGTTATATAAATAAAGTTTAATACCTTAAAGTAAAATATGTCTTACTATTGACAATTGATAAAAAAACAAGTTTTATTTAACTTGAAATGTATATTTAAAGGTTATTAATTAGCACACATGAACATTGGTCAATTTGAGATTATAACACTTCTTTCCGTCGCCGTCTATCGTCATTCACACCATCAGCATTGCTTAAATGTCTTCCACTCAGAAACCAGTTAATTATCTCTTATTTGAGTTTTTGTCTTTTAATTGAAATTAATGAGTTTGCCGTTTTTAGCTTATATCTTGAAACCATAATAGTAAGATGAAAACGCTGCCTAATAAAATGACCCTGAAAATGTCCTAAGAATTTACTATTGGAACGAAGTTATACGACAGTTCAATGTAAGACTTATTGCCTACTCTGTCATTTAGTTTTAGTTTTTCAGACCATATCGTACAAATAAAAAAAAAAACAGATTCAAATTTCGACTGATAAACGTATCCTTTGGATTAGGCCTACATAATGATTTGTGAGTCCAATTCAAGGTGAAGAAGTGACCCTTATGATCAGTCCAACAAAATTGTCTGCAATACATTAGTTTACCGCCCATGACAGGAAAAAAAAGACATTTTTTTATTACAGACATCAAATAATTATAAAATGAAAAATAGAGTTGTAGGTGAGCGATGGAGGTGTTCTAGTGCTTTAAGTCGAATATTGGTACATGATAATCATAATTTAAGTATAAAATTGTTCGCTTTTTACCTTTAAGTTGACAGGAGACACGTCTTTTATGGCTGACACAGTTGAAGCAATGATTGTTAATGTTTTGGTGGAACTGTCCAGGAATGAATCATTGTATGTCAATAATTCTACTAAGGACGGTGGACAAACGGTTCTTGATGCTATCACAAGTAGATTGTGCTTCAACAATTGTAGTTCTAACGGAAAATGCGTTCAAGGTATATGCTTTTCCTTTGTATGCTTGATCAATTGAATCAAAAATGATCAATAAAAAAACAATTCAAATATGTAGTTTTCCTAGGTTGAAATAATCTGATAAATAATTCTTATCTTAAGAGTTGTCAGTTTACTTTTTAATAAATGAAAACATGAACTCTGTTCAATCATAATAGTAAATGGAACAAATGTTCAAAGTTTAAATCAAGTATTTTACATAAAACATGCTTTGAATCGAAAAAAAAAAAAATCAAAGTTACGGGACAAAAAAAAAAACGCTATGTCCTATCAAGAAATATGTCTTGCAACGTTTCGTAAAATCTTTTGTTTTATTTACTTAATTCATTCAACATTAAAGTTCTAATAAAACGAAATTATGTACATGATTTCCATGTGTATCTTAAATTTCACTAGTTCCCATGAAATTATTGAAATTGGCTGCCCTTTGTAATATAAATATGCCTATACCCATTTTTTTCCAAAACAGAACCGTTTATCAGACTAATGCTGTCGCACTATTTTAATATAAAATGCTTAATAAGCAACATTCGATTTCCTTTTTTATTTCTAACTTGACTGTAACTGTTACTTAAATCATTTTTAATTTGGTTTGATTAACACGTTGATCTAAAGCTTAAGTACAACCTAGATTTCGAAGCCATTCTAAATTCAATAATCTACTTTCTGACAGAATATTTTTTACAGTCCAGAAGTCCAGAAGCTGTTAATAGAAGAGTGTACAAATGACAATTTGAATTTGTTATGAATATCACTTTTTTGAGTTTAGAACATTTAAATGAAATGGTGATATAATTTACAACAACATGTATTTTAACTGAATGTCCAAAACAGCTTATGTCACTTTCAAAGGCTTAAATGCCAATTGCGCAAAGAGTTGTGTAGCTCAAACCTTTATTATAATTTAACAAATATTATATATCACCCAAATGATGCATGTATACATAAAGACTGAGGCTCCGCAATTACCATAGGAAGTTCACTTTCTTGGAGGGAACACCGGCTCCAAGAATTCATTGAACTAGGATATAACAGAAATTCCCCTAGCTTGTCGCGAAAAGCGAACATTGATCTACCCCGCATAGTTCCAGTATATTTAGAGGTCTGTTAATTGTTAAAAGTGCTCTTGTCTTGATGTATTGACTCCTTTCATTCCTGTATGCGCTCTTTTAAATACTGAATAAATAATGAATTTGGTTTGAGCTTCTTTATTGCAGTATATTTTGTAATAAAGACTTCTCAACACGGTTTACAAGAAGGCATCAACATATTTAACCATAATATAGAATTCATGAAAAATGTAATTGCATAAAAATAAAGATATCATAATTATCTGCAACGAACAAGTTCACTTCACTTCACAGTGAAATAACAGAAGCGCACTAAACTTTGTGTAAGATTTTTTGAGTATGTTTTAAAAGATCATGGGTTGAATCAAAGGTCTGCAATCGGAAGCAAGTGATAATTGCATCGATATTGTTGTCTTATCGTCCCTTCTTTATTTTGCTTATGGAAGGGTCGTGTTCTTGTGATGCCGGTTACATTGGAGATGACTGTTCAGTTGAGAGTTCTATCCCACCAGAAAATGTAAGCGTTCCTTTGTCGGGTTTATGTCAGCTTGGTGATCGGGCTTGCAGGCGAACAAATATTTTGGGAATTTCCTATCAGAAAACATGTGGTACAGAATTCGACAGTACAAGGTACATACAACATAAGAAAATTGCATCAACGTGTGAAAGTGCAAGTGAATTACCAAACTTACATATTATTCCATAAATAGCTGCTTTTGGTTCTAAAGTTCAAAACAACATCAAATATGCTGCTGATAATTCAACAAGAAAAACTTTATTGTGCTTATGCAATAAAATGATAGTATTTTTTTAGTTGTTGCTTGACAGTCAAAAAGTATAATATAAATTGGCAAGTGCTATTTTCCAAAACGTCTTTAATTAATTGTATTTTCAAATCGAAAATACTGAAAAGATAATCAGCATCTGACTAGTATATTTTCCTGCCTTTATATAGTTTGTCCCTTACAATTCAAAGTTTTTGATAGATGCAACATTAGATAAAATAGTGTTACTGAAATAAACAAGTATTTGGTCTAAGTATCGCCTATCAGATGATAACCACAGCAATATAGAAATGTACATAAAAATAAAACTATAACTATTCTTTCTTAAGTGATTTCGAGAACATATGTTAATAGACTTCAAGTTATGACTTACTTCCTTTTACTTCCTTTTACTCCAATAATTGCTTCGACTTTTACGTATGACATATGCACAATACTATATTTGATTCTCATTTGATACCTGACTACTCTTTCTAAAAAAAAAGTGGTTGGAAATATGTACTAGAGAATCCTCGATGATACAATAAAATTGCAGATAGAATTGTCTGAACGCATATTAAATAAGAATTGTATGTTTTAAAAAGTAGCTGTTCAAAAGGAAAAACAGGAATTAAACACCAATAAACCACAAATGAAAAGTGCTTAAAAGAAGAAAAGAGAACCACATTTTCGGCCTTTATTAGAATATATATATATATCTTTATCTACTTAACATCTTCTTTTTATGGTGAAGAATAAGTTTTTAAGAAGTTTAAGAATAAATTACTTAAGGACAAGTTATAAATGTGCTATATTTATTATATGTATTATGTTAATATTCATACCAAACAAGCAGCTACTCTTAAGAAAACTTATTATTCTAATAAATAAAACGTCTCGTGAAACGCATTATCTAGATGATCACAAAGAAAATGTAGATGTATTCGTTGATTTTTATTTATATTTTCCAACGAACCACCCACTTAAGTACCAAATGCCTTTTTATCCTCTTACGGCAAAATATATGTCGTTAAATCAAGTGAAACGATAATAATTCGTATAGAAACAAGAGCTACGATATATATCTTTACTTATTTTTTTTCTACCGACACACATTGAGTACTAAGATCTTTAAATATTATATACACTCTTATTTTTTGCAAATCTTTTCATGTGGTTCAATACTAAGATGCCAGAATATACACACTGTTCTTTCTTGTTTTCGCCTGTACTTGTATATATGCGGTCTCGGAAAATGTTTGCTAGTTTCGATAATTCAATAAAAATCGAATCATAGCTTTTCCAAGATAGGGTTGACCATTTTAGTCTGCAGTACGTCGCCTAGATGTTTGCGAAAATTATGTAATCAATATAACTCATAATTCTCGGGTCATAAAAATATCGAAACGAAACAAAACGAAACAAAACGAAAATAATCGATAAAAGAAATAAACGAAACGAAATGATTCGATAAAATGAATCGAGTCTTAACAAAAACATAATTAAAGTATGCAAATCGAAAGAGAATGAAGCGAAACTAAATTGAATAAAACTATTTTTAGACGGCTCTTAAATTATAAGAACCATTATGTTTACCAGTGTCGGACTATTCGACCCAAAGACATTTCGGACCATGACAACCAAAAATTCCTTGCGAATGTCGGACATTTCGGCCAATAGACATTTAGTAGAATGTCTTAGGGCATATATCCTTACAAATTTAACATATTTTAGAGTTATAAGTATACTATATCAATCGGAGCTGGCAACAAGTATAAGTTGTTTTTAATTAATGTTTCTTCGGAAGCGTTAAAACGTTTTAACTTCATCATATTATATGTGTATGTAGATTGATGAATCAGATATCAAGTACATCACAGACTGGGTCTCATACAAGGCTGAATACAGGAACATGTTTATGGTAACTGTTGACCTACATGAATCTAGAAGAAAGAGGTCAGCTACAGAACGTTCGGAACCGGAAGGTTATGACATCAGTCTTTCCTACGACGGACAGAATTTTGGACAACATGTCACTATCATTGTGTATAATGAGACATGCTATTTCTGTAATTCGTCATTGTCCTGTGTGTCCTTGGTATGTAATTTCTACATGTAACCCGACCGTATGAAACGCATATTTATTATGATAAAAAAGTGCACAACCTTATACTCTTGTAATTGTATGATTCAAAATGAAAGAACAGCTTGTTAAAGCTACATTAAACGAAGATTCTGTTGTATCAGTGAAAACTGATTTATTCAACGGGTCATAGTTTTTCTTTCCTCGTTTGTCTACCCCGGAATTGACTTTTTATGAGCAACTCGGCGGGTGTGTCTAGTAAAGCAGAGGCCGCTTACCCTACCGGTGCACCTGGTCCATGTTCCCAGTTTTTAGTGGAGTCTGAGTTGCTCATTTGCTTTTGTTACTTTGTATGTATGATTTTAGTTACTTTATGTTCTTTGTTGTGTATATCTGTTTTCCATGTCGGGTCTTTGTCCCTTGATTACATTCTTCTGACTACCGCTATGACCTTGGTTCCCTTGATTACTCCTTCATGATGACGACCATAAAATGTCTGTTGTGATGACTTTAATCTAGTAGCAACATAACCCTGCCCCTGAGGCCTAATTGTAAGAAGTAATGCAGGAAGTTTGCGTAGTTACGTCAATCGCTGGCATGACGTATGAGTTGTGACATGACAACTCCATACGTAGGTGCTCATGATATGTTCCCACAGATGAAAGGATAATTGACAATACGGAATGAAATGTCATCGCGTTTGTCGTATAGTTTTGTCAGTAGTTTTCCATATTCATCGATCTCTAAGTGTAAGTCAAGATATGCTTATAGTATCCTAAACCTCTATATATATAAATTTCCAAAACTGGGGTTGGTTAAAGATAATACGTAATCTATACAGCGGAAACTGAGATTAAAGGATCTGAAAACGATATTTGTTGCGTTGCTTCTTTGTTACTTATCTACAATTTTCAGTCAAATACGAAATTTTTGAATAGCCGGGTACAAATTTTCTATTTGACTAGCATTGATGTAATACTCCTGTATACCTTCTTTGAAGCATTTTATTAGAATAATCTTTGTGTTTATTTCAAATCTTGAAAATCAAATTAATTTTACAATTCTTACATACATAAATATCAATGGGTTGTGAGGATATTTTATGTTTAGAACAAGTCTAATTCATGCAAGCGTTAGTATATCACGTGCTATATTTCTATATACTTCTTATAATTTCCTGTACGTCATTTCGTTTGTGTTTGTTTTTGCATATACCATAACACAAATCACTGAGTTATCAGTTAATTTTGTAAACTCATTTTTGACTTATAACACTAAACTGATATGAATAAGTTTCAGGAAATCTTTTATTTGCAGAAAAAACTTCGAACGTAGCAGTTGCTGCGGTGTTATGTATAGTTGCTGTAGTACTTTTCACTGTTAGTGGCGTTATCCTATATAAAGTCAAATGTGCGGATCAGAGGTATTTCTTTTACTTATTCGCGGAAAAATAACATGCTTACTTAAAATGATAAAATTAATTATTATGTAGACATATAGCATTTACGAAAATACCAAAGCTTAAATAAATTGAAACATATTTTCATGATTTCGATGTTGTTTGTTTATATCTTATCTACAAATCGATGAACTATGATTTGAATGCAAATACTTCCAGACAAGGCTTTCGTATAAAAGAAATGTTAGTGTTATCTTGTTGCTATTTATATGTTTGTGAATATAGGGACAATCTACATTTGCTTTCATTATATTGGGTAATTAATACAGAAGAGTTGATACAATACACACTTTGTATCTTACACAACCGATTACATTTTGTAATAGTGATTTGGTGACTTCTAATGACATCTCTTAAATTTACAAAAGTGTGCATCGAGTTGAAGTGGAAAGATATATTGTAAACACCTTTTCATTAGGAAGTCTATAAAAAGCGTAATATTACAATTTTCTTTGATTATTATTGTTTGTCTTTCCAGGTTAAAGGTCGACGATGCGATTAAGCAAAGAAAATATACGGAACAAGTGCACGCACGTCAAAGAGAGAACTCGCTGAGTGAGATCCAGTTCCAGTTTAATGAAGTCGTGCAGTTTCCTGAGAACAAATTTGATAGACAGCTTCCCCCCTTAAAATTTCTTAATACAAAGTGATCAGACATTCCTTAAAAATTACAAAGATGACTTTAAATCTGTGTGACCTTTACAGTTTAGATAATATTGTTGAGGTGTGATTTGTTTGTGTTGCATCTACATCACCATACTAAACCCATAATGGATTCTTCTCCTAACCATCAATTGTGAATCTTCATGTGTTATAAAGCAGCAAATGTCTCATATAAGAAAAACTGTTTGATGTATCAGTTATCTGTCTTGCAAAACGGTTCTTTGTGTTCAGTACAGATCGGAAATGAACAAAACAGCACTGTATCTACTAATATCCTTGAAGCTTGGGGTTCCGAAAGGGGAATGAATACGATTCATAACGAACGGACTTTGAAAGTAAATCGGAATCGGAATTAAGTTTTGAAACTTAATAATTATAAAAAAAATATTTTGTGAACATCTTTAACAAAATATGATATTTTATTAAGAGGCAGGTCTATCTTTTAAAAGGACGAAGTTTTAAACGATGACGATCCAAATTCTAGTAGACATTTGCCGTCTTGTTTGATGGTATATGTGTTTCATATGTTCAGAAACTAACATTAAGTTTTGTTTTTCTAATTCGAAATTACTTAGTCTTCTGCCTTCTCTAAATGAGGAATCCTAGAAATTTTCGCTAGGTATAACTTCCTGTCAGACTGAAATCAGGCTTTTATTCTTCTTATATTATATCTCAAATCTCTGTTTACTACCGTTATGACGACTTCCTCCTCTATTGTCACAATTATTAAGACATTCATAATTGAACTCGTAAAATAGTAATTTACAGGGAAGGGCCAATTGCGTATGCTAATTTGTGATTTAACTAAGGACAAGGAGTCTAGTACTACCTAAAAGATTTTTTTTCACTTTATAACCATATCTACGTAAAAGCAAAACTTCATTTCGATAACAAGCCAGTTTGTAATTCCGAGTGCCTTTATTTTAACTGGTTTACATATGTAAGTTTTGTTTTTCTAATCAACATCAGTGATTATATTGGAATCGTTTTGAAATTCATAGTTTAACCATATATAACGAGAATGAATATGGTCAATATGTCAAAGAGGCAACAACACTACCAAGATGAAACAAATGTCAGTCCAATTTGTTTTCAGTCACGAATGTGCTATTAATAAAATGTATCATTGATTTAAATAACATTTTCAGTTTTCATGCGTAATTTATTGAGTATGTTGATAATCTTTATTTCGTTTGTTCACGTTTAGGTCATGCTTTCGGATTTTGAAGTATTTGAATCATCCCACCGCTGACGCATCTTATTTGTTTTGCTTATATTTCATGAATAACACTAACGACGAATATTCTTTTTTATTCGAAATATGTAAATAGAACCTTACATCTTTTGTATGCTAATAACTCAACAGCAGTTTTTTTTTAAATAAAAAACAAAACTACAAAAGGCTGAAATAATTGATATTCAATAGACAAAAACTTCTTTTGTAGTTATAAATATTTTCAATTCGTTGAACTATTATATCGTTAACTTGAAAATAAAAGAAAGAAATTTTTTGGATGATGTTGAAGATAATTTTAAGTGTATGAATTTTCCATTTTATTTTAAAAAAATGATAATATATTTATAATTGTGTTTTGTGTTATAAAATTATAACAATGTCATGTTTGTTAGCCATTAAATGACAACACTTACGTATGCTGACCTTGTACAACCGTGCATAATATTGAAACGTAAGGTCAATTGTATTGATATATGATATATCAATTTATCTCGAGAATGTAACTGTAACTGCTTTAGATCTGAACTTGCATGTTCTGTCAAATGGCTAGCACTTCATATACAAGTAAATTGATTGATTGATTGATTGTTGGGATTTAACGTCCGAACAGCAATAAATTATTTTATTATGTAGATTTGCATTAAATAATATAGTGATTGTGCAATCTAATCTGTTTGACAAACGTACATTTTTTCTGAATGAAATCTCTTCCATTTTAGATCCTTTAACATATTTTTTCCTTAAAAAAATCAATGTTCTCTTTGCATTACACAATATAGTAATTTGCATTCTAATCTGGTTGACGATTTCTATCTTGATAACTATCATTTGTTTAAGATTGAAAATCTTATTTCTATAGGGATTGACAGGTACTGCTATTACGAAAATGATTTTCATTAAATCAAAAACACATACATTTCACAGTTTTGCAAAACAACGTGAATCTTTTGTCGCTCGTTCTTTTTTGGGGTCAGCAAAATGTGTTCGAACAATAATATTGATGACACATCCTGAATTCTAGCAATAGTCTTGACCTTGATCCCCAAATTGACGTAAGAGCAAGGCAGTAAACAAAATAAATGGCAAACAAAAATACTTTGTCCGTTATCTTTTTCTTGTATGCGGGCACGTAGAAAGTTGTTCAAGCATACAAAAATGATGTCTCTTTACTCATTTGCTTAGTAAGCAGAAGATATCATTACACCACATATGCAAGAGATACAAGGATAGGTTATCCATATATTGAAAATGAAAATACGCTGGTAATCATGACCTTATTGACTAATATAGAGTATCTTTTTTTTGTTTTGAAAAATGACCTCTGTATATCATAGATTCTGCTCATGGCAACTACCAACACTTCCGGTATGAACTTTGATTTCATTCGCGAAGAAAAAAATGACGGTGATGACGATGATGATGGTGGTGGTTACGAGTCTGTCACATTTAACAGTTGGCGACTTAATTATGAACGCAAATAAGAACTAACAGCCATTTTCAATTATAGTGAAAGGATGAAGTTACATAAGGCTCTGTAACGCCTACTTAGAAGAACTATTTGTAAGATTAAAACAAATGTTTTATTACTGTTTGTTTGTTTTTCTTTTAACGAAATCTGAAAATAAAATTAATTTTTCGTTCATAAAAGAAACAAACAATTTTATATCATTGTTCAATTTGTTGAAAAAAGTGAAAAAAAAAAAAAAAAAAAAAAAAAAAAAAACCACCAAAATATAATGTTTTACGCTATTTGTTAGACTATATGATAACATAAAGTGGCGGGACCTGGTCAATGACGTATGTCAAAGTATGACAATTTTTTTTCTCTTTAATGTGAATCTGCTGTGTTTACAGTTGATATATTGGATGAATGGATTATATCGAAAAAAGTGATTTTAATTTCACGACCATCTCATAATGTTAATATTTCATGTTTTCTTTTACAATTGGGATTCAGCCAAAGAAATGTCGTATGTAGCATAAATGACAGTGCATAATAAAGCATTGATGCTACAAATAGACGAGGCATTAATATATACTTTATACAACCCGACGTAAATGTAAGAAAAAATTATCGTTGGGTATTCACGCTGGTAGTCACGTCCTTATCCTTGTGAAGAATGTTTGCACTTATATATTTACTCATACGCATGAAAAAGATTTAAGCAACATATAATTTTGCTCTCCCGTTCCGTAAAATAGTGTTTTGCAACAAGTATTGTTGGAATTAAAAACACAATAGTACATAAAATATAATATTTGGTGTCATCAAAATTATGTTCCGCTGAAAACTGCATCCAAAGAGAGTGGATAGAATAAATGAATTATATATGTTAAACTGCATGTTGCCTCCTCAACTACATGGTAGCACTGCATGATATATCTTCAAGATCATTGGTGTTTCTTGTGTTTAACTACATACAGACAGACACACAGATCCCTCCTGTGTTCAATGTTTTCTGGCCACAATAGGTAAAACATATTAAGCACTCACATGTACAGATAACTGTCGATAAACTTGATATCATCTTTTTTGGCAGAAATAAGCTATTCCTTTCATATACGCGAAGTTTCAAATTATATAAATAAGAAAAAATAACATGTGACACATTTTCATTAGAAATTATTCTTACGAATAGTAGTAAATACATGCGGAAAAGATTGAAATAAATTCACCCAAATAGGTGTTAGCGCCTTCGCTTTCGGCGGGTGCCTCCCGATATTTCAACTTGCATTTTGTAATCTCCCACTGTTCTGTCTCCCGGAGGAGGGAGCTCAAAACTCGCCGCTTTATGAATTTCTTCAATTTAGGATCAAAATAACAGTTTTTTTTTTGTTTTTTGCCAAAAGTAATGTTTTAATGTATGAAAATCACCTATCACAAATTTTAGTATAGTTTTATAACAAAAAGAGTTGACAACTCGAATATGTGGTGAAATTGACACTCCGTCAAATTTCACTCTTTTAGAAAATTATAAGGGTTGATCTTGTTCTTTCTGGTGATTCACATTTCTGATCAAATGCAATTAATCTTATCATTTCTAAAATGCAGTTTCAAGAACTATTTTCATTTGAATTTCACATGGATATTCTTACCACAACACCTCAAATAATTTGCAGCCAGGTCATGCTTTTGCATTGTCGCATCCCTCTCCAAATCCACCACTATGGGCGCAATTGTCTTTCTTTTTAAGATTTACAGAAAGTGCGAAAAACATGTTTTGAATGCAATTGTAAGACAGGATGCAGTTTACTGACTTAAAGGATAACTTCGTTAAACACAAAATATATAGACTAATATTTGCATCAAAATATTCAAAAAGACGAAACTTTAAGCTGAACTGTTGATAACAATTAGCATGGCAGGACCGCTTGGCATCAATGTTAGATTAGAACTGTTATAATAATACTTAAACTACAAGTAGGTTATTAAGAACAGCTATTGACACATGACCATTTAAAATTTACATGCACATCCATGCACCTCATGAAACATGGGAACCGACAAAGTAATTCATCTGGGTCAGTTTTTAAAAATTATTTGGCTTATGTTCAGAAAGGTGTACACTGAATATGAATGAAATTTTATATTGTAAACTATGAAAACAAACAACATGATTTGATACGCACAAAAATGCACAAAATATATGTTTTGCACTAAACTGGAACAAACGTAGGGACATGTTTGATATGTGTACATTGCACATGTACATGTATTTATTGTACATATTTTTTTTTCGAATTGAGAAGGCAGTCTTAACATTGTTAGATATATAAGACATGTCTTAATTCTTTCATCAAAAAAATACCCAGAGCCTTGATTCTTTCAACAAAAACTAACCTGTCTTTTTATTTTTTTCTTATCAGTTGCACTGCCTTTTATTTTTCTTTAAAATTCCAATCCAGCCTTTTTATATCAAATTTAATTTCATACCCCATGCAATCAAATGGAAGTTCTTTAAAGCTCATACGAAGTTATTTGAAGCCTCTCATTATTATAGTCAACGCAAAGGTCAATCATGAAGTAGAAAATTAAGGATATTTATACGGATACTAAATCAAACAGTTGATTCAACTGAAGATACAGTGACGTCGTTTGAAGGTAGGGCATGTACGTACAATATACATGTATGAATGTTCACGGCAGTGTAAATCAAAATCGACATCTGATCGAAGTATATATTATTTAAGACTTTATTTTATTTATAAAAAAATATTGGAATTCTTTGGCACCAAAACTCTGATTACTATATCTACTCCACTTGCTACGGTGTAACTAGACGGGTTGTTAGGTGTTTAATTATGTAACAAGTAGCTAGATCACATGATACATGTACATGTAAAGTTGGCCTTAGTCATTATTGAAGCGATTTTAAACGTGACTTTTCAGAGGTTTTTACTTAATGGACAAAGAGATCCAGCATTAACCAAAACGATCTTTTGTCCTGCAGAATGAATGAATAACTGCACACTTTCAATTTCAGTGTGTTTTTGGTTAACGCTGGATCTTATTCTGATACAAGTTGCTTAGAGTATCCTGCACCAAATGACCGTTTGGATTTTTGATCGGTTGAAAAATATGGCCACCGTTACTAAAAATAGAAAATAGGTGTCAGAAAGCAGATATTTGCATATATCTCCGAAACCGTTAGGTTAAGCCAAATTCTGACATGGTTAAAAGTATTCAGCATGATGAGATCTGTGGTCAAAGTTTGGTGAAAATCTATAGACCAATGTCGGAGTTATTGACCTTTTTTGGACGGTTTTTGTTGTCTTTGCTGTTATTACATTCAAAAATCTTCACATCAGAAACTACGATACAAAGTTCAATGAAAGTTGGTATTTTTGTTTAGCTCACCAGGCCGTAGGCTGTGAGCTATTGCCATCACTTGGCGTCGTCGTTGTCGTCAACAATTTCTTCAAACATCTTCTCCTCTGAAACTACTAAATAGATTTGCATGAAACTTAAAATGACTGTTCCTTAGAGTATCCTGCACAAAATGACCGTTTGGATTTAATTGTCGGACAACTTCTTGTTAGAATTATTGCTCTTGAAAGGCAAATATTTAACCAGGGAGCGATTCCTGGGAGCCTCTTGTTTAAATTACAAACCATTTGCATAAAATTTAAAATATGATACGAATTAAATTTATTATTGAGTTTTCTTTGGAATTGATAATAATGTTTCCCACAATTATTTTAGTAGGCAGCAGAAAAAGACCTTATGGACCCTCATTCTTTGATTTTCTAGTCTTTTGGAAGCATGTTAGACAAATTTACTGTTAAAACATTCCTAACTGATAATGATACAAAGTATTATTTAAATAATGGTCTTAGTTTTCGCTTTTGACTTTTGTAAAACAAACGTACAGATAAAACAACGATATTAATTTTGAATAGGTACCTTCTAAATAAAAGGTTTATTACTTTTCCATTGTATTTCCTGTTGTACAATCGAAGCAATGGCACGTTTGTTGGTTTATTGAGATATGTCATACTACGCAGCAGTGAGAGTATTTAATATTAATACAGTTCGTATAGAATAATCGTAAGAAATGCCAGTGTCTTTAATATCTACCCTGTTATCAGTGGAGTAGTTTAAAATCCAACGGATTTTTTTTTAAATATTTATATCGCATGTCAAACTTTAATGAAAGAACGTAGAGTTTTTTGTTTTTGTTTTTGTTTTTGTTTGTTTTTTGTTTTGTTTTTGTTTTGTTTTTTTGTTTTGTTCTTTTTTTTTTTTTTTTTTGGTCTCCAAAGAAAAGATATATCCAATTTAGTTTTACAAAAAATAATTTTGAGATCTGCTTCAGGCATCCCATATCTATTCCTATTTTCTTTTTTTGTTTTTGTTTTTTGTTATCGCATAGTACAATTAACCACTGTTTAAAAAGTGTTAAGGTCGTCATCACAATTTTTTTTACCAATGTGTAGGAGTGATATCACATACGACACAATATATTTAAGTAAGATTTGTTTAACTTTACCTGCAATGCAACTGACCCAGCGTTTCGGATTATTCTTAGTTGCAATGTGATTGCCGCTGAAAAATGTTGAATCTTCTAGCGTACCCGATGTCACTTTCAGATTTTGTTTGTTTGGTTTTTATACCTCCGCTTTAAAAAATAGGCCGTTTAATGTTTTGTCTGTGTGTCTGTATATCTCTAATATACTCTTTCCGACATTTTTTCTGCTATTCATCTTAGTAGCCTAAAGTTTTAATACTCTCTTTATGGTGGGATCAATTTTAGAAATAAATTAACAATAACGTCCTATTTACTGAGATTTTCTCACTCTCTTTTCATAGCAACTACTCATCACATCACCGCCTTTTGAAAATTTAAGACCTTCGAATTTTTTCTGTAGGTATGCCATAAGATGGGATATATTTTCAGGATAATTCGACAACGTCCTGTTCAACAAGGACTTTTTTTATGTTTCTGATATCGTGAATTGAAGCGGGGTATTCATAAGTTAGCCATCACTCACATATTTTTTTTATATTCTTTTTCTGTTGACGCTCATATGAAAAGTGTTCATTTTTTTGTACGCTGCCTTATTTATCTTTCCATTGAACACGATGTATGTAACTTGTTTCTGCATCCTGTTTTCACGTTTTTGCAATGTCCTTTGTATCCTTCTGTTTCGTATTCTTTGGTCTAAGTTTGTTGATATTTGAAGCAGTAACGAATGTATCATCTTCCAGAAATCATTTGAATAATTTTAACTTATTTTTGGTTTTTACAGAGAGATGCAATGAGTAACATTTTAAAGTTAGATATTGGCAAAAACGTTTTTGTTTGTAATGTATTTTTAACTCTAAGACTTGATATTTCTTTTTTATGTATTCGCTATAAAATTAACCTCTTGATAAAAACGTTTTTTTGAAAAGTTTTCATTTGATGAACAAGTAGACGCATCAAAATCTTTAATACATACTTAATAAACTTTCTTATGCTGTCAAAATGATTCATTCGTATATATACCAAAAATGAGGTAAGTTACACAGACACGGACACGTGTTTTGCTCAATCCAACACAAAAAATGAAATTTATTTTGTTATGGGAAGGGATCATGTATAAACGCTCTTTGTTAATTCAATTGAAGATTAATCATGTTTTATCACACAAAAATGTTACATTCCGGTTCTTTTTACTTACCCATGTTTTTACAGACCTTCACAGTAGTTTTTGGCCACAGATAAACGCATAACGAATGTTTCGTAACTTCTCCAGTATTCAGCTGGCGTTGAATTCCGATATTGCATAGTTAAACTTTATATTTGTTTAAATAATGGGTTAAAGTATTTGGACTTACCTAATGCATTATGAAACACATCGGCCAAATTCAATACAATAATCGAATTATACAATGAAATACTTAAAGAATTGATCAAAGGTAAATACAAACTAAATCAACTGTAATAGTAGATAGACGGACTCAGTATATCTTTTGTTTTTCCCACTATCTCAACTTTAGCATGTTAGGACATGTTTACTTAAGCATTGAATATAATATTCTTATATTCTGAAATTTGTTTGGTCAGCAAATGTGTATTTTGTCCTCATAAAGGTATTCTCTTTTGTTTTGTTTCTTTATTTTTGAAATCATGTTTCATCTTTAGCAACATTCGTTCGGCACATGAGTATGGAGTTTTCATATCACAACCCATACATTATGACATAGCTTGCCGTTGACATTTTTTACCATTCTAGACTTCTTACAAGTAGTCTTTTGGAACAGGGTATTGTTGCTTCAAGATTGAAGTCATCAATACAAAAGTTTTATGGTCGTCAAATGGATCATGGATCCATCTGAACTATGAGAACCGTTTTGTTCAACGTGTCATACTTTTCCTGTTTCGTCTACCCCAGCCGAATGTGACTTTTTATAAGTAACTTGACGGGTGCTTTCAGAAAATAGGAGGATTCTGATCCTAACGCAGCGCAAGGTCATTGTTATCAGTTCTTAGCGAAGTCCGAGCTGTTCATTTACTTTTGTTGCTTTGTTCTTATTATTTTGGTTATTCTATGTTTTTATTGAGGGTATCTCTTTATATGTCTGGTCTTTGTCCCTGGATTACATTCATTCGGTTTCAGCTAGCATCTTAGTTCCTTTGATTACTTTAAGTAATCGTATAGATAAATCAAACCTTTCAACAGCATATATATAACTTGTATACTTTCATAATCTGTAACCATTCGAAAGCATAAATACATCGTGTACTTAGTTACAACCCTAGATTAATCCTACGAGGAGGAATGACCCGGTCAGCGAAAGCTATATTTTTATATAGCCTTGCTGGCCGAGTGGACTAGGGCGCTGGACTTAGTGCAGGCGGTGTTGCCATAGATGTCACAGCGGTACGAGTTCGAGTCCCTCGGAGGGAACGACCAACAATTTGCTTCGCAAATTTGACAGTTCTAACATCGTTAGGAATTTTTCAGACCCTTCTATAAGTTTACGTTATCTTCCCTGTATCAATTTGATCCGATGTAGCAGTGTAGCGAATAGAGTCGTCACATTCTGCGACTATATATATATAATGATGATGATGGTTATAATTAATGATGGACAATGGTTCTAACACATTTTCTATTTATAAAGGTGGTTGTTTGTATACCAGGTATATGACTGTTCTACTTTATTTCTATCGTGTTTTACATTTAAAGGCCGCAGCAATAGCACCACGTTGGAAAGTTGATTAAAGATCAAGCCAGGATATGCGGAAGTGTGTCAATTAGCAAACTTTTATATTTATACAGATAACCCCTGACAAGAAATGACACTGTTATCTCTAAAGGAGTTTTACATGTTAAACGGCATTTTAAAAAGCTTTTTTTAAGCTGAAGCTTCGAATAGTGTTTTCGTCTACGCATAAGGTAAACTAATTTTAAGTATATATAATCATTAACTTAGCACGACATATAAATCTGTAAGTCGTATATTGAAGTTTATGACATACAGAAGCTTAAACATGTTTTTTCTTTATCATATCTTGTTCCATTATAAAAAAAAATAATTTTACATTTCTACTTTCTGTACATTTTGGTAATAGGTAATCATTTGCTGAAGTAAACAAAAATTAATAACAAATTTGAAAGAATGTTTTAAAAACAAAATCATTCATAATTTTTAACTTATTTAAAACTAAAATCAAAATCAAATGGCTTGCAATCTGAACGAGAAAAAAACTACTTCAGTGAAATTATTTAGTACCAATTGTACAGAAACCAGACGAATATTATCGTTTTCATTCTTGAATTTGATGCATTTAAATGCCACTTCCCTACGTGCAGCTTAATTCACATAATTGTGTGCCATTAATTAAATTTTTGTTTGGGTGTCCAGATTGCAAAATTGTTTGTTTTGATTCTAGTTGACTTTACGAAACACGAGTAAAATGATATCAAATACAATACAAAAGAATCAGAGTAATGGAGAAGGAACTGCACCCTAAGTGAGCGTTTGAGTTCACCACCGGATTTTTTGTGGAGGTCGTTTTGCTCAACTATGTGTGTACGTTTATAAATTTGTCTTTTCTGTTCTTTCTTGCTGTCGGTTATATGTGGCCTCATACTGTCATAGATGCCTTTTCTACTCATCAGACTTGACATTCAACAAACAGCACGACCTCGTATCTTCCAAGAAGTATTAATATCCTAACCTTCGAGAGCACCAGAATTCACTTTAATTGTTTGTTACTTTAGTGCCTTTTGTTTTTGTTTTTGTTTTGTTTTTGTTTTGTTTTGTTTTTGTTCTTTTTTTTTTTTTGGTGATGTCTTGTCATGGGTGTTACCATTGTATGCAAGTTTGCCAATTTGTCAATATTACTGCTACTGAAAAAGTGATATCTTGAACTAGAATGGCGACATTGAAAGTCCATATGCGGTAATAATTGTATGTCAACACTGATGAATGAACACTTTCACTGATTTATCGCTTTATTTCTTTATATGTCCTCTTCTTCTGATTATGAAAAGGAATTAATTGAAGAAATGTATACATTAAGAAGTATATGGTACTCTTTATATCACAGTTTGAATACATGAGATGGTGTTTATTGACAAATTGTCTGCAAAACAACACATTTAAATAATCGGTTCTGGAAAAGGGTTCTTATTTAACTTTCTGCCTGGATAGGTGTCTTTTAACTCAAACGTCTTACGAGGCTTAACGAAATAGCCACAAAAAGTAATAAAGTAATAAAGTAAAAACAAAATGAGAAAAAATGACTACGAATTTTATAACTCAGTGATATTAGTATTTCATTATAACCTTTGTTATGCATTTGATTTCAAAAAGATGCAATACAAAATATAAGCAATTTAATTGAAAAAAAGGCAGAGAGATATCATTGTTGTGTTAAAATAAATAAAGAAGTATATTTTATTCACTGTAACTACCAACTGATAAATTTCACGTAATTCTTTAAGAGGATTATAGCTTGTTTATTTTAAGATTTATGCATGTCTTCTGTCATAAAATTAGCGACATGAAATGCATTTTGTTTATTTAAACCCGTATTGATGTACACACTCACAGTGGTATATTGAAAAGATAAGGGTAAAAAACGTGTTCAGAAACCTATCAAGTATCTAGGTTGCAAAACGTTTGATTTCGCTTAGTTAAACTAAATGTCTTGTTTTTGAATCATTCATTACGACAATTTTGGTAACATTGAATGGCGAAAATATGATTTAATTTGTCAGGTTTTAATTTCCTTAAAATGAACTACTTTTTGTGGAGTTTGGGTAAGGGCAAAGTCTTTTTATTCCATTCCCTATTTTCTGTTTTGTTTTTGTGTTTTTGTTTGTTTGTTTGTTTGTTTGTTTGGTTTTTTTTGTTGGTTTTGCTCTTCTTTTCATTTGTTTGTCTATTTGTTTGTTTTTTTTTTGCTTCGTAAAACTGAAGTGAAAAAATCCTTGCTTTTTTCAGTTTTTTTCGTAGTACGTCGCCATAAAGGTGTTGACTGGTTTTGATTATTTTTTTTTGTCAGAGGCTTTGCATTTTATTACAAGATTTTTGTTGTTTCTTTTTTTGCACCATGAATACATTTACAACTTTAAATGATCTCAGATGCTGAAATAAAAAAAAATAATAAGTATGGGTGGCAAAAGAGCCACAGCATTTCATATTGGAAATCGTATTTCAATGCAATATTATATAGCTATATATAGTTACATATTGTTAATAACTGTAGCGAATTGAATAGCAAAAATTTTTGAACATATGTTATATGCAAAGATCACATTTACATGAGACCATGGCATATTGCAATCACACTTACTAATGTATGCTGAATACCATATCGCAGATTGTGAAATATTCGGCAACCGCAAGATCGCTTGAATAGGGCAACCAATGAAATATCTATACGAGATTAAATATCAACATATATTGGGAAAAGTAATCATCGTTCGCACACAGATTATGTTTACAGCAGAATTTGAAACCACCACATATAATGACCAAAACCCATTTAGACTAAGTTTGCAAAAAAAATCATTACTTGCAGTGAAATATGCAAATGGGCAGTGCACACAAGTCATGATTGCAATGTAAACCGCGATCCAAAAGGGGAGTTCAATGCAAAACAATTGACAGTATTTGACTAAATGAAATATACTAGTATAATTATAATGTACGTAATTTAATTTGCGTCTAAAATATATTTACCCTTATGCATTTCAGCATAAAAATATAATAATATCAAATTGGATATAAATCATTTAATCATTTTCCCTGGTGAACTCAAGGAAAAAGTGTACACTAGGATCATCAAGAAACTTATTAAGTGTTAATAAAAATACTAATTCAAGTATCGGAAAGATGTGCTCATCTTCTCACCATCTCCCCATTTTAACATATAGCTAATTATAATTATCTACAGTATGACGGGACTTATTCTTGGCTGGATAATTCTTTGAGTTACGCAAATTAAACCACGGAAGCCTTTGGGGACCAGACTATTCGAGTTCATCATAGTATTCATCAAACCTGTCACTTTTTCAGAGAAACATCCCTTTCTAATACATTAGCTCCTACGTGTATCACCAGCATTTTGCAACCATTTCATACCATCAATCAAATATATTTAGTCAACATCAATTATAATTACAATTTAAAACTATCTATATGCAATACACATTATCATATACATGTATATATTCTTAAGTAACTCTTCAAAAGTACATTCGTTGCTTGGGTAAATCCATAAAACTGTTGTTTTAGCCGTTTAAACCATTTGTCATTTTTATGGTTATCAATTAATCAATCGATTGAGACATTTCTTCACTAGTTATTTCTGTGTAAATAATTTTGTGCTACCTAGATATTAGGCAAGTGTCCATACCCGCTGTATGTCTTTACTGTTTTAATGATACCGATGAAAATTTCTATCTAATCAGGGGTTTGAATAAATATAATACATTTTTAATTCATATTGGTTATGATAACAGACATGTACGCAGTCTTTTGCTTAACCATTGTATTAAGGTAGATCATAACAAAAACTTAAAGTAGAGATATTTCCCTGATTTTTTTTCGAACGCGAACAAAAAGAGAAACAAACTGTAAATTTTAATATTAAAATTCAACATAGGTGACCAAACTTATATCGAGATAATTGATAACCATAAAAATAGAGTCTATCTGTATCTTTTGTACAAATTCTGTGGGGAATTTACACATTTCCGTTTACTATAAAACAAACTGGAAGATAATACAATGAATAATTATATGACGTTTCATACCTGAATAAGAAAAATGATCGAACTTTTTTCTTGTAATATTTAAAAAAAAATTATAAACCCATTACATTTCTATTGAACATTTTCCCGACAAATATCCCCCCTTTAAAGAAGGTTTTATTTTTAAAAAAAAATGTGTAATTAATGAGACAATTCTTGTGCATATTTTTAAACAATATTTTCTAATGTGACAGAAGAAACTTCTGCACGATTTTGCAAGATGACAGAAAAGAATGGTCTGTGTAGTAAATATGATCTATCTGAAAATGCCATTTTCCTTTCAACAAACGAATCGAGTAAAATTTGTATTTTCGGTCTTTATAAATTTATCTCTCTCCCTTTGTCATTGACATGAGATTCTTGGTTACATGCTAACATCCGAATTAAACTTATTGAAGGATTGATCTCAGGAGATGTATTGTTTTGCAATTTAACGCGTACATTCTAAATGAATTTAATTTCAGCTATTTAAAATTATTTACACAGAAATAACTAGTGAAGAAATGTCTAAATCGATTGATTAATTGATAACCATAAAAATGACAAATGGTTTAAACGGCTAAAACAACAGTTTTATGGATTTACCCAAGCAACCAATGTACTTTTGAAGAGTTACTTAAGAATATATACATGTAAATGATAATGTGTATAGCATATAGATAGTTTTAAATTGTAATTATAATTGATGTTGACTAAATATATTTGATTGATGGTTTGAAATGGTTGCAAAATGCTGTTGATACACGTAGGAGCTAATGTATTAGAAAGGGATGTTTCTCTGAAAAAGTGACAGGTTTGATGAATACTATGATGAACTCGAATAGTCTGGTCCCCAAAGGCTTCCGTGGTTTAATTTGCGTAACTCAAAGAATTATCCAGCCAAGAAAAAGTCCCGTCATACTGTAGATAATTATAATTAGCTATATGTTAAAATGGGGAGATGGTGAGAAGATGAGTACATCTTTCCGATACTTGAATTAGTATTTTTATTAACACTTAATAAGTTTCTTGATGATCCTAGTGTAAACATTTTCCTTGAGTTCACCAGGGAAAATGATTAAATGATTTATATCCAATTTGATATTATTATATTTTTATGTTGAAATGCATAAAGGTAAATATATTTTAGATGCAAATTAAATTACGTACATTATAACTATACTAGTATGAGTATATTTCATTTAGTCAAATACTGTCAATTGTTATGCATTGAACTCCCCTTTTGGATCGCGGTTTACATTGCAATCATGACTTGTGTGCACTGCCCATTTGCATATTTCACTGCAAGTAATGATTTTTTGCAAAATTAGTCTAAAGGGTTGTGGTCATTATATGTGGTGGTTTCAAATTCTGCTGTAAACATAATCTGTGTGCGAACGATGATTAATTTTCAACATGCATTTCACAATCCCCTACTGTTCTGTCTCCAGAAATGGGGAGCTTAAAACTCACCGCTTTAAGAATTGAAAGTGACATACTTCAATATAGGATCAAAATAACAGTTTTTTTTTTGCCAAAACTAATGTTTTAATATATGAAAATCACCTATCACAAATTCTAGTATAGTTTTATAACAAAAAGAGTTGACAACTCGAATATGTCGTGAAAATGACCTTTCGTCAAATTTACCTCTTTCAGAAAATTATTTGATAACGATTTTGCTGACTTACGAATTTCATTTTTTATTCCCATCGACCATCTGAAATGTGTCAGTATAAAAAGAAAAAAAAATTAAAAACACTAACGTTTCGGCATCAATTTCATAACAATGTAATTATCAATCGACTTAAATAGTCAATTTATAAGGGGGTTCTTATTCTTTCTGATGATTCACCCCTATGCAAATGGTATCTTCGGTCAAATGCAAATTAGTTTGTCATTTCAGTTTCAAAAACTATTTTCATTTGAATTTCACATGGATATTCTTACCACAACTCCTAAAATGATTCGCAGCCTGGCTTCTCCTTTGTCGCAAAATCGACATCTGATCGAAGAGTAGAATATTTTATACTTTATTTGATTAAAAATGACAATTCTATAGCATCAAAACTCTGATTACTATACCTACTCCATTTGCTACGGTGTAACTAGATGGGTAGTCAGGTCAGGTGTTTAATCATGTGATAAGTAGCTACATCTCATGATACATGTACAGGTAAAGTTGGCCTTAGTCATTTTGGAAGTGATTTTAAATGTGAGATATTTTACTAAATGGACATGGAGATCCACCATTAACCAACAACATCCTTTTTCCTGTAGAATGAATGGATAAGTCCACAATTTCAGTTTTAATGTGTATTTGGTTAACGGTGGATCTCACTATGATATAAAGCTGCAAAAGTGTGAAAAAATAAAAAAGATATTTCCTTTCCCGATTGGTCTTATAGGGGGTTTTGGTGCCTTAATTTCTCAATATTTACTTTTAAAATTGAAAACTTAATGTATGAAACTGAAATTATTGAGTTGGCTTTCAAATTGATGATAATTTGCACGCTTGTTTTAGTAGGCAGAAAAAAACCCTAATGTGCCCTCATTCCTTGATTTACTAGCCGTAGGAAATCATGTTATATATTTTGTTTACTTTCAAAATATTCCTAATATTCCTAATTGATGATGATATAAACTATTATTTAAATACTAGTCTAATGGTTTTGCATATGACTTTTTGTAAAACAGACGTACAGATAAAACAACAATGTTAATTTTGAATATGTACCTTTTAAATAAAAGGTGCATTTCTTTTCTATTGCAATTCATGTTGTACAATCTAAGTAATGGCACGTTTGTTGGTTTATTAAGATACATTATAATACGCGGAAGTGAGAGAATTAATATCAAAACAGATGGTATCTGACAAATAATGCGAGACTCCTTAATATTTACACTGTTATCAGTAGAGTAATTTAAAATCAAAAAGATATTTTGAAACATTTATATATCATGTTCATACTTTAATGAAATAACGTAGAGGTTTATTTTTTTGGTTTCCAAAGAAACGGTAAATCCATTTTAGATTTACAAAGTCTATTTTATTCTCAAAGTAATTTTGAGATCTGCTTCAGGCATCCTATTTCTATTTCTAATTTGTTATTTTTGTTTTTCCATTAACCACTGTTTAAACAAGTCAGATTTGTTTAACTTTACCGGAAATGCAACTGACTGACCTTTTTGAATTATTTCCCACATTTCATAGCAACTAATCATCACAGTGGCTTGAAGTTTTACACACTGTTTTTATGATGGGATTATTTCTCGGGAAAAATCAACAGCGGCTTCCTGTTACCTGATATTTTACTCACTCTATTCTCGGCAACCAATCATCACAGTGGCTTGAAATTTTAACACATTTTCTATGTATGTATATCATACTTTTTATCAGAATATTTCGACATAATTTCCTACTTAACGAAGATTTTATTTATGTTCCTGATACCGTAAATGCATATGAAAGCGGGGGTATCACAAATGAGCCATCGCCCGCAGATTTCTTTTTTTCCTTTTCAGTCAACGCTCGCATTAAAAATACTTGAGATTTCTGTGTGCTGTCTGATTTTACTTACCAATGCGTATGCTGTATGTAACTTGTTTCTGCGTCCTGTTTTTACGTATTTACAATATTGTCAGATAGAGGTTTCTATACCCTTCTGTTTTTATGCTTATGTTTTAGCGTTTTGATATTTGAAGCAGTAACAAATGTATTATCTTTCAGATATACGTTGAATAACTTTAATTTATTATTGGTTTTAACGAAGAGCTTCAATGAGTAATTAAACCGGCAAAAATTTTAAAGTTTGATATTTGCAAGAGCGTCTTTGTTTTCAATGGGTTTTAAACTACATAAGTCGATATTTCTGAATAAATGTCAAAAGTGAGGTATATTACACAGACAGGGATACGTGTTTTGTTCAATCCAACGAAAAATTAAGATATATTTTTTATTGGAAGACACCATGTATAAACGCGATATTTTAATTTGACTGAAGATTAATGCATCTTTTATCACTCCAGGATGTAACATTCTCATTCTAATTACTTACATCTTGTTTTTCCCGATTTTTACTGCAGTATTTGGCAAAAGATAAACGCATAAAGCAGGTTTTTAACTAGTCAAATATTCAGCTGGCACCGAATTCCGATATTGCATAGTGCATTGTTACATTGTACCAGTCTGCACCATGAGAACAGATTTGTTAAATTGTCATATTTTCCTTTTCTTTTTCGTCTACCCTGAACTTGACTTTTAATTAACAACTCTCGATTGGTGGGTCTAGAAAGAGAGGGGATTTGTAAGTCGATCTATTTTGGATATCTTGTGTTCTTTTTTTGTGTGTCTCTGTTTGCAACCTGATCTGCCTGATGTACCTTGATTATACAATTAGAATCTTTGATTTCCGCTAGATTCTTGGTTCTCTTGATTACTCTCTCTAATATCAATCAAGCCTTTAAATGTCAATTATCATTTATTAATCGTAAGCATCAATTCAAAGTTTTAATAAATGTGTGGGTTGTGATTCGTCACAAATTCTGAAAAGCTAAGAATATTTTACCAGACTATTATTGCTTAAATGTTCTTAATAAGCTGGTAAACATAACAGATTCTGTACCAATAATATTTTTAGCAATAAGCATAAATTAAAGCAACGGTTATTTTGACAGATTGTTTTTCTTAAAAAAGGAATCGCGGTATCTAAAGCCTAGCTGGTCGAGTGGTATGGTGCGCTGGGCTTGATGTAGGTGATGTTGGTGTAGAAGTACCAGTAGTTCAAACATTTTACCCTGTACATTTGGCAGTTCTTACATTGCTTGGAATATGTCAGAGGTTAAGGAGATACGTAAATATCGCGTCCTGGAATTTTTCTGAAATGTTGCATATGAAAAGATCGACTCGAATGCAATCATATGACAGAAAAAAATGACATCCTATCGGATTTCGTTTTCTAAGTACATAGATTTGAAATATACTATTATAATGCTGAAAATACATAGGATATATAGGGAAATTGTTAAAAAACGACAGGTAATAAATCATTTCTTAGTATTGTGAACTAACGGTGCTTAGAATTTTCTTAAAAAATAGATCTCGTTTCCGTAATTCGAGAATCGCAAAAAACAAGCAAAGGAACAAAGATTAAAGCGGAAATCAAAAGAATGTAATTCAGGGACAAAGACTAGACATGGAAAACAGATAAACACAACAAAGAACATGAAGTAACTAAAATCATACATACAAGGTAACATAAGCAAATGAGCAACTCTGATTCCACTAAACACTGGGAGCATTGACCAGGTGCACTGGTAGGGTAAGCGTCCTCTGCTTTTCTAGAAACACCCGCCGAGTAGATCATTAAAAGTCGACAAACGAGGAAAGGAAAACAATGACATGTTGGATATATCAGTTTTCATGGCGCATATGAATACACCTGAACGATCATGATAAGACCATAACTTTTTTGTAGTGATGACCTTAATATGTTAGCAGTATAATCCTGTTCCAGAAGCCTATTTGTTAGTATTCTAGCGCGAGACGCAAAATTATCCAGCAAAATACACATCGACCTTCTCTATGTGGTTTTCAATAGTAAAATGTGCACTCGAGCGGAACATCTGAGAGAAGCAATCCCCCATGTGTCCAAAAAAAAAAACATATTAAACAATTAATTTTCACATTATACAATAAGATGTCCGATATGTTGAAAATTGCTCCTCCACGATGTTCAGCTTGAGTGCACATTTTACTATAGAAAACCCCAGAGAGAAGGTCATGAAAGTGGTCTAGAGTGACGGGTATGACTACAAATATGGCTTTAGGTACGCTGAACTGGATCATGTCCAGCGACCTGGACCACTCATAAATCTTTTTTTGGAAGTTAAGTTTTCAACGAAAACGGATATAATAGTATAGGAACATATACTCTAACAAATGTGAAGTGATAAACCATTTGATAATTCAACCAGAAAAAATATAAATTCCATTTCAAAAATGTCTACCTATGTCCACTATTGAATATATTATAAGGTTCACTGTAGATACATGTACGAACAAAATGATATAGAACTACAGAAAAAAATCAGTTTGGTTCAGCTTAGACTTGTTCATGAATATTAGTCAAAGGAATAGTGTAATAATTGACAACGATTGCATACCCCTAAAATGATATATAATGAAATCGTTAAATTTCAGCAACGAAAATGCATTGTCAATATACCTTTTGATGATATACGGTTACTGAGAGTATAATACATTTTAGTTCCGCATACTTCCCAACACTTACATGAACTACCGGTTTTCATAGTGTCGCTATCGGGAGTCATTAGTGGAGGAGAAATGTAATAAACATGCCGTTGATTTAAAAAAAAATGATTACGATTGAATTATAAATGCAATTACAGTACTTTGTCTATGCACATGAATTTACTGTCTTTTGTTTAGTTTGATACAAGACCAGCAACATATATATATATACGTTATTTGTTGATATGTGGATGGTTTGAAAAGGTGCATTATAACGTATGCACTCAGCAACATAGTTCTAGACTTATCGGTATCTAGTAATGTATCAACCGTCTGTAACATGATAATTCTACAACCTTAATATTTAATGAAAAAGACGAAAGTTTTAATAGTTATCTCGATTTTTATCTTTAACTAGTAACGTTTTTGTTATTTCTAACTACTTATACTCACAGCTGTCAAAGAGGGTCTCCAGTCTTACCACACCACCTGTTACTCCGTAGCAGTACTAATTCAATGTAGATCCTGAAAAAAATACAAAAGAAATTTAGGAGACTCTCAATTCACGATTATTATCAGAATATAATGGCTTTAAAACCTATGATTTTTCAACACTTTTATTGCCCATACTCAGTTAAAATCCCGACTCAAAAACATCGTTATTCATCGTTGTTTTTTTCCTTCCGAAAAAGATGGTACACCTGGATACAAACATATAATTCTTGGTAGACATTCCCCGTACTCTGTAAAAATAATTCTAAATCATCTTCCAAATATACAGAAGAAGATGTTTTTTTGTAAAATGCTGGAATTTTTTATCGACAAAATATTTGTTCAGTGTGGGGGATGCGTTTTTCTTCAAATGCTCGGCATTCCAATGAGAACAAATTGTGCTTCTTTACTTGCTGACCTTTTCCTTCACTCTTATGAGGCTCACTTTATAGCTGATCTGATTCAAAAGGAAGAATATCGTTTAGCTAGATCATTTAATCTCAGTTTCCGCTATATAGATGACATATTATCTTTAAACAATCCCAATTTCGGGGATTTGATACATCGCATCTACCCCAAAGAACTTGAGATAAAGAATACTACAGACACTGTGAAGTCAGCCTCATATCTTGACCTACACTTAGAAATCAATGGTAAAGGAAAACTATTGACCAAACTTTACGACAAACGTGATAAATTTTCATTCAAAATTGTCAACTTTCCTTTCATCTGTGGCAACATCCCTTCAGCACCTGCGTATGGAGTGTTCATATCACAACTCATACGTTATGCCAGAGCTTGCCGAAACTACGCAGACTATCGCGCCAGAACTCTAACAAATAGGTTTCTATGTTGCTACAAGATTGAAGTCATTACAGAAGTTTTATGGCCGTCATAATGAACTCGTGGATTGTTATGGTGTATCCATCTGCAGCATGAAAACTGATTTATTCAACGAGTCATAGTTTTTCTTTCCTCTTTTGTCTACCCCGGACTTGTCTTTTTATGAGAAACTCGGCGGGTGTTTCTGGAAAAGCAGAGGACACTTACCCTACCGGTGCACTTGGTCCATGCTCCCAGTTTTTAGTGGAGTCCGAGTTACTCATTTGCTTTTTTTACTTTGTATGTATGATTTTAGTTACTATATGTTCGTTGTTGTGTATGTCTGTTTTCCATGTCAGGTCTTTGTCCCTGGATTACATTCTTTTGATTACCACTATAACCTTGGTTCCCTTGATTACTCTTTCAAGTTTGTATTACTGTTATTTGATACATTCAGACTTATTCTTATGGCAGATCCACTTGCAGAACAATTCATTTCATATGCGGGGAAAGATCATTATTTGACATTCAGATTTTTCCATTTACCATATACAGTCGAACCTCATTAAATCACAGTCGAAGGGACCATGCAAAAATATTAGAATTATCCGAGGTTCGAGTAATCCGAGGTCGAGGATAAACCGGATATACTAGTGGTTTGGTCAATGATTGTTTCTGCATTTACATCATTTGTTTTGCTTGTACATATGCACGTACTTCACTATAATTTACACGGTAATTCGTAACATAGTAAAAACAATATGTTCCCTAAAAGATTGATGGTAGAGGAAAATTCCCTTCAGCACCTGCGTATGGAGTTTTTATATCAGAACTCATACGTTGTGCCAGAGCTTGCCGTAACTTTGCAGACTTTTTGTATCGCACAAGACTTCTTAAAAATAGGCTTCTGGAACAGGGTTTTGTTGTTACAAGATTGAAGTCATCACTACAGAAGTTTTATGGTCGTCATTATGAACTCGTGGATCATAACTGAGTATTCATCTGCACCAAGGAAACTGACTTGTCATTATTTTTTCTATTATCTTGTCTAACCCAGACTTGACTTTGTAGAGCAGCTCGGTGATTTTTTCTAGAAAAGTGGAGGACGCTTACCCGACCGGTGCACATAGTCCAAGCTCCAAGATTTTGTGGAGTCCGAGATGCTCATTTACATTTGTTACTTGTATGCATTACATTAATTACTTTATGTTATTTGTTGTGTTTGTATGTTTTCCATGTCTGGTCTTTGTCCCTTGATTACATTCTTTTGATTTCCGCTAGAATCTTGATTCCTTTGATTACTCTTTTATATATGCATTTTGTAGGTTGGATATACTATTAATGAATGTTTCCAGTACTGATTGATGCAACGAACATGCATTATTCATATTCTGCCTTTATACTTGTTTGCATTTCGCAAAATATTATGACTGGTAAGTATGTGCCTGGTTAGTACAAGTTTTTTTCCATTTGCTTTAGACAAGACTGTACTATAAAAAAATACATGTTCTAGATTTCTGAAAACAAATTATCATGCCACACTTGATTAACATCAATAATATATTTTATTTAAAAAAAAATTAAAGGCTGACATAGAATGTTTTCGTCCATCGACCACACAACTGTCAATTCTAGGCTAAATATGCCCTCCTACGTAATTTGGAAACATATTGAAACATATTGTTTTCCCTTCTGTTTCCTTCTGTTGTCTACCGCCCGCCTTCTCCAAGCAACTCTTATAAAAAGGCTGAATTGGATAGAACCAAACTAGGTACAAACACAGTGCACCATGTGCATATGTGTGACATTACATTAAGAATTCCATCCTGGCTCTCATTTCGAAATGGTCGTTGTTCATTGTTTTTTATTTGTCACAAAATTAGAATAAAATCGAAAAAAATTACTATTTGGTTTGACTGTTTTTTTTTAAATCCTGTATATACCATTTTAGTATCCAATATCAAGATTTAATCGTCAGTTTCATGGATACTATACTCGCACCTTCAGAGTTTTGCCTTAATGTGCATATATTGGATGTTTGCTGCGATACGTTTTGTTTTAATTGTTTGGAGGAATTTTTCCAGTTTCAATTTAAAGATGGGCAATGCTGCATTATAAGCATTATCAGCTAAAACTGAAACACATGTTTTAGAAGGGAAGGAACAAACTTGGGAAAAGCGATTTGTGATATGTAAAACTGGGATCAACTGATCATTTATAATTGTCCTTTCTATCACCGTGTTAAAAGATCGAAGCATGAAACTATAATGATGCCATTAAAATTCAAAAGAAAGTTGTTCACCCATGATTGTAGATTGTTGATTTTAACAAAAGAATGTATAAGGGTAACAAATTTGGACCTACATACAACTTAAGAGCTGATTGAATACTTTTGTACGTTCTACAAAACAGTGTCCGTACTTTGTGTCGGGAATATTTGGTTTCAGTTATGGGGACTATATAAAGAGGTTTAAAATGCATTGAAGCAGTTAATTATTTAAATACTATGAAATTATCATTGTTCGTAGGCTACCAATTTTCGGTTTTCGTTGGATGGATAAACCACCAAATAGTGTTCCCAACAAAAAAGAAATTTCCTATTCGTTTTCATGGTAGAGTTGTCAAATCCACAAAATCAAGAATCTACGAACTACTAATTTTTCCCTAAACCACGAAATTTGGTACCCACGAATAAAAGTACTGTCACAGTAGTATATTTGTGCTTAATCATTGAGTTACATTTGAGTGATATCAAAAGTATTGATACACCATACAATAAGTTTCCATAGACAAATGGAATGGATTATCAACATCGATGTTGTAAACGCCTATTGCTTTATACAAAGAATCACTATTTTTCCGTGATTGATTGATATGTAAAATTTGATCCATTGACTGACAATAACAGATAAAAGTCTTAGGAACATTTATGTCAGGTTTCTCGGCGAATGGTCCAAATATACACAGCAGTAAGTAATTAAACGCCAGTCTGTAACTATATTATGCCAACCCAAAACTATGTGAAATGTTTTATCTTTCTTCTGCCAACAACATATGTAGAATATAGAACTTCAAGTACCACAGGAGCAATTACAATATCGAGTATCACAGAAACACCTGCAATATCAAGTACTAATGACGAAACAACAATGCAAACTACCACTGCAGAACGTACCTCTTCAAGTAAAACAAAACAAACTACAATATCAATATCGACTACCACACAAAAACCAACAATATCAGGTACAGTTGACGAAACAACAATGCGAACTACCACTGCAGAACCTACATCTTCAAGTACAAGAGAAACAACTACAATATCGAGTACCACAGGAACACAATCAATATCAGGTACAGTTGACGAAACAACAACGCCAACTACAACTGCAGAACCTACCCCTTCAAGTAAAACAAAAATAACTACAATATCGACTACAGGAGAAACATCAACACTATTAGGCACAACGGAGGAATCAACATCGCCATTTACAACTGCAGTATCCACAACATTAAGACCAGCAGAAACGACTACTATATCGAGTACCATAGAACCACATACAATAACAGGAACACATGACAAAATTACAACGCTTACTATAATTGTAGAATCCAGAACGTCAGGTAACAATGAAGCAACTACTATTGCGAGTACCACAGAAAAACAAAAAAAATCAGAAAATACTGACAAAACCACAATGCCAACGACAACTGCAGAACCTACAGTATCATTTACTACAAAATCACCCATATTATCGAGTACAACAGAAACACTTACATTATCAGATACAACTGATGAAACAACAACGGCATCTTCAACTTTTGAACACACAAAATCAAGTTCCTCGGAAACAACTACAATATCGAGTACCAAAAAATCACCTTCAATATCAGGTGCAACTGAAGAATCAACAACGACAACTGCAACAGCAGAGTTTACAACATCATTTATTACAGAATCATCCATATTATCGAGCACCACAGGAACACCAACTTTATCAGATACAATTGACGAAACTACAATACCATCTACAACTGTTGAGCCCTCAACATCAAGTTCCTGGGAAACAAATACAATAGCGAGTACCACTGAAGCACCAAAAATAACACGTACAACTGACGAAACGACCACGCCATCTACAACTATAGAACTTACATTATCAAATACCACAGAATCAAATATATTATCGAGTACCACAAAAACACTAATAATAGCAAGTACAACTGATGGAACAACAACGCCTACAACAAGTGAAAAACCTATATCATCAAGTACAATAGAATCAACCACACTATCGAGTACTACGGGAACAGCAACAATATCAGGTACAACTATCGAAATGCAATCAACATTCGAACAACCAACATCATCAAGTTCTTCTGATAGAAATTCAAAAACGGACACCTTAAAAACAACAACGATATTAGGTACAACAGACAAAACAACACCAACTGTAAAATTCACAACAATAAGAACCATAGAAACAACTAAAATATCAAGTACCACAGAAACACCAACAATATCAAGTACCACAGAAACACCAACAAAATCAGGTACAACTGACGAAACTTCAACGCCATCTTCCACTGTAGAACCTGTGATATCAAGTTTCTCTAAAACCATTTCAATATTGACTACCAAAGAAACACAAACAAAAGCAGCTTCAACTGACGAAACAACCACGCCAAATACTACAGCAGAACATACATCTTCAAATACAACAAAAACATTTTTAATGTCAGGTACCACAGAATTACCAACAATATCAGGAACTTCTAAAGAAAAAGCAACGCAAACTACAACGGCAGAAACTACATTATCATTTACCGTAAAATTAACTTCATTTTCGAGTACATCAGAAATTCCAACAGTATCAGGTTCTCCTGACGAAACGTCAACACCAATTACAACGGTTGAATTCTCAACAGCGAGTTCCTCTCAAACAACTACAATATCAAGTACCACAGAAACACCAACAATACCAAGTACCACAGAAACACCAACAATATCAGGTACAACTGACGAAACTTCAACTCCATCTTCAACTGTAGAACCTGCAATATCAAGTTTCTCTAAAACCATTTCAGTTTTGAGTACCACAGAAACACGAACAGAAGCAGCTTCGACTGACGTAGCACCCACGCCAACTACAACAGTAGAAAATACATCTTCAAATACAACGGAAACATTTTTAATGTCAAGTACCACTGAATCACCTACAATATCAGGAACTTCTAAAGAAAAAGCAACTCGAACTACAACTGTGGAACCCCCATCATCATATAATACTGAATCAACTTTATTATCAAGTACCACCGAATCATCTACAATGTCAGGAACTTCTAAAGAAAAAGCAACGCGAACTACAACTGTGGAACCCCCATCATCATATACCACAGAATCAACTTTATTATCGAGTACATCAGAAAAACCAACAATATCAGGTACTACTGAAGAAACTACAACACCTTCTACAACCGTTGAATCTCCAACAACAAGTTCCTTAAAAACAACTACAATATCGATTACGAAAGAGACACCTAAACTAACAAGAACTGCTGAAGAAACAGCCACACAAACAACATCTGTAGAACCTAAATCATCAAATACCATAGCTTCAGAACCTACATCTTCAAGTCCAGAACAAATTACTGCAATATCGAATACCACAGAAACATCTACAACATCTGGCTCAACTGACGAAACAACAACGCAATTAACATCCGTACAACCCATTTCATCAACTAGTACCTCTCAAACAACTACGAGTACCTCAGAAACATCAACAAAAGCAGGAACAACTATCATCTCGTCAACCCCATCGACAAATGAAGAATCCATAATATCAAGTACAATAGAAACAATTACCATATCGTTATCCACAAAAACACCTTTAATACCACGAACAACCGACGAAGCAGTGACGCCAACCACACATGTAGAACACAGAACATCAAATACCACAAAAACAACTACAATATCGAGTACTACAGACACACCAACAGTATCAGTTACAACTGACGAAACAACAACGCCAACTACAACTGCCTCACCAAGTCCCAAAGAATCAACAAAACTATCATATTCAACCGACGAAGCAAAACTCATAACAACAACTGCAGAACCTGCAATATCAAGTTTCTCTAAAACCATTTCAATTTTGAGTACCAAAGAAACACCAACAAAAGCAGCTTCAACTGAATCCACCACGGCAACTACAACAGCAGAGCATACATCTTCAAGTTCAACAGATACATTTGTAAAGTCGAGTACCACAGAATCATCTGCAAAATCCGGAACTCCTAAAACAAAATCAATCCAAACTACAACTGTGGAACCTACATCATCATATAGAACTGAATCAACTTTATTATCGAGTACCACAGAAACACCAACAATATCAGATTCACCTTACGAAACTACAACGCCATCTACAACTGTAGAATCTGCAACATCAAGTTTCTCTAAAATCACTTCAATTTCAAGTACCAAAGAAACACCAACAATGACAGTTACAACTGACGAAAAAACCACGACAATTATAACTGCCGACCATACATCTTCAAGTACAACAGAAACAACAACAGAATCTATTTCCTCGGAAACACCTGTATCAAAAGAAACTACTGAAGAAACAACCACGCGAACATCTGTAGAACCTACACTATCAAAATCCTCAGATTCAACTTTATTATCAAGTACCACAGAAACTGCAACAATATCATATACAGCTGACAAAACAACAACGTTAACTACAACTGAAGAATCCACAACATCAAGTTCCACAGGAATAACTACCACATGGAGTTCAACAGGTTCACCTACGATATCAGGTTCAACTGACGAAACAACAACGCAATCAACATTCATACAACCCACTTCACGAAGTTCCTCTCAAACAACAACTACGATATTGAGTACTGCAGAATCACCTGCATTATCAGGTACCTCTAAGGAAAAAACAACTACAAATGCAAAACATACATCATTTTATACCGCAAAATTAACTCCATTTTCGAGTACATTAGAAACTCCAACAGTATCAGGTTCTACTGACGAAACTTCAACACCAATTACAACGGTAAAATTCTCAACAACGAGTTCCTCTCAAACAACTACATTATCAAGTATCACGGAAACTCCAAAAATATCAGATAAAACTGACAAAACGAAACCCATAACAACAACTGCCTCACCAAGTCCCACAGAATCAACAAAAATATCAGGTTCAACCGACGAAACGAAACCCATAACAACAACTGCAGAACATGCAATATCAAGTTTCTCTAAAACCATTTCAATTTTGAGTACCAAAGAAACACCAACAAAAGCAGCCTCAACTGACGAAACAACCACGCTAACTACAACAGCAGAACATACATCTTCAAAAACAACACAAACATCTGTAATGTCGAATTCCACAGAATCATCTACAATATCAGGAACTTCTAAAGAAAAAACAACGCCAACTACAACTGTAGAACCTACATCATCATATACCACAATATCAAATTTATTATCGAGTACATCAGAAAAACCAATAATATCAGGTACTACTGAAGAAACTACAGCACCATCTACAACCGTTGAATCTCCAACAACAAATTCCTTTAAAACAACTACAATATCGATTACCACAGAGACACCTAAAATAGCAGGAACTACTGAAGAAACAACCACGCCAACAACATCTGTAGAACCCAAATCATCAAATACCATAGCTTCAGAACCTACATCTTCAAGTCCAGAACAAATTACTGCAATATCGAATACCACAGAAACATCTGCAATATCTAGCTCAACTGACGAAACAACAACGCAATCAACATCCCTACGACCCATTTCATCAACTAGCACCTCTCAAACAACTACAATATCGAGCACCTCAGAAACAACAACAAAAGCAGGAAAAACTATCATCTCGTCAACCCCATTGACAAATGAAGAATCCATAATATCAAGTACAATGGAAACAATTACCATATCGATATTCACAAAAACACCTTCAATCCCGCAAACAACTGACACAACAACGACGCCAACCACACAGGTAGAACCTGGAACATCAAGTACCACCAAAACAACTACAATATCGAGCACTTCAGACACACCAACAGTATCAGTTACAACTGACGAAACAACAAAGCCAACTACAACTGCCTCACCAAGTCCCACAGAATCAACAAAACTATTATATTCAACCGACGAAGCGAAACTCATAACAACAACTGCAGAACCTGCAATATCAAGTTTCTCTAAAACCATTTCAATTTTGAGTACCAAAGAAACACCAACAATAGCAGATTCAACTGACGAAACAACCACGCCAACTACAACAGCAGAGCATACATCTTCAAGTTCAACAGAAACATTTGTAATGTTGAGTACCAGTGAATCACCTGCACAATCCGGAAATTCTATAGAGAAAGCAATGCAAACTACAACTGTGGAACCTACATCATCATATAAAACTGAATCAACTTTATTATCGAGTACCACAGAAACACCAACAATATCAGATTCACCTTACGAAATTACAACACCATCTACAAGTGTAGAATCTGCAACATCAAGTTTCTCTCTAACCACTTCAATTTCGAGTACCAAAGAAACACCAACAACGGCAGCTACAACTGACGAAACAATCACACCAACTTTAACTGCCGACCATACATCTTCAAGTACAACAGAAACAACAACAGAATCTATTTCCTCGGAAACACCTGTATCAAAAGAAACTACTGAAGAAACAACCACGCGAACATCTGTAGAACCTACACTATCAAAAACATCAGATTCAAGTTCATTATCGAGTACCACAGAATCTTCAACCATATCATATACAGCTGACAAAACAACAACGTCAACTACAACTGCAGAATCCACAACATCAAGTTCCGCAGGAATAACTACCATACGGGGTTCAACAGAGTCACCTACAATATCAGGTTCAACTGACGAAACAACAACGCAATCAACATCAATACAACCCACATCACCAAGTACCTCTCAAACAATTACAATATTGAGTACTGAAGAAACACCTACATTATCAGGAACTTTTACGGAAAAAGCAACTCCTACTACAAATGCAAAACATACATCATCATATACCACAGAATTAACTTTTTTTTCGAGTACATCAGAAACTCCAACAGCATCAGGTTGTACTGACGAAACTTCAACACCAATTACAACGGTTGAATTTTCAACAACGAGTTCCTCTCAAACAACTACAATATCAAATACCACAGAAACATCAACAGTATCAGGTACAACTGACAAAATTTCAACGCCATCTTCAACCGCAGAACCTGAAATATCAAGTTTCTCTAAAACCATTTCAATTTTGAGTACCAAAGAAACACCAACAAAAGCAGCTTCAACTGACGAAACAACCAGGCCAACTACAACCGCAGAAAATACATCTTCAAATACAACAGAAACATCTGTAATGTCGAGTACCACAGATTCATCTACAATATCAGGCACTTCTAAAGAAAAAACAACGCCAGCTACAACTGCAGAACCTTCATCATCATATACCACAAAATCAACTTTATTATCGAGTACATCAGAAAAACCAACAATATCAGGTACTACTGAAGAAACTACAACACCTTCTACAACCGTTGAATCTCCAACAACAAATTCCTTAAAAACAACTACAAGATCGATTACAACAGAGACACTTAAAATAACAGGAACTACTGAAGAAACAGCCATCTCAACAACATCTGTAGAACCTGTATCATCAAATACCATAGCTTCAGAACCTACATCTTCAAGTCCAGAACAAATTACTGCAATATCGAATACCACAGAAACATCTACAATATCTGGCTCAACTGACGAAACAACAACGCAATCATCATCCCTACAACCCATTTCGTCATCAAGTACCTCTCAAACAACTACAATATCGAGTATCCCAGAAACATCAACAAAAGCAGGAACAACTATCGACTCATCAACGTCATCGACAAATGAAGAATCCATAATATCAAGTACAATAGAAACAATTACCATATCGATATCCACAAAAACACCTTCAATACCACAAACAACTGACAAAACAACGACGCCAACCACACAGGTAGAACCTGGAACATCAAATACCACCAAAACAACTACAATATCGAGCACTTCAGACACACCAACAGTATCAGTTACAACTGACGAAACAACAAAGCCAACTACAACTGCCTCACCAAGTCCCACAGAATCAACAAAAATATCAGATTCAACCGACGAAGCGAAACTCATAACAACAACTGCAGAACCTGCAATATCAAGTTTCTCTAAACCCATTTCAATTTTGAGTACCAAAGAAACACCAACAATAGCAGATTCAACTGACGAAACAACCACGCCAACTACAACAGCAGAGCATACATCTTCAAGTTCAACAGAAACATTTGTAATATCGAGTACCACAGAATCACATAGTTTTGAAGAAATCACGTCAATGGGTATGCTTAATTATATGAGATGTGCTTATGTAATATTATCGTACTAGATACTTTGGATTAATTTACATACTCATAGCCTTAAAAATTACAGACCTTATATATTTTTTTCTTTCTTTCTTTCTTTTTTGTGTTAATCATAATAGTTATTTCTAGATGAATAAAAACATCTCGGTTCGGTAAGGTGGTTTTTTTTTCTTCTTTTGTACTTGCTTTAGTCTGGATGAAATATTTCTGTTAAATTGGCAAACAATTATTACAACTTATCAATGTAATAGAAAATTTGAAAAGAAACATAGTTCTAATTTTAGTTTTTGAATTTTAGATACTTCAAACCTTGGATTGTATGTTGGCGTACCATTGTTAGTCTTGGTATCAATTTCAATTGGATTGATTATATTCGTGAAAATACGAAAAAAGAAACACGAACTGGTTCAACGTGACAACATCAGTTTTCAGAGGTATTGAGCTCCCTTAAAATATTTGTTTGGCAAGGCATGCTTGAAAATTTATATTACCCTGTTTCTAATCTACATGCGTCACTTTTAAATTGCTTTACCGCTGTTTTGGAACCGCAATCACAATTATATGTTATATTATATAACATAATTAAACGAAAAGGTAGATTTCAAAAGTATACCTTGTTCACTCTCCAAGTTCATTCATTTTTACTGTTTGCTGGAATATTATGTCACCACAAATTCGTGGTGTAACACCTATTTATTCATTTATTGTGTCATTAGTTTTACTTACATTTCGAAATTGATCATTACCAGCGGTAAAATGTATTACAGTACCTGTATCGGATAAACTTCCCATTTTATAGAATATGGAGCAATGGCGGATGGGGAATGAGAAAATGGGGCATCGGGAATGGGCCAATGGGGAATGGGGTGTAGGGAATTTGTCATTAGTTTTACTTACGTTTCGAAATTGATCATTATCAGCGATAAATTGTATTACAGTACCTGTATGGAATAAACTTCCCATTTTATGGGGTATTGGGCAATGGGGCATGGGGAATGGGAAATGGGGGATGGTGAATATGAATCGGGCAATGTAGAATGGGGCAAGGGAATAATTTTGATTAGTCAATCGAAAAAAATTTCTTTTGCCTTGTTCTGCAGGTAATGTACCTATCATATTTCTATTGAAAAAGTTGAAAAAAAACTTTTTAAAAAATATTTTTTAATGATTACAGGTATCAATAAATTCATTATTCATTGACATTTTAAAAATATTTTGTACAGTTGTGCAATATTTGATTTTTTGTCATTATAGATTAAAACTGTTCGCCCTGATACGATTTCGAAAATAATATTGTGCCACAGATACTCCCATGATTAAAATATTGACATATTTTACAAATTGAACAATAAAAACAAGATATTTGTTTTAAATTGAAAATGTTGAAAAGTGCATTTCGTCACTACCGTCTCTTCATAAACTGCAAAATCAATCATAAAAAAAGAGAGACGATATATTGTTCTATAACAAATGAATGTGTAAACGTTTGGACCATACACTCGGTGACAATTTGACTAGTAATATTATTACATTTTTTTAAAAGTAATACAGGATATGAAATTAAAAATACAATTTGAATTGTATAGTTAAATTAAGTCCAAAATGTTCTACAATTCAGTTAAATGAAAATAAGAAACTGCCCTGGTACAATAAGAAACATACCTATGTAGGACTGTAGGTCAGAAGAATTTAAATTCTATTCAAATGACCTGGCATCACAATGAAAGTTACACTGTAATTCCCTGCAAAATACATCTACAAAGTGTATGTTTTGCAGTATATGTTTGTCTTCAAAAATAAAAAAAAAAGTAAAATCCCATAACCTAGTACAATACGTCCTATATGGCAGCTTTATATGACTGCAGGGTTTACCTTTTAAAAAGGGGCAGATATAGACATACTATTCAAGATTGATGCAGCTTTGAATTTTGATTGCATTGACACAGGATGAGAGTTACACCACAATCAACGGAGCCTTTTTTACCTTATTTGGTTCAAATTAATTTGAAACTTTCCATCGGGGAAAGGGCACATTGTGGTACAATTTCAAAGAGATCAATTTTGTTTTACTCAAATTTTCAACCATACATCAGTGAAATGCTTGTTATTTACCCCTCGTCATTAATCAGATAAAGTCAAAAACACCAAAATGGCACCTTGTAGTACAATCTCAAAAGATAAATATACTTGCACCTGGTATTTCAAGAAAATATTTAATAATTTGAAAAAAAAAATCAATTTCAGAAACGCTTTTGAAAACCAGCACCCATACCTCATATTATTTGTATATATAACTACTCATATAATGTGAGAGGTTGGAATTCCGTTCCTCAGTACCCTAACTAAGTCAGAAATTACTTGCCAGACAACCACCATCACACCCCCTACCAAAAAGTTTTTCTTTGTGATTGTGAAAATAAAGTAATTAAAAAGTCTGCCGACTGTCTTTCAGAGAAAAAATAAAGCCAAAGATGTTTTTTTTTTTTCTATCCTAGATGGAAAAAACTAAGAGTTCGAAATGTTGTTTATAGAATCGATTTTAAACCCACACGTATGGCGAGAATGTGCTCTTGGTCGTGAATAGTCCCTTTTGGGATTCGGCCCTTGAGATATTTTTGTTTGCTTAACAAACACCGTCAAAACAAAAACGGAAATATCTCAAGCGGGCAATCTCAAAATGGATTAGCTCGTGTAATTACAAATACCACATAAGAACAATCAGCTAATGGTCAGTGTCACTTATATCGTGTAATTGATTGGCTAACAGTGTGTTACGAAAGATTTGGGTGATTTTAGTGGTTTTTATCTAAAAAGACAGTCAAATTATTTGCTAGAAGCAACGATATCATAGCATTATATCGCACGAAATTAAGAATATAACGGATATACGGAAATTGCAATCTTTTTCAACTTTTTTGTCATAGTGTTATTAAAATATAAGACAACGTAGAAAATTTCAAGGGTTTGCACTCATTCAATTTGCAAAAATATCTCATTTTTAAGAATTTGATCTGAAATATATGTATAACAGCTATCAACATAATTCTCATATTTACAATTTTAACATTTCACACAACAGTTTTAGATGGATAGGTATATTAAAAGAATTTGCACTTATATACTTTGCAAAAATATGTCATTTTGAGGATGTTGAACTAAAATATAAGTGTCACAACCACCAAGCGGATACTAATATTGCCATTTTTAAATATTTAAAACAATAATTGTATACCATTACTGAAAATAAAACTATTCGCATCATATAATTTGTAGGAATATGTCATTTTTTAGAAATTGGACTGAAATAAATGTGTTGCAGTCATGACAACATATGATGCTTATTTTGACATTTTTTACATTTTAGAAATATTTTGTTTGCACCCGTGTAATTTACAGAAGTATTTTTTTGTGGAACGCAACAGTGTTACGGTGTTTTCCATAACATTTAAACAGAAATCCTGTACAATTTTAATATGTTTCAACCTCTCAATAAATCCTTTATTTGACATTTTTCATACAAAAACTATATATGTACATATTCTACGATATCAGTCCATCGATTCTTTATGAAACATGTCAACGTTCCTTAAATAGAAACGAATCATGTGACCAAGGACATGTCTTCTTCATACAGTACCAGAAACATCAAAAGTCCGGGAGGAAGCCGACTACAGCCCATTATGAAATTTAACAGACATTTTAAGTTACTTTATACTATCCAAAAAGTGCCATGACTAATTTACCTGAGATCGTTAACACATTTAAATTTTGGTCCAAAGCTTTGTTTTCCAAAATTTCATCAAGATTTCGCACTTCATTTGCTTTTTTCGATGTGTTAAAAGATAAGGTTAATTAGTCACAGCAATTTTAAAAAAAATTAAATATACGCTATCAATCCCACTATCAATCTAGTGAGTCTATTTAGCTTTTCCTCCTGGACTTCTAGATCAAAATTGAGTGGTATCCTTTAATTATTTCATTTCGTAATGGATGACGTAAATAAAAAAGTTCAAGAGAATGACAATAGTAATGTAATATCAAAATCGGACTACGGAAGAGAATAGAAAAGACATTTTGCATTGTACTGATAACGACATGATGTTGCCTGGCAAGAAAATATGGACATGGCACTACTGGTTAATTAATAAATTTAAATTTTAAAACACTTTTGTTCTCTCTCATTTTATTAAAATGCAAATTTAAAACAATATAATTTTAATGAACTAATCATGAAATAAAATAATCTTCAACATTACAATGTCGAGACTACTTTTTTCGCAGGGACTGTACAAATACCAATCCACAAGCACTCAGACACTCGAGGACAGGATATAGTTATTTATTTACTTTTTTAACTTTGTGGAAAAAAATTCCGAGTTTTTATTCATTGAACACATAAAAGCCTTAGAACGCATGTCTAACCCGTTTTTTTCTGTAATATTAGCATTTTTAACGAGTACATGTACGGTAAAAAAACATTGATAGGAGAATGATAATTGCTGCAAACTATAAAGCGACTCATAAGTAACATATCTTAATATCACCAGCATTATCTTTAATGATACAATTTATATAAAAAGCACAATTGAAGAAAAGAACATAATGTAAATTGGAAAGTAAAGCCGATTTTACATCCTGCATTTTAATTTTAGTAAGTTGTCGGGGTTTGCTTTGCGAAACCTAAGTTTGGTGGTTCTGTCCTCTGAATCACGCAGTAATAAATTAGAAGGGGACGCAGGAGACGGGACATTCGCGGCCCCCTTTTTTAAAATTGTATATTTTAGTACGAAAACACTGAGTTTAGTTTAGGCACTTACAGCGCGTATACGCACTATCCATTCAAACACTAAATGAACTTTGAATTTTCTGACTGTGCCATCTGTAACACAATTAGCATGTTATTTTGTCTATGTAAGTCTTTGTTTAGTTCTGATATTTCGCATTTTGATCATTTAAAGCTAGCTTTCTGTATTATGTTTCCTTTCTTGCGGTCAGACAGTTAATGTTTAACTATAATTTAGAAGCCATTTCATCACAACAGAAACATATATCATGTCTATTCTGCAGAATAATGTGTTGGACATACGATCAGGACCAAAAAGACAATAGCATGCGCCTATTCTTCATCTACAACTACAATTATAGTTCTAGTTCTTAAAGATAGCCATAACATTCATTGCTATTCCTGTCAAATGCATAATTGATAACAAATAACCGCATATGTGACACATTTTTGTACTCTCAACCACTTTAGCCAATTACAGGTACATCAACCGTATTATGTTCTACATTTTCTCGGCAAGGTGCTTTGATAAGTTGTTGTTTATGTCTAAATCAATACAAACTTGGAAGAGATAATGTTTCTACGAGTTGTTTTTGTAAAGAAAATACAAATGAAAGTATCTTTTTGTTTAAGACCTGCCCATTCACAATAAAAAAAACTAAGTATGTAAAAGGTTCTGATAAAAACAAATGATTTTTTGTTACTTTGAACTGTAAATTCTCACAATCTCCAAGAAATATTTCATTATTTGAATTGCTAAGGAGAAAACCTCGAAACAAGGGAATGGTGTAAGGCTCACTTGAAAAATTTGAAAATTGAAAAATAGTAATTATTTTACCTTAGAATTCATTATTTTACTTCAAGAGTTAATTATTTTCGTTAACGTTTTTGCAATACACACCGCTTTGGTAACAACAGGGTTTAGTTACTCGATTGAGACTACGTTTGAAAACCATGCATGTACATATGTTACACTACTTGATTGACCTGTAATATCTGTAATAATTTTATTTCTGAATCCAGGTTCCTTTTAGAATACGGCAATTGAATTTAAGAATTAAAGCAAATAATCTTTATGTTGACCATATTTTCAAAGCAAACATTCTGTTTATTTTTGTCAATGTATGTATCTACATGTACATGTATGTTTTATACATTATTAGTAATTGTCTATGTATACATTGTAAGTACTAATATCTACTTTACAATTGGCTCTTTCACTCAATTTCTCCCCACATTTTATCTTATTATAAGCACAGAGATTTCTTTCTTGGTGTTCATTAACAGGAAATGTTGGTATACTTCATATGTCATTCATGTACATGTCTATCCACACATATATATCCTTGTTATTATATGGGTCAAGACAACTCTCCAGAGTATCAAGTAGCCATTATTTTTTTTTATTCTTTCATGATAGATAATTGGTGGTATGAGCTGGAACCCAACAAAACCTTTGGTAACATGTAAAAGAAATATAATGAATCACTTTTTTACTTTTAATAGTATGCATTTATCAAATGAGGATCACATTTTTACATATAATGTTCAGATTTGTAAGGTTTTGCAGAAAATGTTACAAAAACATACAGATCTATTTTTTCTATTTGTATGTGATAGTTGACAAGATATTACATATACTCACAAATAAAACATGTCCTTATGTTTTTTTTTCTCTGGCTGTCTTATGACTTAAACCTGAACTACTATTTTGAGAAAAACTGAATAATATTTTGCCAGTTTAAAAAAAAATTGAAAAAAAATCATTCCTCAAGAATTCTACAAGCAATTTCATACTTTGTACTAAACATTTATTCATTACTCATGCATTCTACATGCCATTTCATATCCAGCACTATACATATATCCATTCCTCTTGCATTCTACATGCCATTTCATACCCTGTGCTACACAGAAATTTATTCCTCATGCGTTCAACTTGCATTTTTTTTACTCTCTACTGCAATATATAAATTCATTCCTCATGCATTCTACATGCAGATTCATGCTTAGTACTGCACATAAATTCATTACTCAGGCATTCTACATGTGATTTCATACCCTGTACTACAAATAAATTCATTCCTCATGCATTCAACATGATTTTTTGTTACTCTCTACTGCACATAAATTCATTCTTACCGCATTCTACATGCAATTTCATACTTAGTACTGCACATACATTCATTTCTCATGCATTCTACATGCCATTTCATACCATGTGCTACACAGAAATTTATTCCTCATGCATTCAACATGCAATTTTCTTTACTTTCTACTGCACATAAATTCATTCCTCATGCATTCTACATGCATATTCATGCTTAGTACTGCACATAAATTCATTCCTAAGGCATTCTACATGCAGTTTCATACTTAGTACTGCACATAAATTCATTCCTCATGCATTCTACCTGCCATTTTATACCATGTGTTGCACAGAAATATATTCTCATGCATTCAACATGCAATATTTTACTCTCTACTGCACATATATTTGTTTTCTTTATGCATGTAGCATGCAATTTTGTACTCTCTAATGCACATGCATTAATTCCTCAAGCATTCTACATGCAATTTCATACTTAGTACTGCACATAAATTCATTCCTCATTCATTGTACATGCATTTTTATGCATGAAGTTGCATATAGAATGCTTGAGGAATTAATTTCATTTTTTATGTATAAAGTATTAAATAATTCAGATTAAGAGTTCAAAATTATATCAAATCAGGCAGTAGGATAATAAAATGACTTAAGAAGCTGATGTGAAATGCCTTTTTAAACTTTACTCTGTTTATTTAAACAATTATACAGGTCCAACCTAATGCATTATATGTATTTGATAAAACATTTAATTTTTATTTTTCCTTTTCGGAATGGGAAATAGGCATTGGACACCTGGAAATTATGCGATGCAATCAGTGAGAGATAGGGCAATGGGAGAATGGGGATAGGGCTTTTGGGAATTGGGCATGGGGCAATGTGGTATGAGGCATGGGGCAATGGGGTATGGGGCAAGTTGGAAGTTTATCCCATACGGGGACTGAACGTGTATTGGAAGAAGTCTCTGCAAAGCGAAAACTTACTTATTAAATGCATGTCCTTTTTTGTGGAGATATAGTTACTACTGTATACGTACTAATTGTCAAGTTTGTGGATGTTTTAGTATTCTGTGGAGTGAATATATTAGCGGATAGCATTGTTTTAGGTTTCCATCAATATTGGTCGAACAAATTCCGAAGCGTCAGCAGTGAGATGATTCAAACCCATCAAAATCCAAACGCTTGGCCTTGACATGAACACGTGGCCTTGACATGAACACGTGGCCTTGACATAAACACATGACACAACGACGATCTACATACACAATGTAGCGAACCGTATAAAATAGATAACAAATAAAAATAGAGATGGGAAAGAAGACATCACACACAAAAACACTAAAGCACTAGCAACATGACCCCCTTCAAAATCGGGAGTGACATAGGGTGTTCCGCTAGCGACGCCCGTCAAACTGCAAATCAGTATACTCCGGTAATAATCTAGCTCCGCGGTAGATGTGAAACACTATCAACACAAGGGCGAAACCATACAGTTCAATTTAGTATTATAATGTAAACGTAGAAAATAATTTGGAAATTGCAGGAAAAAGTCCGAAATTGACAACATTAGATTAAGGTAATAAAAAATCACAATAAAGCATACGCCGTAATCAATCTATTTTCTCTAGTTTCAATAAAAACTTTAAAATCGAACATTTGAATATGTCTGTCATCTGCAAATATTTTGTGAATTAAATTCAAATTCATCACTAGTATATCCGAGGAGCGAATTGTACAAGTTTTTGAAAGAAGTCTCTATGTCTTTTAGTTCCAATTAAAAAAAAATCTAATATTCAGTGAATACCAGAGATATGGTTTCTTTCATGGGCGAATACCAACTTGCTATTATAATACTTGGAACAGTTTGGGCACTAGATTTGTGTATGATAGGTGGAGTGATGACGAATCGCAGATAGAATATCCAAGATATGCACTTTCCGGTTTGTATTGTAGTCTATCAGTGTATTCATGTTGTCAACATCAAATAATCATATCTTTGAGATGCAAAATAACAAAATTTTATGACCGCTAATTGTTGAATAGTAAATTGGAAACTAGAGTTTACGAAGGCGTCACCATGTTCAAGTGATTGGTTATAATTTTGAAAAAGAGAACATAAAATACTTTGGGAAAATTGCTTGCTGTGTATCATTCTCATATAAAGAATTCGTGCCTGAGATTAGCAAAAACGAAATAACTTTTTGTTTTAGAATCTCAACTGCGGAACAAGTGATTATTTTCTTTTGACGACATGTTTTTATATTATATGCAGTATTTCAAAATCTATGTAATCACATCAAATGGTTCATTTGCGAATCAATGAATATTCGTTAAATGAACTAAATGACGTCTTCTTTCCGATTGGTGGTTTTTTTACGGGTTCTTGTCTATCTTTGCGGATCTCGCACAACCGCCCCTTGCGGCGATTGTATTAGTAAATGTGTGTTAGTAGTTGGCGGTAGCGAAGCCCAGCCTTCGGGATACCTGACCAAAGAACTCATTGAGAGTATGTCCTACTGGCGGCTGGGCTGCTCTGTTGACGCCCTGACCTACTCCCAGATCACACTAGGGTCCGACAGGGTTTCCCCACTCTATTTGTTTGGGAGTACGTCAACGTAAAGATTGTGACGTCTTCATATCTTCAAACAGTACATAACGGTACAACCCCACATTTAGCACCTGCCCACTGTCTTTTTTTTTACCGTCGCTACGAGACAAAACACTCATTTAAAAACTTTTACACGATGATTTAAAGGCTGAGAGGTTTCCAAATTAAAATCAATTATATAAATACACACATTTAACACATACGATGACATAAATATATACATTTAATACAACTTCCATACGGAACAACCGTTATTTTGGCTACGCCAAGGGAAATTTTTGTAAAAAAATGACTGTATTTGTCATATTAGAAAAGAAATTATTCCTTCCGGGGGTAGATTTGTACTCATTTAAACATGGGTTTGGCGTTTATATTCTCATTTATATAATCGAATATAAATGCCTACCCATGTTAAAATGAGTTCAAATCTACCCCTCCTTGATTTTTTTTCTAAAATATAAAACACATTTTGATATTGTCCAGTATTTTCAAAAAAATTGATACTTGAACCAATTTTTAAATTTGATTTTCAGAAAATCCCAAAAAATACACATCGACTTGGGAATATATTTACGATGTTCTTGGAGAAAAAGAAACAGTAAGAATTTTCTATTACACAATAATATTTTAAAACATACATACATACATATTCATTCTGTTTTTTTAATGAGAATAAATAATTACTACAGGAACCTGTACTAATATTCGAATATTATACGTTTGTTTTGCACGACGTACTAGCCTTTATTGACATTTTAATTATTTATTTTTTGGGGTATACTATGTAAGTTTTAGATCGTAACGTTGATGAATTAAGTAAAAGTTTATTTTGCTGAGGGCCATATTGCAATATTTGGATTGGTTGGTGGCCCCAAACATATCTATCTGAATGGAAGGGTAGCTGAGGTCCATTGGTTTCTGTGGACAACAAACCGGTCTATATGTTTTGCAATAATGATGTAATTGTAATGTTATTCATTTTCAAATGTAGTTTCTTTTTTTTTTCTGGAGAACTCGTGTTGAAGAAAAGAGAAAAACATACATCACTTTTTATATAAATTATGATGTCACGAAGCGGTCCTTTAAATTATTTACGGACCGGCAAATATATCTAAGAGAGAAGCAAACAAAATACTTTAATGTATGGTATAAGTTATTATTATCTCTTATAGTTCAAAACTAAATATTATTTACCTCTATGTTTACAGACATACTACATAGACATCAGCGTTTGTATCTTGTTGTTTTTTTAGATAGTAGGATTTAACTATTTATTTTCAGTTTTCCATCAAACGACCTAAAACAAGAACTACGTCAAACAGTTTATATACATGTGAGTGATTCTTTATGATTAAGTTAATTTTCACTACACAACCCAACGACTAAACCATATGGCACGCCGCACTAATATTTATTCCAATTTCTAGATATCTTCTATTATCTATTAGATATCTTCTATGTGTTTTTAAGATTTCTTATAAAATATACAATATATCTTACAAAGTTTACGAGATATCTTATATCCTTTATATCTTATAAAACATATGAGATGTCTCATATGCTTTATAAGATATCTTATTAAACATATACATTGCATAAGATACCATATGCATTTTGTAAAATTTCATTGAAAACAAATTAGAAAATATCTACTACATTATATATGATATATCTTTCTACAAATTTGAATATATATATATATATATATATAAGGCATGTCATATAACCAAATTAAAAAAATAGTGTACAAACACGAACACAGAAAGTTATCGTCTAAAACGAATTGTCAATCAATGCAGTTCTGAATATCCATAATATTTATTCTTTTTTTTACATCACGTGCTGGACTTCATTAGAATAAAATTATTTAGAGTGATATACTAGCCGAACCAAAAAAATGAGAAATCATATGCTGCACGTAGTTATTAATCTATTACCCCTTTCACATTTTAAAAGTTTATAGGTTTACACACCAAATGCAGTCTGTTAAGTTTTTTCCAAGTATTTAACAAAGTAACTTCGCGCCGCATTAACGGGTTAAAGTTTGATGTCTACACATGCAAAATTAGTAACACCGTCATAGCAATGATATCTATGTCACACGGGAAGTATACATGTTAAGGTTTGGAGCAATGATATCTATGTCACACGGGAAGTATACATGTTAAGGTTTGGAGCAATGATATCTATGTCACACGGGAAGTATACATGTTAAGGTTTGGAGCCATGATATCTATGTCACAAGGGAAGTATACATGTTAAGGTTTGGAGCAATGATATCTATGTCACACGGGAAGTATGGGATATCTATGTCACACGGGAAGTATACATGTTAAGGTTTGGAGCAATGATATCTATGTCACACGGGAAGTATGAGATATCTATGTCACACGGGAAGTATACATGTTAAGGTTTGGAGCAATGATATCTATGTCACATGGGAAGTATGGGATATCTATGTCACACGGGAAGTATGGGATATCTATGTCACACGTAAAGTATACATGTTAAGGTTTGGAGACACATTTTCTATATAACGACTATATCAATTTCTATGCATTTTATAGTAAATAGAAAGATTTTTAACACTTCCATTTTTTATCAATTGTCCAATTTTGTTGTAGAATGAAGACTGGCAACGTCGATTAATAGTCAAACATAAAACAAATGTTCACCACCTCAGGTGATAGTTCTGGCAGTATGGACATGTATGACACACCCATTTGTTTTTAATTGAAAAAGACTGAAATATCCTTTGCTATGGATCTGAAACTTCAGTTGTATAATTTTATATCATTCGTTGTCTAAACAAAGGACAATTCGAAAATCGATAAAAAAGACGAACTTACTTAACATAATCTGATAAATCATGCATGTTTAATTAACACATCAACTATTGTTTGAGTGGACAAACTTTCACTACGCAACCAATTCACAAATAATTTTATTTCTATTAATTTGAAATGACCGAGGCAAATACTGACACTCGGGACACATTATTGTTTTAATTATTGATTCATTTTTTCAACATTCCAAAAGGTCAGTCATCAATACATAGTTCAAGTAAAATGAATTGTGATATAATCTGGTGTGCTGTGATACTAAATAAAAATTCACACATTAAATTCAGCATGATTGTTACTGCCGATCACTTTCAAATTCATCATGTTCATAGTCATATTCTAAAGAAATATGAAAACATTTTTTCTTTAACACATATTTTTTTAAATTTTTTCATGAGAAAAAAGGTTTTTTTTAATAATTTCTTTTATGTCACTTGAATGTTTCGAATATCACTATTTATGATTTATCATTGCAAGTAGTCTATTCCTTCGACATATCTTTCTATTCTTATTTAAAACTATAATCACTGTCCCTGCTCTATCGATATCTACACATAATGCCATTTAAGAATAATCAAGGGAACCAATATTCTAGTGGAAATCAAAAGAATATAATCCAGGAACAAAGACCAGACATGGAAAACAGAAACATAACACAGAACAATTACAAAAAAATAATACATGCAAAATAACAAAAGTAAATGTTACATGATTAAAAGGTATGTCAGTGACTTTCCTACTACCATGATACCCTTTTGTTAACAATCTGCTGAACAATACAAAGGATTGACAAAGCTATTGGGACATTTAAACTAAACATGTGCTATTTTTTAAGAGTTGATGAATATGTACCCACTCATCCACGAAAATTTACCTGTACAAGTGTAAGACAGCCAATACCCTCTATGTTTTACATTATATGGAATTTTTGCAGCTTATGAATATCACCCACAATGTGTTTAGGAGTTTGTACAATACATTTTTCGTACTTGCTAGAAAATGTGGAAAACTTATGGTTATGAATATTTTATATATTTTTCCAAGACAAAAAGCTTTAATCTCAAAGGCCCCCAAGTTGATAACAAATATAAAATGGTAAGTTGAAGAGAAAAAACAATAAACTTCTTATAGAAAGTAAACTTCCATGAAATGAACAATAACTTGAAGTTACAATGATATGCTGCTATTTATTTGAATCGCACCATTTCAAGTCTAAATCCATTAAATACTGTCTTTATTTATTCAATGTATGTGCATTGAAATACTAATATACTCCTTTAATGTATCTACTTTAACTATAGTTCCGGTATACATATACATGTATATATAGTTCTGATGAAATCTAATGAATTTAATTCATAAGTATAAATCCAATGCAAATTCTTTTTTGCATTGGATTTATACTTATGGATTAAGTGCATTAGATTTCATCAGAACTGTCGATATAACCTTGGTTCACTTGATTACTCTTTCACATAAAAATCAAATCAAAGCTGTAAATCATAGTATTTAATCCAGAACAACAATTACAATGAAAGTAAAACTGAGAAATATTCTCCATTTGATTCTAGTTGTATAATTGCACTAAATTCCGAGTTGTAATTCCAATGAAAATCACATTTACTCTAAATATTTAATTTGAAAATAACATAATTATTAATCCCTAACTGTGAATACCAGTGCAGTTAATCTGGAACAATAAAATTCCAGTGGAAACCCGTCACATTTAATAAATCGATTACTTCATTTAAAATGAACTTCTGTTTGCATATTGTACAACACTTGTTCCTTAACTATAGTTTTAATTAGGAGGGTAACTTTTTTTAGGCAAATTACAGTTTAATGAAGCATTTAATTGAGGTTTCATTTTCATAATTATACATAAGATTTCTATGCAGTGTTTTTAGATAAAAACAATTATTTTTCTAAATTTTTCTAAAATACTTTTCTAAATCATGGTTTTCAATCTTGTGAACAAAATACAAATCAAGATCTAATTAATTAAATTTGAACTCCCCTCACCAATGAAAAATAGAATAACCAAGATAGCTGCTTCACATTTAAATAATGGGGAGCTGGCTATGAAAAGATTCATAGATGAGTAGTCATCAACTCTTTAAATAGCATTTTGTCAGTTAAAATATCCCGATAGCTTTGTGAATCCTTTGTATTGTTCATCAGATTGATAACAAAAGAGTGTCATGGATGTAGGAAAATCATTGTAGAATCGATTCAGTTTAGACTTAAAGCTATATTATACCGCGATATTGAAAAGTAGGCAAAGGAAATGTTCGTATTTAAGCTAATAAATCTGTGTACATTTCATTAAATATTGAACGAGACTGAATATCAATAGAAAGTACAGAAACATGGAGAAGATTTTACACCATTGTTTTGCTCCGCTCCGGATCCATTCCACATTCGGAAATGCGAAGTTATCATCTCTTTATTTCGAGTTTTTAAATGTTGCAATCAATTACAAATTAGACCATGACCACAATTTTGTCAGAAGCATTTACAAAGAACGCCCTAGTAAGGATGACTGCGATAAAGTTTTGCCGCCAATGTCACCAGTCGATATTCCCAAAGGTAAATGATCATCACTTTGGTCAGACTGAAACACAAAGTGATCTTTTATCATGTTTAGAGGCCTTTAGAGTTGTTCGTTCTTCACCTGGCTCAACTTTCAACAAACATGGCTGTTGTATTCTAAGAAGAAGGAACTGTTTTCACCAAGTATTCAGCAGGGTTACATCTGTTCGATTTAAAGTTTGTCCTGTGTTTTGTACGTTTTGTTTTGTTGTTTTTGTTTTCCCATTAATGCTATTTACTTTTTATAAGCTTTGCAATTATTGCACATACTAGTTACAGTTCACAAAAATGTGTGTCCTTATCATGAAAATATGTCTCTTGTATGTTTTTTTGTGTATAATTATTTATAAACGTTGTTTATGCTACTTAAAATGTTTGACCGAGGACGACCATAAGTTTCAATGCTTTAATCACCTGCACTATTTCATAGGGAATATTACAGTTTTTTAAGTTAGAGTTATTTTAAAAGTAGGAATGTCAGTTGATAATTACATATTACATGTTACAAACTACTGGAAATTATTTTGCTATTTTCGAAATATTAGAAATAATATTAGACAATTATATCTTTTTTTTACAGAAGTTATTACTAGCACATTCATTTCACACGGGTATGTTAAGGAGTTTTTCTTGTATATCTGGTTGACATCTGATCACGCACACAATATGCGACGTTTTAAGTTGGGAGAATTAATTCCGGAAGTAACCAAAATCTTTTTAAATAACACAAAAGAATGTTTTTAGTATTAAATGTAGTCCTTGTTCTTTTAATCTATAAACTTAATGACTGAATAAACCCTCATCTTCATGAAGTAACACAACATAACAAAACTGACAGCATTATTTGTATCGATTTTGACGTCACCGATAAACTTGAAACTGTAGTAAACACGTAAGAAGTTATGTTTGCATTTACCAAAACATTACTCCTCAATCATCGACGAATTCTGAAGTCATACATTATACCAGTAAAACAGTTCTCCAAGTTTGGGTAAGTTGTATCTTAAATTATCTTTGTTTAGGTATAAAAGTGTTATAACTTTGTACGGGACCGGCTTGGCCGGGGTTCATCACTGACCTACTAACATACATCGAACAACTGTCATTAGATTTTCAAAACTCTTCATCTGCCGAAATATATATTGAAATGATAAACATATTAGAACCCGATCGAAAATGTGTAAATTGAAACTAGTAAATGTCTGTTTATGCAATCTTCTTTTGATTGTTTTAATCAAATTCTTAAATACTTTTTATAAACAAACACTATCTGACAAGGGATGCATTGTTTTACTTTCAATAATTTTCAAGGACATGTCAAATTGTTGTATTATGTGTAACTGATTATTTAATTCATTTCAACCCATGTGGCCTTACGCGTGACATTTTAAATGACTGACCAGTAATTCAATTGCATGAAATATATATGCTAATTTAAATTTTATTGCCTTTACAGAAATATTTCCCAACAAGCATCAAAAACATGGACCGCAGGATACACTTACTTATGGTTGATGGTTCTTTCGATTTGTGACAGTATGGAATCTCGAGTATAGAATATTGACGAACTTCAACAGTTTTTAACTTAGAGTGACAAGAAATTTGACTTTTTATTTGTGAATAAATATTCCCTGAGATGCAACTGAATTCAATTTTGATTTCAAGAACTGTTTGCAAAGTTAACAAAAGAAGCATTTGCTTGTCATAATTCATGTACACACTATACATGTACATTGAAATTGGATGTATTAGTGAAATACAAGAAGTTATGTGTTTGACAAAAAGTTTTGTGCTAAATTGTATTTTAACTGCATTCCAATAACTGGATAGAGATGTTAATGGAATCATATCCTATAGGACAGGTACAGTGATCAATGTGCTTAACATAACTTTCTATAACTTTTCTAACACTTAGTATTGCTGTATATACATAATTATTTTGAAAATATAATGTCAAAAAAAAAACATAATTCATTCCATAAACATTTTGCAGGGAATGTTGTTTTCAGTATATGTTCAAAATGTGTTCAGTCATAAAATCATACCATACTTTTCCTTTTGCAAAAAAAAACATGATCTTTATTGTTAATTATTCATGTGTAAACTATGAACTATAAGACAGACCTTGAAGTATGTTCATTGCCATATTGTATAAGAGAAAATCATTGATTTATTGCATGAATACACATTTACATTTATAGACATTTACCTCTATCATGTTTAAACATATACTCATAACAAATTTTCAATGAAAGGAAATATTGCCAAGAAATTGTTGGATATGGAATAATTTCATATAACATACTTGTAAAAGTATAAAAAATATTCAACAAAACTATTACCTCGTTGTAATTTCATAATCTTTATAATCCACATATAAAATTACTAAAAAATGAAAAAAATATCAAAGTTGGAAATGCTAACACATGTTCAACTTCTCCCTCTTGTTTACAAATGATACAATTAACAATTTCGTGATTCTAAAATCAACTTAATTACAAACAGTTACTTATTCTTCCAGCATAAAGATACTGAGTTCCTTTTTTCACATATCTCATATCCTCTGACACACGGTAAGAATTCTTTTTTTCCTGTTTTCTTTCCTATATTATACTTTTCCTGGAGGAAATCAGTATGTTTCTTTGAAAGGGCCGTCCTTTTTGTTTTTGCCTTCAATGCCCAACCTCGTTCCTAATTACAAGCACCTTGTTCTTTATTATATGGTAATTAATGTAATATCGCCCTCAACTGTGACAAGGCTGTAAACGTTTGTGCTGTGCATCGTTTTGGCTCTGTCATGAAAGGTAAGTTTATTTTCATAGTCACAATCTCCTAAGACAAGATGACGATCCATTTCACTTTGGGAACAGAAAGTTTTAGTGCAGCTACCTTTTGTGCAATCTCTACATCTGTCAAAAAGAAAGTCAATGTGTTGAATGTGATCTATCTTTGTTATGATATGAAAAACATTTAAGCAAGACAACACCATTGTTCTCAAATATAAATTGACCAATCATTCAATTAGTTCTTACAGGAGGGTGGAAAGTCACTGACTGGTTGATAAGTTTGTGGTTTCTCAGTTTGTTGCACTTCATTGCATTGTTTGAATGACATTTAAATCAGGGAGGTGCATCAGTTTGCCTCTGTCTGTATTTACGTGGTTAGAATCGCCCAATCACATGTCATAAGTAGCTGTCCTCTTCAATAGAATGTGGTAGTCTGAACTTCTTGATTTCTAGATCTCATTATGTGTCCTTTCCATTATTTTATGCAACCTATTGAAGGCTGAACCTGGAACATAATGATTTGAAGTTGTTTTTTTTTTAAGATGACTCATTAACAATTTGGATATCAGATACAAAATCTTAAAAAACAATTTCTCAAATAAAACCAGGGAATGGATAACCCAATATATATGGCCAGACCTAATTATACAGTAAGAACTGTGCAATGCAAAATTTTACACTAATATCCCTGCATTACCCTTCCGCAGAAAATAATAATACTTTTCCACATGCTTATACCTAACAATTATAAAATTGTATATTCATGCCCATTTTCTGCTGTGTTTTTGTTGTACATGTCTAAGCGGAATTATTGTCAGCATCTTGAACATATTGCTGCAAAAAAAAGAATGCATGAGATTATTACAAAATATCTAACTATTTTTTTTTAAATATTAACTTGTACAATTTGGGAATACAAATTAAGTAGCATTTTGGAAGAAGTCGTAGCAGTGTAATGTGTTTCATGCTTTATCCGTCACTCTCGATTCTAATATATCAACATTAAATTGTTTCAGGCTTAACAAAATTTCCAGTTATTCAAATGGAGGGCAATTTACTAAAATATTTTCCGATTAAACATTGAAGTACATGTACCTGTGATTTTTGTAAACCTGAATACAACTTACCATAAGGCTTTATGTTTGTCTATCTCCATTCAACTTACGACTGCCAATCGGAACAACAATTACAGTCTCGCTGCGTACCCTCCTCATAAGGCCGTAAGATAAATCTCGATCACCATGAGGAGGGTTTCCCTTGTGCACTTTTATTTCAGCTGACATTGAACATCTACTCTTTTGAAATACTGTCAATCGGCTTTTTTCAAAAATGTCACGTTTGTGTGCAGAGCAAATTTGAATTTTTCTGATTACTAAACCAGCAACTGATCCAATTTCAGACAAAAGTTGTTCAGTGTCTTCCACAAAAACCATCATGCATATGATATATAATAAAGTGAGAAATGTCACTTGATATGCGATTTTAAGCACAGAGTATTAAATCGGTAATTGCGTTAGTTTTTAATTGGTTTTAGACACAAAAGTGACAGAAATGAATTATTAAACATTCTTGGTTGAAACAACATGTTCCCTTTTTATGTGTAATCTATATTATCTCATTTTATTCCGTTCGCAACATTGTGTTTGTTGATCTTTATTTTATCTGTTCACGTTAAGGCCATAGTTTTGGATTTTGACATATTTGTATTATACCACTTCTAACGCTTTGGTATTGTTTTTGCCTATATTGCATACATAAAATTTACCTCGAATATTCCCTTTTATTGGAATTTTGTATATATAGCCTTTAAGTTGTATCGTTTGTATGTTGATTGCTCAACCGCAATTTGTGTTACTTAAGATAGACGGTACTATAAAAGGCTGAATTAATTGATATTCCATAAAAAAACTTGTTTTATAGTTCTGAATCTTTCCATCTGTACCAAAAAAACTGATATGTTCAACGTGTCATAGTTTTCTATTCCTCTGCCGTCTACCCCAGACTTTTCTTTTATGAGTAAAACGGCTGGTGTTTCTAGAAAAGCAGAAGACGCTTACCATATCGGTGCACCTGATCCATGGTCCCGAGTTTTAGTGGAGTCCGAGTTGCTCATTTACTTTTGTTACTTTTTATGTATTATTTTGGTTATTGTATGTTTTTGTTGTGTATATCAATTCCTCTCGCATATTAAATTACTTTAGACCTGAACTTGCATGTTCATCCAAATAGCATTTGATACCCTAGCAGCCATTTTCTGTGATAAGAATTTTTTTTTTATTTTGGATACCAGGGCAAATATTATCATTAACAAGTATATTTGTTCTTGCATTCCACACTACAGTCATAATTTAATCTGATTGACGATTTCTATTTGGATGACTATCATTTGTTTAAAATCTATTATCACTCAATATGAATAGGGATTGAGTACTTAGAAATTGTTTTCATTAAAACAAAATTTATACATACATTTGACGCTGGCAAATCAGGCTATGCTGAACCTTCCGGAGTACATGATGTCACACCCGACATTTGTTTGTTTGGATTTTATACACCGATCCAAAGGATAGGATTATACTGTTTTACCAATGTTCGTGCTTCCGTCTTTCCACGTGTCTGGGTTTCTGTGTTTCTCTGACACTTGTTGTGCGAGAAATACTCATCTCAGAGGCTTGAAATTTTAACACGTCCTGATGTAGGTATGCAATATGCTGAAATTCTTTTTCGGAACAATTAGACAACAACTTCCTGTTTACTGTGGACTTTATTTATTTATTTTACTTTATGTTTTTGCAATTTAAAATTTCCCACACCTTTTTGCAACTAATCATCACAACGGCTTGTAATTTTACACATTCTTTAATGTCGGGATATATTTTTGAAAAAAAAATCAACAACTTCCTGTTTACTTAGTTTTTACTTTATATTTTTGATTCTTAGTAACTACTCATCACAGCGGCTTAAAATTTTAACACATTTTTTCTATAGTTATGCCAAAAGGTATGGTGGGATCTACTTCTTGTTTAACGAGGACTTTGTTTATGTCCTTGATATCTTGAATGGAGGCAGGTGTTTCACTAATGAGCCGTCGCCAACAGTTTTCTTGGGTTGTTTTTCTCTTTTGTCGACGCTCATATTAAAAATACGTCAGGTTTTTGTGTGCTAACGTATTTATTTTACCAATGCGAATGTTGTATGTGGCCTGTTTTTTTTGCAATATCTTCATATAGGATTTTCTCTATCCTTCTGTTTTTATGTATGGTTTTTAGTATATTGATATTTGAAGCAGTAACAAACGTATTATCTTTCAGAAATCAATTGAATGATTTAACTTACTTTTGGTTTTAAGGAAGATCTCAATGAGTAATTAAACCGGCAAGCATTTTAAAGTTAGATACTTGCAAGAACGTCTTTGACTTCAATGGGCTTTGAACTCTCTAATTCGATATTTCTTCTTCATACATTAGCTATAAAAATCATCTCAATAAAAACAAATCATTTGAAAAGTTGTCATTTAGTGCAAAAATAGACTTATTACAACGTTCAACACATACTAAACAAACTTTTTTTATAATATCAAAATGATTCATTCGAGTTTTGCTCAATCCAACAAGAAATATGTATATATATATATAAACGTCTCAGAATGTGACGACTCTATTTGCTACACTACTCCATCAGATCAAATTGATACAAGGAAGATATATAAACGTATAGAAAGGTCTGAAAAATTCCCAACGATGTTAGAACTGTCAAATTTGCGATGCAAATTTTTGGTCGTTCCCTCCGCGGGACTCGAACTCGTACTGCTGTGACATCTATGGCAACACCGCCTGCACAAAGTCCAGCGCCCTAGACCACTCGGCCAGTTAGGCTATATAAAATATAGCTTTCGCTGACCGGGTCATTTCCATGTCCTGTAAGTAAAACCATCCTGATCGAGGAACTTGACAACTTCGCCAGCTTTGTTTTTCATATGGTGAGAATGTTATTGGTGACATGCCATCACGTTGGAATTCACGTTTCTGTTTGTCATGAAGGGCCTGATTTTGAGTTTTTGTGATGTTATCAAGTATGATCAGAGACTGTGAGTTCTTTCTTCGATAAGTCTGTCAATCGATTAAATTCTGTAGTTAGTTTCTTAAGAAACTACACTGCTCCATAGTGAATAGAGTCGTCACATTCTGAGACGTTGTATAAAATTGATTTGTTGTGACATGCATCATTAATTTGATCCTCTATCCTACATAATAACACCTAGATGAACTGTCCCATACTACCATACATCTTGTACTAACGTAAAGCCCTAGATTAATCCTACGAGGAGGAATCACCCGGCTAGCGAAAGCTATATTTTTATACAGCCTAACTGGCCGAGTGGTCTAGGGCGCTGGACTTAATGCAGGCGGTGTTGCTATACATGTCACAGCGGTACGAGTTCGAGTACCGCGGAGGGAACGACAAAGATTTGCTTCGCAACTTTGACAGTTCTAACATCGTTGGGAATTTGCCAGACCCTTCTATAAGTTTACGTTATCTTCCCTGTATCAATTTGATCCGATGGAGCAGTGTAGTGAATAGAGTCGTGACATTCTGAGACGTTATATATATATATATATATATATATATATGGAAAGGATGTTACATTCTCATTCTTTTTACTTTTTACACTAAGGCTTCTGGAACAGGATTATGTTGCTTCAAGATGGAGTCCTCACTACAGAAGTTTTATTATTATTATCATGAACTCGTGGATCGTTACGATGTATCCATCTGCACGATCAGAACCGATTTGTTCAACGGGTCGTAGTTTCCTTTATTATTTCATCTTCCCATGGTTTTTGGCATTTTATGAGCAATTCAGCGGGTGTTTCTAGAAAAGCAGAGGACGCCTATTCTATCAGTACACTTGGTCCATGCTCCCAGTTGTTATTGGAGTCCTGATTGCCTATTTAATTTTGTTACTTTGTGTGTGAAATTTTGGATATTTTATGTTCTTTGATGTGTGTGTGTCTGCTTTCCATGAGAATCGTGTTCCCTTGATTACTATCTTTTTTGTGATAATATGAATAAACGAATCCCCTAAAGAGCAGGCAAATAACTAGTTTTCCTTGATAAATAGTATTTGTTACTAATCTAAACCATTAATTCAAAATATTAATGATTGAGTAAGTTGTGCATCGTCACAAATTCTTAAAAGCTTAGACAATTTTACGCGTTGTAAAACCCACCAGATATATATTTTTGTTTGCTTGTGCTGTATCATCATGACTCAACGATCGAATATCTATCAGGCTTGCTAGCGACTTTATTTATTATAGCATATATGTATAAATGAAATTAACAGATACCAACAGAGGTTGTCCAATCGCAAAAACGGTATTTAGTTTCATCATGTGCTAATGTTTATTGTCTTCTTTACATGGCATACACACTCGGTTAATAATAGCAACATTTTATATAACCTAGTTGGCCAAGAAGTCTTGATAGTTGGATTTAGTACAAGCGGTGTTGCCGCAGATTTAAGAGCAGAGAAGGGATAAAATTTCCACTGCCTTGCTTATTACAAATGTATTCATTAATTCCCTTTCTCTATTTTGATGATTTTGATCTTCATCATGATAATGATTATAATAATGATAGACAATGGTTCAAATGCAAGCATTGTGACTTACATTTGAACTCCGTAACAATGGCACATTGATTAAAGATTAAGCCAGGGTATGTGGAAGTGTGTAAATTGATAGACTTTTAATTAATACAGACAACCGCTGACAGGAAATGACATTTTCTTCAATTTAAATACTGTTACCAGTAAAGGACTGTTACATGTTAAACTTTGTTTTAAAACTTTTGTATACTGAAGATTCGAAAAGTAGTTCCGCACAATTACAAGGTAAACTAATTAGTACGATTCTTTAAGCTGTAAGTGATATGTTGAAGTTTAGAACATACAGAAGCTTAACAATGTTTACAAACTTTGTTTCATAATTAAAAAAATACACTTTTTTCAAGTAGTTACTTTCTGTACATTTCATTTATAAAAAAAATTGCTAAAAGTAACCGAAAAGATAACAATGTTAAAATAATGTGTTGAAAAGAAAAATAAATTTCATAAATACATTTGTAAAACTTTATTAAAAACTCAAAATTAGATGGGTTGAAACCTGAACAAAACAAAAGTCATTTAAATGAAAACATGTTGTAGCAATAGCTAAGTATCCACATCAGACGAATATTAAAGTTTTCATTCTTTAATTTGAGGCGTTTTACATGATGCATTTAAAGGACACTTTCCTGCTTATAGTTTTATTCATATGATTGTTTACCATTAATTAATACCTTGTTTAGAATTCAAAGTTGCAAAATTGTCTGTGTTATTTTTTTTTATATAATGTAAAACGAGTAACGAGATATCAAATACAATGTAAAGGAACTGAAGTAAAAGATAAGGAGCAAGTGAGTTCACCTTCCAATTATTTTGTGAATTCCGTTTGGCTCATCTATGTCTGTAATTTTATTTGTTTTTCTTTCCTGTTCTTTTTAACTTTCGGGTTCTATGTGCCCTTGAACCTTTAGTTTTAGTCATATGTGACTTTACTCAACTACCTCTGTCATAGATATCATTTCTACGCTTGACTTGATCTTCAACAAACAACACGACTCCATTCTTGCAAGAATCAGCAACTTCTCATTATTTCCAAGAACCAGAATACATTCCCAATTCTTTCTTAGTTTCGTGCCTTTTTGTATTCTGTGTGTACTATGGGTCTTTTGTTGTTGTTATGGGGGTTTCTTTTATGTTCTGTGGTGTTGTCTGGTCAAGAGTTTTACCGTTGTTTGCTAGTTTGTCGAAAAGAGTGGTATCTTGAGATAGAATAGCGACATTGAAAGACCATACGCAGTGAGAAATTGCGTGTCAACACCGATGAATGAAAACTTTCAGTGATTTGTCGTCTTATTTATTTACAAGTCCTCTTTCCCAGATTTGAAAAGGAATGGACTGAAGAAAATTATACATGAAGGAGTATGTAGTACTCTTTATATCAGAGTTTGGATATATGCCATGAAGGTACCAAATAACAAAATGTATGCATAACACCACAAATATGTTATCGATTCTAGCAATTTAAAATCTCAACCAATCTTACCTGATTTTCTTATCAAAATGATTTATTTTGATGTTACTTTTAACCGAGAACCACACGAAAATGACAAAGACAGAGAGATATCTTTGTTGTGATGAATAAATAAAGAGACATATTTTGTTCATTGTAGCTACCAACTGATAAACTTTAAGTAATTTTGATAGAGGTAAGTCTATTTCAAATACAGGGTTTAAATCAAAGATTGTTTTTTCTCAAGATTTATGCAAGCCATCTATCATAAAAATGACAATATGAAATGCATTTTATTTATTCAAACCCTTGTTGAGGTAGGCATACACAGCGGTATCTTAAGAAGATATAAAAGCAAAAACCGGTTCAGAAACTTTCCAAGTATCAAGATTGCAAAACGTTTGATTTTGCTTGGTTTTTCTAATTGTCATATTTTGAATGACTAATTACGACAAAATTTGTAATATTGAATACAGAAAATATGGTTTAATCTAGTTTGTTTAGTGTTCTTAAAATGATCTATTTTAAAGTGCTGTGGGGTGTGGATAGGGGCATAGTCTTTTTATTCCATTTCTTATTTGTAGCACCATTATTATCCTTTATATCTTTTATTTTGTTTATTGCGTCACTAAACAAAATGGGAAAACGGTGCCTTTTTCCCCTTTTTTTGTAATACGTCGTCAAATTGTGTTTACTGACTGCTTTTTTGCGTGTATTTTTATACTAAAATTGTTATTTCTATTTATACCTATACACCAACTTGACGGAAGGAGTTCTTAGAAACACTATGATTCTTTTGAATTTTCAAAAACGTCGACAGCCATTTCACGGAGAAAATTCAATGCAGTCTAAATAAGATAAAGAAAAATATTTTAGGCTAGAAACCACTTATACTACTTCCCATAAACTTCAAGGTAATTTAACAACATTCAATGGCTTCTCTTTTCTTCACCTTAACATTTACCTGTAGAGAACTACATATCAGCATGATTCTACATGTGTCACCTCACAATCATCAGACTGGGGTGTGGGGTTGACAGATTTGCAATGCAGTACTGGTCACCGGAAGTGAAGGGTCTATAATAGCATGGGTAATCCCAGTGTTTTTACTAGATAGGGGTATGTTTAGAAATCAATTTGAAGATTAGGCTTTATAGCACAAGAAACAACATGAACATATAAAATGTACAAAAAAAATTCCTATCAGAGACAATTTTAACTTTGAAATAAAATGAGAAGGTTTTGTTTTAGGTCTTTGATCAACTAAATAACTATACAAGTACCTTACTTTATATATAGTGAATAAATGCAAAGTTTCTGTGAAATATGACGAGCACTTCTTAAAATATTTGATTTTCAAAAAGTTGTGCGAACAAAAACGTGACAATATTCTACCATACTTAAATGCCTTAAGTACTTGCAAAGAACTTTTCCTGACTTTTCAAATAAAAAGAATCAATCACTGTTTGTATTTGTTTACAATATTAATAAAGAAATAGCCTTTAAAAGTAATCTTTTTTTCTGAAAATAATGGTCTTTTTTTAAATCTATTTCTGAAATGTCTCCCCCTTTTTCCTGTTCAAATGTCAAAACCCTATTCTTTTTTAATTTACACATAAAGCGATGTCTTTGGCTGTAAATGTATCAATACAGTGTTTTTGTATTCAAACATGACCAGTAAAGGGCACTTAATGCAAAAAAGAAATGAACAATTGGCACTTTTATGTTGCCATACGGAAAGGTTTAGATGCCATTAACTGCAGTAATGAAAGTGAGTATTTCCTCATTTTTTACAATGTCTTTGTTAAGATCTACACACAACTTGATTTCAAGTGCTGTTAACCACTGTTTTCAGGTAAATATAACCTTCAAAATTCAATATTTGACATTTTTACTCAATTCTATACACTTTTCACCAGCTAGAACATAAAAAATCATCCAAAAAGACTTAATTTCGATATTTTGGAACTATTACTTTAACAAATGCATAAAGAATTTTTGTATTGTATTCCTGTCATAACAAAGTTAACAAGAACTTCAAGTACTAGTAGTTTGAAGCTATTCCAAGAAACCTTTCATTTTCAGCATATGGCTAGAAACCAATAATTCTACTTCCCATAAGCTTAAATGCTTATTTAACAACATTCAATGGCTCTTAAGACTACCTTAACTGCAGAGGACTGCAGGATGATTCTACACATGTCAGCTCACATTTATCAGAACGGCATGTGGGGTTAACAGACTTGCAGTGCAGCAATGGAAGTGAAGGGTCTGTAATAACATTTGAAATCCCAGTGTTTTCACTAGATAGATTCATATTTAAATATTACAGAGATAAGCCTTTATAACACAAAACAAAATCAATTTACAAAATGTACAGAAATGATTTCCCTTTAAGAAACAGTTTTAAGTTTTTTTTTCACAGCGAGGAACAGGAGATTATTTCTGCGTAGGAATATTTTGTGTTCCTTCCAAATGCTCATTTGGTGAATTGATGGTGTGTAATCTCAAGGTAATTTAAGTAGTATTCATGAAAACTCCAGGCCATCAATTAACGTCAATAGTTACTTTATATTATTTTTTTAGGATGTAAAACAGTATTATTTGACAACAAGAGAACGTGAGATGACTTGCCAAACATGTGAAACATATTTTTTTTACTCAATTACCAATTTTTACTTTTGGGTCGGGAATTTGATAACTCGTTTTTGTCTTGTCTTGTTTTGTATCTTATTTTATTTTATTGTTTTGTTTTGTTCTCTCGTCTGGTAATTATTCTCATTATATTTCGTGACTGTCAGCAATTGTTCTTCAAGAATAGTTTAACAGATTTTTCTAATGCCTAATGCCAAATTTATTTCTAATCTTATCACCAGCACTCTTGAGGCTTCTTCTTTAAATGTTCGTTTCCAATTGCTTTGTGTATTTTAATCAGATTCTATTGATAGTTCTTTGGCCAACGATTCCTTATTATGGCCCTCAGACATTTGTTAATGAATACTTTTTACGAATGAATACGTTTTAGATCTTTCCTGAACAGTCAGCAATCACAGCAAAAGAGTAGAACAGATTTAACAGTATTTTTTAACATCCCTTTTTTTATTTTAAGTGGTATGGTTGTATTAGTCCATATTTGTCGTAAAATGCAGAACTTTGTTTAGCTTACCTTATCCTTGGGGTGTATTCATCTAAATTTTTTGCTGTTAAGATACTTATTCACATGTTTTTTGTCTTCTTGGTGTTGACCTTAATCCTACTTTTGTTCTGCATAGCATTTAAGTTAAGTTGTTTTGTATTGCATGTGTTGTTTTGCCATTTGTAAGGAGTGTAAGGTCGTCTTCGTAATAAAAAGTCTTCAAACTTTGTATTTATGGTCTATTTTGTTTCATGTTATTTTCTGCTCCTACCACCTGACACAATCTATGCGAACAAAGTGGCAAGGGTGAAAGTAAAGAACCTTGTCTTCAGTCGGATGTAACTCCAAAACAGTCTGTTGTTGTGTTTCCGTGAACTGCACTGCACTAGGAACATCATATACTATCCGTATGGTATCTACTACTTTCATAGTATACCATCATTCATTGATTCTGAGAAGTCTCAACAGGCTGTGTTTTGTTCACACTATTAAATAGCTTCTCAAAGTATAAAGTTATCAGGTTACTGCAGATTGATGTTTGCCATTTACGTGATTGTTCTACGATGTAGCATATCACAAATATTTAATGTTTCATAATTTATCAATTCAGTAGCAGGCGTGTTTCGTTCTTAGATGTAGGTCTAGGTCATCTCATATTCTCTAAAGTATAACACTTGAATATTTTACTGATTGTTTGAAACAGACCACACATTACCGCGCCAACTGATGCAGTAATTTAATTTACTCCAGTCAATTGGAATTGATTCTTCTTCAAATATTTTCTTAACCAAGGTTTATATGATATCTTTTACCTTTTTTTTTGTGACTTTTTTCAGGAAATCGCCATTAATAATGTTATATTTTTCTGTCAAATGTTCCACCAATGCTGGGATTTTTTGAGTTTATATGTAGCTCAGTGGTTTAATTGACCGTGTTCAATTCTGGTGGTTGCATGTTTAATCATCTTGAGATTTCCATGTTGCTTTGTGTATAATATGTGCAGGAAATTTGCATTTCAGATGACTAAGTTTTTCATGTTGTATATACCACCAAATGCTTTTTGTTCATTTCACCTAGTACTTGATATCCCAAGATGTAAGACAATACCATACTAGATTTATGGCTACTGGACAATGCTTTGAAATGCAAAAAAAGATTAATTTTAGCTTATAACTTCAAAACCAAAAAGAGGGCGAAGGGGGAAACGAAACTTTTAATTGGTAAAATGAACTTCAGATCAAAAATTTGGAATGATCTAAGTTGATTAGTTCTTTGTTTCATTTATTTCAAATGCTTAGATAAAATAACAACTATTTCGCGAAATGGTCACAGCATTTGATATGTTATACTTCGAAATCCAATACCCAACCATCAGATGGGACATATATCATTTATTCAATTAATTTCTTGATGAACTTTCACGGAAAAGTTAACACCATGATCATCAAGAAACGTTGTTAAGTGTTACAAACTTATCATTACTAGTATCGGAAAATTATGTCCCGTCCTTTCAGAAGAACGTATTGTTCCTTGTATTATCTGGATAATGCAGCATCTTCCCCTTTTTAAACACATAATTTAGTATGATTATTTACTCTATGACGAGTCTTTTTCTTGGCCTGATTATTGAGTTACGCTAATTCAAACTGAAAAGCCTTTGAGACCAAATTAATGACTTTGTTTAGGGTAGATATTTTTTAGTCCAAACTTACACTTAAATATCTCGAATATCGATTAACCTCTTCCCTACAAATTGTTCGTATTTTGAGCTAGTGTACTATGAATCAACATAGACTACAAAATAGACTACGTTATTCAATATCAGTGTCAAAAGGGCAGCAAGAACCACTTTTGAAAACATGTTGGCTGAAGGCCCAAAAGCTCTGAAAGCGTCACTGAAAACATAATGTTGCATCAGCAACTACACTGCATATTTTGCACTATTTATTTGAGTAACTGAATATTATCCTTCTTTGCGATGAGAACGTAAGAGCAAATAAATGTCATTATCAAAATGTCTTTGGACAATTTGTTATTGACAGTAACCATCAAATCGTTGTTGAAAAATGTAAACCAAAAACACATAGCAAGCAGTACCGGACCTATTTCTAGAAATGATATATGTTCCTCTAAAAGTTTCGTATCAATTATTCCCATGAACAATAATGTTTAATTCGAAGTAGCGCCTATTGAAATTGTACAAGTTTTAACCACAGCCTCGTGTCGGCCTTAGCATCCAAAGTTAATTCTGGTTGTGACAAGCCTTTGATAAATGGAAAAAAAAATAAATCAAAGATGCGCCAATGAACTAGGATGAACATTTAAAGCTCAAAGGCTCATTATACACAGGTGCAGCGAAATAGAGCTTGTAATGCCACTTTCTAATATCAAGGTAATACAAAAAGGGAAAGTCAAATCAGTATGGATTTTGAATAATATTACTTACCATGTCAGCAAAACAGTTTTTTTGTAATATACCAATGCATTTCAAGAATACCTGAGTGCAAATGAGCCAAGATATATATATTTAACAACACTTGAAAAAACGTTTGTTTTCCATTATTTATTTTTTCTCTTTCCAGGCGATTTCTCACATGTGTAAACAACTTCGATATTCAAACCATTAAAGGCTGTTGTTGCATGAGAGCTTATAACAATATAACAAAATATTAGGCTTCTTAAATAATGTGCCCAACACGTCCGGATAAAATATTCATACGAAAGCCTCCCTATTGTGTACGAATTTTAGAAAGTAAATAGAAACGATTCCGTGACATCAGTTTACTCGCAGATGTTGTAAAAACAGCTTTTTTTTTATGTTGAAGACGTCAAGTACTAAAATTCATTAGTACGCTTTTATTTTAAATACCAAAAAAGTCGGGAACATTTGATTTGTACCGTTTCTTTTTACATCGTCATCGAAATGGTGTTGATTTACTTTTTAGTTTTCTTCTTTTTATCTTATTTTCCTAAACTTAATTGTTATGTATTCAAATATACTGGCTTGACAGAAGGAGTTATCGGAAATCCTTGAGGGATCAAAATGGAACTTGGTAGACGACGTTTGTTGTGGCTATGTTTAAAGATTTGGCAAAAGGGCTTGCCTATTGTCTGATTCTACTTAAGATAGTTAGGAGAAAGATATGACCACAAAAGTTAACTTAACTAATTCACGATTAGTATCATTTGTGGGGGGGTGTAATAAACACGCCATTGATTTGAAAAAAGTTGACTACTATTGTATTATAAAGACAGTAACAGTTTATTGTCTATGTTAATGTATTTATTATATTTTGTATAGTCTGATATAAGACCAGCAACATATATAAAGTTGATATGTGGATGGTTTGATAAGGCGCATGCGCCTTATCACATATGCTCTCAGCATTAATAGTTCTAGACTTTTCGGGTTTCTTGTAATGTATCAAGACAGATGGTAACTCGACAAAGCTAATATTTGTTGAAAAATATTTTTACTAGTAACATATATGTTACCGTCAATAACTTATATATATATATCTTTTGTAGGAAGGATATGTTACTGATGAATGTTCCCAGTATTGTTCGAGGAAACAAAAATGCATTATCATATTCTGCCCTTATACTTTGTTTTTGCATTTCGCAAGATTTTATGACTAGTAAAGAATGTACTTTGTAAGTAAAATATTCCCCCTTTGTTGAAGACCAGACCATGGTATACTTAAAAAATATATTGTCTATATTTTGAAATAAAAATGATCATTCTATTAGGTAACAGTAAATGCATAACTGGAATCAACTGATCATTATAATTGTCAGAAAACTGGAACATATGTTTTAGAAGAGAAAAAACAAACTCTAGGAAAACGATTTGTGGCAGTAAATGCATAACTGGGATCAACTGATCAGTTATAATTGTCCTTCTTATCACGGCGTTAAAAGGTCGAAGCATCAAACGAAAGTGAGCAACCGTTATTTAATTCACCATTTTAAAGTATTCATTTGTGGAATGGTCATAAAAAAACAGTAAATCTTGCGGTACCTATTTTTATCTGAGTCAACATCAAAGGTAATATTAAATATTAAGTGGTAATAAACTTACTGTTTCTTAAATGAACAGGCGACAAATGTTTTTTTTTATACTGGGCCATAATGATATCTTCAAAATTCAACAGAAAGTTGTGCATCCATGATTGTTGATTGTTGCTTTATCACGCATAATCTGATTTCACTGTTATTAAAAGGATAAACGATACATGTCAAGAGACACCACGTAACTATCCATCAGGTCGGTGTAACCATCGTATAATTGTTAAGGGGAAAACTTATCACTGGGGCAACATAACTTTGTCCAAGATGCTTTGAAGTAATAACTACTGAGAAACACAATTTCGTGTAAACAAGTGTATCGTGAGATAAAATCTCCATATGATGGAGCAGTTGGAATTCTACTACATACTCAAGCTGATAATTACAACAACCAAAGTCTTAACGGTTGTCATTTTGTTGATACATGTACAAAGTCATTCGTTTTAGCCTTTACGTAAAGATAATGAATATGATTTATGAAACATCTTTGTTTTTTCTGTTCCACGGAGAGTTTGATATATCTTAGAAATGACTTAATTCGACATATGTACCTTTTGATTGGTAATAACTGTAACGAAAATTCATTTTATGACATAAGAATGTATACAGGGAACAGAACAAATTTGGACCTACATAAATCATAGAGATGATTGAATACGATTGATAACTTTTGTCTGTTTTACAATACAGTGTCTGTATTTTGTGCCTGGAAATATGGAATTTAATTATGGCGACTATATAAAGAATTTTACGATGCAGTGAAGCAGTTAAAATGTTTTAAAAAGTATATTTGTGCTTAACATTTAGTTATATCAGAACCTACTATTCTATCGAGTACCACTGAAACACCAACAATTTCAGGAATACCTGACAAAACAACAATACAATCACCATCTGCAGAACCCATAACATCAAGTGCCTCTCAGCTTCAATAGCAAGTACCACAGAAACACAACCAATATCAACTGACAAAACTACAACGTCATCTACATTTGTAGAACCTAGAACATCAAGTTCAACTGAAGCAACTAAAATATCGAGTGCCTCAGAAAAACTAACAATATCAGGTACAACTTGTGAAACAACAATGCCAACTACAACTGCAGAAAATACACTTTCAAGTACAACATAAATAGATATATTATATACATACAAAGTAACAAAAGCAAATGAGAAACTCTGACTCCACTTAAAACTGGGAGCATGGACTAGGTGCACCGGTAAGGTAAGCGTCCTCTGAGTTCTGAGGTTTTAGAAACACCCATCGAGCTTCTCATAAAAAGTCAAGTTCGAGGTAGACAAACGAGGAAAGGAAAAATATGGCCCGTTGAATAAATCAGTTTTCATGGTGCAGATGGATACACCATAACGATCCACGAGTTCATGATGACGACCATAACACTTCTGTAGTGATGACTTCAATCTTGTAGCAAGATAACCCTGTTCCAGAAGCCTATTTGTTAGATATCTAGCGCGATACATATTTTTCCTTTCCTTGTTTGTCTACCCCGAACTTGACTTTTTATGAGCAACAACTCGGCGGGTGTTTTTAGTGGAGTCCGAGTTGCTCATGTGCTTGTGTTACATTGTATGTATAATTTTAGTTACTTTATGTTCTTTCTTGTGTATGTCTTTTTTCCATGTCTGGTCTTTGTCCCTGGATTACATTCTTTTGATTACCGCTATAACCTTGGTTCCCTTGATTACTCTTGCAGATGGAGTTGTAGTTTTGTCAGTTGTACCTGATATTGCTATTGTTTTTGTGATACTCGATAATATATCTGTTTCTGTTGTACTTGAAAATGCATTTTCTGCAGTTGTAGTTGGCGTTGAAAATTATAATGCTCAGAATAATGCTGATCAGACTATTAAGGGTAAGATCAATTTATAAGATGACATTCAACAATTAATTAATTAACTCATCGATTCTTATAGACTAAATGGTCTAATTCTTTAAACCAGAAAGTGAAAATTGCATTCCAGCTTGAGACAATATACGAAAAATCATGACAACTAGGAACAAATCCCTAACAGAGAAAACAGACAAACACAACATAGAACATAAATTAACCAAGATAATACATACTTGGACACAAAATGAGATAAGCAACTCGGACTCCACTAAAATCGGGAGCATGAATCAGATGCACTGAAAGGTTAAGCGTTCTCTGCTTTTCCAGAAACACCCGCCGTATTGCTCATGCTGGGTAGAGAAAAGAAGAGATGAAAACTATGACTCGTTGAACAAATTGGTTTTCATGATGCAGCTGGATACACCGTAACGATCCATGAGTTCATGATATGTCTGTTTTGATGACTTCAATCTAGTATCAACATAAACCTGCCCCTGAGGCCTAATTGTGAGATGGAATGCAGAAAGTTTGAGTAGTTACGTCAATCTATGGCATAACGTATGAGTTGTGACATGAAAACTCCATACACAAGTGCTGATGAGATGTTGCCACAGCTGAAAGGATAGTTGACAATACGGAAGGAAATGTCATCGCCTTTGTCGTATAGTTTTGTCAGTAGTTTTCCATTTCCATCGATCTCTAAGTGTAGGTCAAGAGGCTGAAACTGAGATTAAAGGATCTGAAAGCGATAGTTGTTGCGTTGTTTATTTGTTACAACTTTCAGTCAAATGCAAAATTTCTGGATAGCCGGGTACAAATATCTATTTGCCTAGCATTGTTGTAATACTTCTGTATACCTTCTTTCAAGCGTTTTATTAGAATAATCTTTGTGTTTATTTCAAATCTTGAAAATCAAATTAATTTTAAAGTCCTTATATACATAAATATCAATGGGCTGTGAGGTTATTTTATGTTTACAACAAGTCTAGTTCATGTAAGCGTTAGTTTCTCGTTTTTAATATTTTTATCTCCGTCTTATAATTTCCTGTTCGTCATTTGTATAGTTTGTGTTTGTTTTTGCATATACCATAAAACAAATCACTGGGTTATAAGTTAATTTTATAAAGTCATTTTTGACTTATAACACTAAACTAATATGAATAAGTTTCAGTAAATCTTTTTGTTTTGCAGAAAAAACTTCGAACGTATCAGTTGCTGCGGTGTTATGTACATTTGCTGTGGTACTTTGTATTGTTAGTTGCATTATCTTATATAAAGTCAAATGTGCGGATCAGAGGTAGTTCTTTTACTTATTCGCTGAAATATAACATGCTTACTTAAAATGATAAAATTAATTAATATGTACACATATAGTATTTACGAAAATACCAAAGCTTCAACAAATTGAAATATATCTTTTTTATGATTTTGATGTTGTTTGTGTATATCTTATCTACAAATAGATGAACCATGATTTAAAGGCAAATACTTCCAGCCGAGGCTTTCGTATAAAAGAAATGTTAGAGTTATCTTGTTGCTATTTATGTTTGCGAATATAGGGACAATTTACATTTGCTTTCATTATGTTGGGTAATTAATACAGAAGAGTTGACACAATACACACTCTGTATTTTCCACAAACGTTTACATTTTGTAATAGTGATTATGTCGACCTTCAAAATAAGCTATTTGATTTGGTGACTTCCAATGACATCTCTTAAATTTACGAAAGTGTGCATCGAGCTGAAGTGGAAAGATATATCGTAAACACCTTTTTCATTAAGAAGTCTATAAAAAAGCGTAATATTGCAATCTTCTTTGAATATTTTTTTTTCCTTTCCAGGTTAAAAGTCGACGATGCGATTAAGAAAAGAAAATATACGGAACAAGTACACGCACGTTAAAGAGAGAACTCGCTGAGTGAGATCCAGTTTCAGTTTAATGATGTCGTGCAGTTTCCTGAGAACAAATTTGATAGACAGCTCCCCCCTTAACATTTCTTAAAACAAAGTGATCATACATCCCTTTAAAATTACAAAGATGACTTCAAATCTGTGTGGCCTTTCAAGTTTTAATAATATTTGTGAAGTGTGATTGTTTTGTGTTGCTATCTATATCACCACACTAAACCTATCATGGGTTCTTCTCCTAACCATCAATTGTGAATCTTCATGTGTTATAAAACAGCAAATGTCTCATATAAGAAAAACTGTTTAATGTATCAGTTATCTGCCTTGTAAAACGGTTCTTTGTGTTCAGTACAGGTCGGACATGAACGACACAGCACTGTATCAACTAATATCCTTGAAGCTTGGGATTCCGAAAGGGGAATGAATACGATTCATTACGAACGGACTTTGAAAGAAAAAAATCGGAATCGGAATTAAGTTTGGAAACTTAATAATAATTAAAAGAAATCTTTTGTGAACATTTTTAACAAAATATAATATTTTGTTAAGAAGCAGGTCTAACTTTTAAAAGGACGAAGTTTTAAACGATGACGATCCAAATACAAGTAGACATTTGCCGTCTTGTTTGATGGTATATTTTTTTCATATGTTCAGAAACTAGCATTCAGATTTGTTTTTCTAATTCCAAATTACTTAGTCTTTTGCCTGCTGTAAATGAGAATCCTAGAAAGTTCCGCTGGATATAACTTCCTGTCAGGCTCTTATGATTCTTACATCATATCTTAAATCTGTGTTTACTACCGTTATGACGACTTCCGCTATTGTGAAAATTATTAAGACAATCATAATTGAACTGGTAAAAATTGTCATTAACAGGGAAAGGCCACATGCGTATGCTAATTTGTGATTTAACTAAGGACAAGGAGTCTAGGACAACCTTAAACAAACTTTTTCACTTTATAACCATATCTACGTAACAACAAAACTTCATTTCGATAACTAACCATTTTGTAATTCCGAGTGCCTTTATTTTAACTGGTTTACATATGTAAGTTTTGTTTTTCTAATCAGCATCAGTGGTTATATTGGAATCATTTTGAAATTTATATTTAACCATATATAACGAGAATGAATATGGTGAATATGTCAAAGAGGCAACAACACTACCGAGAAACAAATATCAGTCCAATTGGTTTTCAGTCGAGAATGTGATATGTAATAAAATGTATCATTGATTTAAACAACATTTTCAGTTTTCTTGCGTAATCTATTGTGTATTTTGATAATCTTTATTTCGTCTATTCACGTTAGGTCATGCTTCCAGATTTTGACGTATTTGAATCATCCCATTGCTGACGCATCTTATTTATTATGCCTATATTTCATGCATAACACTAACGACGAATATTCTTTTTTATTTTAAATATGTAAATAGAACCTTACATCTTTTGTATGGTAATAACTCAACAGCAATTTGTTTGTTTGTTTGTGTTTTTTTAATAAAAACAAAAAACTACAAAAGGCTAAAATAATTGATATTCAATAGACAAAAACTTCTTTGGTAGTTCTAAGTATTTTCAATTCGTTGTACTATTATATGGTTTCCTTGAAAATAAAAGAAAGAGATTTTTTGGATGATGTTGATGATAATTTTAAGTGTATGAATTTTCCATTTTATTTAAAAAAAAGGATAATATATTTCTGATTGTGTTTTGTGTTATAAAATTATAACAATGTCATGTTTGTTAGCCATTAAATGACAATACACACACGTATGCTGACCTTGTACAACCATGCCTGATATTGAAACGTAAGGTCAATTTTTTGATATAGGATATATCAATTTATATCGAGAATGTAACTGTAACTGCTTTAGATCTGAACTTGCATGTTCCCTCAAATAGCTAGCATTTCATATACAAATGGATTGATTGATTGTTGGGATTTAACGCCCGAGCAGCAATACATTATTTTATTATGTAGATTTGCATTACATAATATAGTGATTGTGCAATCTAATCTGTTGGACAAACGGACATTTTGTGTGAAAGAAATCTCTTCCATTTTAGGTACTTTAACAAATTTTACCATTAAAAAAATCCATGTTCTATTTGCATTACACAATATAGTAATTTGCAATCTAATCTGGTTGACAATTTTTTTCTTGATAATTATCATTTGTTTAAGATTGAAAATCGTATTTCAATAGGGATTGACAGGTACCGCTATTACGAAAATGATTTTCATTAAATCAAAAACACATACATTTCAAAGTTTCGCAAAACAACGTGAATCTTTTGTCGCTCGTTCTTTTTTTGGGTCAGCAAAATGTGTTCGAACAATAATATTGATGACACATCCTGAATTCTAGCAATAGTCTTGACCTTCACCCCCAAATTGACGTGAGAGCAAAGCAGTAAACCAAATAAAATGGCAAACAAAAATACTTTGACCGTTATCTTTTTCTTGTATGCGGGCACATAGAAATATCAGTTGTTCAAGCAAACAAAAATGGTGTCTCTTTACTCATTTGCTTAGTAAGCAGAGAGATCATTTCACCAAATACGCAAGATACAATGATAGGTTATCCAGATATTGAAACAAAAATTACGCTGGTAATCATTACCTTATTGACCAATATAGAGTATCCAATTTTATTTTGAATAATGACCTCTGTCTATCATAGATTCTGCTCATGGCAACTACCAACACTTCCGGTATGAACTTTTGATTTCATCCGCGAAGAAAAATATGACGATGATGACGATGATGATGGTGGTGGTTACGATGAAACGAGTCTGTCACATTTAGCAGTTAATTATGAACGCAAATAAGAACCAACCGCATTTTTAATTATAGTGAAAGGATGAAGTGAAATAAGACTCTGTAACGCCTACTAGAAGAAATGAAATTGTCTGTTTCTAATATTAAAACAAATTTTTATTTTTTTTTTGGTTTTGTTTTAACGAAATCTAAAAATAAAATTAATTTTCGTTCATAAAAGAAACAAACAATTTTATATTCATGTTTAATTTGTATTTGTTGAAAAAAGTGAGAGAAAAAAAGACAAAAAAAGACACAAAAAAAAAACAAAACAAAAAACACAAAAAACAAAATATAATGTTTTACGCTATTTGTTAGACTATATGATAACATAAAGTGGCGGGACTTGGTCAATGACGTATGTCGTATATAGCATAAATGTTTTATTATTTTTTGTTTGTTTTTGTTTTAACGAAATCTGAAAATAAAATTAATTTTTCGTTCATAAAAGAAACAAACAATTTTATATCATTGTTCAATTTGTTGAAGAAAGTGAGAAAAAAAAACACACCAAAATATAATGTTTTACGCTATTCGTTAGACATATATGATAACATAAAGTGGCAGGACCTGGTCAATGACGTATGTCAAAGTAAGACATTTTGTTTCTTTTCTGTTTAGTGTGAATCTGCTGTGTTTATAGTTGATATATTAGATGAGTGGACTATATCGAAAACACCTTATTTTTAAAGTGATTTTAATTTCACGACCATCTCATAATGTTAATATTTCATGTTTTCTTTTACAATTGGGATTCACCCAAAGAAATGTCGTATGTAGCATAAATGACAGTGCATAATAAAGCATTGAAGCTTCAAATAGACGAGGCATTAATATATACATCATATAACCCGACGTAAATGTAAGAAAAAATAATCGTTGGGTATTCACGCTGGTAGTCACGTCCTTATCCTTGTAAAGAATGTTTGCACTTATATATTTACTCATACGCATGAAAAAAGATTTAAGCAACATATAATTTTGCTCTCCCGTTCCGTAAAATAGTGTTTTGCAACAAGTATTGTTGGAATTAAAAACACAATAGTACATACAATATAATATTCGGTGTCATCAAAATTATGTTCCGCTGAAAACTGCATCCAAAGAGAGTGGATAGAATAAATGAATTATATATGTTAAACTGCATGTTGCCTCCTCAACTACATGGTAGCACTGCATGATATATCTTCAAGATCATTGGCGTTTCTTATGTTTAACTACATACAGACAGACACACAGATCCCTCCTGTGTTCAATGTTTTCTGGCCACAATAGGTAAAACATATTAAGCACTCACATGTACAGATAATTGTCGATAAACTTGATATCATCTTTTCTGGCAGAAATAAGCTATTCCTTTCATATACGCGAAGTTTCAAATTATATAAATAAGAAAAAATAACATGTGACACTTTTTCATTAGAAATTATTCTTACGAATAGTAGTAAATACATGCGGAAAAGATTGAAATAAATTCACCCAAATAGGTGTTAGCGCCTTCGCTTTCGGCGGATGCCTCCCGATATTTCAACTTGCATTTTGTAATCTCCCACTGTTCTGTCTCCCGGAGGAGGGAGCTCAAAACACGCCGTTTTATGAATTTCTTCAATTTAGGATCAAAATAACAGTTTTTTTTTTTGGTTTTTTGCCAAAAGTAATGTTTTAATGTATGAATATCACCTATCACAAATTTTAGTATAGTTTTATAACAAAAAGAGTTGACAACTCGAATATGTGGTGAAATTGACACTCCGTCAAATTTCACTCTTTTAGAAAATTATAAGGGTTGATCTTGTTCTTTCTGGTGATTCACATTTCTGATCAAATGCAATTAAGCTTATCATTTCTAAAATGCAGTTTCAAGAACTATTTTCATTTGAATTTCACATGGATATTCTTACCACAACACCTAAAATAATTCGCAGCCAGGTCATGCTTTTGCATTGTCGCATCCCTCTCCAAATCCACCACCATGGGCGCAATTGTCTTTCTTTTTAAGATTTACAGAAAGTGCGAAAAACATGTTTTGAATGCAATTGTAAGACAGGATGCAGTTTACTGACTTAAAGGATAACTTCGTTAAACACAAAATATATAGACTAATATTTGCATCAAAATATTCAAAAAGACGAAACTTTAAGCTGAACTGTTGATAACAATTAGCATGGCAGGACCGCTTGGCATCAATGTTAGATTAGAACTGTTATAATAATACTTAAACTACAAGTAGGTTATTAAGAACAGCTATTGACACATGACCATTTAAAATTTACATGCACATCCATGCACCTCATGAAACATGGGAACCGACAAAGTAATTCATCTGGGTCAGTTTTTAAAAATTATTTGGCTTATGTTCAGAAAGGTGTACACTGAATATGAATGAAATTTTATATTGTAAACTATGAAAACAAACAACATGATTTGATACGCACAAAAATGCACAAAATATATGTTTTGCACTAAACTGGAACAAACGTAGGGACATGTTTGATATGTGTACATTGCACATGTACATGTATTTATTGTACATATTTTTTTTTCGAATTGAGAAAGCAGTCTTAACATTGTTAGATATATAAGACATGTCTTAATTCTTTCATCAAAAAAATACCCAGAGCCTTGATCCTTTCAACAAAAACTAACCTGTCTTTTTATTTTTTTCTTATCAGTTGCACTGCCTTTTATTTTTCTTTAAAATTCCAATCCAGCCTTTTTATATCAAATTTAATTTCATACCCCATGCAATCAAATGGAAGTTCTTTAAAGCTCATACGAGGTTATTTGAAGCCTCTCATTATTTGTATTATAGTCAACGCAAAGGTCAATCATGAAGTAGAAAATTAAGGATATTTATACGGATACTAAATCAAACAGTTGATTCAACTGAAGATACAGTGACGTGGTTCGAAGGTAGGGCATGTACGTACAATATACATGTATGAATGTTCACGGCAGTGTAAATCAAAATCGACATCTGATCGAAGTATATATTATTTAAGACTTTATTTTGTTTATAAAAAAATATTGGAATTCTTTGGCACCAAAACTCTGATTACTATATCTACTCCACTTGCTACGGTGTAACTAGACGGGTTGTTAGGTGTTTAATTATGTAACAAGTAGCTAGATCACATGATACATGTACATGTAAAGTTGGCCTTAGTCATTATTGAAGCGATTTTAAACGTGACTTTTCAGAGGTTTTTACTTAATGGACAAAGAGATCCAGCATTAACCAAAACAATCTTTTGTCCTGCAGAATGAATGAATAACTGCACACTTTCAGTTTCAGTGTGTTTTTGGTTGACAATTTTTTTCTTGATAACTATCATTTGTTTAAGATTGAAAATCGTATTTCAATAGGGATTGACAGGTACCGCTATTACGAAAATGATTTTCATTAAATCAAAAACACATACATTTCAAAGTTTCGCAAAACAACGTGAATCTTTTGTCGCTCGTTCTTTTTTGGGTCAGCAAAATGTGTTCGAACAATAATATTGATGACACATCCTGAATTCTAGCAATAGTCTTGACCTTCACCCCCAAATTGACGTGAGAGCAAAGCAGTAAACCAAATAAAATGGCAAACAAAAATACTTTGACCGTTATCTTTTTCTTGTATGCGGGCACGTAGAAATATCAGTTGTTCAAGCAAACAAAAATGGTGTCTCTTTACTCATTTGCTTAGTAAGCAGAGAGATCATTTCACCAAATACGCAAGATACAATGATAGGTTATCCAGATATTGAAACAAAAATTACGCTGGTAATCATTACCTTATTGACCAATATAGAGTATCCAATTTTATTTTGAATAATGACCTCTGTCTATCATAGATTCTGCTCATGGCAACTACCAACACTTCCGGTATGAACTTTTGATTTCATCCGCGAAGAAAAATATGACGGTGATGACGATGATGATGGTGGTGGTTACGATGAAACGAGTCTGTCACATTTAGCAGTTAATTATGAACGCAAATAAGAACCAACAGCATTTTTAATTATAGTGAAAGGATGAAGTGAAATAAAACTCTGTAACGCCTACTAGAAGAAATGAAATTGTCTGTTTCTAATATTAAAACAAATGTTTTATTTTTTATTTTTTGGTTTTGTTTTAACGAAATCTAAAAATAAAATTAATTTTCGTTCATAAAAGAAACAAACAATTTTATATTCATGTTTAATTTGTATTTGTTGAAAAAAGTGAGAAAAAAAAAGACAAAAAAAGACACAAAAAAAAAACAAAACAAAAAACACAAAAAACAAAATATAATGTTTTACGCTATTTGTTAGACTATATGATAACATAAAGTGGCGGGACTTGGTCAATGACGTATGTCGTATATAGCATAAATGTTTTATTATTTTTTGTTTGTTTTTGTTTTAACGAAATCTGAAAATAAAATTAATTTTTCGTTCATAAAAGAAACAAATAATTTTATATCATTGTTCAATTTGTTGAAGAAAGTGAGAAAAAAAAAACACACCAAAATATAGTGTTTTACGCTATTCGTTAGACATATATGATAACATAAAGTGGCAGGACCTGGTCAATGACGTATGTCAAAGTAAGACATTTTGTTTCTTTTCTGTTTAGTGTGAATCTGCTGTGTTTATAGTTGATATATTAGATGAGTGGACTATATCGAAAACACCTTATTTTTAAAGTGATTTTAATTTCACGACCATCTCATAATGTTAATATTTCATGTTTTCTTTTACAATTGGGATTCACCCAAAGAAATGTCGTATGTAGCATAAATGACAGTGCATAATAAAGCATTGAAGCTTCAAATAGACGAGGCATTAATATATACATCATATAACCCGACGTAAATGTAAGAAAAAATAATCGTTGGGTATTCACGCTGGTAGTCACGTCCTTATCCTTGTAAAGAATGTTTGCACTTATATATTTACTCATACGCATGAAAAAAGATTTAAGCAACATATAATTTTGCTCTCCCGTTCCGTAAAATAGTGTTTTGCAACAAGTATTGTTGGAATTAAAAACACAATAGTACATACAATATAATATTCGGTGTCATCAAAATTATGTTCCGCTGAAAACTGCATCCAAAGAGAGTGGATAGAATAAATGAATTATATATGTTAAACTGCATGTTGCCTCCTCAACTACATGGTAGCACTGCATGATATATCTTCAAGATCATTGGCGTTTCTTATGTTTAACTACATACAGACAGACACACAGATCCCTCCTGTGTTCAATGTTTTCTGGCCACAATAGGTAAAACATATTAAGCACTCACATGTACAGATAATTGTCGATAAACTTGATATCATCTTTTTTGGCAGAAATAAGCTATTCCTTTCATATACGCGAAGTTTCAAATTATATAAATAAGAAAAAATAACATGTGACACTTTTTCATTAGAAATTATTCTTACGAATAGTAGTAAATACATGCGGAAAAGATTGAAATAAATTCACCCAAATAGGTGTTAGCGCCTTCGCTTTCGGCGGATGCCTCCCGATATTTCAACTTGCATTTTGTAATCTCCCACTGTTCTGTCTCCCGGAGGAGGGAGCTCAAAACTCGCCGCTTTATGAATTTCTTCAATTTAGGATCAAAATAACAGTTTTTTTTTTTTTGGTTTTTTGCCAAAAGTAATGTTTTAATGTATGAATATCACCTATCACAAATTTTAGTATAGTTTTATAACAAAAAGAGTTGACAACTCGAATATGTGGTGAAATTGACACTCCGTCAAATTTCACTCTTTTAGAAAATTATAAGGGTTGATCTTGTTCTTTCTGGTGATTCACATTTCTGATCAAATGCAATTAAGCTTATCATTTCTAAAATGCAGTTTCAAGAACTATTTTCATTTGAATTTCACATGGATATTCTTACCACAACACCTAAAATAATTCGCAGCCAGGTCATGCTTTTGCATTGTCGCATCCCTCTCCAAATCCACCACCATGGGCGCAATTGTCTTTCTTTTTAAGATTTACAGAAAGTGCGAAAAACATGTTTTGAATGCAATTGTAAGACAGGATGCAGTTTACTGACTTAAAGGATAACTTCGTTAAACACAAAATATATAGACTAATATTTGCATCAAAATATTCAAAAAGACGAAACTTTAAGCTGAACTGTTGATAACAATTAGCATGGCAGGACCGCTTGGCATCAATGTTAGATTAGAACTGTTATAATAATACTTAAACTACAAGTAGGTTATTAAGAACAGCTATTGACACATGACCATTTAAAATTTACATGCACATCCATGCACCTCATGAAACATGGGAACCGACAAAGTAATTCATCTGGGTCAGTTTTTAAAAATTATTTGGCTTATGTTCAGAAAGGTGTACACTGAATATGAATGAAATTTTATATTGTAAACTATGAAAACAAACAACATGATTTGATACGCACAAAAATGCACAAAATATATGTTTTGCACTAAACTGGAACAAACGTGGGGACATGTTTGATATGTGTACATTGCACATGTACATGTATTTATTGTACATATTTTTTTTTCGAATTGAGAAGGCAGTCTTAACATTGTTAGATATATAAGACATGTCTTAATTCTTTCATCAAAAAAATACCCAGAGCCTTGATCCTTTCAACAAAAACTAACCTGTCTTTTTATTTTTTTCTTATCAGTTGCACTGCCTTTTATTTTTCTTTAAAATTCCAATCCAGCCTTTTTATATCAAATTTAATTTCATACCCCATGCAATCAAATGGAAGTTCTTTAAAGCTCATACGAGGTTATTTGAAGCCTCTCATTATTTGTATTATAGTCAACGCAAAGGTCAATCATGAAGTAGAAAATTAAGGATATTTATACGGATACTAAATCAAACAGTTGATTCAACTGAAGATACAGTGACGTGGTTCGAAGGTAGGGCATGTACGTACAATATACATGTATGAATGTTCACGGCAGTGTAAATCAAAATCGACATCTGATCGAAGTATATATTATTTAAGACTTTATTTTGTTTATAAAAAAATATTGGAATTCTTTGGCACCAAAACTCTGATTACTATATCTACTCCACTTGCTACAGTGTAACTAGACGGGTTGTTAGGTGTTTAATTATGTAACAAGTAGCTAGATCACATGATACATGTACATGTAAAGTTGGCCTTAGTCATTATTGAAGCGATTTTAAACGTGACTTTTCAGAGGTTTTTACTTAATGGACAAAGAGATCCAGCATTAACCAAAACAATCTTTTGTCCTGCAGAATGAATGAATAACTGCACACTTTCAGTTTCAGTGTGTTTTTGGTTAACGCTGGATCTTATTCTGATACAAGTTGCTTAGAGTATCCTGCACCAAATGACCGTTTGGATTTTTGATCGGTTGAAAAATATGGCCACCGTTACTAAAAATAGAAAATAGGTGTCAGAAAGCAGATATTTGCATATATCTCCGAAACTGTTAGGTTAAGCCAAATTCTGACATGGTTAAAAGTATTCAGCATGATGAGATCTGTGGTCAAAGTTTGGTGAAAATCTGTAGACCAATGTCGGAGTTATTGACCTTTTTTGGACGGTTTTTGTTGTCTTTGCTGTTATTACATTAAAAAATCTTCACATCAGAAACTACGATACAAAGTTCAATGAAAGTTGGTATTTTTGTTTAGCTCACCAGGCCGTAGGCTGTGAGCTATTGCCATCACTTGGCGTCGTCGTTGTCGTCAACAATTTCTTCAAACATCTTCTCCTCTGAAACTACTAAATAGATTTGCATGAAACTTAAAATGACTGTTCCTTAGAGTATCCTGCACAAAATGACCGTTTCGATTTAATTGTCGGACAACTTCTTGTTAGAATTATTGCTCTTGAAAGGCAAATATTTAACCAGGGAGCGATTCCTGGGAGCCTCTTGTTTAAATTGCAAACCATTTGCATAAAATTTAAAATATGATACGAATTAAATTTATTATTGAGTTTTCTTTGGAATTGATAATAAAATTTCCCACAATTATTTTAGTAGGCAGCAGAAAAAGACCTTATGGACCCTCATTCTTTGATTTTCTAGTCTTTTGGAAGCATGTTAGACAAATTTACTGTTAAAACATTCCTAACTGATAATGATACAAAGTATTATTTAAATAATGGTCTTAGTTTTCGCTTTTGACTTTTGTAAAACAAACGTACAGATAAAACAACGATATTAATTTTGAATAGGTACCTTCTAAATAAAAGGTTTATTACTTTTCCATTGTATTTCCTGTTGTACAATCGAAGCAATGGCACGTTTGTTGGTTTATTGAGATATGTCATACTACGCAGCAGTGAGAGTATTTAATATTAATACAGTTCGTATAGAATAATCGTCAGAAATGCCAGTGTCTTTAATATCTACCCTGTTATCAGTGGAGTAGTTTAAAATCCAACGGATTTTTTTTTAAATATTTATATCGCATGTCAAACTTTAATGAAAGAACGTAGAGTTTTTTGTTTTTGTTTGTTTTTTGTTTTGTTTTTGTTTTGTTTTTGTTTTGTTTTCTGTTTTGTTCTTTTTTTTGTTTTTGTTTTTTTTGTTTTTTGTTTGTGTGTTTTTTTTTTTTGGTCTCCAAAGAAAAGATATATCCAATTTAGTTTTACAAAAAATAATTTTGAGATCTGCTTCAGGCATCCCATATCTATTCCTATTTTGTTTTTTTTGTTTTTGTTTTTTGTTATCGCATAGTACAATTAACCACTGTTTAAAAAGTGTTAAGGTCGTCATCACAATTTTTTTTACCAATGTGTAGGAGTGATATCACATACGACACAATATATTTAAGTAAGATTTGTTTAACTTTACCTGCAATGCAACTGACCCAGCGTTTCGGATTATTCTTAGTTGCAATGTGATTGCCGCTGAAAAATTTTGAATCTTCCAGCGTACCCGATGTCACTTTCAGATTTTGTTTGTTTGGTTTTTATACCGCCGCTTTAAAAAATAGGCCGTTTAATGTTTTGTCTGTGTGTCTGTATATCTCTAATATACTCTTTCCGACATTTTTTCTGCTATTCATCTTAGTAGCCTAAAGTTTTCATACTCTCTTTATGGTGGGATCAATTTTAGAAATAAATTAACAATAACTTCCTATTTACTGAGATTTTCTCACTCTCTTTTCATAGCAACTACTCATCACATCACCGCCTTTTGAAAATTTAAGACCTTCGAATTTTTTCTGTAGGTATGCCATAAGATGGGATATATTTTCAGGATAATTCGACAACGTCCTGTTCAACAAGGACTTTTTTATGTTTCTGATATCGTGAATTGAAGCGGGGTATTCATAAGGTAGCCATCACTCACATATTTTTTTTATATTCTTTTTCTGTTGACGCTCATATGAAAAGTGTTCATTTTTTTTTGTACGCTGCCTTATTTATCTTTCCATTGAACACGATGTATGTAACTTGTTTCTGCATCCTGTTTTCACGTTTTTGCAATGTCCTTTGTATCCTTCTGTTTCGTATTCTTTGGTCTTAGTTTGTTGATATTTGAAGCAGAAACGAATGTATCATCTTCCAGAAATCATTTGAATAATTTTAACTTATTTTTGGTTTTTACAGAGAGATGCAATGAGTAACATTTTAAAGTTAGATATTGGCAAAAACGTTTTTGTTTGTAATGTATTTTTAACTCTAAGACTTGATATTTCTTTTTTATGTATTCGCTATAAAATTAACCTCTTGATAAAAACGTTTTTTTGAAAAGTTTTCATTTGATGAACAAGTAGACGCATCAAAATCTTTAATACATACTTAATAAACTTTCTTATGCTGTCAAAATGATTCATTCCTATATATACCAAAAATGAGATAAGTTACACAGACACGGTCACGTGTTTTGCTCAATCCAACACAAAAAAATGAAATTTATTTTGTTATGGGAAGGGATCATGTATAAACGCTCTTTGTTAATTCAATTGAAGATTAATCATGTTTTATCACACAAAAATGTTACATTCCGGTTCTTTTTACTTACCCATGTTTTTACAGACCTTCACAGTAGTTTTTGGCCACAGATAAATGCATAACGAATGTTTCGTAACTTCTCCAGTATTCAGCTGGCGTTGAATTCCGATATTGCATAGTTAAACTTTATATTTGTTTAAATAATGGGTTAAAGTATTTGGACTTACCTAATGCATTATGAAACACATCGGCCAAATTCAATACAATAATCGAATTATACAATGAAATACTTAAAGAATTGATCAAAGGTAAATACAAACTAAATCAACTGTAATAGTAGATAGACGGACTCAGTATATCTTTTGTTTTTCCCACTATCTCAACTTTAGCATGTTAGGACATGTTTACTTAAGCATTGAATATAATATTCTTATATTCTGAAATTTGTTTGGTCAGCAAATGTGTATTTTGTCCTCATAAAGGTATTCTCTTTTGTTTTGTTTCTTTATTTTTGAAATCATGTTTCATCTTTAGCAACATTCGTTCGGCACATGAGTATGGAGTTTTCATATCACAACCCATACATTATGACATAGCTTGCCGTTGACATTTTTTACCATTCTAGACTTCTTACAAGTAGTCTTTTGGAACAGGGTATTGTTGCTTCAAGATTGAAGTCATCAATACAAACGTTTTATGGTCGTCAAATGGATCATGGATCCATCTGAACTATGAGAACCGTTTTGTTCAACGTGTCATACTTTTCCTGTTTCGTCTACCCCAGCCGAATGTGACTTTTTATAAGTAACTTGACGGGTGCTTTCAGAAAATAGGAGGATTCTGATCCTAACGCAGCGCAAGGTCATTGTTATCAGTTCTTAGCGAAGTCCGAGCTGTTCATTTACTTTTGTTGCTTTGTTCTTATTATTTTGGTTATTCTATGTTTTTATTGAGGGTATCTCTTTATATGTCTGGTCTTTGTCACTGGATTACATTCATTCGGTTTCAGCTAGCATCTTAGTTCCTTTGATTACTTTAAGTAATCGTATAGATAAATCAAACCTTTCAACAGCATATATATAACTTGTATACCTTCATAATCTGTAACCATTCGAAAGCATAAATACATCGTGTACTTAGTTACAACCCTAGATTAATCCTACGAGGAGGAATGACCCGGTCAGCGAAAGCTATATTTTTATATAGCCTTGCTGGCCGAGTGGACTAGGGCGCTGGACTTAGTGCAGGCGGTGTTGCCATAGTTGTCACAGCGGTACGAGTTCGAGTCCCGCGGAGGGAACGACCAACAATTTGCTTCGCAAATTTGACAGTTCTAACATCGTTAGGAATTTTTCAGACCCTTCTATAAGTTTACGTTATCTTCCCTGTATCAATTTGATCCAATGTAGCAGTGTAGCGAATAGAGTCGTCACATTCTGCGACTATATATATATAATGATGATGATGGTTATAATTAATGATGGACAATGGTTCTAACACATTTTCTATTTATAAAGGTGGTTGTTTGTATACCAGGTATATGACTGTTCTACTTTATTTCTATCGTGTTTTACATTTAAAGGCCGCAGCAATAGCACCACGTTGGAAAGTTGATTAAAGATCAAGCCAGGATATGCGGAAGTGTGTCAATTAGCAAACTTTTATATTTATACAGATAACCCCTGACAAGAAATGACACTGTTATCTCTAAAGGAGTTTTACATGTTAAACGGCATTTTAAAAAGCTTTTTTTAAGCTGAAGCTTCGAATAGTGTTTTCGTCTACGCATAAGGTAAACTAATTTTAAGTATATATAATCATTAACTTAGCACGACATATAAATCTGTAAGTCGTATATTGAAGTTTATGATATACAGAAGCTTAAACATGTTTTTTCTTTATCATATCTTGTTCCATTATAAAAAAAATAATTTTACATTTCTACTTTCTGTACATTTTGGTAATAGGTAATCATTTGCTGAAGTAAACAAAAATTAATAACAAATTTGAAAGAATGTTTTAAAAACAAAATCATTCATAATTTTTAACTTATTTAAAACTAAAATCAAAATCAAATGGCTTGCAATCTGAACGAGAAAAAAACTACTTCAGTGAAATTATTTAGTACCAATTGTACATAAACCAGACGAATATTATCGTTTTCATTCTTGAATTTGATGCATTTAAATGCCACTTCCCTACTTGCAGCTTAATTCACATAATTGTGTGCCATTAATTAAATTTTTGTTTGGGTGTCCAGATTGCAAAATTGTTTGTTTTGATTCTAGTTGACTTTACGAAACACGAGTAAAATGATATCAAATACAATACAAAAATATCAGAGTAATGGAGAAGGAACTGCACCCTAAGTGAGCGTTTGAGTTCACCACCGGATTTTTTGTGGAGGTCGTTTTGCTCAACTATGTGTGTACGTTTATAAATTTGTCTTTTCTGTTCTTTCTTGCTGTCGGTTATATGTGCCCTCATACTGTCATAGATGCCTTTTCTACTCATCAGACTTGACATTCAACAAACAACACGACCTCGTATCTTCCAAGAAGTCTTAATATCCTAACCTTCGAGAGCACCAGAATTCACTTTAATTGTTTGTTACTTTAGTGCCTTTTGTTTTTGTTTTTGTTTTGTTTTGTTTTGTTTTTGTTCTTTTTTTTGTTCTTTTTGTTTGTTTGGTGATTTCTTGTCATGTGTGTTACCATTGTATGCAAGTTTGCCAATTTGTCAATATGACTGCTACTGAAAAAGTGATATCTTGAACTAGAATGGCGACATTGAAAGTCCATATGCGGTAATAATTGTATGTCAACACTGATGAATGAACACTTTCACTGATTTATCGCTTTATTTCTTTATATGTCCTCTTCTTCTGATTATGAAAAGGAAATAATTGAAGAAATGTATACATTAAGGAGTATATGGTACTCTTTATATCACAGTTTGAATACATGAGATGGTGTTTATTGACAAATTGTCTGCAAAACAACACATTTAAATAATCGGTTCTGGAAAAGGGTTCTTATTTAACTTTCTGCCTGGATAGGTGTCTTTTAACTCAAACGTCTTACGAGGCTTAACGAAATAGCCACAAAAAGTAATAAAGTAATAAAGTAAAAACAAAATGAGAAAAATGACTACGAATTTTATAACTCAGTGATATTAGTATTTCATTCTAACCTTTGTTGTGCATTTGATTTCAAAAAGATGCAATACAAAATATAAGCAATTTAATTGAAAAACAAAAACAGAGAAATATTATTGTTGTGTTAAAATAAATAAAGAAGCATATTTTATTCACTGTAACTACCAACTGATAAATTTTACGTAATTCTTTAAAAGGACACTCTATTTCAAATACAGGGTTGAAATTATAGCTTGTTTATCTTAAGATTTATGCATGTCTTCTATCATTAAATAGCGATATGAAACGCATTTTATTTATTTAAACCTTTATTTATGTAGACTTTCACAGTGATATATTGAAAAGATAAGGGTAACAAACGTGTTCAGAAACCTAAGTATCTAGGTCGCAAAACGTTTGATTTCGCTTAGTTAAATTAAATGTCTTGTTTTTGAATCATTCATTACGACAATTTTGGTAACATTGAAAGGCGAAAATATGATTTAAATTGTCAGGTTTTAATTTCCTTAAAATGAACTACTTTTTGTGGAGTTTGGGTAAGGGCAAAGTGTTTTTATTCCATTCCTTATTTTCTGTTTTGTTTTTGTGTTTTTGTTGGTTTGTTTGTTTGTCTGTTTGTTTGTTTGTTTTTTTTTTTTTTGGTTTTGCTCTTCTTTTCATTTGTTTGTCTATTTGTTTTTTTTTTTTTGCTTCGTAAAACTGAAGTGAAAAATCCTTGCTTTTTTCAGTTTTTTTCATAGTACGTCGCCATAAAGGTGTTGACTGGTTTTGATTATTTTTTTTTTTGTCAGAAGCTTTGCATTTTATTACAAGATTTTTGTTGTTTCTTTTTTTGCACCATGAATATATTTACAACTTTAAATGATCTCAGATGCTGAAATAAAAAAAAATAATAAGTATAGGTGGCAAAAGAGCCACTGCATTTCATATTGGAAATCGTATTTCAATGCAATATTATATAGCTATATATAGTTACATATTGTTAATAACTGTAGCGAAATGAATAGCAAAAATTTTTTGAACATATGTTATATGCAAAGATTCACATTTACATAAGACCATGGCATATTGCAATCACACTTACTAATGTATGCTGGATACCATATCGCAGATTGTGAAATATTCGGCAACCGCAAGATCGCTTGAATAGGGCAACCAATGAAATATCTATACGAGATTAAATATCAACATATATTGGGAAAAGTAATCATCGTTCGCACACAGATTATGTTTACAGCAGAATTTGAAACCACCACATATAATGACCAAAACCCATTTAGACTAAGTTTGCAAAATATCATTACTTGCAGTGAAATATGCAAATGGGCAGTGCACACAAGTCATGATTACAATGTAAACCTCGATCCAAAAGGGGAGTTCAATGCAAAACAATTGACAGTATTTGACTAAATGAAATATACTAGTATAATTATAATGTACGTAATTTAATTTGCATCTAAAATATATTTACCCTTTTGCATTTCAACATAAAAATATAATAACATCAAATTAGATATAAATCATTTAATCATTTTCCCTGGTGAACTCAAGGAAAAAGTTTACACTAGGATCATCAAGAAACTTATTAAGTGTTAATAAAAATACTAATTCAAGTATCGGAAAGATGTGCTCATCTTCTCACCATCTCCCTATTTTAACACATAGCTAATTATAATTTTCTACCGTATGACGGGACGTATTCTTGGCTGGACAATTCTTTGAGTTACGCAAATTAAACCACGGAAGCCTTTGGGGAACAGATTATTCGAGTTCATCATAGTATTCATCAAACCTGTCACTTTTTCAGAGAAACGTCCCTTTCTAATACATTAGATTATCAATCAAATATATTTAGTCAACATCAATTATAATTACAATTTAAAACTATCTATATGCAATACACATTATTATCATATACATGTATATTTTCTTAAGTAACTCTTCAAAAGTACATTGGTTGTTTAGGTAAATCCATAAAACTGTTGTTTTAGCCGTTTAAACCATTTATCATTTTTATTGTTATCAATTAATCAATCGATTTAGACATTTCTTCACTAGTTATTTCTGTGTAAATAATTTTAAATAGCTGAAAAGTAAATTCATTTAGAATGTACGCGTTAAATTGCGAAACAATACATCCCCTGAGATCAATCTTTCAATAAGTTTAATTCGGATGTTAGCATGTAACCAAGAACCTCATGTCAGTGACAAAGGGAGAGAGGTGAATTTATAAAGACCGAAAATACAAATTTTACTCGATTCGTTTGTTTAAAGGACAATGGCATTTTAAGATAGATCATATTTACTACACAGACCATTCTTTTCTGTCATCTTGCAAAAAATATGCACAAGAATTGTCTTATTAATTACACATTTATTTAAAAAAGCCTTCTTTAAAGGGGGGATATTTGTCGGAAAAATGTTCAATAGAAATGTAATGGGTTTATAATTTTTTTTAAAATATTACAAGAAAAAAGTTCGATCATTTTTCTTATTCAAGTATGAAACGTCATATAATTATTCATTGTATTATCTTCCAGTTTGTTTTATAGTAAACGGAAATGTGTAGACTCCCCACAGAATTTGTACAAAAGATACGGATAGACTCTATTTTTATGGTTATCAATTATCTCGATATAAGTTTGGTCACCTATGTTTAATTTCAATATTAAAATTTACAGTTTGTTTCTCTAAGTTCGTTTTCGAAAAAAATCAGGGAAATATATCTACTTTAAGTATTTGGTATGATCTACCTTAATACAATGGTTAAGCGAAAGACTGCGTACATGTCTGTTACCATAATCAATATGAATTAAAAATGTATTATATTTATTCAAACCCTTGTTTAGATAGAAATTTGCATTGGTATCATTAAAACAACAAAGACATAAAGCGGGTATGGACGCTTGCCTAATATCTAGGTAGCACAAAGACAATGCTTTATATTCGGTCCTGAAAAAAATCAAATAAGTGTTGATTTTGCACAATATGTAGTACAATGAGTACTAAGATTGTCAGCAAAACCGTTTTTGCAATTCATCCATGCATACCAGTGCCGTCGATTCGTAAATACGGAAAATTTCCAAAGTTAAAAATTATCGTAGCTGTTGGGACGGGGCAAGAGACAAATGAGCTACAAAATATTAACAAAAAGTCCCAGCCCCAAGAAAAAAAAATGTCCGAACTTTATCAGAATTGTAAGGAAAAACTGCAAAACGAGATCAAGCAAACGGAATTTCAAACTAAAATAAAACTTATTGACAAAAATGGTCGTTCTAATCGAAATAAAAGTAAGGCTCTCTGGAATCTTTTGAAAAGTCCTCCTGAACAAAAAAGATTCTTCTTATAATCGACCCTAATAATAAATCAGAACGTGGTATAATGAATAGCGGCTTAGGTAGACACTCTGGTTTATTAGGATCAGACTCAGCCGTTGATCACAATTTCAAGAAATATGTCTCTATGTTTGTAAAAGAAAATGGTAATATTTATTCACTCTCTGTCATATTCACAAAGGAATCTCTCTCGAAAACACTTAAAATGTCAAAATTGGGCAAAGCCCGGGAATGGACGAGAAAATAAAAGAATCTCAGACTCTCTTCCAAATATCGTAAAAAAATTTCCAAAAACTGAAATGTTAAGGTTAATCCAAATACAAAATGTACCTCGTCAATACCTTTCTGAAAGAGAAGGATCATGGACAGATAAACTACATGGCCCCTGTGTTAGAAAAGCACGGTAACTTTAATCGAATAAACTTTGGAGATGCCCAGTGGAATTCTGTCATCAGACCCTCGATTACTCACGCGTGCGCGGTCTGGAGGCAACTATCGAAGTAAGCAATGATTTGCTAGATATAAAGCCGCTAAAGTTATTTTCCGCACGAAGCTTACCATGCCTAGATCTGCTACATTACTGGAATAATAACATATAATGTTATCTCCCGTTCCGTAAGATAGTGTTTTTCAACAAGTATTGCTAGAATTAAAAACACAATAATTTATAAAATATAATGTTCGGTATTATCAAAAGTATGTCCACAGAGATGAGAAAATAAATGCATTATGTATGTTGAACTGCATGTTCGCTCCCCAAATACACGGTAGCACTGCGTGTATGTCATCAAGATCACTGGCGTTTCTTCTGTTTAACACAGATAGATATACATATCACTGCTATGTTCAATGCTTTCGGGGTACAATAAGATAAAACATATTCAGCACTAACATGCACAAATAATTGTTGATAAACTTGATACCATCTTTTTTTGCAGAAATCAACTGTTCCTTTGACATGAGCGAAGTTTTAAAATATATAAATAAGAAAAATAACAAATGACACTTTTTCATTAGAAATTATTACTACAAATAGTAGTATATGAATGTGGAAAAGATTGAAATAAATTCACCCACATAGGTGTTAGCGTTTTTGCTTTCGGTGGGAGCCTCCCGATATTTCAACTTGCATTTCATAATTCCCCTATTGTTCTGTCTCCTGAGATGGGGGAGCTTAAAACTCACCGCTTTAAGAATTGAAAGTGACATACTTCAATATAGGATCAAAGTAACAGTTGTTTTTTTTGCCAAAACTAATGTTTTAATATATGAAAATCACCTATCACAAATTCTAGTATAGTTTTATAACAAAAAGAGTTGACAACTCGAATATGTCGTGAAAATGACCTTTTGTCAAATTTACCTCTTTCAGAAAATTATTTGATAACGATTTTGCTGACTTACGAATTTCATTTTTATTCCCATCGACCATCTGAAATGTGTCAGTATAAAAAAAAAGAAAAACAATAACGTTTCGGCATCAATTTCATAACAACGTAATTATCAATCGACTTAAATAGTCAATTTATAAGGGGGTTCTTATTCTTTCTGATGATTCACCCCTATGCAAATGGTATCTTCGGTCAAATGCAATTAAGTTTGTCATTTCAGTTTCCAAAAACTATTTTCATTTGAATTTCACATGGATATTTATACCACAACACCTAGAATGATTCGCAGCCTGGCTTCTCCTTTGTCGCAAAATCGACATCTGATCGAAGAGTAGAATATTTTATACTTTATTTGATTAAAAATGACAATTCTATAGCATTAAAACTCTGATTACTATACCTACTCCATTTGCTACGGTGTAACTATATGGGTAGTCAGGTGTTTAATCATGTGATAAGTAGCTACATCACATGATACATGTACGGGTAAAGTTGGCCTTAGTCATTTTGGAAGTGATTTTAAATGTGAGATTTTTTACTAAATGGACATGGAGATCCAGCATTAACCAACAACATCTTTTTTCCTGTAGAATGAATGGATAAGTGCACAATTTCAGTTTTAATGTGTGTTTGGTTAACGTGGAGCTCACTATGATATAAAGCTGCAAAAGTGTGAAAAAAATAAAAAGATAATTCCTTTCCCGATTGGTCTTACAGGGGGTTTTGGTACCTTAATTTCACAATATTTACTTTTAAAATTGCAAACTTAATGTATGAAACTGAAAATTTATGATATGAATTACATTATTATTGAGTTGGCTTTCAAATTGATGATAATTTCCACGCTTATTTTAGTAGGCAGAAAAAGCCCTAATGGGCCCTCATTCCTTGATTTACTAGCCGTAGGAAATCATGTTATATATTTTGTTTACTTTCAAAATATTCCTAATTGATGATGATATAAACTATTATTTAAATACTAGTCTTTTAATACTAGTTTTGCATATGACTTTTTGTAAAACAGACGAACAGATAAAACAACAATATTAATTTTGAATATGTACCTTTTAAATAAAAGGTGCATTTCTTTTCCATTGCAATTCATGTTGTACAATCTAAGTAATGGCACGTTTGGTAGTTTATTAAGATACATTATAATACGCGGAAGTGAGAGAATTAATATCAAAACAGATGGTATCTGACAAATAATGCGAGACTCCTTAATATTTACACTGTTATCAGTAGAGTAGTTTAAAATCAAAAAGATATTTTGAAATATTTATATATCATGTTAATACTTTAATGAAAGAACGTAGAGGTTTATTTTTTTGGTTTCCCAAGAAACGGTAAATCCATTTTAGATTTACAAAGTCTATTTTATTCTCAAAGTAATTTTGAGATCTGCTTCAGGCATCCTCTTTCTATTTCTAATTTGTTATATTTGTTTTGCATG